>VDFB02000017.1:173101754-173795207 GCA_007258455.2 Sequoia sempervirens
GTCTAAAATACAAGCCTCATTCACCCACCTCTATGTTGAGGATGCTTGGGATAAAGATGCATGATTAATCCCAATATCCTATTAGGAAAATGTGTGTTGTTCACCTTGAATAATGTTATAATATAATATTTTATTATTTGTGATGCACCTAGGATATCTAGGGATGCATGTATCACATGGGATTGGCATTCTTGGGGCCGATTTATGTGTTGTATGTAGCATTATGATAAATATTTTATGTGGGGTCACACATTGGGTAAATATTTAATATTGGGAAAACTTAGTACCAAAAAGTGAATGTGGGGGCTAATGGTTTTGTAAGGTCATGGTATTAGTCACATGGTTTTACATAATACCACTTGGTGGTTTTGTGCAAACTTATGCCTATAAAAATAAGTACATGGGTAGTTGTGTAAGGTTGGCTAGGGGTTGTGAGAATCTCTTGTTGGCATTCATGAGGTTTGAAGCATGCCATGGGATGTTTGGTTACATACTTGTTCACATGGAGTGTGATGAGAAATAAACAGGTTCAATACTGATTGTTGTGAAATTCAATTTCTATCCAAATATGACTTCAATGGAAGAGATACAAGGCGTGGACTATAGTAACATGGAAATATGAAACTTATATGTAAATCTAAAAATTAAGTTTCCTTAATATGGAAATAACATGATTAGATCCATCTTCTTTATGATGTTAAAAAAACCCAACATAATATGCTTATACAAACCACCTTATGTGAACTTATAACATAAATAAATAAAGAATATCATCAACATAAGATAGAAGCAAGAAGACACAAATTAGCAACACAAAATTATCACATAACACAAGATTTACATGGAGAAACCCTTGCGAGAAAAAAAATCCACCAAGAAGAGAGGCCTAGTGGTAAGAGACACTGCACATATTTTTTGGTGTTGTCATTGATGGAAACCCTGGTTAGCTAGTCAATCTGCACATTGTAATTTACTCATACCGGTAGTTAGATTGAAGATCAGTGATATCTATTAAGTTAGTACAGAGCATTCGGTAGATTTATGCTCTTCGATTCATATGCAAAATTTCTGTTATTATTTTGTTTTGTGGATTTCAGGGAAGATTTTTTATGCATAATTTGTGTTATCTGTAAATCTTGATGCCTCGTATCAATTTGGGTGGAAGTTAGAAGGTTTGGTGAACTAATTTTCTATTCATCAGTTTATGAAGGCTGACTTGGTGAATATAGTGTGTCATGGATAGTTGAGGAGTTATTGTTTAAGTATTTTTGTATTTGAGCATTTTGGTTTGGGTCCTCACTATGTTGTGGTCGACTCTTGTGGATGCACATTGAATATTATGGATGGTTTAAGCCGACAGTTTATGAATATTTCTTATTTTGTTGAGGATGACCTGAAGCGATTAAATCCTAAGTAGCAGACAAGTGATTGATTATATAATTTTGGTGTGTGTTTGATGAGAGTGGATATATGTTGTGAATGTCAGAAGGTCAGTACATAAATTATGCACAATTTCACTTGTTCATTAAGGATTTTTGTTGCGAGTTGAAGCAGAATAAAGCAAAAGAGAAAAATTAGTCAGAAGGTCCAAAATTTAATTATTGAGCCTAACCAGAACTGTAATCAGGAATTTGTAGATGCTACTTTATTAGTTCAAATCCTTGGAATTATTCCAAACTTTTGTAAGGCAATGAGCCTTTTAGTTTTTGAGCAGTGAGCTCTAGGCAGTGTGTCTAAATGCAAGTGCATTCTCATTTTGTAATATTTTCTTTTGAGTATACTCAGAACAATATTATGGATTGACCTCCATTGTGGTTTTTCCCCTAACAGGGTTTCCACGTAAAAAATCCTTGTGTTATGGTGTTGTGGTTTTGTCTTATGTGCATGCATTTTTATTTTGGATGAATGTTATCAACACTTTAAGGATTAGATTAATAAATTTAAAAATTGCACAACATTGATTCACCCCCCCTTCTCAGTGTTGCTTGATTCCAACAATTAGTATCAGAGCTCAGTTCCTTGAAAGAAGTTTAAAAGCTTGGGGAAGATCTTGGAAAGTGTTTCTATGGATTCAAGCAATCTTGAACAACAAATTATGGTGGCCCTAGATGATCTTGATTAGGAAAAATCTGAAGTTTAGGAATTACAAGCAAATATCATGAATGCTGAGAGATTCATTAAGTCATTGAAAGAAAAAATCAATAAGTCTAGAGAGAGAAGGGAATTCTGTGATAAGATCAAGCAGGAAGATAGTAAATGCATTGTAGATGAACAATTGAGTCAAACCCTAAAGGATAAGACAGAAGAATGTGAAAAGCTTTCTAGGGATAATGCAATTCAAAAGCATGAGATGAAATCTATTATGATGAGGATGACTAAGGAGATTGAAGACAGGAAGAAGAATGAAGAAAAGCTTGCCCAATCCCTAAAAGAGAAATCTAAAGAATGCAACCAAATTATTGATGGATTCATTCAGTTAGAACTTGAGTTAAAACAATCCAAACACAATGAGGATAATCTTGAAAAGCACATTGTTGATCTCAGAGATGAACTTGCTACAACAAATGAATTCAAGGAGAAGTTCAAGATTAGCTCAACCAAGCTTGATGAACTAATTAAAATTTTGAGGATTGATGGTGACAAGTGAGGTATTGGATATGAGAAAGGAGAAAGTTCTAGATCTGGACAAAGGAGATTCAGAAAAGGAAATCAGATGAACAATGCTAGAAGGTATCTGATAAGACAACCTAATGCTCAAAGGTTTAATGGTAACTATTATGTTTGCAATAAATTTGGTCATATGATGATCCAATGTAGAAGTAGAATGAATTCAAGTGGTCCATCATTCTCTGGTCAGTGCTTTAACTATAACAAGTATGGTCATAAGTCAAATGAATGCGGAAATGTGATGAAAAACTTTTATAGAGATTTTAGATGTTATACATGCAATAGATTTGGCCATATTGCTAACCAGTGCAGATCAAGAGAAAATTAGTGGAACAACTAGTCTGGAAAAAGAAATGTGGTGTGCTAAAATTGCAAAAAAATTGGTCATATTGCTAGATTTTGTAGAAGAGGTCTGGTAAATCAAAGAATAAACATGTAGAAGGATGAAAAAAGAAAAGGGAAAGTCACTACAGATCAGATCAGGAAGTAGATGAAGAAGACATGGGTAAAGAAGAGTCCCTTTGTTGTAGGAAATGAGCCAACACTAGAATCAACTTCTGGTAATTCCTCTGGGAATTAGGTTAAGGCCTCCAGCCTAGGGGGAGCTATCAAGAAAATCTTTCAAACCCCTGCCGATAATTAACACCAGGATGTGGATGAGTTCAGTGATTGCATTGATGATCTATGAATGTTGTTGAACAGCAGGAGAGAGCATTTATGCAGAATTAAAGGTTCACATAAGAGTTATCTTTCACAGTGTATGGAAACAAGGTATCCAGATGAGTTAGGGAAAAAGCATTTATTATGTCAAAAAGGTTAGGTGTGTGAATTATAAAAAGTCATTTCTATCTTTCATTTGTCACTTTGCATTTTGAGAAGAAGAAGTTTGAAGAGCTTTGAAGTGAACTTCGGAAAAATTTGGGAGAATTCAAGTGTGAAGGCAATTCAAAGTTCAAACCCTAATTTGACAAAAAGGTATTTATTGGGAAAACTTGTAAACCTGTGAATTTGTGAAAATGGCTACTCCATTGGTAGTTGAAGTCAAGGATAGACCCTATCCGAAATTCAAGTGGCATCCTTTCAAGTCTGTTGAGACTGAGCCCCTAGGTGAATTTTCATCTGTTTCATATGAAATTTTACATATTGAAGACATTAGGGCATATATTCATGCTAATATTGAGGAGTTAGGAAGCTCACAGTTGCTGAATTTATATTCCAAACATATTGTTGGAGAGGATTTCTGTGTTAAGACCAAATTCAAAACCCTAGAGGAGAAGAAATTCATGCAGATTGTGAAATTCCCGTGTTTGATAAAAACAAATGGTTATGATATATCTTGAGTCGAGTTCATGCTGAATTCATGTGGTTGAGTCAACCTTTCAATATTACAAAAGAAGCTATAAGTGTTGTTACAGGTTTAAATTCCTCCGGTGGATTGCCAATTTTGAAGTCTATAAAGAATCAAATAGTCACTGATGCAATTGGTTTGATATTTGATAAAAGAGCAATGAAAATTGATGATATTATTGATGTGGATGTAAAATTTTCCTCGATGGTCATTGGTTACAAGATATATCACTCTAGCCGAGAATTTTTTGTATCCAGTACAACCATATATGCAACATATCAGATGGTAAAGGAGAATGCAAAATCTGATTTATGTGAATTGCTTCAAAGTTAGCTTATGGAAAATCTTGGTAAGACTAAGAAAGACAAGAATAATACCTTTAAATATGGTAATCTGTTACTGTGTTTGTTCTTTTATTTCATGAATGAAGTTCCAAGAGTCGGGAAAGTGTTTTGGGAAAGAGGTAATAAGCCTGTAGCTGTTCACATTAGAGACATGTTATTCGACCTTGGTGATTTGCAAGCCAGGAAAATTGCAATCTGGGGATATCTCAAGAACTTTCAGAATGAAATGCAAGAAAAGGAAATAATTCCTACTTCTATTATGGAGAAGTATAAGGACACAATTTGTTTTATGGTGGATATTGATTAGTTCTTGATGGAAGCAGCATAACCCAAAACCGTTTGGATTATGCCAATGGGTTATGAAGTTGAGGAAAGAATCTTAGAGCTATATGCACAACATCTATTGAATAAGCCTTTGGATTCATCTAAAGAAAGGTTTGGAACATATGTAGAGAAGAATATACAATTCCATGAGCAATTGAAGAAACAATTGATAGTCCAGAGAGTAAGGAAAGAAGTGGAAGTCTTTGTAGAAAGTATGGGCATATCTAAAGAAGCTGTAAGAGAAGCCAGAAGGATGAGAGAACAAGCTGAAAGCTAAAAAGGTAAAGAGCCTGCTAAAACTGAATTTGCTAGTTCGACAACATCCTCTTCCCAAACTAGATCAACGAGGAGCTCAATACCCCTATTCGATCATGCAAAGAAGTCTGCCCTTGCAAAAGCTCAAGTTAAGGCATCTGATAAAATGAAGAAGGATAAGAGAACAAGAGTGTATACAACTATTTCAAAAGATGAAGATACATAATCTAATGAAGAAGTTACAAAAATAAAGCATATGGGCACCCAAGCTACAACAACAGTCACTAAGGACAAGCCCTATGGTGAAAAGGAGAAAGCAAAGAAGAAGATGAAGCTTGAAAAACTAGGTATGTCCATAGAGGAAGTTGAAAGAGGTATAATTAAAGATGGAAATCTTAAGCCCCTATGTGAAATGTATGTTACCTTTGATACTGTTGGTCAAAGAGTCCTTGAGGAGGCTACAATACAATATTTGAACAATTTCAATATGTCTCTTATTGAGATAATGACACTGTTGCCTAAGGAATTGTATGAAATTTTGGAGATGAGGAGAGTTAGTGCCAAAACTGTAGAGTAGCTGAGAGAACGGGTTCTTGCAAATCTGAGTCTGGTAATGTCTATTGAAGAAATGAAGTCAATCCTAAAAAAAGAAAAACGAAATTTCAAAAGGAAATCAAGAACAAACAAGCTTATGATGGGTAGGACTGAAGAAGTAGAAAAAGAAACTGAAAGCATTCTAAAGGAAGTTCTATTAAAGAAAAAAATTGATGTTGCTTCTAAAGAAGAGCATGTGGAAGATATTTCAACTGGTTTGGTAAATGAAGAGGTTATAGTTGAGGACACTTAGATTCCTCTTGATGTACATGATACAGAAGAACCTATGGAGATTGAAGCTCCTAAAATTGTGTCGGTTGAAGAAAAGGAGATATCAGTTCAAGAAGTTGAAGTTCCAAATGTCAAGCAAAAATCTGTGGCTATGGAAACAATAGTTGAGGAAAAGAAGGTTAAAGTTAAAGAAGTTCTAGTGGAAGAAAGAGACACTATAGAGGCAGTGAAGAAGTTTCTAGAAGAGCAAAAGGAAGAATTTGATCTTGAGTTGGGAGATGCACCTATTCATTTGTCGACTTTGTCCCCAATTCAGAAAATTAAAGTCGCATCATTTGCACAAGCTAAGGCTAGGGAAGAAATCTTGAAGTCTTACATTAAGGACAATGAGTTATTGAATCTTGCATCTGGAATTTTGGAGAAGATCATGCCTACTCATGTTAAGGATCCATCTAGTTCTTCCTCCAGTGAGATGAAGAAGCTTATAAATTCGGTAAGTACTCATTTTAAGTCACTTGAGAAGTAAGCTTTGGTCAAAGTTCAGAAGGAATTTGATGCCAGAAAGATCAGTACATTGAAAGGAATGATAGCTAATGATAAATCTCTATTAGCTACCTATGTGAAAAATGTTCAAAGTGCATTATCAGAAGGTGGAAGGATTTATAAGTCACGTTTGTCTTTGTCAAAACTTACTGAGGAAAATGAGAAGGTTAAGGATCATGAGAAAGAGTTAGCTGCTATTTCTAATGCTTTTGATCCTTTAATTATTTTTGTTGGAGAGCAAGAAGGTCAAGTTATATCCTTGACAAAATAAAGAGCTTGAATCATGATAATGATAGAATTGTGGAAAGAGCTGGTGAACTTAGAGGCCTAATTGGTCCAAAGATTGAGACCATGTTTAACGCTTTGAAGGAAGCACAAGATGCTATGGTGGTCAGTAAGCCAGTGAACCTTGAATCTGCAAAAATGCAATCTTATTTACTTTGTGGTCACATAAATATTTTTGAAAGTCTCAAGAAGTGTTGGGACACAAGCTTGAACCTATTAAAGGCCAATTTTGTAGATATCTTCAAGTTTGTGTAAGTTGTTTGAAACAAAGTTTGTACATATGCAATTTGAAGTTTTTTGTTTATAGGAGTTTTGTATGTGGATTCCGCATCTTTTCCATTGATGTCAAAGGGGGAGAGTAGAACAGTGAAAAATGTATATTCATCTAAGGGGGAGTTGTAGTTTTGAGCTATGGATGAAGATATTTTTTGAGTTTTGGTTGGCAATGTATTTTTGTTGGCACTGATCTGACACTTAGTCATTTTTCACTAAGTGTTGCCATCAATGCTAAAGGGGGAGATTGTTGGCAAGAGACACTGCACATATTTTCTGGTGTTTTCATTGATGGAAACCCTATTCATCTAGTTGATCCGCACATTGTAATTTACTCATATTGGCAGTCAAATTGAAGATCGGTGATTATTTGTTAAGTTAGTACAGAGCATCTGGTAGATTTGTGTTCTTCAATTTATATGCAAAATTTATGATATTATTTTTTTTGTGGATCTCAGGGAAGATTTTTTATGCATAATCTATGTTATCTGTAAATCTTGGTGCCTCGTATCAATTTGGGTGGAAGTTAGAAATTCCGGTGAACTAATTTTTTGTTCATCAGTGTATGAAGGCTGACTTGGTGAATATAGTGTGTCGCAGATAATTGAGGAGTTATTGTTTAAGTATTTTTGTATTCGAGCATTTTGGTTTGGGTCCTCACTATGTTGTGGCCGACTCTTGTGGATGTGAATTGAATATTATGGATGATTTAAGCTAACAATTTTTGAATATTTATTATTTTATTGAGGCTGACTTGAAGTGATTAAATCCTAAGTAGCAGATATATATAATGTTATGGATGCAGAAGCATTAACCCATAATCATTAAATTTACAACACAAATTAGATGCAAAGAAGTAAAGAGAAAAATGAAGAAGAATAATAGAACAAATGAAATTCCATAGATTTACGTGGTAAAACCTTGACAATATGCCAAAGAAACATCCACAGGGCAAGTATTGGTAATCTTATTGCTCAGAGGAAAACAATTACATCTGCAATCTTCACAGCTGCAACAATATTGCTCTTACAATTCATAATCATTATGCCTTCAAGAGAACAAATATTTAAATAATCTCTTGAAGATAACAACAATCTCTCAACATAGAATAAAACCTGATTTATTCCTTCAAAGAAAATTGGAAACTTCCTTCTGAAAGCAAAAAACTGTTTCTTTTCTAAAATAAGAGAAATATTGTTTTATTGTTTTCACAATCTTTTTTTTATTGTTGTGATTTTTTTATTGTTTTCACAATCTTGTTATTTTTATTCTTCTTGTTGTCACAATCCAACATATAAGTGATCGATTATATGATTTTGGTGTGTGTTCGGTGGGAGTGGATGTATGTTGCAAATGTTAGAAGGTCAGTAGAGCGATTATGCACAGTTTCACTTGTGCATTAAGGATTTTTGTTGTGAGTTGAAGCAGAACAAAGCATAAGAGTAGAATCAGTCAGAAGGTCAAGAATTCAATTGTTGAGCCCAATCAAAATTGTAATTAGGAATTTGTAGATGCTACTTTATTAGTTCAAATCCTTAGAAGTATTCCAAACTTTTTTAAGGCAGTGAGCCTTTCAGTTTTTGAGCAGTGAGCTCTAGGTAGTGTGCTTGAATGCAAGTGAATTCTCATTTTCTAATCTTTTCTTTTGAATATACTCAGAACAATATTGTGGATTGACCTCCACCGTGGTTTTTCCCCTAACAGGGTTTCCATGTAAAAAATCCTTGTGTTATGGTGTTGTGGTAATTTGTCTTATGTGCATGCATTTTTATTTTGGATGAATGTTATCAACACTTTAAGGATTAGATTAATAAATTTAAAAATTGCACAACAATGATTCACCCCCCCTCTCAGTGTTGCTTGATTCTGTTGGACACCAGGAACACTGAGAGGGGGGGTGAATCAATGTTCTACAATATTTGAATTTCAAATCAGATCTTAAACTTTCAACAACAATATTAAACTTTAATATCATCCACAACATACAAGTAGAAGGAAAACATGCAATCACATTAAAGATACAATGTGAACACCATAACACCAGAATTTTTATGTGGAAACCCTGTTAGGGGAAAAAGCATGGTGGAGATTAATCCACAAAGTATACTCGATTAAAAGTATGATCAAAAGGGAATGCACTTGCATTCGGGTGCACTGCCTCAAGTTCACTATTCAAAAGGAAAGGCTCATTTCCTTACAGAATATTTGAGAATATAACAAAATGAAGGAACTGGGAAATTAGCATCTCCAAATGCCTGGATTTAGTTCCAATAAAGCACATGAAACATATTCTGGATCTTCTATCCAATTCGCACTTCCGCTTTACTCTACTTTTCTTTTCTTTGCTTTTCTCTCCTACAAAATCCTTCTATAACACAATTCACTCAACAAATCTTCTGTTATTAGCCCATATAGCTATTCTACACTTTTCCACACACACACACCTTCTCACCACATTGTTTTTCTTTTTCACAATGAATTACCGATCTCCTATATATATTTGCTAACAAGGATTTCATTTCTATATGTTGGCTTTAAAAAAAATATAATATTCTTCCACATGTCGGCTCAAATCATCAATTAGAATTAATACATATCCACACAAGTCAGCTAGGCTATAGTAGGGACCCAAATCAAAATTCCCAACATAAGAAATAGTTAAACAAATATTCCTTATAGATTTGGAACATGCCATACACAACGGGTTGGCCATAATGAGAAAATACACAATAAGTCGTTCTATAGAATCTCTTAACTTGTACACCCATTTTTGCAACACCACAAGACTTACCAAAAAGGTAACAACCAAATACTCTGTTCTTCATGCTTTCTACAGATAGAATACTGTCTTCTACTTTTCTTGCCGGTATGAGCTAGTTTTGAATTGTAGACCATGCTACTAACTCTAGTTGCCATCAATGACAACACTAGTAACCAAAAAAACCTCCCAAAGCCATATGCCAATAGATTCCAACAAGGCCAAGTATGTATTATAATCAAATAAATGAGATTACAATACAACCACTTCCATTCTCCTCTTTTCCTCCAACATGGTAGCACTTGTGTACCTGTGAACAACCTCCTTATGCCTCTACCTATCCTTGTTCCTATATAGTAACACTACATTCAGCTATTCCTCTCAAATTCCACATCCATGAGGCTGATTTTATAGATGTGTGAAGGCATCTAATGCACCAAAAAAGGCACCCAAAGATGACCCTTCATTCCAAATGTCCCAAAACTTTGGATTACCTCCTCAGAATGTGAAAGGACACTGATTTTGGCTCCAATAATTTCCCTCCAAATTGGGTACCCAAACTTGAGAAGATAAACACATTTAAATGAAATAAATGATAGAAATCCAAGTGACACCTGTTGCCTCTATCCAATCACCCACTTGGATAATCCCAACAACCACTTATTTATCATTTCCTTTATCTTTTATTATCCTATTCTAGGCATGCACATGTGGGGAAAACAATATTAAATAATTATGTCCACAACCCACATTTACCGCTACTAGTGGACCCATCACCCCTTATGAGTATATTACAAACAATGGTGAGAATTAATATTACAAAATATTTTCCCAATACACCCTAAGTTCCTAGAGACACTTTCCAACAATGTTGAAACCATGATATATGACATAATATTTACAAGGTGGACAACACATAATCCTAACATTCTCCCACTTGAAATCAACATTGTAAATACACCCATATGAATCACAAACAAGGGAAAAAAATCCCTCAACAAAACATGTACCATCTGAATCTTCACCATGCTCTCATGATCCAACAAGATACCTACAAAAGCAACTATGATAACTGCCATCAAGCAAAAAAATCCTTCACATCCTCCAACATGCCACCTATGGAAGAGAAAGGAACATGCCAAGGTGAAACATATCAACTTTCATTGAAACAAGTTGCACCAATCTATACTTGAACGTAAGCATCAAATTCAAATGATAACAAAAGCTCTGAGTAGCTTCCTTACTCATACCACCTAGAATAGCAACCAAAAAAAATTACAACTCATCCAAGATAACCATACCTCAAACCAAGGTATATCAAACATAGATAAAAATTCATGCCATCAACATACCAACCAAAAATCTGCAATCAAGTCTCTGTATATCCATCTTCCTATCTCAATGTAACATACCAATGAATAAATGACCACAAACAAGTACAACTAACAAGTCTACATAAAGACTAAAATAATCTTGTGGATATAGACAATCTACATTTGAGTCATCTCACTACAATCAAATGGGTGATCAACCCACACAACTACATAACTTGTAGATCCCATTCCAATGAAACATAAAACTCATTATCACATCAGTAATCAACATACCAAGATATCATAGAGGATAACCAGACATATATCTAGAAACTCCCATTGCATGAGTAATGTCAAATCTGAAAATAGATAAAGGCATATCGAGTCTATCTATAGTACTTCACATAGAGGATGTGGCCAATTCCTCTATTACATAGTGTGAAGGAAAAATACAATGATATGCAAATCTTGTAAACAAATATGTTGTAGTATCTCTCTCACCATTAGTCTCCATAGCTCTCCCAAGTTCTTTAGACTCAACCATGTGAAACCAAAAATCCAGGAAGAATACCATGACCAAAGAGAGAAACTACAAATCAAACCATATCCTTGTTCCACACTAACATGTACCAAGCTGTGTAATGTAAGATCTCCTTCACCATTCCAAAACTAAAAGGATATCAACATCTAACATTCAAATCAAATGAAAACATAACAAAAATAGATGTAAACCTCTCATACCGAAGGTAGATCAAACCAACCAACCATTCCCACAAGAAAGGGAATATTCCCAAAGCCACAAACCATTTCTTGTACCTCCCCAAATAATTTCTCAGAACTAGAACCATAGCTCAATACCAAAACAAGGAGAACAACAAAAAATCCATAAACCGTGCGTCTTCTTCTTAACAAGTCCTCAAAACTTCTATATTCAAGACTAACTCATATGAGAAGATAAGTTACAAAATAAAGAATGCATTTTATATTTAGGTGGGAAATACCTCTCAGTTCCTTGACCTATCGAGAAGACCAAGAGTGGGATACAAGATTGTCTTGTGCACACAACACCAAAAAATGATAATCTTCTCTTCAAGTCCAAAATTGACTCACATCCATAACCAATTGTAGGATCCTTAGTTTTTTTTCCAAAATCCTCATGAAAGAGTAACCATCTCAACATATGATCCCGTAAATAGGATATCTCTTAGCCTCACCCAAGTCTCTCTAGTCTCCATGAGCATCCACCAATCAATACATGCCAACTTCAAATGCAACCCTACACAATCATGAAGCTCCAAGCAAATGATTAATGCTCAAAACTAAAGATAACCAACAAGACCATTATTGAAATTCTAAGTATAGAATCAAGAACATATCATGAAATCATGATCTAACATCCCATCCTAGGAGATCACATAAAATAACCATCCATCATCGAATTGACAAATCAACATCATTGCCAAAGCTCACACTAAATTGTGTAACCAAGATCTCTAGGCATCATGATAACCATATCCTAATTGAAGATCCTCCATGAACCCAACAAAATCAAAGAAATCAACACCATGAGCTCCCAAAAGATAAAGTACAACAACGATCTCCAAACCAAGATGATACCAATGCTACACATCCTTTATCAATAGAACCAAAGATGTCATAAATCTCATTGCAATATGAAGGTAGAATCCAAAAGCTCCTTATGAGACCAACAACTATTGCAAAAGACCATCTATCTTCTAATTAAAGATTATCCATGGCTCACTACACACTGTAACAACAATACCTTAGAACCAAAAACTTGAAACAAAGAAGATAGAACACATTATGTAACTACATAAAGCTACCACTAAAATTAAGACCAAGTTATACATGGCATCATGACTAATATCATTACCAACACTCTACTCAAAGTGAACAAAGATTCTCATGCACCATAAACAACTGCTATAGATTTAAATGAACAAATATATTAGGTACTCCCTATAATGTCCCCATTTTTGCTTGATATTGCTTGTGGTTTTTGGATTCCTAGATTCAGTTGAATTGGAGTAATAAGGAAGATAAATAATTAAATTAATTATTTGTAAGGTTATTAAATAAATAAATATTATGAAGTAACCTTATATTTAATTAATTTAATAAAGTGACTAAAATAAATATTATATTATAAAGTCACTTAACTAAAATAAAATAATATTATTCCTAGAAGCATCTTGAAGATAGAATGAAAAGTATAAAGAGAGGGGGAAACCAAGCTTCTAGGTATCCAAGAAATTTTTATTTGAATTTGATGAGTCTTTGTGAAGCCAAGGGTTTTTGCAGAATTTCTACTTTGGTCTTTGTGAACGAAAACTCTCATAGATTAGCATAATTGAGGTGGTGAAAGATCCTCCGAAGGGTTCCATTGTGAGAGAGATAATTTATTATTTCACATTAGGGTTTATTGAGTTTTTCTTCAACATTCATGGAGGTTAATTTGGCATCAAGTCTTCAGCTTTGTGTTAATTGACTTCAATTTTGGCATCAGCTCTTGTTGGGAGTATTTTGGAGGTGATTTGGAGAGCTTTGGAGGTGGTTTTCAGATTATATCAATTGCTTCTATGGAGGTCAACAGCCTACATGAGACTCACATATTTTCTCATTGTGTTTGATTGAAGAGGTGAATCATTCTGGGTATTGGACCAATCAATTTCTCGGGTCAAGACAATCATTTCCAGTATAGACTGAAGGTGGCAAAGGGCTAAAAATATTTATTGTTTGATTTGCACATCTAGGGAAGGGGTGACCAACTTCAAGGAGGGTGATTTCACCTTTGGAGGGCTCTAAAAATTCTACAAATTTTTTGAGTTCATTGTTGAGCATTGTCCTTTCATTTGGCATTAATAAATTAGGTTCTTGGTCTCATTTTGCCTATGTTCTTGTCAATTTTCATATTACATTGTATGAAAATTTAGGGGCAGCCATTGGAGATCCTTCATACTTCATTTTGGATTGGTTATTAATTGATACATTGCATATTGTAAGTCTACAATTATAAATCAGAGCTTCATGACAACAAACAATGAGTTTTTAGTTCTTATTTTGAAATATGCATGGAAACTGTTTAAAAAAATGCCTATATCAGATTTTTATGATATTTTGATGCAATTTTCATATATTGTGGTTGGTTCATCTCTTCTATATCAATTGTAATTAGTTTATGATAGAAATCAACATGTATGCAAAGTGTTTGACAATATTCCTTGAGTACAAAATCTTCATTTGCACACATAGATCAATAAGGGATATTACAATGGTATCAGATCTTTGATCCTGCCATCCTAGGGAGTTAAGGTTTCACATGAGAGGTCATAATAGGTACTACACTCACAAAAGAGTGGAGCAAGAAAATATTTGGCAAGAGGATAATCCATTTGAAGATATACCATTAGCAGAAATGGGTGACAGGGCTGAAGATGGTCCACCAAGAAATGAAAGAAGAAATGTGGGAAACAATGAGGATAGAGATGGTAGAGAGATTTTTGAGCACATGAATCAAGATTTCAAAGGTTTTACAACAAAAATGAAATAGTTTGTCCCATAGATACAACAAAATAAGGTTACTGAGGATAACAAGAGTGTGGTTGGGACGCCTAGGCACATCGTGCTCCTTCACAAATTGCAAATAGACCTACTTAACCCACCTTTATGAGGGAAGATAAGGAGGAAGAGAATGTTGAAGAAGAAGAGGAACCAAGGTATGCTGATTTGGTTATGGTAGGAATTGAGGAGTGGGAGTTGTTGACAACATAGGTGCGTGATCACATGAAATTATATAGGTTTGTGAATCAGAGGAGAGAATACTATAGGTCTAGATAGGAGTGAAGACCTCAAAACCAAAATAAGGAACTTAAGCAGGCTACTAGCAAGCTCACATTACCCATGATTGATGGAAGTGGGAAGGTTACAATGTAGTCATGGATTCACAAGTTGGATACTTTTTTGACACTTCGACCCATGGAAGAAGAAGAAGCTATCAAATTTTCCACTTTACATTTGGAGGGTGTAGCACATGAGTGGTGGTATCATGGGCTAGTTACATTGTAGCATAGCTGGATTAAATCCTATCAAGAGTTTGTGGATAGACTGGTTGAGCACTTTGACAGGAAGGAACCAAAGTCCTACTTCAGAGACTTGGCCCAACTTAAGCAAGTTGGTAGTTTGGAGAGTTACATTGGAGATTTCCAAAAATTGTCAGTGATGGTCCCTAATATTTTAGAGAAACAATTGGTGGTGCTATTCATTGAGGGCCTATTGGATCCTTTGAGCGAATGGATAAAGAATTTTGATCCCCCTACGTTACCAAGAAGCTATGAAGAAAGCTAGGAGTATGGAGTTCACAGAAAAGGAAGAGCTTGCATAAGGATGTTCCTTCAACCAACAATGAGACTCCTCAAAAATCTGATAAGAAAAAGAAATCAATAGTCACGAAAGATGAGGAGTCATGTGATGAGTTAAGAAAAAATAAATTGTGCTATTGGTGCAAGGAACCATATAACAAGGATCATGAATGCCCTTTGAGACCTAAGGGCAAGGAAAATCATATAATGTGGGCATTTTATGAGGACTCTGATTCTAAAAATGCGGAATAGCAAACAGATACAGGGGTTGATCAAGATATGAATTTGGCTCCTTTGGCATTCCTTGCTAATGTACAGGATGAGACTACATTCTGATTCAGAGGATCAGTTAGGGGACAACATTGCATTGCCATGCTTGATACCAGAGCAACACATAACTTTATTGATGAGGGTTTTGTGGCTAGATGTAGACTTCGGGCCAAGGATTTTGAGGGATTTAGAGTCCGAGTTGCTGATGGATATACCCTCACATGTACTAGACAGGTTAATAATCTCACTTTGTTGATGAATGGTTATGAGTTACAAACTGATTTCTATGTGGTCAACATGGGTGAGATGAACATAGTGTTGGGTATGAAATGGCTCCAGGACTTAGGTGAGTTTACCCTCAACATGCATAAAATGGAAATAAAATTTGAGGTGGATAGCAAGAAATATGTGTTGAGGGGAATTGTAGATGGGAGTTTGCATTCTATCTCTTTTTTTGGGAGCATGGAAAAGAAGAGAAAGAAGGAGGTAGTTCAGGAGGAGTATGAGATGATCTACAATCCATTGTTCAAGAAAGATGATACATGGTCATATGATAATCCACTCTTCGAGTTGGATGTTGATCACTCACTTGATTCCAGTCCTGAGATGAGCATTGATTGTAGCATTTGTGATCCTTCCAATGCATTAGGATTGTAGACATGACTCACAAAGGAGATTTAAGAGGTGTACATGGTGAGGAGTGCATATAACATTACATTTGATCCTCATGTACATGAATTATTTTAGATGCATAGTTCAGTGGTGCATGTGATGGACAGTTTGTGTGATACCTTACATTGCACAGAGATTGGAAGCAATTATGGTTAGTCTTTTGAGTTGTTTCCTTTTGAGACTCATACTCCTGTGACACTTGATGGTGAGATTGAATTGATTCAGCTGGTTTAGTTAGTTGTGCTAGTGGTGTTATAGGAGCTGTTTGGTGATAGCACAAACATTATGTAGATCTTTTTGTGGGATCCTAGTGGCAGAGAGTTTCTTGCAGCTATGCATTGCTTGGCGACAAGCAATTTCAGGGAGGGCAGATTGTAATGTCCCCATTTTTGCCTAATATTGCTTGTGGTTGTTGGATTCCTAGATTCAGTTGAATTGGAGTAATAAGGGAGATAAATAATTAAATTAATTATTTGTAAGGTTATTAAATAAATAAATATTATGAAGTAACCTTATATTTAATTAATTTAATAAAGTTACTAAAATAAATATTATATTATAAAGTCACTTAAATAAAATAAAAGAATATTATTCCTAGAAGCTTCTTGAAGATAAAATGAAAAGTATAAAGAGAGGGGGAAGCCAAGCTTCTAGGAATCCAGGAAATTGTTATTTTAATTTGATGAATCTTTGTGGAGCCAAGGGTTTTTGTAGAATTTCTACTTTGGTCATTGGGAATGAAAACTCCCATAGATTAGCATAATTGAGGTGGTGAAAGATCCTCCGAAGAGTTGCATTGTGAGTGAGAGATACTTCAGTCTTTCACATTAGGGTTTATTGAGTTTTTCTTCAGTATTCATAGAGGTCGATTTGGCATCAAGTCTTCAGCTTTGTGTTAATTGAATTTAATTTTGGCATCAAGCTCTTGAGGAAAGATAGGTGATCCAATTGGGAGTATTTTAGAGGTGATTTGGAGAGCTTTAAAGGTGGTTTTCAGATTATATCAATTGCTGCTATGGAGGGTGACCAACCTACATGAGATTCACATATTTTCTCATTGTGTTTGATTGAAGAGGAAAATAATTCTGGGTATTGGACCAATCAATTGCTCAGGTCAAGACAATCATTTCTAGCATAGATTGAAGGTGGAAAAGGGCTGCAATTATTTATTGTTTGATCTGCACATCTAGGGTAGGGGTGACCAGCTTCAATGAGGGTGATTTCACCTTTGGAGGGCTCCAAAAATTCTACAAAAAAATTGAGTTCATTGTTGAGCATTGGCCTTTCATTTGAAATTAATAAATCAGGTTCTTGGTCTCATTTTTCCTATGTTCTTGTCAATTTTCATATTACATTGTATGTAGATTTAGGGACAGCCATTAGAGATCCTTCATACTTCATTTTGGCTTGGTTATTAATTGATACATTGCATATTGTAAGTCTACAATTATAAATCAGAACTTCATAACAACAAATGTTGAGTTTTCAGTTCTTCTTATTCTGAAGTATGCATGGCAACTGTTTGAAAAAATGTCTATATCAGATTTTTATGATATTTTGATGCAATTTGGATATATTGTGGTTGGTTTATCTCTTCTATATCAATTGTAATCAGTTTATGATAGAGATCAACATGTATGCAAAGTGTTTGACAATATTCCTTGAGTACAAAATCTTCATTTGTACAAATAGATCAACAAGGGATATTGCACTCCTAATAACCATCTCTCTTTGTAATAAGCATACCAATGTAACAATGGTGACCAAGAACATGGCCTACCAAATAGAATCCACATCAGAAAATTTTCCAAGATTTGAACATATGCAACATCTCAAAGGAGAAATACATAATCAATGCCCTAATCTCAAATAACTAAAAAAATAGATTCAACCCCACATTAGTATCTTGAAAAATAAAGATATTAAGGTATAACATGTGGATTTCCAAGACTCAAACACTAGAATCAATGCTAGATCTAATTTTCCAAAAAAACCCATATAGGAGTAACCATAGATCAATAAGAACCCTCCAGCATCCATGTAAACTTGTAACTGTCTTCATCCAAAAAACCCTGAATATAGTCTCATCACAAATATACATACCACATATTTTTGTTAACATGTAAAACATGAAAAACTATCTCTGTAAATCTGAAATCCATATAACCATCTAGACACTTACATCAAAAATGTTTATGAATAATGGAATACACACAGATCTACAAACCCACAAATGAAAACAAGATTAAACTGCAAGCCAATAGGAAAACCAAGATGTCTAGGGGCTTATAACATGTGAAACATATTAGCTTCACAACTCACAAAGAGATTAGTGGCTAATCTTCCAATGCTTCCATGTAACCAAAGATTAAAACCATGAAACCAACATAAGCACTTCATTTTGTAGTCCCAATCGAAAGTGTTTCTCCATGTGACCAGGATGTCTCTACCCATCCAACATAAGAACCTTCTTTCTACACATTACCACAAGGTAAAGGAACAAAACCACCAAACAAGAGGATATAAACATATTGTCAAACAAGAGCTCCAAGTTACCAACACATAATCAACTCCATAAAGATCCATAATCATGAGCTTCCTATGCCCAATACACAAGACAACCTTTAAAACCCCTTGGGGTACCTTCTTCTATGTAGTCATACCATTTGGGTTGAAGAATGCTAGAGCAAGCTATCAACATGCAATGACTAATATTGTATTATTTCATTCATAAGCTCTTAGAAGATTATGTTGATGACATCTTGGATAAATTTGTAACTTGTTAAGACCATGTTAAAATATTTGTCTGATCTTTAAAAAGATTCAACTCTATAAGATAATATTAAATCCTCTTGAGTGTGTGTTTGGTGTGGATGCCATAAAACTAATAGGATTTATTATCTCTCATCATGGAATCAAAGTCAATATAAATAAGATCGATGAAATCATTAACATGTCTCCACCTATAACTATAACAAGAGAAAGATCAATAATTATGCTTCGAGTTTAGGTCAATTCATAAACTATAACAAGAGAAATATCTACTTCTTTAATACCTCTCAAAACCTCCAAGAAAAATTGACAACCATCCTAGGCTATGAGAGTGTTGCTCTTCTTGATGTTTATTTGGGCCTTGCCTTAACAACAAGGAATTCACCCCTAACTTCTGGATTTAAGTGTTGGAAATAATATAGATAAAATTGGCTGGGTGGAAAGGTTCTATGTTGAGTCATGCTCATAAGCTGCAACTGCTTTTTGCTACCCTTCAAGGGAGCAACTCCTTTTTTCTGCCCTTTAAGGGATCCTTGTGTATTTCTTATCACTATTTAAGATCCCAAGATACATTACTGAGAAGCTAAAGAGAATTCAAAGAAACTTTCTTTGGTTTGGTATTGAGGAGAAAAAGAAGTTGGCCTTACTTAGTTGGGATATTGTTTGTCTTCCCAAGTTCAATGTAGGTGTGGGTATCAGGAAAATCCAAAATTCTAACAAATCTCTCCTTGTGAAGGTCAGTTGGGATTTGTTGAGAAATAGGAAGGAATGGTGCATAATTCTAAATTCAAAGTATCTGAATAATACCCCGCTCATCAACTATATTTCCAATGGTCACCCTCGTGGATCCCTGGTTTGGAATAATATTAACAAAGTTAAAAAACTATTGTAGTCTAGCCTTAGATGGAGACTTAGTGATGGGTGTAATATCAAATTCTGGGACAACCCTTGGCTACTCAAGGTCCTCCTCAACCAATCTAATTTTAAATATCTGATGGTACCTTCGTTTTGCCACAAGGCACTCAAAAATGGAAAGCTTTGAATAATTGCTGTCACAACTCTCTGAATCTGTCACTCTACCAGAATTATTTAGGAATCTTTCTCCTTGACTAGAATTCCTATTTTGACCCAAGAAGATGAATTTCTTTGGACCGAGGAAAGCAAGGGTAATCTTACTATCAAATCAGCTTACAGACTATTGTCTATGTAAGACACTAGGGGTAATTTCTAGAAGATGATTTAGAACAAACATACATCTTATCTCAAAAATCAACTTTTTTTGGTGGAAAATGGACCAAAACAAAATCCTCACCCAAGACAACCTAAGAAAAAGGGGGTTTCAAATCCCTAACAAATGTTTTCTTAGTAAGATTGATGAGGAGTTTGTTCTTCACCTATTACTCCACTGTCTCTTTGCTGTTGAAGTCTAGGTTGTAGCTTTGCAAAGGCTTGGTGTCTCTTGGACCATGAATGGGGATATTCAAATATTTGTGGAGAATTGGATAAACCCCTACTCTCACCCTCTACCTAAAGAAATTTGGAAACATGTCCCTCCTTTCATTTGCTGGTGCTTATAGAAAGAAAGGAATAATAAGATCTCGCACAATGAGGAAAAGAGCCCCATGGAGGTTTTTAATATTTTCTTTTGGATCCTCAATAAGAACATTGCTCAATTTATTTAGAAACCTAAAAAAAAATCCCCCAATGCCATGCAGATCATCATAGTTAGTAATTGGAATAGATTCCTACACCCCAACTCCCATGATAACTCTAATTTGTTGGCAAGATTAAATACTAAATGGAGGGCTCCTTTGCATGGCTGGAACAAACTCAAATTTTATGGGGGAACTAAAGGAAACCTTGGCCCTACCAGTATAGGGGGTATCATAAGAGATAATGATGGAAAAGTGGTGGTTGGATATGTTGGTGGGATTGGGGTGCATTATTCAATGAAAGCTAAAGCTAGGGCCTTGTTGAGTGAAATGAATTTTTCTAGCTCTATTGGGATCACGAAACTGCATATTGATTGTTTCTAAATCAATGATTGATTCATAATACAAATCCACCAACTAGGATTAATTGATAAACCATAGAGCTAGGAAATTTTATTATGAATTTATATTATAAATTCATTATAAAAAATCCCCTATTTCTACCCTTTAACCCTTAAGTTTCATTATAAATTCATTTTAATGATCTATGATTCCATTATTATCAAATATTCTAGCTTGATGTAATTTAACACTCTCCAGTATTGTATCGCCAAGTTTGGCCCCTTGGAAAGGAATACTCCTTCGTGAGATGTTAGTGTCATTAAATTACAATGGTAAAAAGATTGTTTCCTACCATATATCTTGGGGAAGGTTTTATATTTCCATCATGCATTTTTGTAGGACTTTATTGTTTCTTGGCTCTTGTGGATGTCTGAGTAAAATTCTATGCTCCATGGGTGGAGATAGAGTTAGAATTGAACCTGGTTCTTGTGAGGAGTTTAGGCAGAATGCTTTATTTTGACACATTTGAATCAAAGGGGGCTTGAACCCATTAATGGAGAATCTTAAAGGCCATGACAAAAATATCTCAACCCAATTTGTAAATAGTTGGAATGACAGATAGGTTACTCTTAGTGTAATTTCTTTTAAAGTTAGCAAGGATGTCATCTCTAAGGCTAGAGGGTTGTCTTGCTTTGGGTAGAAGTTTAAAAAAACACAAAAAAATTCCTGATGTAGACAATATGCAACATTTTTTTAAGGAGAATGAGTAGCCAATCAAGCACCATGTCAGGTATGATAGGAGAAAACTCTTGGCCCCGTGGAATCAAGTGTATCTTATCCTTATGAAGTATGTTACCCTTGAAGGTAATTTCAATTTTTTTTATTATTATAATATGCCTTTTCTTAACCATTTCAGGCATAACCTTCATATCAGTTTCCCTTTCTTCCTCCATTCCTCATTAAAAATCTCGATGAAGGAAATAATGGAACTAGCTGCTAAAAACCTTGACAAAACCTCCCCTCCCCTTGCATCAAGGGTTGATTTTTTGTTTGTATCATTTCCACTTGGCTTTATGCCCTCCTAAACCCATCAGTGTTATTAGGGTTATTGAAGAACCTATTTCCTCTAAAAATTCCCCCCAAAAACCATCCCCTATTTCTACCCTTGGCTCCAAACACAAAGTGTCCTCAGACGCTGTTGAACCCATCCCTGAAAATAAACTTAATCTAAATGGAAAAAAGAAAAAAATACAACACTATGCAATTCCAAAAGAATGATGCGACTAGTTTATGTGAGCTCAAAAATATCCCTACTAAAAGAGTTAAATAGATGAGAAATCCTAAACTAGGACCTAACAAGAAGAAAACAATTACTTTCTATGTCGAAGAACCTACCAATGACAAAAAAGAGAGAGACAATGAATCTAAAGGTTATGAGGAGGAGGACAACACTATGGCTATGGAGGTGGAAGCAGGTACAAAACCTGCTAGTGTTAGGTATTCTAAACGTTTGGCTAAATAGAAACCTAAAGTTCTAATTAAGTCCAAAAAATCCAAACAAATGAATAAATAGGATAACAACAAGAACGAGATGGTGGAGGAAGCAGATTATTTTGTTGAGGGATCTAGCCATTTCCATGAACTCAACTGAATGCTAATGGAGAATTCCACTCCAAACTCCAACCATAATGCAAGAAATGAAGTGGCCAATAAGCCTAGCTAGGGCTCCACTGAACACTACAATATCCTTTTGACCTATGCAAACAACCTTGAGAAGAAACTAAATAGGTTCACCTGCTTTACCATCAAATTCATCCACCACTCTATGGTGACTCATACGTTGGTGTTGAAGGATGAGGTCCAAAAGAAGGTTATTGTGAATGATCCCAGTTCTAGCCAATCAAATGTGGATGTATTTAAATTCCTCATTGAGGAATGGGAGCATATTGAAAAGTAGTGGTTTGGGGCTTGTCTACTCCCGTTGTGGGTCTATGAATTTTTCTATTTTTGTGTTGTTCCTATGAATTGTTAGTATGTTGTTCTTGGTCGAATGTTGTTACTGCTAGTTTTTTGGTCTTTAATTTCATTTGGTGAACTCTGGACCTTGCAGATTTTTGTGTGTTGTAATGAAAAAAGTATCCCTTTTTCACTTAATTTGAGAATAATTAATAATAAAATGAGCTTGATTATGCCTTGATTTAGTGTTGTAATGTGTTTTACACAATCACATTAACTTTAGGTCCCTTTTAAGCTAAATGGACTTAATTGTGCCTTATTTAGGGTGTTGTAAAGTGTATCTTTACACTTTCACACTAATCTAGGGCTTTATTAATTGATTGACGCTAATTTTCCTTAATTGGCCCCTTTAATTCAAATCCAAGCCTAATTAAATGCAAATTTTGAGAGATAAAACCTGACATTCATAAATTCCATTACACAACACTTAATTTTAGAAGGTGTGTGTCCTAGGTAGGTGATCTAGGACTTATTCGCCACATCGTGAATGGGTCCTCACTAGGTACTAGGACCCTATTTTTACATGATATTTTACCTTTTCTGATGTGTGTCCCAGGTAAGTGGCCTAGGACTCATTCACCACATGGCGAATGGGTCCTCACTTAGACCTAGGACCCCTCTTTGAAATATTTTTTTGGAAGTATTTTAATGATTTGAAATCTAGAATTCAATGTTGGCTTGTGATATTTGAATTTCGGGAATTAATCTTAAGATATGTATAAATACAAGGGTATTTCACTTAGTTTCACCTAGAAATTTCAAGTCTTCAAACATTCTAGCAATTTTATGAGATCAAGAGAATTTTAGAGCATTTCTAAGGCATTCAAGGGAAGATTTATGAAGATTATTGCAACAATCAAGAGTCATTTCATCATGTCAAAGATTTAGTGCATCATGCATGTTGTTGAGCTAATGTGTTGATGTAGCATTCAAGATCAAATCAAGCATATTCAAGGCATTATTTTCACATCAAGTTTCATGATCAAGATCTACATTCATTGAGGCACTTCATGCTAGATTGTAGATTTAACCAAGATTTCAATTTAGGATTGGTGAGTTGTGACATTGCATTTGTTCATTCATCATTATTTTCATGCTTTCATTCATTTCAAGGTTTAATTACCAAAACAATGTTTGACCAATCCAAAATCCCATTCCCTAAAAAATAACATTTTTCTCTCTTTGATGTGTGATTGTAGGTTTTAGGTTGAAGATCAATTAGAGAGAAAAATTGAAGAAAGTTGCAAAGTTGTCAAAGTTACAAGAAAAGTTGTCAAATCATGAAAATTGAGCTACCAGATTTATTTTTGACTTTCTGATAGTGCCCAACTATAATCTGGGAGTTCAAACTGAGAGGAACATAACCTAGAAATTGATTTTCTGGAGCCCTAGCTAGGACCCATTCATCATAGGGCGAATGAGTTCTCAATGAGCCATGAAAACACAATTTTTGTGAGAGGTATGTAACATTTAACCCTTCTAAAATCTCGCTAAAATCTGTAGGTTCTATTAGTGATCTGTATAGGATCTAGACTATTTGTAGTATTGAATGCTTAATTTTTACAATGATTATTCCAAGTTAATTAAATCAAAATTAACTTAAGGAAATAACAAAATGAAGGAATTAACAAACTGAGAGAAAGTGAGAGAAAAGAAGAGAAGTGCAAACAACGTTTGATTACGGAGTTTGTCACAAATGTGACTACTTCTCCAGGTCCGCTCCAATAGAGAGACCGATCCGATTAACTCCAAGAATCAATTACAAATGCACCACAACCATTCTTCAAGCACTTCGGCAGCATAACAATGCTCTGACATGCAAGAATGGCTCAAAATAATCTCTACAAGACCTCTCTTTCATCACCTCAGCTTCAAGACTTCATCACCTGAAAAAAAACTTCATCTCCACTCTCACCTCACACCCCTTTTTATACAAAAAAATGAATCAAATTGGTTACTAACCAATTGATTTACAAAATATTCCTTATCTCTCCATAATATTTTCAAATCTTCCTTTATTTACATAAAGATCTTCTAAATACCCCCTTTAATCCAAATAATATCAAATTTAAGCCCTTTTAGTTTTCTATTCACGGGCTCACATAGTTTTGGAGGTTACATTCTTATCCTTAAAGGATTTAATAGTTGTTTGTTTATTTTAAATTAGGAGTTTGTTTTAAAAATAAGGCATTCGGTCACATAATACACAACAAAATCAACTGGTGCCATTACATTCACTGAATAGACTTGCTGGCACATTGGTGGCTATAGTTTTTGTTAGCCGGCCGGTGCGGGTTCAACTCCCGCCGGCCACACTTTTTCCATTGATGTCGAATCTAATTACAACAAAACAAAATTGTGACAGTTACCCATTAGTGGCGGTTGAGTGGCTCGTTGGTAAACCGGATGGTAAACCATAATACTCGCGCATGGGTGGTGGAGAGTTCAAATCCCATGCCGGCCGATGCGAAATTTTTAGTCAACAATATAACAAATGCCGACGACGGAGGAGGAGCTACCGACAGGCCACGTGGCGAACACTGATTCGTTGACAGTGACACCTGTATGCTGACTAAGCTGTGACCGTACTGCTGACTCATTGCCATGTGTCAGGATGCCATTCGCTGCCAAGGAAACGTCACAACTGACTGTGCGTTGACTGTTCCTACCACGTATCTACTGACTGGATGTACGAATGACACGTGTCAATGCATGATTTGTTGACCTTGCTAACGTTACCTGCCACATCATCGTGCCACGTCGACATGTACAGACTGTACAGACTACCACGTGTCAAATTTTGATTGGTCCACTTTAGATTTCGTACCAAGTGCTGACGTCAGCTGTACGGATGATGATGTCATCACTGTACCTTTAGTCCATAAGTCAACTTGAAACTTTGACCAGCTGTATCTTGAGCCTCTGATGTCGGATTTCGACGAAACGAACGCCGTCAGAATCATCTTGACGAGCTCTTCGTGATGATGCCAACTTCGACAAATTTTTACGACATCATTTTTTTTGCTTCCTGGACACCCTCTAATCCCAATTTGACCCAAGGTTTGACTGGCCATAACTTGCACAAACAGACTCCTTTCCGCTTTGTTTGAATTGCGTTGGATTCAGGACGTCGAGATCTTTCTGATGGTGCAGATTCTGGAGAGAAATAAGACACTTCAATTTTCACTAAAATATCCATCGGATCAGGCCTCCCCACTGAAGACCTTTTGGACCTCCAAAAGTGGCATTTATTCTGACATTAAGTGAGGACTTGGCCTCCCCACTTGTCCTGTATCTTCTGTACATCTGAAAACCTGGCTCACAAGCACAATGAAGACTGCAACAATGTTGTTGAACGTAAACATTATTCTATCACTTCCATAAGCATCTACATCAATTGCCGTAGCCACTATCCAACAAAAATTGACTAGCATCAAGCTGAACAATAATGCAGAAATGGAAGAGAATAAGTCAACAACAATTTGATCCTTTACAACAGGAACATTTTTACCCAAGGATTCATCAATACTTTCAATCATTTTTTTCTCATGCTGTACTGTAAGTGCATCCTGCAACATCTGACCCTGGTTAGCTACTCCAAGTTCAAGTGTAGAACCACCTGTACTAACAGACATAAGAGTTAACTCTTTACTTGCATCAATTACCCTCTTTAACTGCCCTGTGTTTGCAAAAGAATGATCAGTCTTAATCCTATGAGAATGTACAATATACTGAATGCCATCTTTCAATAAGTGATAATGATTCTTTTCCCTGTAGAAAATAGCTTTCCTGTCATATAAATAAGGGCTACCAAGCACTATCCCACAGATATCCAGTGGAACCACATCAAATTGTACTTCATCCACAAACTTACTAGTAATTGTGAATCTTAAGGTGCATTGTCTTGTTACTTGTAGCTTATCATTTTCACAAATCCAGCCTAGTGGATAAGGTTTCTTATGTTGTGTAGTTTTTAATCCCAAGTTCTTTACAATAATTTCTGAAATTAAATTAACCTGAGATCCACTATCTATGAGTGCATCAATTTTAGTGTTCTTAGCAACAACCCTTAAGTGGAAAAGTTCATTCCTCTTCACATCTTCAGAGAAATCATTAACTGTAGAAGTAGAAGCACAACTAGCAACAGAAACACCAGAAATAGGAGCTTTACCTTTTAAACCCATAGCTGTTATCTTAGTCTCATCATCTGAATCTGAACCAAGATCCATAACAACAGTCGTGGCTTTCTCCTTACCTTTTTGTTTCTGATTACGTCTTTGAGCCCACTTAGGCTTCAGTTCTGGATGCAACTGCCAACAATGTTCTTCATTATGACCCTTCCTGTCACAATGAGAGCAAGAAAGCTTGTCATCCTTCTTGACTATAGCTTCCTTCTTTCCTTTCCCTGTCTCTACATTCTTAGAAGATTTCTTTACATCATTATCAAAGTTATCAATAAAAGATCCTTTTTCCCTTGACTCTAAGTGTGTAGCTTGAACAGACACTTCATCCAAATTACAAGGGTTCAAAACCAAAATGGAATGCCTAAGGTATGAATGCAAACCTCCTATGTACTTCAACAATGTGTCCTGGGTGTACAAAGGAACATTCAAAGCAATAGCCCTTTTCCTGAATTCATGGGTGTACTCTTGGATAGTTTGACCTTTCCCTTGCCTAAACATTTGCCAGTCCATCATTAACTGTTGCATATGTCCTAGGGGATAAAATTGCTTCTTAAGAGCATTAATAAATTCTATCCAAGTTAAACTGACTCTACCACGTTGTGAAACTTCTGCTTTAGACTTACTCTCCCACTAGGTTAAAGCTGTACCTCCTAAACGAAGAGTAGCCAATTGAAACCTATCAACATCATCTAATAGGTTCTAGACTCTACAGTAAACTTCTACTTGCTGAATCCAATCATCCAATTTTTCAGCATTAAGTTCACCACAATACTTAGGCAAGTCAAATTTTACATCCAATTTAATTTTAGGTTTATGCCCACTCTTGAAAGGATTAGAAGAAATAGAATGAGGAGAAGATGGAGAAGAAGGAGAAGAGGGAGGAGAAGAAGAAGAGGGAGGATCTGGTTGCTTGTCACCATCTCCATGTTGTTTCCCTTTCTTGTCTTCACGAGCATCTTGCTTCGATGAACCTTCTTCACGTTCCTTCCGCTCTTGTCTCTCTTGAAAAAGAATGTCCACCTTAGCCTTCATCTCAAGGAATGCTCTTCGAAATTCCTGCTCACTGATTTCTTCAGGAACCTCCATTCTAGAAACTGACATCTTCAGAAAGGTTCTTCGCTTCCCGATCTCAGATCAAAGTCTTCAAGCTTTCCTTCCCTTCTGAATCCTAGATCTCGTTAGCATTCAAGAAACAAATAACTGCAATAATAGTCAACCAAAAGCTCTGATACCAACTTGATCTGTATAGGATCTAGACTATTTGCAGTATTGAATGCTTAATTTTTACAATGATTATTCCAAGTTAATTAAATCAAAATTAACTTAAGGAAATAACAAAATGAAGGAATTAACAAACTGAGAGAAAGTGAGAGAAAAGAAGAGAAGTGCAAACACGTTTGATTACGGAGTTCGTCACAAATGTGACTACGTCTCCGGGTCCGCTCCAATAGAGAGACCGATCCGATTAACTCCAAGAATCAATTACAAATGCACCACAACCATTCTTCAAGCACTTCGGCAGCATAACAACGCTCTGACTTGCAAGAATGGCTCAAAATAATCTCTACAAGACCTCTCTTTCGTCACCTCAGCTTCAAGACTTCATCACCTGAAAAAAAACTTCATCTCCACTCTCACCTCACACCCCTTTTTATACAAAAAAATGAATCAAATTGGTTACTAACCAATTGATTTACAAAATATTCCTTATCTCTCCATAATATTTTCAAATCTTCCTTTATTTACATAAAGATCTTCTAAATACCCCCTTTAATCCAAATAATATCAAATTTAAGCCCTTTTAGTTTTCTATTCACGGGCTCACATTGTTTTGGAGGTTACATTCTTATCCTTAAAGGATTTAATAGTTGTTTGCTTATTTTAAATTAGGAGTTTGTTTTAAAAATAAGGCATTCGGTCACATAATACACAACAAAATCAACCGGTGCCATTAATACACCGAACAGACTTGCTGGCACGTTGGTGGCTATGGTTTTTGTTAGCCGGCCGGTGCGGGTTCAACTCCCGCCGGCCACACTTTTCCACGGATGTCAAATCTAATTACAACAAAACAAAACTGTGATAGTTACCCATTAGCGGCAGTTGAGTGGCTCATTGGTAAATCGGAATACTCGTACATGGGTGGTGGAGAGTTCAAATCCCATGCAGGCCGATGCGATATTTTTAGTCAAAAATATAATAAATGCTGATGACGAAGGAGGAGCTACCGACAGGCCATGTGGCGAACACTGATTCGCTGACGATGACACCTATATGCTGACTAAGCTATGACCGTACTACTGACTCATTGCCATGTGTCAGGATGCCATTCGCTGTCGAGGACACGTCACAACTGACTATGCGCTGACTGTTCCTGCCACGTATCTACTGACTGGATGTACGAATGACACGTGTCAACGCATGATTCGCTGACCTTGCTGACGTCACCTGCCACGTCGACATGTACGGACCGTACAAACTGCCACATGTCAACTTCTGATTGGTCCACTTCAGATTTCATACCAAGTGCTGACATCAGCTGTATGGATGATGATGTCATCACTGTACCTTTAGTCCACAAGTCAACCTAAAACTTTGACCAGCTGTATCTTGAGCCTCCGATGTCGGATTTCGACGAAACGAACGCCGTCAGAATCATCTTGACGAGCTCTTCGTGATGATGCCAACTTTGACAACTTTTGATGACATCATTTTTTTCGCTTCCTGGATGCCCTCTAATCCCAATTTGACCTAAGGTTTGACTGGCCATAACTTGCACAAACGGACTCCTTTCCGCTCCGTTCGAATTGCGTTGGATTCAGGACATCGAGATCTTTCTGATGGTGCAGATTCTGGAGAGAAATAAGACACTTCAATTTTCACTGAAATATCCATCGGATCAATTAGTATTATGATTTAGCTTCTAAATGCACTTTATAACTTATAATTTGGAGTTTATTTGATGGTCTTAATCTTTCTCCCCAAAGTGATATTTAGCTTAGACCCCCGTCTTAGCAAAAAGGGAAATTAAAAGATTCGCACCTTGGGTTGACTCACCTAAGGGATATTGGTCAATTCTTGGTGTGGATCTCATTTCCTTGAATGAAATTAGAGAAATAGGTTCATCTTACCCCCTTTATCAATTCATTTTGTTGAACCTAATTTTTCTATGTTTCATTGTGTTGGGGGTTCTACACCCTATAAATGCAACTTATATTATCAAAAACATGCCTTCACCTAAGAACTTATCTCAACTTCATAATTTACAAGGGAATATTACAACAATTTTTGTAGATTCATATCTCAACTGGCTAACCGTACTCTTCCATTCATGTACTTGTTAAAGAAATGTGTACTTTATGTGGGATGATTGTTGGATATTACTGATATGTGGTTGTCATTGACGTAAACACTATTGGCATTAATGTCTTTGAAGTTGTATATGTTGAGGATATTGAGAAAATTGTAATAAAATAAGTTGCAAGTTGTCGGTAATGCAGTGAAGTTCAGTATGATGGCTAGCTCAATATATTGATGATAAGAGGTTGTAGATTAAAGGGTTTGTAGACATTTATATCTAGTTTATCCACATGAAATTTCAAAGGTTCACATGAAGATTTGAATGAGTTATGAGTATCTATGTTTTGATAGTTGTTCTGTTGCTTTAGCTAGTGTTCCTAAAAGAAGATGATGTGATTCTAGTAATTTGAGTTGTTGCAGATGCTTTTGTGGTGATTCATGATGCTTGTGGATGTTTCTAAATTGTACTCTATTGGTGTTGTTGGTCTGGATTGATCGTTGTGCTCGTGATTGGTGATTTTCATTTGTGAGTTCATGTTTTCTATGATCATGGATGACAGGGTGATTGTAGTGTGTTGTAGATCTTCGAGGCATAATTTTTGAAGGTGTTCCATATTTGAGGATGTTGTTTTGGGTCCTTACTATGTTTTGGCTGACATTGTTTTATCCACATTGATAAATTGTTTATTGATTTGGGCCGACATTTTGTACAAATTTTATATTTTGTTGGGCCGAAATGTAGTTGATGTTATCCTTAGTTGTGGATATATATGATCGATTGTTTATACCATTTGAGGGTATGGTGTGTGATGTATGCTCTATGATAAGTGCAAATAATGTTCTATTATTTTAAAGGAAAAAGTAAAGTGTGAAGAAGAGTGAGCAGATGAAAGTGATTATGTGCTTAACCAGAACTATAATAGGCATTAGAAGATGCTATTTTCTTAGTTCAAAATCTTTGGATGTAATCCGAATGTGACTGTAAGATAGCGAGTCTTCCTTTGGGAAGTAAGCCTTTTATATTTGAGTAGTGTTCTCTAGGCAGTATGCTTGAATGCATGTGCACTCCCCATTTATAATAATTTTATACTTTTAACAAAGTATAATCTTGTGGAATAACCTCCACCATGGTTTTTCCCCTAATAGGGTTTCCATGTAAAAATATTGGTGTTATGTGTGTTTTTGATGTGGTGATGGTTTATGCTTTCATGTTTATTTATCAGATTTGAGAATAAGTTTAATATGTATAATTTCTGTGACAACTGATTCAACCCCCCCTCTCAGTTGTCTGCTCTTGTGTTGCCAACAATTGGTATAAGTAGGTTCCTCTAGAGAAGCTTGACCGCTTGAGTTGATCTGGGATGGTGACATATAGAAGGATAGTCCGAGATTTGATGGAACTAATTATTCTCTGTGGAAGACTTGAATGGAGTGTCATATGAGATGCATTGGTGAACCTTATGGATAATTATAAAGAATAGGTATATCATCCCACATAATGGTCCTTCTACTGCAAGTGAGATTAAGGAAGCTGAGTACAATATCAAGGCTAAGGAAGCATTGTTGAGTTCTCTAACTAATTTTGAGATAACAAATGTAATGGAGTTGAAGATTGCTTATGAGATCTGGAAAAGTTGGAAACTTTATATGAAGGTGATACCCATGTGAATATTGCTAAGCTGCAAAGCCTGAAAGGGAAATATGAAATGAGAATGGGTGAATATGAGAACATCACTTCTTTTATGTAAAGAGTGAATGAACTTGTGTGTAGTATCAGATGTGTTGGTGGAACATTGGAAGAATCATAGATTGTTGCTAAAGTGCTCAGATCCTTTCCTGAAACATACAAACACAAAGCTGTTGCTATTGAGGAGATCCAGACTATGAAAAATGTAACCAGAGACATGTTGATTGGTAAGCTTGCTTCTTTTGACTTAAGTGAGTTTGGTGAATCTCTTCCTAACACAAAATCTGCATTCAAAGCTACTATCTTTGAAAAAGATAAGTAGAGATATGATCTAGGAGAAAGTTCTTCTAGAAAAATGTCCAAGTATGAGTAGAACATGAGAGATATTGAGGAAGAAGAGAGAAAACTAGACAAGATTGAAGCACTTACTATCAAGAGGGTAGCCATAGGAGAAGGTAAGTATAAAGGGAAATTTCCTCTTAAATGTTTTTCTTGCAATAAGGTAGGTCATTTTTCCTCAAGGTGTTTGGAAAGAGTTCCTAAGCCAAGACCTAACAAGAAAAGATTCCAAAGAAAGTGTTATTATGCTACTGATGAAGGTGTGACAAATGATGAATCTGATAAAGGGAATTTAAGTGAGGATGAATGGGTATTTATTTTTATCAAGGAAAATGATCCAGTACCTACTAAATATGCTAGTTGCATAAATTTGGAGAAAGCTCTAGCTGCTATAGTTGAAGAAAAAGATGAATGGGTGTTTGATAGTGGATGCTCTCATCACATGATAGGTGATAAAATTAAATTTGTGAGCTTTGAAAATTATGATGGTAGTCCTATAAGATTTGGTGATGAAAATGCTGGTGTAATCCATGGCAGAGGATCCATTTCTCTTGATGGTAAGCATAATACTGATGATGTTCTATATGAGGAAGGTTTGAAGCATAATATCTTAAGTGTTGGATAGATGGTTGACAGGGGATACAATCTTCAATTCAAGAATGGAAAGTGTAGAATATTGGGGAGTTTCAGAAATGTGATTGCATCTGGTACAAAAACAAAAGGTAATATCTTTCACCTAAGTGCCACTAATAAAAGTTGTCTGATTGCTCAAGTTGATGAAAGTTGGTTGTGGCATAGGAGATTGTGTCATGTAAAATTTGACAATAGTATAAAGATAAGTTCTACTCAGGAAATGAGAGATCTTCCTAAGTTGATAAAAACTACTAATGCTATATGCAAGGAATGTTAGTTAGGGAAGCAAACTAGAATTTCATTCTGGAGAAAACAACATTGTTAAAATGAAGTATTGAAGCTTGTGCATACTGACTTGTGTGGTCCTTCTAGAGTTAGAAGTTTACAAGGAGACAGGTATTTCATGCTACTTATTGATGATTATTCTAGATTGATGTGGGTTACTTTTTGAAGGGAAAAGTCTGAAGCTCTAGAGAAATTCAATATTTTTAAGGATATGGTTGAGATAGAGATAGGTTTGAAGATTAAATGTATGAGATCAGATAGAGGTGGTGAATTCACTTCTGGTGAGTTTAATTCTTTTTGTGAAGAGCATGGGATAAAGAAAAAATTAACTGCCCCGTGGGCCCCTTGACAAAATGGAGTTGTGGAAAGAAAGAACATGACAATTCAAGAAGTTGCTAGGACCATGATGTTGGAAGGAATTTTTTCACATATCTATTGGAGAGAAGCTATGAGTATTTCCGTTTACACTCTCAATTGGGTACATGTCAAAGGTGATACCGATAAGACTCCTTATGAGCTATGGTTTGGTCATTAGCCTACTGTTAGATACTTCAAAATCTTTGGGAGTAAATTCTATATCAAAAGAGATGAAGATATAGGAAAGTTTGATGCTAGAAGTGATGAAGGAATCTTTCTTGGTTATTCTACTAAAAGTAAAGACTATCAGTGGTAAAATAAGAGATTGAGGAAAGTAATTGAAAGTGCTAATGTCAAGGTTGATGAAGACACAGTTAGACCATCCATAACCTACAAATATGATTTAGATGATCAAAATGATAGTTTAAATAAAGGAAAGAAAGTTCAAACTCTAAATCAAGTTCAAATCATTTTGGTGAATCAAGAAAATCAAGAGGAAGAAACTAGTGAAAGTGCAGAAGTGAGATCACAAGAGCCAAAAGGTCAAGAACACCCTAAGAATCCAAGGTATGTAAGACTAAATCATTCAGAAGATCAGATTATAGGTGATAAGAACAAATGTGTTCAAACTAGGAGAATAATTGCAGAATAATACTATTTGATCTCAAAGACTGAGCCTAATAGTGTCAGTGAAGCATGCAAAGATGAACATTGGGTGGAAGCAATGAAAGAAGAACTACTGCAAATTGAGAAGAATGATACATGGATTTTTGTTCCTAGACCTAAGGATGAAAATGTAATTGGAACTAAATGAGTCTTTCAAAACAAACTAAATGAGCAAGGTGAAGTTGTTAGAAACAAAGCAAGACTTGTGTGTAAAGGATATTCTTAGATGGAAGGAATTGAATTTGAAGAAACTTTTGCTCCTGTTGCTAGGATTGAAGCTATGCGACTATTTGTTTCTTATGCTGCTTACAAAAACTTCAAGGTTTATCAGATGGATATCAAGTCAGCATTTCTAAATGGTGAACTAGAAGAAGAAGTGTATATTGAGTAACCTGATGGATTTCAAGTGACTGATTAGGGAGATATGGTTTGCCGGTTGAAGAAAAAATTATATGGACATAAGCAAGCCCCAAGAGCATGGTATGCCAGATTGGAAAAGTATTTGTTGAAGCTTGGATTTAAGGATACTTTTGAGTATCTTAGAGGGAAGCTAGAGGTGATTACCCCTCCTAATCAGAATTAAGATGCATTGAATTGCATCAGTCCGCACATTTCATAGTAATATCTTATGATCCAGATTGATGTTGTGGTGGATGCTACTTAAGGGGAGTAGTCAAATGTTTAGAAATGTGGTTCAGAGCTTGTGTGGAGAAAGTTAATGTGTATATTTGTCATTGATGTGAAAGGGGGAGAAGAGTCATGTGAAAAAATGTGAAAGAGTTAAGGAGAAAAGAGTCAAAATCTAAGGGGGAGAAAGTGCTAAGAGAAAGTATCATTGATGGTGTTTTTCACATCATGTGTTGCCATCAATGCAAAAGGGGGAGATTGTTGGATATTGCTGATGTGTGCTTGTCATTGATGTCAACACTATTGGCATTAATTTCTTTAAGGTTGTATGTTGAGGATATTGAGAAAATTGTAATAAAATAAGTTGCAGGTTGTTGATGATGCAATGAAGTTTAGTATGATGGCTAGCTCAGTATATTGATGATAAGAGGTTGTGGATTAAAGGTTTTGTTGACAAGTATATCTAGTTTATCCAAATGAAGTTTTAGAGGTTTGCATGAAGATTTGATTGAGTTATGAGTATCTGTGTTTTGATAGTTGTTCTGTTGCTTTAGCTGGTGTTCCTGAAAGAAGATGATATGATTCTAGTAATTTGAGTTGTTGTGGATGCTTCTGTGGTGATTCATGATGCTTTAGGATGTTTCCAGATTGTGCTCTATCTGTGTTGTTGCTTTGCATTGATGGTTTATGCTTTTATGTTTATTTATAAGATCTAAGAATAAGTTTAATATGTATAGTTTCTGTGACAACTAATTCAACCCCCCCTCTTAGTTGCATTATTTTTCTTTGATTGGTTGCATTATGTTGTCATTAGTATTGTCACCGATGTGAACCTCTAATATTGCTTTGATGAGCTTTTCTTTGTGTATGTTCAACCTCTTGTGTGGTTGACATGATGAGAAGGTATTCCAAATGTTGAGTTTATGTTTATGGTACTTGGTTTCCAAGTGATTTTGAAAAAAAATGAATAAAAGGGGAAACCATGTGGTAAAGAGTGTTCAGTGTTTTCCTTCACATTTATTCATGTTTGAAGATCTACTTCTATGGTTCAAATATGTTGATCAGAGGTGGTTATAGGTGTTATATCTAGAGTTTCATGTTTTGGATCGTTTGACATAAGAAGTTGTGTTCACTAGTGTGTGAACTATGAAGCAGTGTTGTCTAGGGGAAATGGTTTTGCTCCACATTTCTCCGCATTGTGGTTTCTGGTTTTGTGGATTTGAAAACGTGCTTATATTTTTCATATCTATATTCAATTTGATTTTTTTGAGTTTTTGTGCTTCACAAGGTTGGATTCATGTGTTATAGTGTGTGGAAGGTTAACTGGGTGTACAAAATGATTACGTTCTTTAGGTGTTTGATGTTGTGAATGATTTGTTGGATTTGAGGGTGTTGATGGAATATTCTAGATAATGTTTAAGTGTTGTGTGTGGTCTGTGAGTCATCTTTGGATTTGACGAAGTGTGTACTTAAATATTTAATGGTGTTAACATAGGTTCGACCAACCTTGGGTGTTTACACTAATTATGAATATGCTTCGGTGTTTGTGGAAGCATGGTGTGGTGTGTACATGTGGATTTAGGTTTGAGTTAAGGTGTGAGTGGTCTTCCTTCATTCCTCTCCACTATGGGAATGTTTTGGTGCCAACCTAATTTGAATTTTAATGTTTGAGGTGCATAGCTAACCTTGAAAGATGTTTCTAAGATTGCAAATTGTATAAAGGCAAGGTGAATTATGGGAGAATTTAGTGCAGATGTGAGGATGTGTTGAGATGTGGATTTAATCAGATGTAAAGATATGAAGTGTGAGATTAATTCCTATGAATCCAATGTAGTGAGAAGAAGGGTCTACATTTGTAGAGTACCTAAAGTTTTTGATAGCAGTGAGTTGGAGGTTACTGATGGTGCAAAGTTGTAGTGGTGGATATTCTTTGTTTCTTTGAGATGAATTTCTCATTGTAATAATCTTCTATCTTCTTCTTTCTAATATGGCAATGAGACTTTCTTTCTTTTGGGCAGTGATCCCTCTGATAATGAGCCTATTGTATTTGATGTTGCAATTACTTTATATTGTGAGCTAATCCTCACCATGGTTTTTCCCTTCTTGGGTTTTCCATGTAAATATGGCATTCTCATGTGCTTGGATGTGTTTGCATTACTATTTATCATGTTTATTGTAGACACATAAAAATGACCTAGGCCCGCAAGCTCTATTTTTCCATCTTCTCTTCCTAACATAATTAAGACACTTTAATTATGTCCTTGGTTCACTTCTGACTATTAATTAAATAATTCATAATTATTTAATTAATTCATGTCCTTTTTATTCCTCATGATTATTAAATAGATAAATTACATTTATTTATTTAATATGCCACTAATTATCTAAAGACTTCTTATAATTAAATAAATTACTTAATTTATTTAATTATCCCTGTCCATTATGTCTTCCTGATTATTAAAGAAATAAATTTTATTTATTTATTTAATATGTCACTAATTCTAAAAATCTTCTCATAATTAAATAGATTCTTTAATTTATTTAATTATTGGCCATTCTCTCTAATTAAATAATTATTTTAATTATTTAATTGTCTAATTTGACATTTCCCCCTTTTAGTAAATAATTTGAATTAATTATTTACTATCATGTGGTCCCATCTTTTTGAATTAAATTGATTTTAATTCAAAATATTCTCTTTTCTCAAAAAACAAATTAATTGCTATTATTATTTGATTTTCCAACCACCTCTTTTTTTATGCCAGTCTTATCTCTTGTCACATGCACTGTCAACCCTTGATTTGATTTTCTAAAAATCAATCTTGTCCATTTATTTTGAATTCGCCCTAATGTTTCCCTAACCCTAATTGTGGGTTGTCAAATTGAATCTTGTCCATTGATTCTAGGGCACTTATCAACTTTTAATCTTGGCCATTCACTCAAAATTGTATTTTCTATAAAATGGAAAATTTGGTCTCATTTTTTGATCTCATGTCATCTTGCAATCTTGTCATATTCTTGCAATCTTGTCATTATTGTCATCTTGTCATAGGAATACTAGCATTTGATTTGGCATAATTTAGACATAGTTTGATTCTTACTAGTTGCATATTAGCATAGTATTTGGATATTGTCATCTCAAATACTTCAACATTTTCTTAGGGCTTGTCATTGTCATTAGTTTGATCATCTTAAAATTTGAGGGAAACATCATATTTGCAGCAAGTTGAGAGGTGTAATGGAGGCCAACCATGGAGATTGAAGACATTTGGTGAGATCTTTCATTTTGTTTTCATGTTTCTCATTTGCACTTCATTATTACTTTGGGTTTTTATGTTAATGCTTTAGATTTGCTAACCCTAGGATAATTTCCCTTAGTTACATTTATATTTTGCTAATGCATGATAAGGGTTTAATGGTTGTTAAGGGTTTAAGGATTAATATAGATTTGAATGTTTAATGAGGGTTTTGATGTTTTAATATACAACTGATTCACCCCTCCTCTTAATTGTCTTGTGCATTCAAAAATTGGTATCAAATAAAGGTTCCCTAGAAGAAATATTAATTGCTTGAGGTAGATCCAATGAAACACAAGAAAGAGGCTCCTCTATTTGATGGATTTGATTATGCATTCTAGAAGACCAGGCTAGAAGGTTTCCTTGTTTCCCTAGGGTTTGGAGTTTGGAAGTCAATTGTAGATGGATATAAAATACCTAAAAATAGACCGTCAACTGATGATGAGGTCAAGGCTTATGAGAAAAATGGTAGAGTAAGGTATGATCTCTTGAGTGGCCTTTCTAATTCAAAACTTGTGAAGGTTATGAGCTATAAATCTGCTAAATAAATTTAGAAGAAACTAGAAAGCTTCTATGGAGGAGATGATAGGGTCAAACAAGCAAAGATTCAAAATTTTAAGAATAATTTTGAAACCCTAAGGATGACAAAAGATGAAGATATTACAGGTGACATGCAAAGAGTGGACAAAGTTAACAATTCCATCAAAGGCCTTGGTGGAAAACTTGAAGAGGATGAGGTGGTAAAGAAGGTATTAAGAACTCTTCCTATATCTTATAGTCATAAGGTTTCTTCTATTGAAAAAGCTCAAAATTTAGATAATTATTCTAGAGATGATTTGTTTGGTGCTTTAACTACTTTTGAATTGAGAGAGTTTGGTCCAAGTGATTCAAAAAAAGAGACTTATTTTAAAGTTGGAAAAACATAGAAGAATGAGGAATCTGATCAGGATGAGTTTGATGAGCTAGAAGAAAACTTTGTGAGGAGATTGAAAAAGGGAATTGGAAAATATAGAGGTAAGTTACCTTTCAAATGTTTCAATTATGGAAATATAGGTCATTATGCTTTAAGATGTCCAATCAAAGCTTCAAATGACAAATTTTAGGAGAGTAAAGGTAAATCAATTGAGATAAGTTATTATGTTAAAGAAGATGCCAACATATTTGGTGATGAATGCTTGTTCATGGCTCTAAATGTTGGAACTAATTCTGCTAACTCTAAGAGATGTATGAAGGAAGTTTCTTTGAAAGTAGGTCATAATGGAACTATGGTGACTGATTTCCATGCTAGAGAGGAAAAAACTATTGGATTATTGACACTGAATGCTCAAATCATATGACAGGTGATAAGAGTAAGTTTGTTAAACTTGAGAAGTTTGAAGGTGGTCTTGTTAAGTTTGGTGATGATACCTCTTCTAAGATATGTGGAAGAGGTTCAATCAGTTTTGATGGAAATCATAATACATATGATGTTCTTTATCTTAAGGGTCTCTGACATAATGTTCTAAGTGTAGGAAAAATGTGTAGCAAAGGATATGATATTGTATTTTAGGATGGTGGTTGTGAGATCAAGAAAGGATCCAAAACTTTGGATGCTACAAGAAGAAGGACAAATGTAATGGTATGCGATTTATGACTCAAATCAATGAAAGTTGGCTATGACATAGAGGAATGTGTCACATCAATTTTGATAGCCCAGTGAGGATCAACACTACTCAAGTTGTGAGAGATTTGTCAAAGATTACAAAGCCTATAAATGTAGTTTTTAAGGAATGTGAACTTGGGAAGAAAACAAGAAGAAGGTTTAATGTCAAAGAATATTCCACTGCACAAACTTTGGAGTTGGTGCATACATACCTTTAGGTACCTAAAAGAACAAGAAGTTTTCAAGGTGATAGGTATTTCATGTTATTGATTGATGATTACTCTAGAATGACTTTGGTAACCTATCTCAAAGAAAAATTAGAAGCTCTAGATTAATTTAAGGAATTTAAAGCTATGGTTGAGAATGAAATGGATAAGAAAATCAAATGTTTAAGATTTGACATAGGTGGAGAGTTCACCTCCAATGAGGTTAATATATTTTATGATGATCATGGAATAAAGAGACATTTTTCAGCCCCTATGACTCCTCAGTAGAATAGAGTGGTGGAAAGGAAGAATATGACTGTTCAAAAAGAAAAAAAAGGACAAAGATGAAGGAAGAAAATATAACAAATTTCTACTAGAGAGAATCAAATATTACTACAATTTGCATACTTAACAAAGTGTAAGCACAAAAAACAATTCAAAGACTCCAAGGAGTTATGGCATGGAAGAACTACTATGAAATATTTCAGAGTGTTTGGAAGCAAGTGCTATACCATAAGAGATGAAGAAAATTTAGGAAATTTTTATGCAAGATCTGATGAAGGAATCTTCCTTAGATACTCTACAAAGAGCAAGGCTTATCAGTGCTATAACAAGAGGCTAAAAAGGCTTGTTGAAAGTGCAAGTGTCAAAGTGGATGAAGAATTATATAAAGGCTTAATGTTGATAGAAGGATATGAATCAGATGAGTCCTCTTGCAAAGAAGAGAAAGATTATGCTAAAGAAAAAGAAGTGCAGGTTATAGAGGAAGAAGCTCTAGAAAGGATCACTAAGACCCCTAAGTATGTGCAAAAGAATTATTTTAAAGACTAGATCATTGGTGACAAAAGCAGAGGTGTATTAACAAGAAGAAATGATTCTATGATAGAAGAACATGTGAATTTATGTTTACTCTCCAAAGTTGAACCTAAAATAGTGATTGAGGCATGCAAAGATGAATTTTGGATCAAGGATATGCAAGAAACATTTAATAGGAAACTTCCCCTTATACTTACCTTGTCCTTTGGCTTCTCTTTTCACAATCAATGCTTCAAGTTCTTCAAGCTCTCTTTCTTCTTCACTGAGCTGTCTCATTTCATCCTCATACTTTAATGTCTTTCTTGATGAACTTTCACCCGAATCATATCTCTAGCTATCTCTTCTAGAAGTAGTATCCATGAATGCAGATTCAACCTTAGGAAGTGCATCACCAAATTCACTCAACTCAAAAGTAGTAAGCTTACCAATCAACATATCTTTGGTAACATTTGTCACAGTTTGGAGCTCTTAAATAACACTAGCCTTGACTTTGTAAGAATCAGTCAAGGATCTAAGCAATTTAGCACAATCTCTGATTCGTCTATCTGTCCACTAGCACATCTGATACCACACACCAGTTCATTCACTCTTTGCATAAAAGTAGTAACATTTTCATCATCACCCATTTTCAACTTTTCATATTACCTTTTTAGACTTTGTAGCTTAGCAATCTTCACATTAGCATCACCTTCATACAAGGTCTCCAACTTTTTCCATATCTCATAAGTAGTCTTCAAATCCTTCACATTTGTCATCTCAGTATCAGTCAAAGCACTCAACAATGCCTCCTTAGCCTTGATATTATATTCAACATCCCTGATCTCAATAGAAGTAGTAGGACCATTTTGTGGAATAACATATATATTTTTTGTAATGCTCCAGTAGGGTTCACCAATGCATCTTAGATGACACTCCATTTGAGTCTTCCAAAAAGAATAATTTGTTCCATCAAATCTAGGACTATCCTTCTTATAAGTTGCCATCTCAGATCACCTCAAGATGTTAAACTTCTTCTAAGGAACCACAAGCTCTAATACCAATTGTTGGCAACTCAAGGGAAGACAACTGAGAGGGGGGGTGAATCAATTGTCACCGAATTTCAAACTTATTTAGCTTATTAACCTTATTCTCATATCTGATAATTAATCATGAAAGCATAAATGAGCAACACATCAGAAGAACACATAACACCAATATTTTTACGTGGAAACCTTGTTAGGGGAAAAACCACATTGGAGGTCAGTCTACAAGATTATACCCTAATAAAAGTCTAAGAGAATATGAATGGGGAATGCACATGCATTCAGGAACACTGCCTAGAGCTCACTACTCAAATAAAAAATAGGCTTACTACCCAAAGGAAGACACATTGTCTTACATAAAGGTTCTGATTAAATCCATCAGACTTTGAGCTGAGAAAATAACATCTGCTAATGCTTGGTTACAGTTCCGATTAAGCACATGAACACTTCTTCACTCTTCTCCACTCTTCTTCACTCTTCTTCACTATTCTTCACCCTTCTTCACTCTCTGCTCTGCCTTCGAATGATTTGAACTTTATTCGCACATAGGAATCACACACTTTCCACACACATGCCTTCAAATGATAAAACAATCACTCTATAAATCCACAACAAGAGATTACATCGCTATAAGTTGGCTTCAACAAAATATTAAGAAATAATATAAACAATCAACTCAGATCAATAAATATTATTCATGTGAATCAACCAAGGTCAGCCAAAAAATAGTGAAGACCGAAAATAACATCCTCAAACATGAACCACTTCAATTAATTACTCCTCAAAGATCCACAATACACTTCAACACCTTGTCGGCCAAGAACATGAAAAACATGAACACACAAGAGAAAATATCGGATCACAAGCACAACGATCAATGCAAACATGTAACACAGATAGAAAATCAACTAGAGACATCCAAAAGCATCATGAAACACCAGAGAATCATAGGAAACAACTAAACTTACTAAAATCACATGATCTTCATTCAGGAACACAAACTGAAGTAGCAAAAAAATAGTCAGAATACAAATCTTCATAACTTGATCAAATCTTCACGTAGATCTCTGAAACTCAACATGGATAAACTAGATATACTCAACAAGAAACCCTTTAGTCAACAATCTCTGAAAAACAATGTACTAATCACATCGACAGAAAGAACTTCACTTCACCACTGACAAGCTGTAGCACTTCTTATTACAATTTTCTCAATATCATCAACATATATAGCTTCTAATGCAACAATGCTGATAGTGTTGACATCAATGACAACCACATATCAACAAAACACCACAACATCCAACAATCTTCCCCTTTGGAATTGATGGCAACATATGATGTGAAAAATACCATCAACACAACTACACTTACTTGCCCCTAGGTTTTGACTCTTCTTTCCTCAACTCTTCTCCCCACAAAGATTTTTCACATTGCTCTTCTCCACCTTTGACATCAATGGGAAAATATCTCTTCTATACAAGCTCTAAACCACATATTTGAACACCTGAACATCTGACTACTCCTCGGGTGAAATTACAACATTGTGTCTCACTTTTTGCCCAATATGGACATTTGCATCAATATTTTTAACCGAATCTTCATCTTCTGAGACCTATAGCAGCTAAACTATAAAGAATTTGAAGATGATGTGAACTAGTGATTTGTGAAAATTTGTGTGTATCTTCTAAATATATTTTTTCCAAATTTTCTAAAATAAATCATGAATATTTCAACATCTCCTTTAATAATTGGTTTTAGACAAAAAACAAAATTTTTCAGAAAGTAACGTTTGTGTCGTACAACATAAATTTTTTTATATAAAGGATTAAATTCTAACTTTTGGAATATAGATTCTCAACATCAATATCTAGGGAAAGGATATTTTTTCATAATTTTTTGTTGCATATTTTTTTTTAAAATTAATTTTTGAATTCATTGTAACTATAATTTGGACATACGTGTGTGTCGTACAACCTAAATTTTTGTGTATATATCAAAATCCAATTTTTATTTTTTGGGTGAAACAAGGAAATCAATATCTAGGGAATAAGTATTTTTTGAATTTTTTTACAATGGTTTACTATTTTTCCATCTCTGCACAACAAAGAGCTTGATGCTTAGAGAAAAACCTATGTTTAGTAAAAAATGAAAATTAAATACATGATAAAATAAAAATATATCAAACCTATACTTGTTGGAAAGCTAGTTTCAAGGGCTACAATCTTGAAAATATATAATTTTTAAATGATATTTAATCCATCAAAAGGTAAAGAAAAAGTTATTTTTTTCCAACTTTTGATAGTTGTGAAGGAGACTCCATTGTGGGTATGATTTAGTACTATAGGGGTTCTATCCAAGGGGGTATTATTTATACATATTCAATTAAAAAACTTTAGATGGAGCCTCTCAAGACTTAAATCATTAGTTTTTCTAAAATTAGTGAATTTAGGCAAAAATCAGCACATCCCAAAAGTGAGACACAGTATTGTGGCAACACGCCCTGAGTAGCAGCAACCACAACATCAATCCACATAAAAATCTGATCATGAAATGCATGGATTGATGCAAATAAATGCATCCTTAGTTCTTATTAGGAGGGGTAATCACCCCTAACTTCCCTCTTAGATAATCAAAAGTATCCTCCGGCAATAGGCTCATCATACACAACTCTGATATCCTTCAACATCTACTTCATCCACAGTACTTGAGTACAATTATTAGCAGCAACAATGTATTCAACCTCTGTAGTAGATAAAGAAATGACATTCTGCTTTTTGCTTAACCATGAAATCAACTTCTTTCCCAAGAAAAATGCTCCACCACTAGTACTTTTCCTATCATTCATATCTCTTGCCCAATCAACATCAGTAAAGGCATTCAAAGTAAGATCATCATCTCTACGATACCATAGACCAAAATCAATTGTCCCCTTCAAGTATTTGAAAATACTCTTCACAACAGTCACATGAGATTCTTTAGGATCAACTTGAAATCTTGCAACAATACATACAACATTCATGATATCAGGCCTAGTTTGAGTCAAATAAAGCAATCCACCAATCATTGATTTGTATCTAGTCTGATTTGCCTTTGGAGAATCATCATCAGTTGTCAACTTGCATCCGGTCACCATTGGTGTACCAATAGGATTTGAATCTTCCATACCAAATTTCTTAAATAATTCTTTCACATACTTGGACTGAGATATAAAGATCCCTTTATCTAACCAAGTAATTTGCAATCCCAAGAAGAATTTCATCTCTCCAATCATTCACATCTCAAACTCATTCTACATCTCATCGACAAACTTCATACACAAGCTATCATCTCCTCCAAATATGATATCATCAACAAAAACTTCCACAATCAAATATTTATCATCATTCTTGAAATACAAATTACTATCAACAGTACCTTTGTTAAATCCAAGCTTCACCAAGTACTTATCCAATCTAGCATACCATGCTCTAGGGGATTGTTTGAGTCCATACAATGCTTTCTTCAATTGACAAACCATATCTCCTTGATCAATCAACTGGAATCCATCAAGTTGCTCAACATACACCTCTTCTTCCAATTTTCCATTTAGAAAAGCAGACTTGACACCCATTTGATAAACCTTGTAGTCTTTGTAAGCAACATAAGCAAGAAATAATCTCATAGCTTCAATTCTAGCAACAGGGACAAAGGTTTCTTCAAAATCAATACCTTCCATCTGTGAATATCCCTTACATACCAGTCCTTCTTTGTTTCTAACCACTTCACCTTGTTCATTCAGTTTGTTTCTAAAGACCCATTTAGTTCCAATTACATTCTTATCCTTAGGTCTGGGAACAAGAATCCATGTATCATTATTTTTTGTACTTCCTCTTTCACTGCTTCAACTGAATGTTCATCTTTGCATGCTTCATTCACATTGTTAGGCTCAACCTTTGAAATCAAAAAATATTCTTCTGCAATCTTTCTCCTAGTATGAACACCTTTGTTCTTATCACCTATGATCTAATTTTCTAAATGATTCAACCTTACATATATTGGAGTCTTCTTAGAATGTTCTTCAACTCCAGGCTCTTCTGATCTCTCTTCTATTCTTCCACCAATTTCTCTTTCCTCTTGATCTTCTTGATTCACCGAAATGATTTGGACTTGACTTGAAATATGACCTCTTTTTGTACTGAAATTCTGATCATCAAAATCATATCCACATGTTCTAGATAGTGTACCAAAGTCTTCATCAACCTTAACATTTTCACTTTCAACCATTTTCTTCAATCTCTTATTGTAACACCGGTAGGCCTTACTTTTAGTAGCATATCCCAAGAAGATTCCTTCATCACTCCTAGCATCAAACTTTCCTATATCTTCATCTCTTTTGATATAACACTTGCTTCCAAAGATCTTGAAATATCTAATAGTAGGATTTTGACCAGTCCATAGCTCAAAAGGAGTCTTACCAATATCACCTTTGATTTCTACCTGACTAAGTGTGTACACAATAATACTCACAACTTCTCTCCAGTAGATAGGAGGTACATTTTCTTCCAACATCATGGTTCTAGAAACATCTAAAACTGTTCCATTCTTCCTTTCCACAACTCCATTTTTTTGAGGGGTCTGCGATGTAGATAACTATCTCTTTATTCCATGCTCTTCACAAAAAGAATTAAAATCACCGGAAGTGAATTCACCACCTCTATCTGATCTCAGACATTTAATCTTCAGACTTTTCTCTGTCTCAACCATAGCCTTAAAGATCTCAAACTTTTCCAAAGCTTCATATTTCTCCCTTAAGAAAGTAGCCCACATCATCCTTGAATGGTCATCAATAAGCAACATGAAGTATCTATATCCTTGTAAAATTCTAGTTCTAGTAGGACCACACAAATCAGTATGCACAAGATCCAACAATCCATTTGAATTTTGTTGTTTACTTCAGAATGAAATTCTTGTTTGCTTTCCAAACTGAAATTATTTGCATATGGCATTAGTAGGTTTCATCAACTTAGGAAGACCTCTCACAACCTTAGTGGAACTTATCTTGACAATATTATCAAAGTTAACATGACACATTCTCCTATGCCACAACAAATTTCATCAATTTGAGCAATCAAAAAACTTTTACTAGCAGCACTTAGGTGGAAAATATTACCTTTTGTTTATGTACCTGATGTAATCATATTTCCAGAATTTCCCAATATTTTGCACTTACCATCCATGAATTGAAGATTGTATCCCTTATCAACCATCTGTCCAACACTTAAAATATTATGCTTCAAACCTTCAACATACAAGACATCATCAGTGTTATGCTTACCATCAAGAGGAATGCATCCTCTTCCATGGATCACACTAGCTGTATTATCACCAAATCTTACAACACCACCATCATAATTTTCCAAATTCACAAACTTACTTTAATCTCTTATCATATGATGAGAACAACCACTGCCAATCATCCATTCATCTTTCTCTTCAACTCGAGAAGCTAGGAATTTCTCCACATTTGTACAACTAGTAGATTCAATAGACACATGGTTATTTTCCTTGATAGCAATAAACACAAATTCATCTTCACTTGCATTTCCTTTGTCAGATTCATCATCTGTCACACCTTCATCAGTAGCATAGTAACACTTATTTTGGAATTTAGGCTTGTTAAATCTTGGCTTGGAAACTCTCTCAGGACACCTTGATGCAAAATGACCTATCTTATTTCAAGAGAAACATTTAATAGGAAAATTCCCCTTATACTTACCTTGTCCTCTAGCTTCTCTTTTCACAATCAATGCTTCAAGTTCTTCAAGCTTTCTCTCTTCTTCATCGAGCTGTCTCATTTCATCCTTATACTTTAATGTATTTCTTTATGAACTTTCACTCGAATCATATCTCTGTCTATCTCTTTCAGAAGTAATATCCTTGAATGTAGATTCAACCTTAGGAAGTGCATCACCAAATTCACTCAACTCAAAAGTAGAAAGCTTACCAATCAACATATCTCTGGTAACATTTGTCACAGTTCAGAGCTCTTCAATAGCACCAGACTTGACTTTGTAAGAATCAGGCAATGATCTAAGCACTTTAGCAAAAATCTCTAATTTGTCTATCTGTCCACCAACACATATGATACAACACACCAGTTCATTCACTCTTTGCATAAAAGTAGTAACATTTTCATCATCACCCATTTTCAACTTTTCATATTTCCCTTTCAGACTTTGTAGCTTAGAAATCTTCACATTAGTATCACCTTCATACAAGGTCTCCGACTTTTTCTAGATCTCATAAGCAGTCTTTAGATCCATCACATTTGTCATCTCAGTATCAGTCAAATCACTCAACAATGCCTCCTTAGCCCTGATATTATATTCAACATCCCTGATCTCAACAGAAGTAGTAGGACCATTCTGTGGAATAACATATATATTTTTTGTAATGCTCCAGTAGGGTTCACCAATGCATCTTAGATGGCACTCTATTCGAGTCTTCCAAAAAGAATAATTTGTTCCATCAAATCTAGGACTATCCTTCTTATCATTTTCCATCCCAGATCACCTCAAGCTGTTAAACTTCTTCCAAGGAATCACAATATTTGATACCAATTGTTGGAAACTCAAGGGTAGACAATTGAGAGGGGAGGTGAATAAGTTGTCACCAAATTTCAAACTTATTAACCTTATTCTCATATCTGATCATTAATCATGAAAGCATAAATGAGAAACACATCAGAAGCACACATAACACCAATATTTTTACGTGGAAACCATGTTAGGGGAAAAACTATGGTGGAGGTCATTCCACAAGATTATACCCTATTAAAAGTATAAGAGAATATGAATGGGGAATGCACATGCCTTCAGGCACACTACCTAGAGCTTATTGCTCAAATACAAAATAGGCGTACTGCCCAAAGGAAGACACTATCTTACATAAAGGTTCTTATTAAATCCATCAAACTTTGAATTGAGAAAATAGCATCTGCTAATGCCTAGTTACAGTTCTTGTTAAGCACATGAACACTTCTTCACTCTTCTCCACTCTTCTTCACTCTTATTCACTTTTTGATCTACCTTCAAATGATCTAAAATTTATTCATACATAGGACTTGCACACTTCACACACAAATTCCTTCAAATGATAAAAAAATTGCTCTTATATATCCACAACAAGAGATTACATCACTATAAGTCAGCTTCAACAAAATAGCAAGAAATAATATAAATAGTCGGCTCAGATCAATAAAGATTATTCATTCGAAATAACCAAGGTTGGCCACAACATAGCGAAGACCGAAAATAACATACTCAAACATGAACCACTTTAATTAATTACTCCTCGAAGATCCACAATACGCTTCAATACCATGTTGGCCAAGAACATGAAAAAAATGAACATGCAGGAGAAAATCTTTGATCACAAGCACAACAATCAATGCAGACATGCAACACAGATAGAGCACAAACTAGAAACATCCACAAGCATCATGAAACACCAGAGAAGCATTCAAAACAACTAAACTTACTGAAATCACATGATCTTCATTCAGGAACACAAACTTAAGTAATAGAAAAATTGTCAGAATACAAATCTTCATAACTTGATCAAATCTTCACGTGGATCCCTAAAACTCAACATGGGTAAACTAGATATAATCAACAAGAAAACCTTTATTCCACAACCTCTAAACAACAACATACTGATCAAACTGACAGAAAGAACTTCACTTCACCACTAACAACTTGTAGCACTTCTTATTACAATTTTCTCAATATCCTCGACATATATAGCTTCTAATGCAACAATGCTAATAGTGTTGACATCAATGAAAACCACGTATCAAAAACACACCACAACATCCAACACTCCCATGGTTACTAGTTTCAAGTTGAGTAATGATGATGAATCTCCTAAGGCTGATAAGAGAAAGTACAAATCAATGATTAGTGGATTGCTATACCTAACTACTACTAGACCGTATATCATGCATGCAACTTTTATAATGGCTATATTTCAAGAAGATCCAAAAGAGTTACATGTGGTAGTAATAAAAATAATATTCAGATACTTAAAAGGTACTCTAGAACATGGTTTATGGTATCCAATGGATATTGATTTTTCTCTAAGTGCTTATACAGATGTAGATTGGGTAGGTTGTGTGGATGATAGAAGAGGTACAAGTTGTGGTGATTTATTTCTTGGAAGTAGGTTGGTGTCTTGGCTAAGAAAGAAATAGGATTCAATGTCTTTATCTACTGTAACGACATAGTACATTTCTACAGCATCATGTTGCACATAGGTGTTGTGGATGAAGCAAATATTGAAGGATATCAAAGTTTCATATGATGAACCAATTCCTATCTTATGTGATAACAAAAGTGCTATAAACATTTCAAAAAATCTAGTAATGCATTCAAGGACAAAATATATCTCAATACGATATTTCTTTTCAAGAGAGAAGGTTGTAGAGAATGAGGTGAAGTTGGAGTATGTGCCTATGAAGGATTAGGTTGTTGATATCTTCACAAAGGCCCTTCCTAAGGATAATATTGAGTATCTATAGGAGAAGTTAGGGGTTATTTCCCCTCCTTTCAATTAGATACATAAGGTTATGCATCAACCCAATGGATTTAAAGATTCATTCCTTGTTCTAGACTGATGTTGGTGGCTACCTCTCAGGGGGACTAGGTAGTGGAATTGATTGGTTATTGAATTCAGGGGGAGTAAGTGTTGTCATTGTATTATGTATTGGTGTTGTCCTTTGAAGGCTTGTCAAAGGAAGTGAAAGTTGAGGTTGCAAAGTAGTTTTTGGTGAGCAAGTGTGTGTGAGATTAATGTTAAAGGAAAGAAAAGAAAATGAAATATGTGTTGTCATTTTCTATTGATGTTAAAGGGGGAGAGAAAATTAGTTGAAAAACCATACGAAGTAAGGGGGAGAGAAGTACCATAAAAGAGAAAGTGTTGGAAAGTATAGATGCTTTTGTAAGGGGGAGTAGTGTGCATTGCTATGCAGTATATGAGTTGGCGATCAAAGCTATTGTTGTCTTTGTTGTTGATGGTTTTCACATGTGTTTCCATCAATGAAAAATAGGGATATTTTTGGAAGTTTATGTTGTCATTGATGTCAATAGATCTATGTTGTTGCATTGATGTCAACCTATGGAGATGCTTTGATTGGTTGCATTACGTTGTTATTAGTAGTCTCATTGATGCCAACCTCTAGTGTTTCCTTGATGAGCTTGTGTTTTTTGATGTTCAACCTCTTGTGTGGTTGATATGTTGAGAAGGAATTCCAAGTGTTGAGTTTTTGTTTATGGTGCTTCATTTCCAAGCACTTTTGAGAAAATTTAAATAAAAGGGGAAACAGTGTGGTAAAAAGTGTTTAGTGTGGTAGAGTGGTGTTCAGTAGTTTGCTCAAATTTTCTTCATGGTTGAATATTTGATTTTGTGGTTAAGATATGTTGCTTAGATGTGTTTACATGTGTTATATCTAGAGTTTCATGTTTTGTATCATCCGACAAAAGAAGTTGTGTTCACCAGTGTGTGAACTATGAAGTAGTGCTATCTGGGATAATGGTTTTGCTCCAAATTTCTCCATGTGGTTTTTGGTTTTATAGATATGGAAGTGTGAATATATTGTTCATATCTATATTTAGTATTATTTTTTTGAGTTTTGGTGCTCTGCAAGGTTGGATTCATGTGTTATAGTGTGTGGAAGGTTATTTGGGTGTACATAATGATTATGTTCTTCAAGTGTTTGATGTTGCGAATGATTTGTTAGATTTTAGGGTGTTGATGGAATATACAAAATTGTGTTTAAGTGTTGTTTGTGGGACCTACACGTCATCTTTGGATTTGAGGAAGTGTTTACTTAAATGTTTAATGGTGTTAACATAGGTTCAATCGACCTTGGGTGTTTACATTAATTGTGGATATGATTTGATGTTTTTGGAAGCATGGCGTGGCATGCATATGTGTATTTAAGTCCAAGTTAAGGTGTGATGTTGTTTGCCTTTATTCCTCTTCACTTCCTTCAATATCATCGATAAATTGGACATGATGTACAAAATGATGCATGTGTCTTAAATATCAAGTGCAAAACCTCGTTGATTCCAATAACATCTAGTTGGGCAATGATAATGATCAAGGGAATAAGTCTATGACCCCACCAAGCTAAAATTTACAAATATTCATGAATCCATTTCCAAATAATTCAATCACCTTTGTAAAATCTTGTGAGGATAAGAATGATGTGATGGATGTTTATAAGATAGAAGACATGATGATTGATGATAAGAGTGATAATGAGGATGATTCTCTACAAGGAATGATTAGTCTCATTAATGTTCAAATTCATAAGGTACAAACCAATTTGTTACCTAACATTTATTTCACTAATGATGATGCACTTAGACATGCACCTTGTACATATTGCTAGTCCTCTCTATATTGCTAGTTGTATCAATAAAAAAATTGTACACATAATACTTATTGATCCCACATGTGCAGAGAATGTGATCACCAAAGAATTCTTATTTTTGAAAGAGATTTATCAAGATACTTATGAATAATTGAAAGCATGAATTGAAACACATAATGATTTTTCTTTCCCTACAACAAGTTTGATCACTCTTCCATTAAAGTTATGACCTAAGAAATTATATGTCTCATTCTCCATCATCTTGTCATCGGAGGTCATTTTTGTTTGAAGCTAGGATACTCATGATTATGCTCCATGAATAGTGTCCCATCGGTTATTCACACATGCATAAAGTTTCCCATTGGAAATGGGATATTTATTGTACATCATAGTGGGTTTAATCCTTTGTCTTCCCATGCAATTTTTTCATTAGATTTCTTTTGGCCTGCCCCTATGGAACCTATAAAGACTCGTGAAGAATTATTTTTTAAATCTTATCAAAAGTTCAAGGCAACGTGCATAGAAAAATTATCTCTTAGCAATATTCTTGAGTCTGATAGTTCCATGGTTATTTTCCCCCCAACCTATCATTGATGAACTTATGAGTGAGCTACAATCCCTTTTCACTGTAGTTCCTCCACCCATTTCCTATAAGAGACTAAGAGATAATAAGATGACCCCTTTTTTGCCTCCAAAGATAAAACAATTCTATAAACCTAAAGAGATAGTGGTTTACCAACCCTTAATAGTTCCTTTCGTTCCTCCCTTAAGGGAAGAAAAGAAACCAATGTTTGATAAACTCAATCCTACACCATTACAATTTGAAAACCATCCAAAAAGAAACTGAAATACTAAAGAGCATAGGCATAGACATCATGCTATCACTTGATATTTGGAAGAAAAGAATAAACCAACACCCATGGAAACAACTCAAGAAGAAATTCAACCTTCACCAAAACATGACATTGAACCAAAATAATAGGTGAAAAAAGAAAATTCAAATGAAATAATCATAAAACCTTCTATTGTGATCAATTTGGATAATGATGATGAGATTGATAAGATTGATGAAGAATTCCATAATGAGCTGAATTTATTATTTTCCACTTCTATGAAATTATATGGGGGAAACTATGATGATCCTCCTGATGGGAGTGACCCACCACATGTTGAACCTCATAATGCTCCTAATATGACACTTGTTGTAGTCCCTTTGGTTAGTTATCCACCCTCCATTTATGATGAGGAAGATTGGGATGCAGACGACCTGCTCTAGGTTAGCTCACATGTGACGTAATTCTTTATGTTTTCTTTCTATATTATTTGTGTTTGCATGCTTGCAATGTGATATCTCATATCATGCTACTTGGCATGCCTTTATGCTTGTAATTTTTCTTTGGATGACCCTTGTCGCTTCGTTGGCATAAGGATAGAAAGGAAATGAATTTGTCATGACATTCTTCTATTTGTATCTTAATTCTTATATATGTCGTAAACTTTATCATTTCTTTATCTTATGTTTTCCGTTTGGGGATGATGCAAGGCATCAAGGCATTTAGGTCTCTTCCATGTTGACCTAAAAGCTTGTTTGTTCTCTCTCTCTCTCTCTATGTGTCATTCTTCCATGGTGTTCATTTTTCCACAAGTATTTGGGGAATGATGACATTTCTGAGCTCTATTATATCACTTTAACAAAGATATATTTTGACCCTAGATTTGTGGATCCCTTATGTGACCTCTCTTGTCTTCTAGCATTGTATTCTGAGGGGAAACCCATGATGTTGTTTATTAGTAACCATACATTGGAATAGGGCTTTTCAAATAAGCTCTTGTGATCTTTTCTGACATGTCATTTATAATTTTCTACTTTAAAGTAATTTCTCAGAACATGGTGTTTAGCAATTTATTGAAAGTGGGGGCATATATTGGTATTATCAAAATATCATTTTTGGCTTCACTTTGTTCACAAGAAGTTAAACTTAGTGTAGCATTGACATAAGCGTATTGATAATTTTGTGGCACGTTATCAAATTTATCAGGGAGTATAGCTTTTGCTATGGTTTGAAAAATAGGTACAAACCTGTAGACTTGGTGCATCCTTCCCATTTATGCCACCTTTTTATGGGTACACACCTAGTGAATATCAAACTTCACTAGACCTAGTGTGTTTCTCAACTTTTCCTTGGGGGATCACCTAGTGAATATCGGACTTCACTAGCCCTTGTGAGTATTTTATGAACACATATCATAATACAACATGCTAGTCCATCTTTTTTTCTTTTTTTTGTATTAATATTGACATTGAATATTTTGTGTACCTTGTATCATTACTACATGTGTGTTATTTTGTACCTATGTTGGTTTTATATGAGGTCATATATCTTGGGGACTTGATCACTCTCCTTGATCCTTTGTCATTTTATCTTTCCAATAGTTGAACAATTGGACCTCCCTTGACATATATTTCTCTACTTTAGTGTGAGTATGAGCATAAGTTCATACTCTCACTAAAGTGGGGGCTAAATGTAGTGTAGAAAATTGTATACCTTTACAATTTCACACTATGTTTGAGTCCCTTAATTTATTGGACTTAATTAAGCTTATAATTTTCCAAATTATACATTCCAAAGCCTTATTCTTATCATTTTCCAAAAGGAGAACCGACATTAAATAAATGAATTTAGTAATTAAATTTCCTTGGATCATGTGTGTCTTGGAAGTTTAGGCTAGTACCCATTAGGCAAATGGATCCTCTTTATGATCCATGACCCAAATTAAAATATATTTTTGGTGGCATTTTAATGATCAATTCAAATTGTAAGTGTCAACTTCTAGAATTTAATTTTTGAGAAATTTGATAAACACTTATAAATGCCTAGTCTTTTTAATCATTTGAAAACTAACACACTTTATGAAGAAACCCTATATAGAAAATTATTGTCAAGAGAATTCAAGAGTAGCATTATCAATAATTTTTAGCAACAATCAAGATCCTAACATCATGTCAAAGTTTATATGTGTTCATGTTGTCTTTTGAAGGCTAACAAGTGTTGTAGGTCTTCATGCATTCAAGCATTCTAGAAAATCAAGCAAGAAAGATCCAATTCCCTTGAAGTGATGTGTATTTATTCAGTCCTTCAAGGAAGCTATCAAAGGGTAGTGAGTTGCAAAAAATTATTCATTCAACATTTCCTTCCTTTCTATTAAGGTTTTTATCATTGACATTTCCATTGTGAAAGTGGGAACACTATTCATAGTTTTTGAATAAAACAAATCCCTATATGGCACAAACATTTTTCCCTCTTTATGTATATGCATGTTACAGGTTGAAGAAGGATTGAAGAGATCTTTAAGAGAAATTTCATGTTGTTTAATTTGTTGTCATCATTCTAGTCAACCTATGAAAACTAAGTTACATAATTCATTTCTGACATTCTGACAAATTTGTGGATGGAAAACAACATCTCAGAGCTAGAACTAGAGGACTACAAAATGTATTTTTGGAAGCAATAAAAATTAAGAACCATTTTCCTAGGGGTGAACTAGTCCCTCTACACATACTAGAATCAAATTTTGGTGATAGGTACATGCCCTTTGATATCTCCCAGACCTGCCTACAAAGTGTTGTTGCAGTCTGTTTATCTTTGGGAATCTACATTTGACATATTAGGTCATATTTTTCAATTAGTTTAATCATTTTAAATAGTTTCTAATCATCCTAATGCCCTAAAGAATCAACAACCTAGGTTTTATTGACTCACCATTGAGGTTGAAAGTCAATCTCTTGGATTTGTGGTTGGTATTCTAATGAAATCTAGGAAAAGGCTCCTTATATCCTAGGTTCTTTGCATTTAGGACCTAAGACCCCTTTTCCCTACATTTCACCATTTGAAGTAAGGGATTTTATCATCTATCTTGAGGGGCACTAGTTGACTATAAATTCCCTCAACAATGAATGAAATATAATCAAAATATCTATTGAGATCTTTGTGTTAAATATTAGTTGCTATCATCATTAGATGTATTTATATTTGAGGCTTGAAATAACTTCCTAGCACTTGGTGTAAAGTATAGTAAGTTTTTTTGAAATAATTGTTATCAATTAGATTTGCACCCTGCTGAATATGAAATTCAACAATCTAATGACACATGGAAACCTTCTTTAGATGTGGGTGATCTGAACGAAGAAGGAATCTCTAGAGTGAGCTGGTTCTCTGAATGATAATCCTAATTTAAGTGATTTTCAAGAAAAGGGTAGAAGGATAGCTGAAATGAAATTTAAGACCAACTAACGATTCACTGTAATTTCTGAAAATCTAGATTCTACCTCTCACAACAATTCCTCTATTACAATAGCTCTCACAATCTCATTGTTACATGGTTTCATCAGTAATTTTCATGAAGATTTAAAAGTTCAAAACATAACATGCAACCTGAAAACATAAAATTCTATGCAAAGAATCATAAAAGCAAGACATATAAGGTTTCAAGCTTGAAAACACAAAGACATCAAATTGCTGTTACAAGGTTGAGACAAGAAATGAGAAGGAGAACTCTGCTGCTTTATTGAAACTGAAAGAGTGAAGCTGTCTGAACTGAGTACCAATAAGTTTACAAGCTCAAAAAATGTTAGGAGCAAGAAACTACCATATGAACTTAGGAGAAGAAAAAAATAAGTTTTCTTCAAGATAAGCTCTAAAAACCTAATCCAAGCTCAAGAAGAAAGGTCAAGGAAAAGTATCAAAAACTACCCCAAAAGTCTGCACAAAAGCGGAAAAAACACACTTTTTGCAAATACATACTGAAAAGCCTCTCAAAATAGGCCAAATATGCTTTTTAAAGCAAATAAAACATCTTATCTCTCCAGCAAGAATCTCAAATCCGACCCAAAGAAAAAACAAGAAATTTGCTAAAAATAGCGAAGAATTAAATCAATTTATAAAATATTGCTTTAATCTTGCTTTACATGGCTTGCAGATCTTATATTCTCACAATCTGATCTATTTTTCCATTTAAAGATTTTTTTGAATTTTTTGCAAAATAATACAATTTGATTTTCTTATAAAAATCATAAAAATAAAAGCATATTTCCTCTCATCATACCCTAATTGAAGCCAAGGCATAATTGATTTCTATAAAATCAATTGAAAATAAAAGCCTAGGAATAACCCTTATGTTAAAAACAATATTCCTCCAATATTTAATTGATTTCCACAAAATCAATTGAAAATAGTCTAAGGCATTTTAATCATTCTCCATTTTGACTAAGGAAATACCTCAAAGCCTAAATTAGACCTAGACTCAAAAGTCTTATAGGAACACCATGGTCGACTTAGGCATATACATCTCATAAGGGAAGATTAATTGACAAGGGATTACTTAAATAAATGTGATTAAAGCCCAACTTCTACTTAGGGAAAAGCAAAACCCTAATGAACAAAATGTAAAGAATGCCCTATTTTTTCGCATTCACTTGTAAAGTGAAACTTTGGAGAACAAGAGCTCTGCATGCCGCCGCCATTAGCTAGGTCTTCTGCAGCTTGGAGAATGTCATAATGCACTCAAATTGGTCGACCTTCATCTGCAAATCATGGGTAAGTCGATTCACTGTATATTGTGACCTTCCTCTTCATTATGAAAGCAAAACAAGGCCTTCAAGGCCGTGACTAGCATGATTTCTTCCATGATTTTACTTCATAGAATACTTATAAAAGTTTCATTCTCTGTGATTTACCTCTGCTCCTTCTTGGCTGCCAGCAAGAGAGCTCGTCCCTTGATTTGAAAGCCTTTCATTAGTGGCCGCGCCATTCTACTCCTCTATTGGCCACCACAAGGTGAAATTCACTCTCTATTATTCTTTATGTATCTCTGTTAATGAAAAGCTTTAAAACCTTAAACTATGAGAGCTATGATTGCTGTTTTGAATGAATAAAATGCAGACTACTACCCAAGCCGCGCCATGAACATGTGGTTCTGATTTTTATGAAGAATTGAAAGGAAACTCAAATGGGTCCCTTCCTTTAGTGAATGATAGACATTTTTAAGAGCCAATAGCTCTATCCAGGCCGTGCCACTCATGCTCAAACTGAGTATTTTGGAAACCTTTCTAGGCTCGACCCATGATATGTTTTAATGTCTTTTGTATTCTGCAACAAAACTTGATGTGGGTAAACTATTTTTGAAGAAAATAATGCTTATTCTGAATCCTTCAAGCTTGACCATGAAAGCATTGTATAAATCTTTTCATTCTATCGAAACCCCACTTGGGTACATTATTTTTTTAGAGAAAACATATTTCTTTGCCTTTCTGTTGAAAAACCCTCACATGGGTACTTATTATAATGAAGAATTATGTATTTTATGAAAAACCCAAGGTAGGTAGGCTGTAAATCGTAGCATCTCTATCTAAATTTCAAAACCCCAATATGGGTATTCTGAAAAACTAAACATAAATCTATATTTGGTCTTATACTCTTGACCCACCATGGCTTTCGTTACGTTTCAGAAATTTGTAAGAACCCTTCATGGAATTCTGTAATGACATTTCTGAGATAAAAAAAATTGTATGGGTATTTTGAAAATCAGCATCAACATATATAATCTTTTCTCTATCTATTTAATTACTGCTTTCCCATTGACTATATGGAAAAACCTAGCTTGGCCTTGTAAATTTTCATTTTCTATATGGCATCTCCATTTTATATTGAAGTCAAGATTTATTTTCTGTCTCAAATGAGAAAAGACAACTGAAACCCCAGGTAGGCTTCAAGCTCCTGTCAATATTTTGTAATCTTTGTTCAAACCCTTATGTGGGTAAGCTGGAAATGGTGGTAAATCTACATTTTGATAGAAACCCTCATGCAGGTTCACTTTATTTTGAAAGGAATTCACTTATTTTTGTACCTTTGATTACATTCTGCATTTTAGTTGGGATCTCCATATATTTGCATTCGTTTGAAAATCCTGTCTGGTCATTGGCATTGCTGTAGCATAAATCCTTACTTTGAAAGAACATAATGTCATCATGGAACATTCATATTTCACTTCCAGTCTTACTATATATTGATATGCTTTACGCATCATTATGCAATCACTTGGATTTTGGACACTGTGATACTTTGTGGGACATTTGATGTTCATTTCCACTCATTTGATGCATTCGATAATTTTATGAATAATGCACCTTCAGGTTCATAGTCAAATGAAACAATGTTCAGTCCTCTCTTCAGTTGCAACATTGAAATCTGAACAAACACATTATGAGTCATTCTCTTCATACCTCCACTTTTACTTAGTTTGAATTATGAGTCATTCTCTGTTAAAGTAGAAATCTATTCCAATCTTTATGCTCCTTCTGGGCAGTAATAATGAGGATGTTCTGAAATAAGAGCACTTGCTTATGATATTATGAAGTTCATCCATTGTTTCTGCTGAAACTGATGATTTTAGACAAGGCAATTATGTATGCCTGTTCACTTAAAAAAAAGCAATGAAATACTTGTTGATCCTATTTCTGAATTGATTTAATTTTTACTCATATCTTTCACTTCACTACTATCAGGTTTGATTGCTATTAGTGAAAAATCGGCTTGATTACTTTGAGAATTGAAATGTATCTATTCCATGGAGCATGACGATTATACCTCTCTATTCAACCCTCATTTGATGCTGAGGGAAAACATGCTAAGCTCTACCCTTGTGGGAGCCCATTTTTCCCACATGCTTGGTCTTCAAAAGATAATTAGCTACATGACTTTTCCTATACTTGCACAAGAAAACAAACGATGTTAGCATAAAAACAATATGTGATGATGATGTTTCCCTCTTCAATTCATGTTTCTGCTCCTTCCTTTAGTTGATTCCATGCATTTCAAATAGTGAATTATATGTCTATTGGTAGGGCTTGTAGTATAACTCATATCCAAAGCTCTTAATTGACACCCCTCTCAAACTTTTGCAGGCACACTCAGGAGTGGAAGTAGGACGGAGCAGGCAACGTCTCAACTAAAGATGAAGAATTAGGAAATGATGGATATGTCTTCTACTATTTGCTTTCATTCTTTTACATTTAGCTATATAGTTTACTTTCCACAATGAATGGAATTAGCTAAAACCACAACTTGTGTGGATATTTAAATTTTGTTCTTTCACTTCCATTCTGAAAGAAAAGCATTGAAATGCAATGTTGTACTTGTCATTTGCATTCTCACAATCAAATGAACATATTGTAATGTGAATCATTTCATGAAATAAACGAGAGCACTCTGTTGCTTTATCATTTATATATTCAACTTTGTACTCCATTTGATTTTTGCAAAAACATGTGTAATCTTTCTGAAAATCAATTTCTTGAAACACTTACATAACTATCACTTGATAAATTATGAATAAAGTGCAAACAACACTTAAACATATGCAGAAATAACTATAATTTTCATTTTCAAACATAACAGTATTTAATCAGCTCCACCAATTGAGCTATAGCAAAAATTTGGTAATAGTAATCATCTTATGTATCTTCATTAAAACACTGTTACTCTTTCTATTCTATTGGTTTTGGTCAACAATCACTTTTTCTCTTATGATAGAGGAACCATCTAACCATGTAACTAAACTAATCTCTTTTGTATTCATTTTGTAAATCATCAAAAATGATTTTAATATTTTCCCTGGATTGAGGTTGAAGAACTATCTAATCAATTTCTTATTCATAACTAACAAAGGCTCACCCTTATAGTTATTTGATGTTTTGGTACATGCATCATCTTTTCTACAAATTGCATGGATCAATTCCATGTTCATGAAGATATTTGGGACCACCAAATTTACCAATTCATACCACTAGTAATTAGAAATTGGACAAAATTCCATGTTGAGGTTGTAGAAAAACTTAAACAAATCCCATCCTAAAATTGGGATGACAACATCACTAAAAAATTATCACGATCATAAATTCTCTTTGAAAAAATACTAGTTCCCTATGCATGCTTCAACCTCTTTGTAGAGCCAGGGAGCTAACCCAAGAAATCTTTCTCCAAACCCATTTCCCATTTATTATTCTCACAAACACTTTGACTCATTTTAGTGGTGTGATACTTGTTGAGAAAAATGTCTTAAACTTACTGGCATAAAAGGTTTTAACATTCGGGCTTCAGGTCTCCAGTTTGTCTGATTGACAATTGAGTTTCAGCAAGATGAAGTTGTCAATCCCCTTGATGAAGAAGCCTTCTAAGGACTTCATATATTTTGCAATATTAACACTTGATACTTTATGTTTGGCTTAAGATCTTATGATATTATCTTTTATATACTTCAAATATGAACTTAATTATGAATAAGAACTTAGAATATAAATGTTTTGTATAAATACTTATTTCCGTTAAATGCATGATTAAAATGATATTTAATGTGTGATTGTTTCATGATGGTGTGTATTTAATGCATAATTGGAAGAAGCATTTACTTATCAAAATCAAGTGCTAACTATTTCCCATTCAAAATGAGATTGGCGGCTAACCTTTTGTAACTCAACATCCTTGACCAAGTTATCTGTCAACCGAGCAATAGTTCTAGTTATGCACATTTTCTAGCTTTAAAGTTTTGTTCAATGTCAGTTGAAGATAGTTGCAATATCTTCATGATTGTTTCCCCTGTGCTCCAAGATATCTTTAATAGATTGGAGCTAGTTTAATTTCCTGCTTTTTCCTATTTTCAAATAAGAGATGGATATATGTATCTAGTCTCAAGCTAGTTCGATATTAGATTATCTTAGTTTGTTATTTCAAATTTTCTCTATTTTTCAATTCCCAATTAAAAACATTTGTAGTTTTCCCCTCTTTGGGCACATTTGATGAAAATAAAAAGAAGTTGATCCAAATTCTATGTTGGATCCCTCTAGAGGTAGAGTAGGGCCCGTTCTACTAAAGGAAGGTGATCTTGTTAAGTTTATAGTTGATCTTCATTCATTTGAAACTCCATCTTTATTCTTAGAATGGATTTACAAATTGAATGTTAGAATATATCTCAAATCTATCATTGCAATCTTAGATTGATTACTGTGTTAATTAAATAAATAGAGTTACTTCCCAGTTAATTAGTTTGCAGATTAGAAAGTTAGTTTAGCATTGATAAATGATTATGTTTTTAATGGAATATGAGCAGAGCAAAAATTACTACTTGTTAGATTGAACAGATGAGGATTGGAGTAGTTTTTTTTTAAGTTAGATTTAAATTGTATATCTTAAATTTGAGTAAATGTTAGATTCTTGGTTTCCTCTAATTAGATTAAGTTAATCATCCAGTCCTCACCATTCAATTTAGTTTGGAGTATGAACTATGCCTACACATCTTCCATTTTCAAGTAATTCAGTTCAAAGCTTTAAAATAAGTTAAGTAAAAAAGAAGTAGAAGAATAGCATAGAATAGTGTAGAGCCACTTCCAATAAGGAAGGAACAACTCTGAACCACTCCTGACAAGGTGGAAGCACAACAAACCCCCCAAACCAATCCAAATATTACCGTAGATAGCTTTAGACACTCTTGGGTTGACAAATGAAGATTAAATGAGTAGGGAATTGTGACATAAATGACCCTTATCCATCATTTTTGGTGTTGTTGCTGGGGAAGATCTGGCCTTCAAAAAGAAAATTTAAGCCTTAAGTGTTGGTAAGAATCTCTTTGTTAGTTGATGAACTGAAAAAGAGACCATTTTGGAAGATTTATAAGAAGAGATCTAATACCTTCTCTGAAAGGGTCTCCATCACACTCTTCAAGTTCATCATCTTAAATTAGAATGGTCTCCATCCACTCAGAAAATATGGCAAACCAAGCAGGGGGAGATAGAGAAGAAGAGGTTCCTAACAAAAAAAACTCTTTCCCTATTTCTCTTAATTGGGAGGTAATGGACCACCCATGAAAAATACTTTACCCTTTGTTTTGCCTACATTTTTTGGGAAAACATTGGAGGACCCTGACCAATTCTTGTTTGAATTTAAGGTATAATGTCAAACTTATGATTACACATCTAATAATCAAAAGTTAAAGCTACTTCCATCCACTTTAAAGGAATCATCCTTGCATTGGTTCATGGGATTGAATTTTCCAATTCCATTCACTCTTGGGAAGAAATGGAAAGATTCTTTTTAGACAAATACTAGGATTACTGTCAAGTTAGGGAAAAGAAAGAGGAAATTTTTAAAATGAAATAGTTAGAAGAAGAAAGTTTAGAAGATTATGTAGATATATACCATTTTTTTTTTGAAAAGATGTGGAAATGGGTTGGATGAAGAGATTAGTAAGACTATTTTCCTAAAAAGAATTGATGATTATTCAAGAGATGCCTTGAACTTAATAGGAAAAGGAGACATCAACAAACTCACCTTTGGAGATATAGTTGAGATTTGTAGGAACTATTCAAGGACAAGACCAAGCCTTAGAAAGAAAAATAGGGGTTCCTCAACTAATGTTTCTAAGATCATGGAAGAAATATATTATATTTGAAAACTGATATCTTACTTCATCTTAGTTCTCAGTCTGACAAAAGAATAGTAGAACCATTCACTATATATTGTCCTAAATGTAGAGATAAACATCCATTAATGGAATGTCCTCTTAATCAGGTAGATTTATGTGATATTTGTGAGAAGAGGGATTCTACTGGTAAATGTAATCTCCTTCCAGAGATTAAAAATAATTTGAAGAAACCTTCTCAATCCTCACCTATGGAAGAAGAAATCAACTATATAGGACAAAGGCAATTTAATCCTACATTTGGAGGATAGTCTAATTCTATAAATAATACCAATTAGGGATCAAATCAATGGAATAATAAATGGAACCCCCTAGCCAATGGAATCCATAGTCTCAATGGAATTCCAATTCCACGTACTTCTATGCAAGCACCTTGGGGACCACCTTGGGGATAGCTTGAATGGACTAATACTTAATGGAAACCAACCTCAATGGAAACCCAATCAATATCAATGGTAGCCTAATCAACCTCAATGGAAGCCTAACCAAGGTAATAATTCTTAATGGAAAAACCAGGGACCAAGAAGACCTTGGAATCAAAATCAATCACTTTTGCCTAGTTCCACACAACCTTCAAACTCTGAAGTAGTAAATCAACCTCAAATTCCAGCTCAGCCAGTTCCTAATCATAAAAATGTTAAACCAAAACAACTAGATTACAATGCTTATCCTATTACAGTTGGCTTAAACAACATTTATTTAAAAGATATTCAGTTGAGAACTCGGTTAGTACCAACAAAACCTGATTTGAGAAAGGATGAACAAAAAAATGATTTGATGAAAGACAATGAAGAAATTTCTTCTAAGAAGTAAGCACCATTTATTGCATGATTTCAACAAGAATCGATGGTTGGGAAACAAGTTGAGGAGAAATAGGATGGTTTGGTAGATTCCCAAATTATCACAGAACTTAAAAAGATTAACATTGAGATTCCACTTCTGAGAGCTATTCGTGATATTCTAGAGATTAATCAGGTGGTTAAATATTTATGTGTCAAAACACCTAGAAGGAAAAATAAGTTACCTTCTACAATTAAAATTGGAGGGAAACTATCTGATGTTTTGTCAGGAAAGTTGATTCCTCAGAAGTATGGTGACCCAAGAAGCCCAATGATTACCCTTAACATTAATGGAATTGAAATTTCAAATGTCCTTACTGATTTAGGAACTTCCATTAATATTATTACAACTGAAACAACTAACAAATTGGGAATTACAAGTGTTCAACCAACAACCACATTCATATAATTAGTAGATCAATCAATTGCAAAACTAGAAGGGCTTCTTGAGGATGTCATTGTTACTATTGAAACATGGGAATATCCTATTGATTTCCTTGTCTTGAAAAGTAAACAAAGAAATATAGGCTATCCAATCATTTTGGGAAGATCTTGGTTGGAAACATCCGCTACCCTTATTGATTGTAGATCTAGAAGCATGACCATTTCTAATGGAATTAGACAGAAAGAAATATCCCTTTACCCACTAGCAAAACTTTCTTTTTCATCTGAAAATAAAAGATGGACTGATGATTTTAGTTCAAAAGATGATGAGGTTCAAGAACTTTCTATGGTAACATTAGAAGAGAATGTAGAACAATATCAAGAATGTATGGATGAGGAAGAAGGAAACCTTGAAGTTCATGATGTTATTGATGACCAAGGTCACTGTCCTTTAACTAATATCATGAATTCTGATTTAGATCATAGCCAATTACTCCATCAACTTTTTCCACATCCTTGTCCTTTAAATACTTTGATTGGAGAAGCCTCCACTCTTCAAAACAAGACTAAACAAATCTTAGTAGAGATAGATAATCCCTTACTCATTAATGCTTCCTTATTGACTAAACAAGAAGATGATCTAAAAGAAATTTTAGAAAAGAATATTGAAGCATTTGCTTGGGATTATAAGGACATGAGAGGGATTCATCTTGATATCTATTCACATCACATTTACACTGAAGATTTCAAACCTGTAAGACGAGCTCAGAGAAGGATTAATCTTGCACTAAGAGATATTGTGAAGTTAGAAATAAAAAAATTGCTTTAGGTAGGATTCATCTATCCTATCTCTAATAGTCAATGGGTTTCTCCACTAGTCATAGTGCCTAAAAAAAATGGTAAATGAAGAGTATGTGTGGATTATAGAGAATTGAACAAAGCTACTAAAAAGGATTATTTTCCACTACCTTTTGTTGACCAAGTACTGGAAAAATTATCAGGCAGTAGTTACTTTTCTTTTCTTGGTGGTTTTAGTGGATACAATCAAATTTAGATAGCTCTGAAAGATCAAGATAATACCACTTTTACTTTCCCATGGGGTACCTTTTCTTATAGAGTCTTTCCTTTTGGATTATGTAATGCACCTGCTACCTTCCAACATTTTGTTCTTGCTATTTTTGCAAATTTAACATGTGCTGAGGTATACATGGATGATTTTATAGTTAATGGTAAAACTTATGAAAAATCTTTAAATAATTTGAATAAATTTTTGAGTAGGTGCAAAGACCATAGGTTATCACTAAACACTGAGAAAATTATATTAATGATGACTAAAGGAATTGTGTTCAGACACCATCTATCAAAATAAGGAATCAAGGTAGACCCTAAGAAAATTGAGATTATTTTGAAAATACTAGTACCTCAAAGTCAAACTGAAGTGAGAATTTTTTTAGGACATGTTGGTTATTATAGAAGATTTATAGAAGGGTTTAGTAAGGTTGTAGGTCCTCTATTTAATTTTTTAAAGAAAGATTCAAAATTTCTTTGGACTGCAACATGTCAACAATCTTTTGATGAAATAAAACAAGCCTTGACAACCACACCTGTTATAGCTAGACCAGTCTAGGGTGAACCTTTTCACATAAATGTAGATGCACATAATTTTACAATCAGAGTAGTTCTTGGACAAATGGATCAATCAGGAGCAATGCATGCCATTTATTACATAAGCAAAAACCTTAACCCTACTGAACATAATTATACTACTATTGAAAAGGATTTTTTAGCAGTTGTGTATGCTATTAAAAAAATTATACATTATATTACTAGTTATAAGACTTTTGTACATACAAACCATGCAACTATTTGATACCTAATGAATAAAGATGTGGTGGAGGATGTATCATTCGATGGTTGCTATTATTACAAGAATTTGATACAACAATTGTTGATAAACCAGGTAAAGATAATGTTGTGGTTGACTATTTGTCTAGGGTAGTTTTACAAGAGAGTAATGAACCAGTTGAAGATACATTTCTTGATGAACACCTGTTTGCTATATCAATTCAATCACCTTGGTTTTCTGATTTTTCTAATTATTTAGTAACTAGGAAATGACCTTATTTTTATCTAAGCAAAAAAAATGATTAGTTAGAGAATGCTCTAGGTTTGAATGGATTAATGGTTTTTTGTTTAAGATGTGTCTAGATCATGTCATGAGAAGATGCATACATAAAATAGATGTTTATGATATCTTGAAGGCATACCATGATAATCCAGGTGTAGGACACTATTCTACAGTAATAACAATACATAAGATTCTTGGAGCAGGTTATTTATGGCCCACAATGACTAAGGATGCAACTCACTACATCAAACATTGTGATCAATTTCAGAGAATGGGAAGGCCTACACGTTCCACAGAAATGCCACTTCAACCAAAAGTTTCCTTAGAACCATTTGAGAAATGGGGAATTGATTTTATTGGTCCCATAGATCCACCATCAAAAGGAAATCATTAAATCCTTGTGTGTACTGATTATGTCACTAAATGGGTAGAAGTCAAGCGTTACCAGCTGCTAAAGAAGAAAGAGTTGAAGATTTCTTGTACAAAAACATCCTACAGAGATATGGAGCACCTAAAACACTTCTATCAGATCAAGGGCCACAATTTTAATCTTTAATGCTTGAAGCATTTCTTTAGAGATATGAAGTTCAACATAGGAAGTCATCACCATACCATCCTCAGGCTAGTGGTCAGGTAGAGGTAACTAATAGAGAGTTGGAGAATCTACTCAAAAAAATAGTTTCATCTCGAAAGAGTGATTGGTTTGATAGATTGATAGAAGTTTTTTGGGCATACAACACAACATGGAAAACAACCACATGATTTTCTCCATATGAGTTAGTTTATGGGAAGATACCTATTCTTCCTATAGAATTTGAACTTGAGATACTTAGAATAACTTTAAAAGTGGGTATAGATCTAACTGAGGCACAAAGAAATAGAGTGATGTAGTTGAACAGGTTAGATGAAATGAGAATGGAAGCCTTACATCAAACAAAAATAATTCAACATCAAAGGAAACAATTGCATGACAAGAATATTCACAATAAACAATTTATTGTGGGGGATTGGGCATTGCTGTTTGATTCACGGTTTCAAGAATTCAAAGGGAAATTGCATACTAGATGGCTTGGACCATATGAGATTAAATTTTTTTTTGATAATGGAGTTGTTCAATTGATACCTATTGATGGAGAAATTAATACAATGCTGGTAAATGGACATAGGCTTAAAATTTATCATAAACCAACATCAAAGGAGGAATTTTCAACTAAACTTCAATCAAGGATAGAAATTTTACTAAAGGGGATTTCTCTTCTTTAGGAGAAGTATCTTGTCCTTAGTATTATTCAGTTTTCATGAATAAAGAAGGTGAATTGAAAACCAGAAATGGCGGTTTACCTTCCAAAAAATGATCAGTATATAATAATAATAATAATAATAATAATAATAATTTCTTCTAACCTTCTTATCTCTTGCAGGTACAACTTTGGAGAGATTCTAATTGCTCCTTACTAAATCAGAGAGATCCTGATGGCTCCTGATTGACTTAGACATCAATTCCTTGGTGAAAGCTTTGATTAAACATATAAGTTAATTCAACTTCTGATAGCTCTCGATTACTCGTGATTAGTTGTTCTCAGTAATGGAACAAGATTTTGAGAGGAAAACTTCCAATTTATCTAAGTTATTAAATGTTCAATTGATGATTGATACAATCCATGACATTCAGAGCAGAAAAGGAAATTCATGTGTCATTGGAAGCTTCATTGTTTTGCTAACAAGTTTGTTGACTGTGCAAGTATAGGTTCGTTTAATATTTTAGATTTTATTTGTTTAATATTATAGCATGTGGAAGAATTGGGCTCCCACAAGGGTTGAGCTTAGCATATTATATTTATTAACTATGATCAAGTACATCATACAATCTGAAGAACTTTGACATATGTTGATCTTTTTTGAAAAAAATGCAAATATTTTGATCCTTTTTGGAAAAAATGAAGATTGTTTTAGTAAATTCCACCGTCAGATAAGTCACCAGTCAAGTCAATATCATTTCACACCAATGGGGTAAGTATTTATATGATGCATTTATTTCGTGAAAGTTTAAATGCATTTAATTAATTTTCATAGAGTTGTTTAAAAGGTCATGTCATTCAGTTAAAAGGCAAGTGTAATTTATTGGGCAGATATTGTGAGTTGACATCAATTATCAAGTAATGATTATGAGGTGATGGTTTCAGAAGGAAGTGATATGTACGCCAACATCAGTAAATGTACTTTCACCACCTTTCACCAACAAAATTTTAAACAATTTAGTTGGCGAGATATCTCATGCATGCAGAATATACTCTGGTTTAAAATGAACATATTGCTGAGTAAATGGCATTTAATGTCGAGAAACAACTATAATTTATTTCAAATTTATTCAGCAAAAAGAAAAAGACCCGTTGCCATTCTTGCAATCTCATTTTTTTGCATTTTCTCCTAACTGAAGATTGTTCTTGAATTTCTCAAAGTCTCCAGTTAGTGAAAATGGAATACAAGAAAATCGCCAAGCTAAAAGAGGAAATTTTAGATAATGAAACAAGGAGATGGTTATAGCAAGCAGGATGGCTCGACCTTATACTCAAATATGAAGGGTATGAATGAGACATCATTCAAGAATTTATAAGGAATTTCCACCTCAACTTCACTATTGTGAGAGGAGAAACTATTCCAGTATCCACAACTATAATTAGCACACTTTCTGGAATCCCAGCTGCAGGAAAAATTGTTAAACAAGGTCAAAATGATTTAAAAGAGCTTCTACAAATGTTTCATGTTGACCTAGAACCTCAACCTATTTTTCAAATTCACAAAGGAAAAAACAAGGGCATTGAAAGAGGAAGTCTTCAGGAGCCCTGGTCTTCAATAGTGCACTACTTGATGAAATATTTCACCTATGAGGGTTAGTATGCTTCGGTGTTGGGGCCAACTTTGTGGTTGTTGATTCATGTTCGCCATGGGCAAGCTAAACCTGAGGTAAGGGTAATTTTTCCCACATTCTTGTTTTCACAAGTTAGTGACATGGCAATGAGATGCAAATAGTGACATGGCAATGAGATGTAAAGAGAAAGAAAGTAGAATTACACATCATGGTTTAATGCACTTGATTGTTAATCATCATTTCATACAAAAACCTAATGGTGAAGAAAAATGGATAAATTTTTTGAGGAATCCTAAGGGTGAGGATTTAGGGAAGTATAAAACCCCGTGACTAGAACTCTAAAAATAGAGAAGTGAAAAATTTCAAAAGAAACTGGGGAAAAATCTATAGGAAGGCCTAGAAAACAAGACCCTGAGGAATCAGGGCCTTCCAAGAAAAGGAAAGCAAAGGAGATCAAAAACTCAGAGGAAACTGAATCTAAAAAAGAAATCCCTAAAAGGGAAAAGGAGACTAGAAAGGGAAAAGAATTGAAAAGGAGAAAATAGATTGAAAAATTAGAAAAACCCGAGGAAGGAAAGAAATTAAAAAGAGGAAAAAGGAGGAAAGCTCATAAATATCCTCCCATAGTTCAAATTAAAGAATCTGAGGTAGAGGAGGCTTTAAAAGAAAAAGAAGATTCTCAATCACCAAAGAACAACTCCCCAGAGTTATTTTCTAGTTCCCTTGTTAAGGAATCATTTATTCCAAGCCCTAGCGTTCATGAAGGAAGCCTTTCTGCTACTCAAAAATATCCTTTAGAAGAAGAAGAAATTGAAGTTCAAATTCTTAATGTTTTTAGTTCCCCAACTCAATTTATTGAAGAAATGGAAGAAGTATTTGTCCATAGAGAAGGAAAGAAACCTTTAGAACAACCAAAAGAAATATATAGTGATTTAAATTAGAAAAAAGAGGAAGAAACACAAATTCAATTTGCATTGAAATTATCAAGATTGGAAAAATAAATACAAGAATATAGAATGAAAAACATGATACTGGAAATGAAATTAAAACAAAGAGATAAAGAGATATCAAAATCTAAAACTGAAATGGAAAAACTAAAGTCACAGGTCCAACAAGACATAAATCAGCTACTTACACAACTAGAAAATGTGAAAGGAGATCTAGCGAAGATGATTGAATAATGTGATAAAAAATAAAGTAAAATTTAGGGGTTAAAAGAAGAGATATAAAGAAGGCAACAAACAACTCCTAAAACAACAGAACCAAAGAAAACTACATATCCACCTTCTAGTTTACTCTGTTTACCTCCACCAGAGGATAAACCCAAGGAAAAGGCCATAGAGCCAAGGTATCTTTTGCTTACTACTATGGAGCATAAAAAAATCAATAAACAACTTTAGGATAAAATAGAAGAAATTACTAAGGAAACAAATGAAGTAGAAGGAAGATTAACTGAAGCTATAGATTAAATAGGGATCACCAACTTGTGTGCCATCAGATCTTCCTTAAGTGGTTAAGCTCTACACAGGGAACCAAAAGCTCTGATACCAATTTTTAAATAGGCACAAGACAATTGAGAGGGGGGGTGAATCATTTGTCACAAACATTCAAACTTAAAACTTTATCACTTATTAATTCTTCAATCACACTATTTTGTTATTAAATATGAGCATGAAACACAAATAACAGAAAGTAAATCAACACAATGAACACCAAATTTCTACATGGAAAACCCAATAAGGGGAAAACCATGGTGAGGGTTAACTCACAATATAAATATTATAAAACTAAATACAAAGGCTCACTACCCAAAAGAGGACTCACTGTCTAAATACAAAGGCTCACTGCCTACAAAGGACTCACTGTCCAACAGGGTGGATCACTGCTTACAGATACAAAAGAGAACAAAAGATCCACCACTACAATTAAAGCACATTCATAGGATTATAGAAACCTTCAGCTCACTTCCTTCAACACACTATAAAACTACTATCACAATTCACTCACACACACTTCTGCTCTTATGATTTGTGGCACACTTTTGTCACTTTACATCACACTAACATAGAACTCTTCATAATTCAAATTTCTTTTATACCATTCTCAACCTTAGAAGCATTTACCAAGGTCGGCCAAAAAATAACCCATTTCATAAATTCAAATTAGGTTGGAAACTCAAAATTACCACAGTGGAAAGGAATGAGAGTGGACCAATAAAAACATTTAGCCAAGACCAAAAATAATACTTTGAATCTTCTACACGCTTCCTTAATTAAACTTTATTCTTCGAATGAAATGTGAACACCAAGTTGGCCAAACCTAATGAAAACACAAAAGAACATTGATGCACACACTTCCCAGCACAAAGATGACACATAGACACCTCAACACGCTTCATTATTCATGAGACTTCATCTTAGAATTCTTTAGATACGCCCACAACAAAATATTGTACTTCATACACTGAATACCCTTCACTAGATCATCCAAACTATGCAAACCTATATTGGAATATAGAAACATGACTTCCAGGTTTCCAAACTTCAACCTTCTTCGCCAGAGCATAAAAAATACCTTCACAAAAGATATCCCAGATCTACAAGATCTGAAATGAAACAACAAAGGACTGCAGAGAAAAAATATTTCTCCCAGTCCATAGAACACTAATTCTGCCAGTAGAAAACACATACCGGTGCACACGAATTTCACATATCATCTCACCAAAAACTAAAACTTAGAATATATCATCATTAGATCACCATAACAAAAAATTCAGAACCACATAGGCATAAGATCAACATAGGAGAAACACATAGCACATACAAGAGCAAAATCTGAACACATTCATTACTTTGACTTCTCTTGTTCATTAATTTTCTCAAAATCATTTGGAAACTCATCAACACAACACATATGTAGCCATATAAGATAGCTCCATGTACTCACAACAACTTAGCAACATCTCAACTATACATGTACAATCTGCAACATACTGAACAATGTTGACATCAATGACAACATCAATGACAACACCACCAGACTAGCTCATACTTGCAACAATCTATTGTTAAACAGGTGTAGGACAACTGAGAGGGGGCGGGGTGAATCGGTTGTCACACAAATTCAAACTTAAAACTTTATCATGTATCAATACTTCAACCACACTATTCTATTATTAAATATGAGCATGAAACATAGATAACATAAAGTGTATAATCGTAAATTTGCACCCCATGTGCAAATCCCCTTTTTTTCCTTTATCCACCTTAGAAAACCAAGTTTGGAGGCTTAATCCCACCTAAGCCTGCTGCTTGCATCCCACTTGGTGCTTGTTTTGAGCGTCGGTGGAGGAGTTTCTATTAGGGGCATCCATGTGGCATGCAGACTTCCGCATGGCGTGCTTATGTCCCTAGCAGATTTCTATGGTTGAACTTGCAGAGGCATTACTTTTCTTATTGGAGGTTAAGTTGTAATGCCCCCTTCGGCCAACTGACCCGAATATGGCCATTTTTCTCCATTTCCCCTTCAAATTCATCCATTCAATAGTCATTCAAACCTCTTGAATGGATTCAAAAGCTCCACTTCACTCTCAAGCCCACTTTCACTCACTCCAAGCATTTCAAGCATTCCATTGCAGCCAAAGCAACACTCCATCACTTTGGTAGAGCAAGTTTGGGACCACGCCATTGTAGAAGAGGCTTGAGTACTCTCATATTCTCCCCTAAGTAGCCTTGAGTGCTTTTGGTGGAGGTGGTAAGATTCCCTATCCTCTCTATCACTTGGTTGAGTAGCATAACACTATTATGTAGTGCTTCTTTTCTCTTTACTACATTATTTCCTTGATCTCATTTCCTTGGCTGTCTGTTGAGGTGGAAACACCTAAACAGGGGTCTGATTGAAGTAGGCCCCTATACAACCACCCAACATTCTCCTCTCTTTCTGTGTGTAGGAGCATATGCTTCTCAAGGGATTAGATAACAAATGAATTCCTTGGTGAGATTCTCCTTATTCTATTCACTCTTGCATATTTTCTTTATAATATTAGAGAGTATTTTATTTATTTAATCACATCATTCTATCCTTTTAGTTAATCAGCTAGGCTGTTAGCTAGTTTTATTGGTTTGACCTCATCTTCACTATGGTCTGGCCGTACGGATGCGAGCACACTTTTGAGATTCCAGTGCACCATGTTGACATCTAGATATTGCGCTTTTGTCCTAAGACAGAGAGCTTCCTGAGGCATAGTGTTAGACCTAAAAAATTGGCTCGCCTAGCCCTTTCCTATGTTTCGGGTCTATAGAGTAACTGAGAGGCCTCGAGGTCCTCATTACTCTCACCTCACATTTACAAACATTACACTTAGCTGAGGTAAGTTAGGGCAGCCTCTCGCATCTTGACCCTCTGTGACTTGGGGTCTTGCACGTGGTGGTCCCCCTCTCTTACATTTTTGGTGAACCCGACATGAACCATTTTGGTTCCATTCTTGTGATCCTAATAATTCCTTTCCTCGTACTCTAGGAGTGTTGTGAGACTATCACCTTACAACCTAGCCTACGACCCCTAGTTGGCATAGTCGGAAGGTTTTGAAGGTATTGCATGGTGAAACCTTGATTGGGTCACTGTCTTATCTATTAACCTTTAGGGACTATGTGAAAGTATTGTCTACTATGTGTGATGGCTTCTTTATTGCACCAACCCATCCCCTTTACGTAGCCTATGGATAGTGGTACTGGTATAAATTTCACTTCACAGGACCTACCGATGGGCTTCAACAAGGAACCGTCTCCACTTTACATTCCTACTTGGATAAATGGAAATATTGTAGTAGGTGTTCTCATTGATCCGACGTCACAAGTGAACATAATAACAAAGGAGATTATGCTAATAAACTTCTTACACAAGGATGGGTATGATGCTCCTGTAAGTACCATCCACATACATGATAGGCTTTCCGTACCCCCTTTGGGTAGTATGGTCCTGTTGGTCTTGGTTGGACCTAAGTCCATGAAACTCCTGTTTGATATCATCCCTAGGTTTGAACTCTTTAGGGTGAAATTGGGTATCCCTTGGTTAGTGGCGATGGACGTGGTACCCTCTATTGTGCATAAATTTCTAAAATTTATCGACGGAGGCTTCATGCATGTAATCCATGACACTAGTTATAGACTATTGGTTGCACATGGTAGCTACTCCTTGGACCACTCTTGGCCTACACCCATTGGTCCTCTCCCACCTAGAATGGACCTTCTACACCAAACATATCAAAACTATAAGAAAGGGCAACTAAGGCTAAAAGTGAGATACCCTCCCTCACCTTATGTTGTTTCACATAGGGCTTGCTTAAAAGTTGACAACGATGTTGCTAAGGCACAAAATAAGGAAGAAGAGAAGCAATCTTGTGATCCTCCTTCATCTTCTGCTGGTCAACCTGGCACTTCTTCTTGCCCTGCTAAGGTACCATTAGGTTCTACTCCCCATTTGTAGGAGAATCCTATGGTGCCCACTTGGTGAAAGCCTAAGTGTCCTACTTTTGAACTTCCTATTCTGCTAATGGAACCTAGACCCATTCAATATAACAAGAAGAAGGCCTCCTGAGGAGAGTCCTCTTTGTCTCAACCTCTATGGCCTCCTACTACCCTTGCTCCTAAGGTAGTGAGCAGAAAAAGGCCTTCCATCGAGGCTCTTGAGTCGACTCCTCTTGTTGCTCCTTAACCTATTCTTCTTGCTCCCGTGCAGGAACCTGTCCCTCCACTGGAAACAACTAAGGTGGACATTCCCATGGTTGAGCAGGAACCTTCTGTCCCTTCCCAAATCCTGACCTCTAACTCGAAGAGCCATAGAAAATTCCTTGCACGTGAACGAAAAGCTCTCTTGGCTGAGTAGGTTGCCTCACAAAGGAAGGAGGAAGAAACAATCGCCCCTACTTTAGGGCTTCCTACAACATATTCTTCCTCCCTTCCTCCTGCTTCTCTCCAGTCTATTCCTATACTGCTTCTGGCCTCTGCTGCGAGTAGGAATGCACCTAACCCTAAATGGGTATAGGTGTTCATCACTCCTTTGGCAGAGCCACCTTTGCTGATGTCTGTTCTAGATATCCAGCCTTTCGCAAAGCTTGCAGATATGGTTAATACCTTGTTCGTATCCATAGTGGTTATTTCCTCCTCTTCCTCCATGCCTCTAGCCTCATCTATGGGGAGCTCATCTCCTTCAACAAAGAAAGAGGTGGAGAGTGGTCCTTCTAGCAACAAAGGACATAAGAGGATCCCACTTCTTCACAAGGTGGTCTTGTGATGACTTGTTTTGTCCTAGTGATGGAACCAATCCCGACTTCCCTTGAGTTCATCACCACTCCCGAGTGACTCGGTGAGCCTAGTGGTGAATCTTAGGTTCAGCTTGCCCGATCCACTAAAGTTAGACATGATGCTCCTGTGGGGTGCATGTTTAACTCTATGGATGAAGTTTTGGCCTTGTCAACGATCTTTGCAAAATCGCTGACTTTGACTCCACAAGAGCTTGATGGAGAGGACCTCGAGGGACCCCTTTCCTTCACCTTTATTGTGAGAGGGACGGATGCTCCTCCTCTTAACATCCCACCATTGTAGGATCATCCTTCTTTCCCTTATGAGTATTTAGATTGGGAAGCGAATGACCTCTTGGATGATCAATGTTAGGAGGAGGCCCCTTTTCTTGATCTTGTGCTATGTGTTCCTGGATGACCCTCGTCAGCCCCATTGGTGCTTGGATATAGGTGTGGTTTTTGTGTCGTAAACCTTCTTCTATTTGTATCATTATTCTTCCATGTTCGTGCTTTATTTTTGATAAATTGGGGACGATGCAAAGCGTTGGGAGTATTTAGGCTTCCCTTCCATGTTGACCCAATTTTTAAATTTTTTTTTACTTTTTCTTCTCGTGCTATCTTCTTGATCTAGTTGGGGATTGATGATCTTTCACCTTGCATTGCAGTTACCTATTATTATGATATAGGATAGATCTTACCCCACTAAACCAGATCCCCCCATGCCCTTTGTCTATATTTTCCCTCTTTCTGTAGACACATAAAAATGACCTAGGCCTGCAAGCTCTATTTTACCACTTTCATCCTAGCATAATTATGACATCTTAATTATGTCCTTGGTCCACATTTGACTATTAATTAAATAATTCATGTCCTTTTATTCTTCATGATTATTAAATAAATAAATTTTATTTATTTATTAAATACGTCATTAATTGTCTAAGTCTTCCCCTAATTAAATAAATTTATTAATTTATTTAATTACCTTTATTCATTTATTCTTCTTGATTATTAAATAAATGAATTTCATTTATTTATTTAATATGTCACTAATTCTCATAATTAAATAAATTTATTAATTTATTTAATTATTAATCATATCCTCTAAATTAAATAATTATCTTTAATTATTTAATTTCCAAAATTAACATTTCCCTCATTTTAAATAAATGAAATTATTTAAAATGATCTTACATTCTTGACTGTCAATTCATTTTAGTAAATAATCTAAAAATTGATTATTTATTATCACATAAAATCCATATTTTGAATTAATTTAATTCAAAATGGTAATATTCTTCCAAAAATCAAGCAATCGAGCAGATTCTTGATTTTCCAAATCCGCTTTTCAATTCAACTCTTATCTTGTTGATTTTTTGAATCTCACAAATCAGGCAGTCTTTATCTTCTTGATTTCAAAAATCTTTATCTTTTTGACTAATTATCTCATTTATTCTCCATCGCCGATTTGATTTTCTAAAATGACATCTCGACCACTCATTTAATGTTTTTTCCCTAACCCTGATTAGGGATTGTCACATTAAATCACGTCCTTTCATTTTAGGCTTTTGTCAAAATTCAATCTCATCTGTCCGTCCAAAATTGCATTTTCTATAAAATGCTAATTTTGCTTACAGTTTCGATTACACTTAGACACTTATAGATACTCACATATGCATATGCTTGCAGTTTATTTGTGATTTTGGCATACTTGTCTTAGCATTATAGTTATTTCGTCATAAGCATAGACACTTTATTTCATTTGAGACAATCCAAATCCTTCAAAGCTTGTGTAGGACTTAGTCTTTGTTTTCAAATTGCTCACATGTTCGATATGAGGGAAACCATTAGCAAGTTAGAAGGTGCTATGAAGGTAAATCATGGATGATTCAATGAACGACAGGTATAATCGTTCTTGTTTTTAGTTTCCTTTGTTCTTGATAGCTTCTTTGGGTTTTTTGCTTTATTGATTTGATAATCTAACAATCCAAAAAAAACCCTTAGATACAATTTCTTTTGTTATCCCTTTATCTTTCTCTCTTCCTTTCTTGAGTTTTCCCTTTCATGTGTGACAATGCCTTCTCTTTAACATTTCATTTTTTAGAAAATGCATTTGTTGTCAATGAATCTTTTCTCGAAAATCTACATAACTTTTTTCTTTGGAATCGTATTCTCAACTTGGAACCCTAGTGGAGTGTGTTTCCTTCATCACAGGTTCGTAAAGTAAGGACTCAAAGACCTTCCTCTGAAGTGGGAAAAAATTTAGTCTTCCCCTCACATGGGGGCATATCCTTCCTTTCAAATTCCTTGATGAAGTGAACATCTTTCAAAAGGATTCCTTGATGATGGATCACTTTAAGAAAAGAAGAATAACCGCTTTCGAACTGTGTGTCCCTTGAGTGGATCCCTTTTCACGATGGGTTCCCAAGAGACCCTTCTCTGAAAGTCTTTACCTCAAATGGATTGCTTCACATCTAGCTTGGAGGCAACCCGACTAGATTTACTCCATTCCCCTTTTTATGTCTAGCTTGGGGGTAGCCCGACTAGACCTGTTTTATATCTTCTCATCTAGCTTGAGGGTAGCCTAACTAGACTTCACCTTTCAAATAACACATCCCTTGAGTGGACCCCTCTCCTTTTGAAGGGTTCTTGAGGGACCCCTTTGAAAGACTTTTGAATCATCGATGATCTACGTGACTATCCGCTTACTTTCCTACTTGGCTGATTCTTGACTCTGCAGAGTCTGCTTCCATGGGTGTTCTTCATGCTTGAGTTCATGGAGAATACCTTCCCTATAGGATTGAGAGCCTATGGGGTGGTTCCTTGGGTGTTCTCCATGCTTGAGTTCATGGAGAATACCTTCCCTATAGAACTGAGAGCCTATGGGGTGCTTTTTTGGGTGTTCTTCATGCTTGAGTTCATGGAGAATACCTTCCCTACCTGCCTGTCAGGATGCGACACATTCGCTTTGCTGCGACAGATCTGCTTGGTGATTTCTTTATTCCTTGTGCATTCTTTTTTTTTTTATTTCTATTATTTTTCTTTTGCATTTTGTTTTCTATTTTCTGTTCTTTCCTATTTTGGCATTCTTTTTTTCTTCTTTAGCATAGGTTTTTCGTGTTACTAATATTGGTTTGTAGTGTGTGGCGTTTGAATTTTTGTGGGTCAAAGGCATTTGTTGAAACTACTGACATGTGATTTTGCAGCCACGATTGTCAAAGACTAATCTTTCAAACCATTTGTTTGTGATTTTTAGTTTAGGAACATTTATTTTGGTACACTTAAAATAAACGTGTCTCTCATTTTTTATTGTGTTTGAAAGTGGTAGGTGAGTATGCTCCCACCTTGTACAAACTAGGTGATCAAAAAGCCAGACCCACTTTATCCTTGTGTAACCCTGATGTAATAACTAGAGTATCCTCTTCCCTTGCACAGTAATGCAATCCTGGGTGTAAGAGAAATGATTATTGCCTCTAGAAATTGGGCCTTCCTGGGGATTTCATCAGCCCAACATGACTCAAACTGGCAACAGAGCTAAAGCCAAGCTACCCCCGACTGGTATATAAATGTGAATCTTAAGGGAAAACCTAAGATTACGAGTGCAGATGTGTTAGACAGACAGAGTAGTACTCCCATAAACCCTGTTGAGCTTAACCTCTTCAGGCTAGAGTGCCATCTAATTAGTGATTAATCTCTTGCCCCATGTATGACCACTCAAACGAGGGTCCCAAATTAAAAACTCTTGTGTGGTAAGCCCAAAACCTTCTATTTGCTAGTACAACACCGGTTGGTGTGAAGCCTTCCATGTATTTGTAGTTTTTAATAGAGGTGATCAATCTTCCATGGGATTTTCATGGGGGTTGGAAGCTTGGTTTTCCTGAGAAGAGAGTGCACTGTAAGGAGGAGCCCGTGCAACCAAGCTTCTATATTCACACGCTATTGATATGTGGCTAGGGAAACCCATGTGGAGTCTAGCAAATACTGTCATGGTCTAACCTAGGATCATACTTGTTCTCTTGTGTGTTTGTTTACTTTTCAAAATATCATGCTTGCCAAGTGTTTGCGGGTTACTCAAACAAAAGAAACAACACTCCAACATCTTGAAATAGACAGTCAAACTTTCAACAATTCGGGTTTTTAACCACAACATCAGAAAATTGACTTTTTAACATCTTGAGATGCATCTGTCAAACCGCATTTGCTCTGTCGCATCTCATTTGATAAACTTTGCAACACATCTACTCTGAGAAACCACATTTGCTGCTCCAAACACTGCATTTACTTGTCTTAAGCCGCATTCGGCTTTTGTAAAGCCGCATTCAAAATACTGAACTATATTTGACTTCTTTAAAGCCACATTTACAAAACTGAACCACATTTTCCATTCCTAGAGCTGCATTTGATAGGTGCGACACATTTTCTTCCTGTAATGACGCATTTTCCTTTCAACAAAGAAAACCCTGTTTTAGACCAAAATCTCAACCCATGCATCTTGGCCTATTGTTAAACATCTTTTTCAAAAGTTTTTCAAAAACTAGAATCGAAATTGCTCAAAATGTCCATCATTTGCATTCATTAGCTTTCACTTTAACCATAGGTTTAAAATTTCCATATTTTAGTTGCATTCCTTAGGCATCATAATCATCATTTTTTTTCCTTAGGTTTCATCTTGGCAAACTTTGGATTAGGAAAAATCTCCTCACTTTGCAAAAAACATTATTTTCAAAATTAGGGTATCCTGGGACATAGTTGTTATTCCTCTTTTTAGCCATTGTCATCTACGTGAGAACCTCCAACTCAATAGTCTAGTTAGGTAGGCTCACTCATCATTTTTACCTTGTCATTTAGTCCCTTTACCAAGTCCTTTGGATAACCTAAATTGAGACATACGTCAAGCTTAGAGTGGTTAGACAAACCTTTCTCCAAACATTGTCCAAACTTAGTCATCATTTTTTTTTAACTTAGACTTTGCATTATCCACCCCTAGTCCTCATTTTGAACCTAGACTTTGCATTAATCACCTTATTCCTTCATCAACATTACCATCTTAGTCCTCATTTGACACTTTGGCTTTGACAACCTTGTGATTTTTGCATCAATCATTTCCTTAGTCATCACCTTGCATTGTCATCCCTCAAAATACAAAAATACAAAAAAAAAAAAATAGGCTAGTATCATCCGTGCATTTCGTCATCATTTTCATTACCTCATTTGTGCAATTCCCTTTTATGGTGGAAACTAGACTCCAAAGAAAGAAATGACAAATGGAAAAATTTGGACAAAACTCCACTTCCAACATCAACAATCACAAGTATGACCCAAATTGGACTTTTGATGACCCATTCAACAACATGAATAATCAACCTCTCACGACCATACCATCCTCATCAAACAGTCCCTTTGAACTATTCTTATGTATGGATGAATATGGACAAATACTTGAGGAAAACCTAGAGGTAGCAACACAAGATCCAGAGGCAGCCTACTTTGTAGAAAAAATGGTCTTCTATGATAGAGATAGATATTTGGCCATACTTTTAAGTCAAGGAGCCAAATTACCTCAGGGATTTGACATTAATACCTTGAGATCGACATCTCCTACCAATAACGTCAACAATACACATAACCTGTCAAATAATGGTCAACCTCCAAGCACCATAAGAAATACTTTCTTTGATGCTACCTCGCAAAATGTCACAATGACCATGAGTGCTACCTCCAACATTCCAAGCAACTCCAATTCAATAAACACTACATCCGTTGGAGGATCACGATCCGTCACAGTGCCCACAATATCTACAACACTGTCACAATCGGCTGGAACTACCTTTGGGTCCTCGACAGTGTGGGAAAGTTATTCCAATCCTCTCTTTACCACTATGGTAAATTCCATGGGGGCATCATCAAGCCATACAAATCCTCCATTGACAACTACATCTAATACAATGAGTACATCTTCATCATATCCTCTCATTGGTATCTCACAAAATCCTTTGGGTGGAGGAAAAAAATGTATCTTTATTCAAGGACAACAACAAAATATTAACATGTCAACACAACCTAATTCTGTCACCTCCCAAGGACAAAATATGACCATTCCCCTTGTATAAACCCAACGATTTGGATAAAGCAGTCAACACATACAACCTATGGCATCATTCACACATCAAAATATTCAATGTTGCCATATTCCCCAAATATCGACCCAAATGGCTGGGGGACACATCCCAACATACTCATCTCATATTCATACCCACCAACATGCCCCCAATCCAAACTTTCAATACCAACAACACAAAAATCAAAACACATCACACATGTCACAACAATCCATCCCTCAACAATACACCAACATCCATGCACAACAAATGGGGAGCTATGGCGTACCAATCAATCCTATGTATGGCACCACAAATGACCCTATAATCAATGCCTTACAAGCAAAATTGATGGGTCTAGAGAAGACCATAGAAAACATACAAATATCTGGAAAAAAATTAGATGTGTCATATGATCTATCCCTATATCCCTTTGACATGAACTTATACATGCCACCATTTCCTCCGGGATATGTCTCACCTAATTTTACCAAATATAGAGGAAAGACAAACCCCATCGAACATGTCCACGAATTTGCAACCAACTATATGGATGTCACCTATGAACAAACATACTTGATGATACTTTTTTCTAAAAGTATTGCAGGTCCTGCCCTTGAATGGTTCTCCACTCAAAAGGGTATCCAAACATGGGATGAGCTTAAACACAAATTCATAAAAAATTACGCGTACAACATTGACATGGACACCTCTATTACTAGCTTATGCAATCTCACACAAGAGGATGTTGGTGAAACATTCATCCCATTCTTTCAAAAATGGAGAAATCTAGATATGCATTACAAGTACATTGTTGCACAACCTTCATATACCTAGTTGAAAAAGGTGTCCAGATTGAGAAAGCCCTTATTACAAAGGGAGAGCTAAGATACGGTCCTACAAACTCAAATGCAAATCCTACCACTCACAAAAATAAGTACTGGGTCAAAAATAAACATGTTACCAATGATGGTGTTGTGGACACCAAGGCTACAAACACTATGGGTCCTATACTGGCTCTAAAAGGGGTTCAACCACAAAACAAATCAATGACGATATTGACACCCCCTACCAATATCCCCCCAAACAACCAAAGCAACCAAAATAATCAAGGACAATACCGTCAGATGAGACAATTCCCCAGGGGTCGCACATACACTCCATTGGGTGAGCCCATTGAGGAAGTCCTCAAGAAATGCCTTCAGAATGGTGTCATCACACTTCAAGAACCAAAACCATATGACCCAGGACAATTCAAACCAACATGGTGGGATGATAATGCATTTTGCAATTATCATCAGGCAAGAGGATATAAAACTTCTTCTTGTCGACAATTGAAAAATCTTGTACAAGACCTTATCGAGAACCATATAATTGAGGTAGGTGGACCACAATTTTCCTCTAATTCAAATCATACCATTCATAAGAACCCACTACAAGACCATGGTTCTAATAAGGCTTCCACGTCAGGTCTTAAGACAAACAATAATCAAGCCAATTTCGTACGAGCCAAGTATGACTATTCCAGTGGGACTACTATACACAATATCCAAACTAATAATGAATGTGTCAATACCATCACAGTCAAGAGAGCACCCCAATGCAATGCTACTACTTGAAGTGGCAAGGTCACCATAGCTGGTCCACCTCTTGTTAGGAAACCTAAGCTTACCATACCTGGTCCATCTCCTAGGAAATCACAACCCACCTCGACCACAAAGCAATGGGAATCCAAGAGTCAGTTTAACCTTATCGACCAGCTTGGAAAAACTTCCACTTAAATTTCTATACTCGAGTTGCTTCACATCTCTCCCACACATAAGGCTATATTGGATAAAACCCTGCAAGAGTCATCAGTCCCTAAGGATATTTATGTCAACCAATTTGAGACCATGGTGGGATACCTCACTACACCTCACCATATCACCTTTTCTAATCAAGACTACTCTTCACCAAAGACTAACCGTAACGATGCATTACACATTGAAAATTTCATCCATAAGCACAAGGTCAGAAGAGTTTTAGTAGATGGTGGATCAGGATTGAACATATGCTTCTTGAAACTGGTTAAGGCTCTAGGATTTTCTGATGCATGTGTGGACCCTACAAAGAGTATAGTCATAAAAGCATATGATGACGAAGAATGCTCTTCACGAGGCATTATTTCTCTTCCTATCAAAGTAGGACTAGTCATTGTGGATACAACTTGCCAGGTACTGGATCTAGAATTACCTTACAACATATTTCTCGGCCACCCATGGATTCATGCCTTAAAATCCATTCCATCCACATATCACCAATGCTTAAAATTCCCATTTGACGACACAAAAATCACCATATATGGAGACCTCGACCCTTTTCAATATTGTACCAACCTAAGGGGTATTTCTACAAATCGAGTTCCCATCAACCGAGAAGCTCTTGGCTCCTCTTCTTCTAAATATGTTGACCCATCTACACTCGCATCATCTTCCACGTCCACTCCGTCCACATCTTCCACTACACCATCTTCCACACTTCCTAAGGATGAACCCAATGTCAATATCTAGGACCTAGGCTATGGAGAATTCAAACTACATATGACATATAGCATCACAACAATATCCAAGTCTCCGAAGGTCTATGGTCGACCATGTTTTAGAATGGAACCCAATTTTTTTTTCAAAGTTCCACTAGAAATGGTTTTCATTTAATGGGGAGACATGAGTAACAAGGACCTAGCCAATATTACAGGATGAATCTATAAAGATATGGCCGAACTACCCCCATTACTAGTTAAGAAATATGGCAAGGGATATGACATGATGAAGGCTAAAGGCTACAATGGAACTAGTGGCCTAGGTAGAAATAAAAATGGACAATGATGACCGACATACCAGTGGGATTTTGAGTGAGCGCGTGCATGCTTCAGAAAGTGTCGAGACCTCTAAGGAAACCTTCACCAAAATTGACTCCCAAGAGTGGGAATTTGGCTCTCAAAGATCCTTAAGTGACTGTTGCCTCGATGATTTGTTTGTTGAAACAGGGGAGCTTACCTATGAAACAAATTTTTGGCAAACATTTAAAATCAATCGAGCACCAAACAGTCATAGTTCCATTTCCCTTCCCCATGACATACAAAACCCATCACTTGAATCTAGTAAACAACAGTCGAATCCATCAGAATTTCTAGATAACGCGAACAACCATGACTCTGAGTCCTTTAGCCCTTACTTTGACAACGAATATGAAACAAGTGAAGGGGAATATTGGATGATGATAATTTCATCTACAATATCTCTGAATCTGTCTGCATGGTTTCTGCATCCGCCCCTCAATTCACCAATGCTGATGATGGAATTTCCTTAGTCTATCCACAATTAATCGATTAGGACCAACAAGGCCCGCTAGTCTTGGACACCTTTCAGAATGATGAGGCTATTGCAGAATTTATGGGATTACGTGAGGGCATACCCAGTGGTGATCACAAGGAAGGATTCACCATTAACCTAGATTGTGCAGCCTACTTCGGCGAGACTGCTTCGTCCTCCAGTTGTAAAATTAAAACAAATAAAAATAAAAATGAAACGTCTTTAGGTGAAAACTGAAAGGCACCTTTTGACAACAAAAAAGTAAAAACAAAGGACATATCTGTGGGTGAAAACCTCTCTGAGGTGCCCAAGGATGGAGGACTAGACTTTCTTCCTATAACACAAGAAAAATTAACTATGCTCATAGAGGACACCATAGAAGACAACATATCAACAATAGAAGATCCAAAAATGGTCCTCTTTGCTGCATCCTTGATTGAAGAAGAGAAACTATAATTTCATAAATTCTTTGCCGACCGTAAAATCAACTTTGAATGGTCCTATGCGGACATGCCTGGACTAGACCCAGAACTGGTTCTACACCATCTACCATTATTCCCAAATGCTAAACCAATTAAACAAAAGCTATGCAAAATGCATCCTTAGGTCGCTCTACTGGTCAAGGCTGAGTTGAAGAAACTTCTAGACGTTGGGTTCATACGGTCTATTGACTATGCTGAATGGATATCTAACTTAGTGCCAGTAACAAAGCCAAATGGGATGATTGGAGTCTGCACATATTTTAGAGACCTAAACAAGGCATGCCCAAAGGATGACTTTCCATTTTTGAATATTGATATCATAGTCAACCTCACAGTAGGATATGAGATGTTGTCCCTCATGGACAGTTTCTCAGGCTACAATAAAATTCACATTGCCCTAGAAGACCAACATAAAACAACATTCACTTGCCCTTGGGGAACATACTGCTAGAATGTCATGCCATTTGGTCTTAAAAATGAAGGTGCCACATATCAGAGGGCTATGACCACAATCTTTCATGACATGATGCATAAAATAATGGAAGATTACGTAGATGACCTATTGGCTAAATCAATAACAAGAAAAGATCATCTGAAGGTGTTAAACACAATTTTCAAAAGACTAGAAGAATACAAAGTCTGACTAAATCCTAAGAAATGTGTCTTTGGTGTAACCTCGGGTAAACTCTTGGGATACATAGTTTCTCGAAGAGGCATTGAAGTTGATCCAAAAAAAGTCAAATCCATCATGGACATGCCTCCTCCCAGAGGAATAAGTGAACTCAAGACTCTACAGGGTAGGTTGCAATCTATCTGGCGCTTTATAGCACAATTGGCTGACAAGTGTCAACCATTCCAATATCTTTTGCGCAAAGGAATCCCCTTTGTGTGGATAGATAAATTCCAAGAAGCCTTTCAGCAAATAAAAAACTACTTACTATCACCACTAGTCCTCATGCCACCCATTCATGGAAAACCATTGATTCTATACATCTCTGCCACTAATTCAACATTGGGGGCATTGCAAAATGAATAAGAAGAAAAAGAAAGAGCCGCATATTATATCAGTTGGACACTGGTCGGGTATGAACTAAATTACACAACAATTGAATGCGCTTGTTTAGCAGTTGTCTTTGTAGCTCAGAAGCTAAGACATTATATGTTGAGCCATCAAACACATTTGGTAGCCAAGATTGACCCCCTCAAATATCTATTAAGTCGTACAACATTGATAGGATGTTTGGAAAAATGGGTGATGATTCTAAGCGAATACAAAATTCAGTATGTCAAAAGAAAAGTGATCAAGGGACAAGTGATTGTAGACCAATTGGTAGATGCGCCTATACAAAGTGATCATCCCTTAGTGGTAGATTTCCCAGATGAATCAATATTCCATAGAGAACCAAAGTCTCCCTGGAGGCTATACTTTGACGGATCACATACTCATCATGGTTTGGGGGCAGGGATATTGTTTATCACCCCTCATGGAGATTCCATTCCTAAGTCTTTCCGCATAGCTTTCCCATGCACAAATAATGTGCCAGAATATGAGGCACTGGTTACAAGACTTAGAATGGCAATAAAATGGGAAATCAAAACACTACATGTCTATGGGGATTCTCAGTTGGTCATCAACCAGGTTAATGATGACTATGACACAAAGGATGAGAAACTCATGCCCTACAAACAAATGGTTACCAGTTTTCAGACGTATTTTCATATGGTGACTTTTGAACAAGTTCCAAGAGCACAAAAAAAAGTGGAAGATGCAATGGCTACAATAGGCTCTCTCCTCGACATTCCAAGCAATATGCCTCAGCTGGAATTTCTAATAGAACAATTGTTGGTCCCCGCCTATGACAATTTGGAGTCAGAGATTGTCTGTGAACTTGTTGGTCATGACTCTCGGGCCTAGTACCAAGATATTTATGACTACCTTAAGTCCCAAACACTTCCACCTAATTTTTCTAATAACCAGAGGAAGTATTTTATCCAAAAATCCATAAGATATGCCATCGTCAGTGACAACGTTTACCGCCGTAGCTTTGATGACACCCTCCTTAAATGTCTCAACACTAATGAAGCACGTACAACCTTACACGAAGTACATGAGGGTATATGCGGGTCTCATTCAAGTGGTCCTACTCTGGCCAAGATGATAATGAGACTTGGGTACTACTGGCCAACCATTGAAAAAGATGCACTAGAATATGTCAGGACTTGTCGCCAATGCCAGATTCACAGTGATTTGATCCATGCTCTGGCGCAAGAACTTCGGCCGATCACTTCTCCTTGGCCCTTTGCTCAATGGGGACTCAACCTCATGGGTGAGATTCATCCTACCTTGTCCAATGGCCACAAATTCATCATAACCGCCACTGAGTACTTTACAAAGTGGATCGAAGCCATCCCTCTGATATACATAACCATCAAACAAATATCCAAATTCATTCTTAACTACATCATTTTCTGGTATGGCCTTCTGCAATCCATCATCACTGACAACGGATGTTCATTTAAAAACCAAGACGTTCATGAGTTATGTGAGTGATTTTACATCCAACATCATTTTTCCTCTTCATATTACCCGCAAGGAAATAGTCAAGGTGAGGCGTCAAATAAAACCATTATTAAAGTCCTTAAAAAGACTGTCAATGATGTTGGCCATGACTGACATATTCAACTCAACCCTACTCTATGGGCTTACCACACTAGCATTCGTACACCCATAGGAGCCACTCCATTTTCTTTGGTCTTTGGAGTCGAGGCCATATTGCCCATCGAGGTTGAAATTCCTTGCTTACGAGTGTCCTTGAAGGGTTTAATTGATGATGAGGAGTATAGACAATCGTGCCTGCACGAGCTGGAGATGTTAGAGGAAAGAAGGAAAAATTCTTGAACGATCTAAAAGTGTATCAAAACCATCTTTGTCGCAATTACAATAAGAAAGTCATGGTCAAGAAGTTTGACGGTGGTGACTTAGTCCTCATGCAGAACCCTAAGAACTAGGATGACAGAGAAAATCTAGGCAAGTTTGAACCAAACTGGTTGGGTCCTTACATCATTGTATCCTCTTTTAGTTTTGGAGCATATCAATTAGCTACTTCAGAGGGTGAACAATTGACAGAGCCTATCAATAGTCTACATCTTCAGAAGTTCTATGCATAGCATTAGAAAGTTGAGCCGAAAACTTTAAAAATACAAAAAAATTTGAAAAATAATAAAAAATTATTTCCTTGATGAAAACCGTGCAAATAGGCATCTTAGTGACACCAAAAAAATGAAAAAATGACAAAAATAGTAAAGAGAAATAATTCATCCAATAGTGAAAACCTAAAAAATAGGCGCTTTGGATAAGTACCATGGTGAAAACCTGGAAAACAGGCACCATGCATAGTCAATCATTGCTCGACCATCTACTGTTATTTTATCTGCCTAGGCCTAGGATGAAATACATTTTCCATCACCGCCACGACATCTACCATGACAACATACCTTTCCTTTCATGGTTGACAAAAGGTTGACATCAAGTCCTGAATACTGTCCATCTGGCACCCCAGGCACATCTTGTTCATGTCCTTTAAAATTGGCTAAGTCTTCGACTTGACTAGGGGCAAAATTTTTATCATATGACTGCAGTGGATATCACACATGGTCTCAAAAATTGTAAAATTCCTGAAGAAAGACCAAAAACATCGCAAAATGTCTTGAAGAAAGACCAAAAAATGGCAAAATGTCCTGAAGAAAGACCAAAAACATGGTAAAATGTCCTAAAAAAAGACAACAATACAAAGTCATTGGTCATGTCAAACTACGAGGTCTCTGAGTGTATGATGTAGGCAAGGCCATCTATTGATGAGCCCTCGAGGCCACACTCGGTCAGTCCATTAGGGTTCATGTCATTACATTGGCACACACATCAAAAGTTTTCAAGTCAGGACAAATCATTTTCTAAACGAGAAAAATCCTAAAACATGGTATGACAGTCATTTATTCAAACATGAAAATCACATCAGCATGTCAAACAAAATCGACATATGGTCAACACAGGTCAAAATCAGTCAAAACAAGTCAAATGATCATAACATGTCAAACTATCAACTCTTGGTTATCTTTTAGATGTGTCTTTTTGAAGAATAACCTCTATTATTCATGCCTTAGTATGTGTCCTTCCTAGGCATCGTCACTGTAATTCGACATTTTGAGGGATGCTCTTGACATCTAAGGATCACTCTTCTCAATATCAGTATTCTTTAGATGTGTCCTTCTGAAGAACAAACTCTGTCATTTATGCCTTAGGATATGTCCTTCCTAGGCATCGTCACCGTCCTTGTCACTGGCATTTCGAGGGACCCCTTTTGACATTTAGGGATCAAACCTCTCAACATCAACATTATTTAGGATGTGTCCTTCCTGAATTTGGCAATCTTCGACGTTCGTCATCTTGGCATCGTCAAAACCTTGACACCCTGGCATCTTAACATCAAAAAACCTGACATCTTGACATTAAAAAAATGGGTATCCAGACACACTTGGAAAACAATTGGCACTTGTCTTTTGGATTTTTATCATGTTACTAGTTTTTCAGTGAGATCCCAACAACAAGATTTAGAGAAGCAGCAATGTATCATGACGTTTTTCTTGACTTCCGACACACATGATTACTAGTTTCTTAGCGAGGTCCTGATTTCGGGATTTAGAAAAACAATGACGTATCATGACAATGGCTCTATTTTGTATTTTGGCAATCATGTTGCTAGTTTCTTAAGGATGTCTTGGAAACAAGATTTAGAGAAGCAACGACGTTTCATGAATTTCCATTCTTGTCTTTTTATGCTTTTGGTTGATTATGACAAAAAGACTAGGGCAATTGCGCTCTTCATATGAGTCATGATCATCTTTGTCTATGATTGCTTGTCTTATGTGATGGTACGACCTTGTAAACCTTGATCTATTTTATATCATGGTGTTTGTTGGCCATTACAACAGTTTACCAAATGATGATTAAGAGCAATAAATATTAAAGTCCTATTGAAAAGTTTTGAAGGATTTGGTCTAGGAACTAACATGCATCTCCTTTGGTTTGGTCATCTTCTCTCATCCATCCCATGATGATATCTTGTGACATACAAAAACATAAGTGCATACATAATCATATAAACATTGCATTAGGTCCATACATAAATCATCCATAGCATTAAATCATATACATTTCATGGCATATTGCATTAACATAATCATAAAATGGCATCCATTCAAATAAATACATTATGCATATCATTATCATCATCATCACAAAATCGACATAACATGTAAATAAGCATTGCATTATCGTGGCATCATATCATAAGTAAGCATCATAGGACATACATGACAAGACATATAAATAGTACCATCATCCATCATAAATCAACATCATACATAAAGCGTCACATCATATATATCATAATGCATAAATCAAATAACATTGCATAACACATATGTAGGCCACAAAACTACATCATCATATAGCATCATCTCAAGAAATATCCCAAAAATAGAGTTCACAGGCTCAATGGTCTATACATAATGTGTCTAACATAGAAGAAAATGTAGTAAACATGTCTCTAAGAGAGGCTTTCATCATCCCCTCGTGGCAAAGAGTGTGGTGACTGAGGATCTGTGCCCAACAATGAGGTAATGGGTGGACCTATAGCAACCTCTATCTGTGCAACCAATGAAACTGACACTGATGGGATCATCTCCAAGGTAATGGGCACCTGTGCTGACACTGCAACCTGAATCTGAGAGGACAAAGGATCTGTCACTGGTGGCTGCCTCTATACTGACCTTTGCTCTGAACCAGTAGACCCATGACTGTGGCTCGAATGATGACTCAAGGCATGCATGTGTGAGTGGTGGGACCTATGCCCTGATGTGTTCCCTGACGAGGTAGACCCTCCTGCACTAGTGTTACTCTTGCTGCTGCTCCCACTCCTTGATTGGTGACCGCTGCCTGTCCTCATCTGTGAGCATGATAGTGTAGGATATCATCGCTCGGGAGGCACTACCTACTTTTATAAGGTATTGTAATACCTATACTGAGTGCTCACCCTAGCAAGCTCATGGGCCATATCCCCTGAAGGTCCTGAACATAAAGCTACAAATTCCACACACAACTGTGCTGACTCCTGCTGGCGGATCACTGCCCAATCCCACTCTACTCGAGCCACCTCTAGCTCTGCCTGTAGTGCTCTAACCTATGCCACACTCTAATCTAGCCTCCTATGTAGATCTACTACCCTTTGATCTGTCGTGGAATCGTGGGCCAATGTCGAGGTAGGGGGTATCTCCTCCTCTCCCTCCACCATCCTCCATCTTAGGAGTCTCTCAGCCTCATCCATGGCATCATCATCATCATCCTCCTTTGTGACCTCCTCATCCCGAGGCACATCAACCTTCTCGCCACCAACTCCCTCATCCCGAGGCACATCCACCTCCTTGCCACCAACTCCCTCATCCTGAGGCACATCCACATTCACATCTACCTCAAGCTCTTGCTCCTGCCTCAACTCCTCCTCCTCCTCTCTCTCCCCCTCCTCGGCCACCTCTAGAATAACATCCAATGCTACTCTAGCCACACGCAGTCGCACCCTCCTGCCCTCCTGCCCTCTGGCCATCTCTCGTCTATCTTTGGCCGTCTCCTCCATCATTCCAATTATCTCCATCATCTCTACCCCAACCCCCATCCCCACCCCCATCTCGCCCTCCACCCTGGCCTCCATCCCTACTGCCATCCCTCCCCCTATGTTTGCTTCTGTCACCATCTCTACCCCCTCGCCTGACTCTCGGCACACGTGGTATAACTAACCTCCTGTCAACAGGTACTGGCCCATTTGGATCTATCAGTGGCACTGGTTAATGTGCTTGCCACCATAAGTTGTAGTCAGTGGTAGTCCTGGGGTTTGCAATCCCACCTCTCCATCCCCACTGCTGGGCTGCTAGCCCATCAATCTGTTGCTCAAAAAAAGCTACAAAAATCATTGGCCCCCAAGCTGACTCCCTAGAGGATCTTGCATACTCAGCTACGCATGTTGGTACACCCTGCTACTCCCCAAACTATCTTAGTACACGCTGTGGTAGGTACATCTCTATAATGAGCTGACTCTGGACTGTCCTACCAATTAGATAACATTATTGTTTTTATAGGCTCAGGTGGTCATCCTCATTGTCCCATTGTTGACAGTCTCTGTATGGCCTTCAAATGAATGAAACCATGGTATCAATCCGATGGCACCACCAATCTATCTCTCCCATCCTGGTCTATTGTAGGGCACCAACATAATAGTAAGCATAAGGCATCCCCTCAGCTAGCTATGGTCTTTGGATAGGAGGTCAGAATATGTCCACATGCTCCTAGGCCCATATCATCAGAAGTGTAGTCCCACAGGAAATGCTATCTACCCTCCTATAAACCACCTCGTGAAGCTGATGGTAGGTGTACCCAACAAACAAGGCCCCCAGGCATACACTGTCCTGTCCCACCTCATCCCCACTATCACGTCTCCCCAACCAATGGAAAACCCATGCCCGCGTCAGTCAGGAATCAATATCCCGCCGATCAGTGTCACTAGAAATGCATCGAAGCAAGCATAATGCTTTGCCATAAACTCCCAACGGATCTCATAGCCTTGGATGCTAAGTCCTGCTCCCTCATCCCAATAATATGATGTGAATGTCTGATATCCATGCCAAGGGTCGTAAAAAATATGTTCTCCTTGGATCGGCAACCGTAAGATACGATAGATGTCCTCCAACGTCACTGTGGCCTCTCCCATTAGCAAGTGGAATGAGCATGTCTTTAACCGCCACCTCTCACATAATGCAGCCAAAAAACCCCTATTTTCCTGAATAATAGGCAGCATAATATCAGCCTAGCCACATGAACCATCATCGCTCCCGTGGAGTCAGCTGATCACCAAACTAGAAGGTCGATGGCCTGCTCTCCCGAGTATAGATGGGTGCAAGCTATCTCTGTACAAAGCCAAACAATGCATCAGTATCTTTTGGACAATTGTCATTATCATCATCATAACTAAAAAGCATTTAAAAGTTGAAAAGCATCAAAATCAACACTAGTCAAAGTCAAAGTCAAATGCATCGCGTTGACTGCACTTGCATCCCAGAACAACGGTTGCATCGTTCCGTACTTCATATGCGTCGTGACATATCAATTGCATCATTCTATCTCTCAATTGCATCGCATTAGAGCACTTGCATCATGGTTTATGGCACATGCGTCACTTCATTCGAATGCGTCGCTCAAATTGGCGAATGTGTCGCAAAATGACATATACGGCGTTATAACTCTCGAATGCGACACGATATTGTGAATGCATCATATTTTTTAGAAAATGCATTACACATCCTTGACCTCCCATAAATACCCCTTACACTTGCATTGCGACACAACAAATGTGTCGAACACGAAGTCAAATGTGGCTTATGCGCATGTATATGCATCGCGGTGCATTCATTGTTCACCCTAAAATCCTAAATTTGGCACACAAAACAAAAAAATGACAAAGTGGGTTAAGGGTACATACCGCTGGCTCTGAGCCCTCTGGCTGCCTGTAGGTGTGCATGATCTCACCACGATGGTTAGTCACTGGAATTACCATCCTTGCAGAAATCCTCTTTGCTCTGAGCTATCGAATTTGCTAAAGTAAATAGTGAAAATGAATTTACTTTTACCCCTTTGTCAACCTATTTATAAAGTCAAAATGACATTTGTCAACTAGGTTATTACCGAAGGCTCTTTTGACCAACTTTGACCACCCCTTTGGCAGCTTTAAATATGTCTGAATTTGAAATTGTCCACGCCATTGTTTTTCTAGTCATTAAATTGACTTATTGGGACACTTTCAAAAATTTTCTATCACCGGCACAAAATTTGAAAAATTTCTCGAGGGGGCATCAATACTCCATACCTTCACTGGGGCATGACTTTAACTTATTTTCTTTGTCACAATGCGACATGCCACATTATGACAAAGAGGGGAAAAATGTAGACACATAAAAATGACCTAGGCCTACAATCTCTATTTTACCACTTTCATCCTAGCATAATTATGACATCTTAATTATGTCATTGGTCCACATTCGAGTATTAATTAAATAATTTATAATTATTTAATTAATTCATGTCCTTTTATTCTTCATGATTATTAAATAAATTTTATTTATTTATTTATTGAATACTTCATTAATTGTCTATATCTTCCCCTAATTAAATAAATTTATTAATTTATTTAATTACCTTTATTCATTTATTCTTCCTGATTATTAAATAAATGAAGTTCATTTATTTATTTAATGTCACTAATTCTCATAATTAAATAAATATATTAATTTATTTAATTATTAATCATATCCTCTAAATTAAATAATTTTCTTTAATTATTTAATTGCCAAAATTAACATTTCCCTCATTTTAAATAAATGAAATTATTTAAAATGATCTTACATTCTTGACTGTCAGTTCATTTTAGTAAATAATCTGAAAATTGATCATTTATTATCACATAAAATCCATATTTTGAATTAATTTAATTCAAAATGGTAATATTCTTCCAAAAATCAAGCAATCGAGCAGATTCTTGATTTTCCAAATCCGCTTTTCAGTTCAACTCTTATCTTGTTGATTTTTTGAATCTCACAAATCAGGCAGTCTTTATTTTCTTGATTTCAAAAATCTTTATCTTTTTAACTAATTATCTCATTTATTCTCCACCGCCGATTTGATTTTCTAAAATGACATCTCGACCACTCATTTAATAATTTTTCCCTAACCTTGATTAGGGATTGTCACATTAAATATCGTCCTCTGATTTTAGGCTTCTGTCAAAATTCAATCTCATCCGTCCGTCCAAAATTGCATTTTCTATAAAATGCCAATTTTGCTCACAATTTCAATTACACTTAGACACTTAGACACTTACAAATACTCACATATGCATATGCTTGCAGTTTATTTGTGATTTTGCAATCCTTGTCTTAGCATTTTAGTCATTTTGTCATAGGCATAGACACTTTATTTCATTTTAGACACTCCAAATCCTTCAAAGCTTGTGTAGGACTTAGTCTTTGTTTTCAAATTGCTCACACGTTCGATCTGAGGGCAACCATCAACAAGTTAGAAGGTACTATAAAGGTAAATCTTGAAAGATTCGATGAACGATAGGTATAATCATTCTTGTTTTTAGTTTCCTTTGTTCTTGATAGCTTCTTTGGGTTTTTTGCTTTATTGATTTGATAATCTATCAATCCAAAAAAAAACCCTTAGATACAATTTGTTTTGTTATCGCTTGATCTTTCTCTCGTCCTTGCTTGATTTGTCCCTTTCATGTGTGACAATGCCTTCTTTTTAACATTTCATTTATTAGAAAATGCATTTGTTGTCAACGAATCTTTTCTCGAAAATCTACACAACTTTTTTCTTTGGAATCGTATTCTCAACTTGGAACCCTAACAGAGTGTGTTTCCTTCATCACACGTTCGTAAAGTAAGGACTCAAAGACCTTCCTCTGAAGCGGGAACAAATTTAATCTTCCCCTCACATGGGGGCATATCCTTCCTTTCAAATTCCTTGATGAAGTGAACATCTTTTGAAAGGATTCCTTGATGATGGATCACTCTAGAAGAAAAGAAGAATAACCTCTTTCGAACCGTGTGTCCCTTGAGTGGATCCCTTTTCATGATGGGTTCCCAAGGGACCCTTCTTTGAAAGTCTTTACCTCAAATAGATTCCTTCACATCTAGCTTGGGGGCAGCCTGACTAGACTTACTCCATTCCCCTTTTTATGTCTAGCTTGGGGGCAGCCCGACTAGACCTGTTTTATATCTTCTCACCTAGCTTGAGGGTAGCCTAACTAGACTTCACCTTTCAAATAGTGCATCCCTTGAGTGGACCCCTCTCCTTTTGAAGGGTTCCTGAGGGACCCCTTTGAAAGAATTTTGAATCATCGACGATCTACATGACTGTCCTCTTACTTTCCTAATTGGCTGATTCTTGACTTTGCAGAGTCCGCTTCCTTGGGTGTTCTTCATGCTTGAGTTCGTGGATAATACCTTCCCTATAGGATTGAGAGCCTATGGGGCACTTCCTTGGGTGTTCTCCATTCTTGAGTTCATGGAAAATACCTTCCCTATAGAACTGAGAGCCTATGGGGCGCTTCTTTGGGTGTTCTTCATGCTTGAGTTCATGGAGAATACCTTCCCTATGGGACTGATAGCCTATAGGGAACTTCCTTTGGGTTTCCTCCATGCTAGAGTTTTTGGGGGACACCTTCCTTGCATGATCAAGCACCTATATGGTGCTTACTTGATGGGGCTTCCTTCATGCAAGAGATCTTAAGGGTTGCCTCCTTGCAGGTCTATGGACCTATAAGACGCTTTGTTTTTCCAACTTCATAGTTTTGAGTAGCTATGGATTCCTTTGCTTTCCTTGCAGCTTTAGGTTCACCAAATCGTAGTTTTTTTCCTCAACGGTTCAAGTATACATTTCTAACCCTACTCTTTTTTCATCTACTTTACTGAGCACTCATTAGTGTTCGTGTTCGCTAAATTGGGGGAAAAATCTATAAGAGTAAATTTTCACCCCATGTACAAATCCCCTTTTTTCCTTTATCCACCTTAGAAAGCTAAGTTCAGAGGCTTAATTCCACCTAAGATCATTTATTGCATCCCAATTGGCACTTGTTTTCAGTGTTGATGGAGGCGTTTCTATCAGGGATGCCCACACGACACACAAATGTTTGCACAATGCGCTTAGGTCCCTGGCAGATTCCTAGGGATGAACCTACAGAGGCGTTACTCTTCTCATTGGAGGTGAAGTTGTAATGCCCCCTTTGGATGACTGGCCCGAATATGGTCATTTTTCTCCATTCCTCCTTCAAATTCATCCCTTCAATAGGAATTCGAATCTCTTGAATGGATTCACAAGCTCCTTCAATTCACTCTCAAGCCCACCTTCACTCACTCCAAGCATTTCAAGTATTCCATTTCAGCCAAAGCAACACTCCATCACTTTGGTAGAGCAAGTTTGGGACCACACCATTGCAACAGAGGCTTGAGTACTATTATATTCTCCCCCAAGCAGCCTTGAGTGCTCTTGGTGGAGATGGTAAGCTTCCCTCTTGTCTCCTCTATCACTTGGTTGAGTAGCATAACATTGTTTTGTAGTGATTCTTTGCTCTTTACTACATTATTTCCTTTATATCATTTCCTTCATTGTCCGAGGAGGTGGAAACACCTAAATAGGGGGTTTGATTGAGGCAATCCCCTATACAACCACCGAACATTCTCCTCTCTTTCTGTGTGTAGGAGAATGTGCTTCTCAAGGGATTAGCTTGTGAATGAATTCCTTGGTGAGATTCTCCTTATTCTCTTCAGTTTTGCATATTTGCTTTATAATATTAGAGAGTATTTCATTTATTTAATCACATCATTATGGCCCTTTAGTTAATCAGCTGGGCCGTTAGCTAGTTTTATTGGTTTGACCTCGTCTTCACTGTGGTTTGGCTGTACAGATGCCAACACACTTTTGAGATGCTAGTGCACCGCGTTGACATCTATTGTGTAGTTTTTGCACACACAGCCCGCTGAAAGCAGGGACCCTCTTTCACTTTGGTTTTGGTGTCTTGGCCCTTTCATTTTGAGGTTTTGTCTTATTTTGGCATGTGCTTAAATGTTTATTTTGATTTCCTAAGTGATCCCCCTAAGTTATTCATTGAAAATCTTTTGTTTTGAGCTAAGTTCGGGTTTTCACTGAAGTTCAGGACTTTCCACCCTGGCCGGATTTTTTCGGATCCTGCTCGGACTCTGGCTATGCATTGTGATTCAGAGATTTTCAGTCTTTGCGGAATTCCACGTGGTCTAAATTTTTCTAGATTCTGTCTTGTTGTCAGGTTCTTGGGTTTTTCCTGGCTATCTTGTCGGCGACATTAATGTCTTTGTACGTGCTTTGAATGATGTATTTAATTGATCTTTGAGGTCTTTTATGCCATTATGCTTATTGTTTGTCATTGATTGGGCTGAGGAGCTTGTTCTTGAAGGTATTTGATTCAATTTGAGCCATTTGAGTTTGAATTGTTTGATCTAAGTGGTGATTTCTAGTGCATTCCTACCACTGTTCTTTGTGGACACCATAAATTTTGCATTTGTTGATTCTAGGATCGATTTACACTTCGTAATGGTATGTTTTCAATTGCCTTGCTTTTAATTGATAATTGTGGATAAGGCTTTGGTGTTATAAAGTTTATTGGTGTTTGAATTCTTGAGTGTTTGATCATTTCATGGTTAGGGCTGCCCAACATTGCTTTATTTATAATCTCCCAAGTGAGTTTTGAGGTCCTTCGTTTATTTTCATTTTGATGTATCTTGCTTGAGAACCATGATTTTCCCTAGTCGAGAATTAGCAGTTGAAGTGTTTAAATTCTGAGCTTGCATGTGCGCTAATGGCAGATGTATAGGGTTTGAAACTTAAGGCATCACCATTTAACCCTAGTTCACCTCCCAATTGGCCTAGAGTGCTAAGAAAATCCATAGAGGGCCTGTATCAAACTTGTCTCGAGCTTAAATCTTTGAAATTCATGATCAATTTGGTGTTCTAGGAAAATCGTGATTTAGCGCAGATGTTCGAGTTTCGCAGTCCCCTCGAGATTTTCCGTCTCTAGCGGATTTTCTCGATTCCCTTTGTTTTCTCGAAATCCATTATCATTTTCAGAGCTTCATATATTTCGCGGATTTCTGTTGACCCTGGATTTTCCTGAAGTCCTATGCCGCCTAGATTTTTTGAAGTTTACAAAGTGTCTTCCCCTTCGCAGAAATCCGTCTCTGGCAGATTTTCTCGACCTCCTTTGATTTCCCAGAATCTACATGCTTTCAGAGTTTTACCTTATTCATGGATTTTCGTCGACTCTAGATTTTCCCAAAGTCCTTGGTTCCCTGTTTTTTCCAGATTTGCAAAGTGTCTCTGCCTTCGCGAAAATCCGTCTCTTGTGGATTTTCCTAAAATCTGATGAAGTGTAAGGAAATATGAAATGGTTGGATTTATTAATGATTTATAATGCATTTTATGGCTATTTCATGCTATTTTATGATCTCCTATGTGGTTTATTGATTGATAATGATTGGATTTAATTGTTAGTAGGTGTTTCATAATTATTCCACTGGAATCCGTCTGGTCTGGAATTTCCCAAAATTCCTCTCTGGCTCATATTCCGCGGATGGTCCTGAAACTCAAAGTTTATCAAGATCATTTTGTATCAAATTTAATAACATCTTGTTTATATGGGGGTTCATTTTAATGGTGTTTTGATGAATTAACATTGGTTTCTTGTGGTCTTTATTATGTCTCCTTTGTCAAGTGCAGGCTGAGTCAAGCAAGGTAGTGACTAGGTCTTCGATGTCTGAAGTAGAAAAAATTAAAATGGACATCAAAAGCAGAATTCCTGAGAGTAAGATCACTTATGTCTGGTCAGAAGTGACATTTACGAATGTTGGCCTTTGGGACTATGAGGAGTTTAAAGGTAGAATGGTGGCGCAAGATCTTCCTATGGTGGTTAAGAGGATGTTAGAGTCAGGATTGGCACATGTAGCTGGTTTCCCTTCCATGGTGTAGTGTTATCAGCTAGTCCTTGAGTGTGCTAGGCACAATGACAGTGATACATAGAGAATTACTGGTCCTCAAGGGAGGATTGTGGTGAACTTGAACCCTATTTCCATTTCTTAGACTTTTAATATGCTAGATATATCTCATGTGGTGGCATTCAACATGAAGGAAAATGAGGAGTACTATGATGAACAGACTGTGAAATCCCAACAATTTATCAATTCTTGGCTGGAGAAGCCTAAGTCTCATTATTCCAAGTTTCCTAAACAGCTATTCCGGGCAAAATTCAAGGAGTATTATGATGCCATCACTCTTCTTAGCAGGTTGGATGGATTGAAGAATGCTGGCATGCTTGAAAATTGGATGTGCCATGTGATTGTGAGGATGGAAAAAGAGAAGACTGACTAATATTGGGCAGGTGTCATTAGCAGAGTGATCCACGAGTAGTTGTCCAATGTGTTGTAGACTAATACCTTCACAATGACCTCATACTTGGTCTATGCTCTTGCAAGGTTTCATCCGTACAAGGGATTGAGTACTAGAGGCACCTTTGGGAAGGATATTATCTATGAGGTTTACCCTTAGTTGCATTTGGGAAGCTCGAGTTATAGGAGGGTGAACGATGCATTCATGATGCACATCACTAGGTTGCTTCAGGGAGCAGAACATGTAAGAATTTCAGACCAAGCCAAAGAGCTCATCAAGAAATATGGGGCATGGTTTATTCAGCTCCAAACCTTCTCATACATTTGGATTGATGGTTGCCAAAGGGCCCTTAAAGACTTCCAAGGTATCCAACTGATCATATCATACTTCTAGAAGTCACTAGGCAAATATGTGACTTTGATGCCATTGTTAAAAGGGACAAGCATAAAAATGGTTTTGGTGGAGATTTCCCATTAAGGATTGGCACTAGAGAGGCTTGTCCTTCCATTGGTTCTGCCCAAGCTTTTGAGGAGGAGATGAGTGCTCTTGGTTTATCCTTCCATTCCATGAGATCAAGGTTTGACATCACAAGTGAGGCCCAGAAGAAAGCTAATAGAGAATGCAACAATAAGGTTGAGTTAGAAGACTATTGGGCCAATTGTAGTGATGAGTTTGAAGTTAGGAAGAAGAATTTATCTCAACTGCCAGTTGAATCAATCCGATTATACAATGTGAGGGTAGTCCCAAATCAACTCAAAGATGATGGAAACTTGATTCAAGATCATGCTTATGAGGCAATAAAGGACATGCCGATTGGTGATGTGGATTGGCTAGAGGAAGAAAAGACAGAACTAAAGCAGTTGATGGATCCAATTACCAAATTCACTAGAATGTGGCTAAGGCATAAGCTGTGGGAGTTAGAGAATGAAGGTATACAATGCACTTATGAGCTGATGGAAGATTTGGATCCTCACTCAACTTCTGAAGAGTCAACTGAACATGATCCTAAGGGAAAAGGCAAGATGGATTCTCCATTCAAGATCAAGATTAAAGGTTTTCAAGAGGAGGTCCAAGAGACACAAAAATAGAGAAATCCCATTGCCAAGAAAAGGTCAAAGACTAAGAGGTCTGAACATAAAGGAATGGAAGGGAAAGGTTCTGAGGTTGATGTCTCTGTGCCCAAAAGAAGAAGATTCATAAGAATATCATAGAAGGAAAGCTCCAAGGTAGGAGAAGAGGAAGTTACCCCACCCATGGTAAATGTGGAAAGCTCAGAGGAGAAGGCACGAGTATATACAAGGAGGTCTAGGACTCCTTCTCCCAAGGATAGTGTGCCTAAGATAGATCTTCCTTTGGTTATTTCTCATGAGGAGTAGTATGATGATGTTCCTTCTGCCCATGAAGCTTAAAGCAAACCAAGTGAGTCAAAGAAGTCTGAAGATCATCCAGATACTGAAGGGGAGGAATTTCATGAGGGTGATCTTTATAGTGCAGAAGCTAAAGTTGAAAAGGTAATGCAGTCTCCCTTAGTTGCGTATGTAGAGTCACCTATTGGAACTGAAGAGGTTAAATCACCTCCAAGAGAGGAAGAAGCAGAGAAGATTCCATCCCCTGAGCACAAAGAGGAGCATGCTAAAGAAAAGGAGAGAAAAATAGGTGAGACTCCTGAGAGGCAGGGTTTGAGTGAAGAGGCACCTAAGGGTCAACAAGATGAGGAGAAACAAAGTAAAGTGTAGTTGGAATCCACTATTCTAGAGTGGTTGGACAAGGAGATAAAGAGAAAAAAAGTTATTGTGGAGGATACTCCACCAAACTGGGAAGAGTTGCTAGCCAAGATTGGAAAGGATAAGAGTAAGAAGAAGGCTAGGGTTATCTCAAAGATCAAGAGGGGTGAAGCTCATAATAGAGTTGTCCACATTGCAACTCCTACCTAGGATAAGAATAGAGATGAGGTAGCTGCAAAAGACTACAATGTGAAAACCTTTAATTTAGGGCCCACTTCTGTCGAGCAGGACATTGAGGATTATCAGGGTTCTGGTGTAGTCATCTTGGGTAGATTGAGGAAGGAAATAAAGACTAAGCAGGAGTTAAAAAAGGAAAATGAGAATCTCAGGAAGTGCTTGGAGGATCTAATGAAGCCCTTGCAATCAATCAACCCTTTAGTTTTTGTTGTGAATCCTTTACCTCAAGAGACTATCACTGAACTAGAAAAGATGAAGGCTTCCACTCTTGCTACTAAAAATTGGCTGCAGGGAGTGTGAACCAAAGGAAATGAGGCCATTAAAGATATTTTTTTAACAGGGAAGGATGGTATAAGGGCGGTTGACTAGTTGAAAGAAGTGTTAGCTCAGGACAAAGAAGATACATATCTCCTGCTGCAGAAAACCAAAACTATCATGGAGTACACCAGGGATAAGCTAGTAAGTGATAAAATTCTTCCTTCCTCCAGAGTTGCTGAACCTTGGGAGTGGTTTGAAGCGCTGCAAATTAGGCAGAAGGTTCTGAAGAATATTTACAAGCAAAGGAGGTAGATTGATGATACCCTAGCTGGTGTTTACAATGGATCCATTGCTTTCTTTGAGATCATGACAAGGAGAAGGAAGATTGCCCCTAAGTATTTGAGTTTGGAACAGTTGAGGAAGTGGTGGCATGATGTTTATGCCTAGATTAATGATGATTCTTTCTGACCCTAACTTGCAACCTGTAAGCGTCAGGGTTACAAACAACTAGAACCCCATTCCTACCCTAACAAGGATTCATCAAACCTACCCTAACTAGAATATTTCTTTCTTACTGATTTTGCTAATTAGCAGCACCCCATAGCCCTACTATATTGCTGTCATTGATAAGTACTTAACATATAAGGTGGAATGGGATAAGTCGGTGAAACAATCCAGGGAAGAAATTGCATCAATTGAAAGGAAACTTAGGGTTTTTCCTTTACCACCTATGGCCGACTTGGATAGGGTGCTTTTGAAAGTAAATGAGATGTTGGATCAAAATAAGGACAAAGGGGAAGGTAGTTAATGATCCGCTACATCGATATTTGTGCTTCCCTATTATTTTTCCATGCATTTGTTTGAGTTCCATTGGAGATCCCAAGCTAACCTGGATGAAGTTCATGCATTTAATGCATATTTTATCTCATTTTGAATTTCTCTTGGCTGACTTGTTGTGCCTAATTTTATTATTGTAAAATCCTATCTAGGCCAACATGTTTTTGGGGGTTCTATAAATATGGCATTTCGCCTCATTTGTAAGGGTTAAGAAGGTTTAGACATAGACAAATAGAGAGATAGTTTGAGCGAATTAAGTAGAGCAAGTGTTAGCAGGTAGTTGTTCTCAAGAAAATATTATAATAGAAAGCTGGAATTGTTGCTATAGTGGATAATTTGATGCAAGTAATGAAATTGTGATTTGGTGCCATACTTGTGTTGTTATCTTGCATGGTTCTTGTCATTCTATCTTTAGAATTGCTTTGAGGAAGATAATATTTCGATTATATTTGATTCAATAATGTTTATGGTTTGATATTTGAAGTGTTGCAACAATCCTTGGTCCATACTTTTTGCAACCAACTGATTGTTAGTTGCTTTGCAAAGTTAGCCTAGACTTTATATTCATTGTGCTTAGTTCAATTGTGAGGGTTTATTCATTTCAATTGCAATAGGGTTGTTTGAATGAATGTTCATGATTTGAAAATATTAACACCTTAGAAGATTGCACTATTTCTATAAGATTGCAGATCCATTTGGGTCAAGTAGAAATCAGTTTTGAGGGATTGGTCCATTTCGAGTGTTGGTCATTTGCATTGTTAATCTTAGGTTTACTATTAAGTTTAGAAATCTCTTTGAAACCTTTATCTTTTATTATTTCTTTGATCATTGGATTAAATTTAGGATTAAGTATCAATACATTGTTAAATCTAATAAATTGAGATTCAGTATTTTACTTGTAGTAAGGTCCTATTGTGATTACCAATATTTTCACATTTATCACTGAGTTGTTTATGCATTGTCAAGACCTGACATTAGAGACCTTGGGGTTATCTCTTGAGACTTGATGATAGAGATTGACCTTTCAAGAGAGATAGGATATTATATTCTGTCTAAGTTGTTGCTGTGTAGAAAACATCATCAACAATGTCCAAAGATCATGCGCTTTTTCCCTCAGACATAGAGATTCCTGAGGCGTAGTGTTAGACCTAAAAATTGACTCACCTATCCCTTTCCTATGTTTCAGATTTGCAGAGTAACTGAGAGGCTTTGAGGTTCTCGTTACTCTCACCTCACATTTCCAAACATTACACTTAGCTGAGGTAAGTTAGGGCAGCCTTTTGCATCTTGACCCCCCGTGACTTGGGGTCATGCACATGGTGGTCCCCCTCTCTTATAGAAAGTAAATAAACACAATGAACCCCAAATTTTTACGTGGAAAACCCAATAAGGGAAAAACCACAGTTAGGGTTAACTCACAATATAAAGATTATAAAACTGAATATAAAGACTCACTGCCAAGGGATCATTGCCAAAAGAGGACTCACTGTCCAAATAAAAAGGCTCACTACCTACAAAGGACTCATTGCCTACATATACAAAAGGGAACAAAAGATCCACCACTACAATTAAAGCACATTCACAAGATTTTAGAAACCTTCAGCTCACTGCCTTCATCACACTGAAAAAATGCTATCACAACTCACTCACACACACTTTTACTCTTGTTATTTGTGGCACACTTTTTTCACTTTGCATCACATTGTCATACATCTCTTCACAATTCAACTTGATTTTATACCATTCTCAACCTTAGAAGCATTTACCAAGGTCGGCCACAAAATAACCCATTTCATAAATTCAAATTAGGTTGGCAACCTAAAATTCCTGTGGTGGAAAGGAATAAGAATGGAGAAATAAAAACATTTAACCGAGAACAAAAATAATATTCTTGAATCTTCTACTTGCTTCCTTAATTAAAATTTATTCTTCAAATGAAGTGTAAAAACCATGTTGGCCAAACCTAGTGAAAACACAAAAGAACTTTGATGCACACACTTCCCAACATGAAGATGACACGCGAACACCTCAACATGCTTCATTATTCACGAGACTTCATCTTAGGATTCTTCAGATACATCCACAACAAAACAATGTACTTCATACATTGAATACCTTTCACCAGATCATCCAAACTATGCAAACCTGTACTGGAATATAGAAACATGACTTCCAGATTACCAAACTTCAACCTTCTTTGATAGAGCATAGAAAAGACCTTCAAAAAACATATCCTAGATCTGCAAGATCTGAAATGAAATAGTGGAGGATTGCAGAACAAAAATATTTCTCCCAGTCCACAAAACACTAATTCTATTGGTAGAACACTCATACTAGTGGACACAAATTTTACATATCATCTCACTAGAAATTGAAACTCAAAATATATCATCATCAGATCACCATAATGAAAAATTCAGAACCACACAGGCATAGGATCAACACAAGAGAAATGTGGAGCACATACCAGAGCACAATATGAACACATTCTTCACTCTGACTTCTCTTGTTTATTAATTTTCTCAAAAGCACTTGGAAACTCATCAAAACAACACATTTGAATACATATAAGATAACTCCATGTATTCAAAGCATCTCAACAACATCTCAACTATACATGTACAATTTGCAACATACTAAATAGTGTTGGCATCAATGACAACACCACTAGACTAACTCATACTTGCAACAATCTATTGTTAAGTAGGAGAAAGACAATTGAGAGGGGGGGTGAATTAGATGTCACACAAATTCAAACTTAAAACTTGATTACTTATCAATTCTTTAACCACACTATTCTGTTATTAAATATGAGCATAAAATGAAAATAACAAAAAGTAAATCAACACAATGAACACTAGATTTTTACATGGAAAACCCAATAAGGGAAAAACCACGGTGAGGGTTAACTTACAATATAAAGATTATACTCACTACCCAAAAGAGGACTCATTATCTGAATACAAAGGCTCACTGCCTACAAAGGACTCACTATCCTATAGGGAAGATTACTTCCTATAGATACACAAGAGAATGAAAGATCCACCACTAGAATTAAGGCACATTCACAGGATTACAAAAACCTTCAACTCACTGACTCCAACACACTGAAAAACTGCTATCACAACTCACACACACTTCTGCTCTTATGATTTGTGGCACACTTTCATCACTTTGCATCACACTGTCATACAACTCTTCACAATTCAACTTGATTTTATACCATTCTAAACCTTCAAAGCATTTACCAAGGTCGGCCACAAAATAACCCATTTCATAAATTCAAATTAGGTTGACAACTCAAAATTCCTACTGTGGAAAGGAATAAGAGTGGACCAATAATAAAATTTAACCAAGACCAAAAATAATATTCTTGAATATTCTACACGCTTCCTTAAAATTTATTCTTTGAATGAAGTGTAAACACCAGGTCAGACAAACTTAATGAAAACATAAAAGAAGAATGATGCACACGCTTCTCAGCAGGAAGATGACACATAGACACCTCAACATACTTCATTATTCATGATACTTCATCTTAGATTTCTTCAGATACGTCTGCAACAAAAAAAATTACTTTATACACTGAATACCTTTCATTAGATCATTCAAACTATGCAAACCTGTACTGGAATATAGAAACATGACTTCTAGATTACCAAACTTCAACCTTCTTCACCAGAGCATAGAAAAGACCTTCACAAAATATATCCTAGATCCACAAGATTTGAAACAAAATAGCAGAGGTCTGCAGAGCAAAAATATTTCTCCCAGTCCACAGAACACTAATTATGCCAATAGAACACACATACTGGTGGAGTACACAACTTTCACATATCATCTCACTAGAAACTAAAACTTAGAATATATCATCATCAAATCACCATAATGAAAACTTTAGAATCGCATAGGCATAGGATCAACATAGGAGAAAAAAAATGCACATATTGGAGCACAATCTGAACACATTCATCACTTCGACTTCTCTTGTTTATTAATTTTCTCAAAAGCACTTGGAAACTCATCAAAACAACACATTTGTAGCCATATAAGATAGCTCCATCTATTCATAGCGTCTCAACAACATCTCAACTATACATGTACAATTTGCAACATACTGAATAGTGTTGAAATCAATGACAACACCAATGACAACCCCACTAGACTAGCTCATACTTGTAACAATCTATTGTTAAATAGGCATAGGACAACTGAGAGGGGGGTTGAATTAGTTGTCACACAAATTCAAACTTAAAAATTTATCACTTATCAATTCTTCAACCACACTACTCTATTATTAAATATGAGCATGAAACACAAATAACATCAAGTAAATCAACACAATGAACACCATATTTTTACATGGAAAAACCCAATAAGGTAAAAACCATGGTGAGGGTTAACTCACAATATAAAGCGTATAAAACTGAATACAGAGGCTCACTGCCCAAAAGAGCACTTATTGTCCAAATACAAAGGTTCATTGCCTACAAACAACTCATTGTCTAATAGGGAGGCTCATTGCCTACAGATATGAAAGAGAAAAAAATATCCACCACTACAATTAAAACACATTTGTAGGATTACAGAAAGCTTCAACTCACTGCTGTTAGCACACTGAAAAAATGCTATCACAACTCACTCATACACACTTTTTCTCTTATGATTTGTGGCACACTTTCATCACTTTGCATCACACTGTCATACAAATCTTCACAATTCAACTTGCTTTTATACCATTATCAACCTTAGAAGCATTTACCAAGGTCAGCCACAAAATAACCCATTTCATAAATTCAAATTAGGTCGGCAACTCAAAATTACTACATTGGAAAGGAATAAGAGTGGACCAATAAAAAAATTTAACCAAGACCAAAAATAATATTCTTGAATTTTCTACACGCTTCCTTAATTAAACTTTATTCTTCGAATGAAGTGTAAACACTAGGTCAGCTGAACCTAATGAAAACACAATAGAATATTGATGCACACTATTCCCAACATGAAGATGACATGCAAACACCTCAACACGCTTCATTATTCATGAGACTTTATCTTAGACTTCTTCAGATACATCCACAACAAAATAATGTACTTCATACATTGAATACCTTTCACCAGATCATCTGAACTATGCAAACCTGTACTGGAATATAGAAACATGAATTCTAGATTACCAAACTTCAACCTTCTTCACCAGAGCATAGAAAATACCTTCACAAAACATATCCTAGATCCGCAAGATCTAAAATGAAACAACGGAGGACTACAAGGAAAAAATATTTCTCCTAGTCCAAAAAACACTAATTCTGTTTGTAGAACACACATACCGGTGGACGCAAATTTCACATATCATCTCACTAGAAACTAAAAACTAGAATATATCATCATTAGATCACCATAATGAAAACTTCAGAACCACACAGGCATATGATCAACATAGGAGAAATGAAGGGCACATATTGGAGCACAATTTGAACACATTCATCACTCTAACTTCTCTTGTTTATTAATTTTCTCAAAAGCACTTAGAAACTCATCAACACAACACATTTTCAGCCATATAAGATAGCTCCATGTACTCACAACATCTTAGTAGCATCTCAACTATACATGTACAATCTACAACATATTGAACAATGTTGACATCAATGACAACACCACCAGAGTAGCTCATTTTGTAACAATCTCCCCCTTTGTCATTGATGGCAACACATGATGTGAAAAACCATCAAAGAAAAAAGAAATTGCACAATACCCTGGGAGAACACCTTCTCTTCTTTTGCAACTATTTTTCAGATGAATTTTTCTCCCTCTTTGACATCAATGGAAAAGAACATCTAATCTGATTACTCCCTCTTAGGAGTAAACTCATCCCACAAAAATGAAAACCTTTTCTACTCTCCTTGTAGAGTAAACCCATCTATTAGTACAGATAAATGAAGAATCTTTGAATTCACTAGACTGATGTACCTTCATGTGAACCTAGTTAGGAGGGCTAGTGACCCCCAACCTCTCCCTAAGATGCTCAAAACTATCCTTTCAAGGAGCCTTAGTAAATATGTTGACAATTTGTTCCTTTGTTGTCACATACTCTAGTCTGACCTCATTCTCCAACACTTTTTCTCTTAGAAAATGATACTTGATAGATATGTTCTTTGTTCTTTAATGCATAACCCAGTTCTTTGAAATGTTTATTACACTTGTATTATCATAGAAAATGGAAATAGGCTCATCACATACCACACCAATGTCTTTCAAAGTTTGCTTCATCCACAAAACTTGTGTGTAGCAGGATGCTACAACGATATATTCTACCTCTGTAGTGGATAAAGAAACTGAGTCTTGCTTTTTAATCAACCATGAAACTAATCTTCTGTGAAGAAAGAAAGCACCACCACTAGTACTCTTTTGGTCATCTACACATCCAACCCAATCAACATCTATATAAGCACTCAAGGTGAAATAATTACTCTTAGGGTACCATAGTCCATAATCTGGTGTGCCTTTAAGATATCTAAATTTCCTTTTTACAACTATAAGATGTGCTTCTCTAGGATCTGCTTGAAATCTAGCAACTAAACACATTGCATGCATAATATCTGGTTTGGTAGTAGTAAGGTACAATAGTCTGCCAATCATGGATCTATATTTTCTCTAATCAATCTTAGTAGATTCATCATCCTTGCTCAGTTTACATCTGATTACCATAGGGGTACAAACCGGTTTAGAATCCTCCATCCCAAACTTCTTCAACAACTCTTTTACATACTTAGATTGTGAGATGAATATCCCTTTATCAGTTTGATTCACTTATAGACCAAGGAAAAAATTCAATTCACCAATCATAGACATCTCAAATTATTTTTGCATTTCAACAAACTTTTTACACATGCCATCATTTCCACCAAAAATGGTATCATCAACATAAACAACTACAATCAACATCTTATTACATTGCACTTTGAAGTAGAGGTTGTTGTCAGCAGAACCTTGGTCAAATCCTTTCTTTTTCAGGTATCTATCTAGTCTTGCATACTAAGCTCTAGGAGCTTGCTTCAATCCATACAATGCTATCTTCCATTTACAAACCATGTTTGGCTTTTCAAATAACTGAAACCCTTCAGGTTGCTCCATGTACACATCTTCCTCCAACTCACCATTCATAAAAGTTGACTTAACATCCATCTGATATACCTTGAAGTCCTTGTGGGTAGAAAATGCCAAAAACATTCTGATAGCTTCCATTCTAGCCACAGGGGAAAATGTTTCTTCAAAATATATACCTTCAACTTGTGAATATCCTTTTCATACTAGTATTTCCTTATTCCTTACTACTCCATTTTCATTCAGCTTATTCTGGAACACCCATTTTGAGCCAATTGAATTTGTGTTCACAGGCCTAGGGACTATTTCCCATGTCTGATTCTTTTCTATTTGCTGAAATTCCTCTTTCATAGCTCTCTTCCAAATTTCATCTTCACATGCTTCTTTTACAGATTTAGGTTCTATTTTAGAAAGTAAACACAAATTTACCTTAGCTGCAACTATATTTCTTGTCTTTACACCTTCACTCTTGTCTCCAATTATTTGATCTTCTGGATGATTCTTCTGTACATATTTAGGAGTCCTAACATCAAGTTTTGGTTCATTCTCTTCTTCTTCTTGCACTTGTTATTCTTCTTATTCTTTCTCTTCTTCTTCCTTCTTATTTTCTTCAGGTACTTGTCCATAGATAGGATCATCAAGTTCAACTTCACTTATCTCAATAGGTCACGTATGTCAGTCCATAGCTCAAAAGGTGTCTTTGTGTTGTTGTTTCTGATCTAAACTCTATTAAGAACATAAACAATAGTATGTATTGCTTCTCTCCAATATACATCTATTACATTGGATTGTTTCATCATAGTTCTAGCAGCTTCTTCTACTATCCCATTTTTCCTTTCAACTACTCCATTCTGTTGTGGGGTTCTCGGAGTAGAAAATTGTCTTTTTATGCCATGCTTCTCACAAATTGCATTAAATTGACCAAAAGTGAATTCATCACCTCTATCATATCTCAAACACTTGATTTTTAGATTTACTTCATTTTCCACTCTTGCTTTGAATACCTTAAACCTATCTAGGGCCTAATTCTTTTCTCAGAAAAAATCAACCCATGTCATTTGAGTGTAATCATCAATAAGCAACATGAAATATTTGTCACCATTCAAGCTTCCAGTCCTGGTCGGACCACATAGATTATTGTGTACTAACTCCAAAATTCTGGTAGTAGAATGTTCTTTTCCCTTAAAGCTACATCTTGTCTATTTTCCTCATTGACAACTTCTGTAGATAGCATTAGAAGGTCTTGTGATTCTAGGCAATCCTCGAACAATCTCCTTAGCACTAATCTTGACTAGGTTATCAAAGTTCACATGTCCCATTCTCCGGTGCCATAACCAACTTTCACTAATTTTAGATTCAAGGAAATGACCATAAACTCCCTTTAGTTGATAGATATTTCTATGAGTTCTTCCTCCAACAACAATCACATCTTCATTTTTGGATCCTTTTATGATTTCGAAGGTATTGTTTTGAAACATAATTTTAAAACCATTGCTACACATTTGACCAACACTTAGAAGTTTATGCCTCAAAACCTTGACATAATATACATCATCAATATTGTGCACTCCATCAAAACTAATTGAACCTTTACCACAAATCTTAGCTCCTGAATCATCACCAAACATGACTAATTCACCATCATATTTTTCAAGTTTAGTGAGATTACTCTTATCTCTGGTCATGTGATTTGAACATCCACTGTCAATTACATAGTAGTCTTCATCCTATCTTGCATGAAAAGTGGTAACCAAAGTACCTTCCATCCTATTCTTCTTAACCTCTAGAGCCTTCTTACTTGCACATTTTCTAGAGTTAGTGGATACAGATTTATTTTCCAAAGCTAAGAATAAACATTCACTATCATCAACCTCATTTTTAGATTCATCATCAGAAATGCCTGCCTCTTCCTTAACATAGTACAACTTGTTATACTTTTCATCCTTTCTATCCTTATCCTTATAATCCTTGTTATTTTTATGTGTAGCCCTATTCAGACATCTTGAAGCATAATGACCAATGTTACCACAACTAAAACATTTAAATGGTAGCCTACCTTTATATTTTATGGTACCTTTCTTCAATTTCCTGCTAAAGTTTTCTTCCAACTCTTCATCATCGCTATCTAGTTCAATTTTCAAAGCCTTAAATGTCATTTCTTTCTTGTCGTCTTTCCAGAACTTCCTTATCTCAAATGCTTGCAAGGTGCCAAACAACTCTTCTAGAGTGTACCTCTTAGGATCATGCATTTCTTCAGGGTAAAAGCACAAACTTGTGTCACACTTTTGGCCAGAAAAGCTTGTTTGAGTGAAATGGTTTCAGATGAAGCCATGGGGCAGTGACATGGCACCTACGTGGTGGTGCCTTTTCAACTGAGTGACTTTCGGCCGAAAGCTACTTGGACAATAAGGTACCGACTGAAACTCTCCAAATAAAATTAAAAAAAATCACAGCCCGAGCATTTTGCATGCTCGAGAAAAAGTGTTTTGGACGAGAGCTCATCGGCCAAGGTCACGATTAACAACTCCTATATATACCCAGGTTCTTGCTATCTATCATATGCATGTGATTTTGCAGCTCTGTGGGATGTATTTCGATTTGGAGTTTTGTTGAAGTATTTTGAGCAAGGGTTTGATTTATTGGTTGAATGAAATTTGAAGGGTTTGATTTTGTTTCGTGAATGTGTTGAAAACTTGTGTTTTTTATTTTCATGAAGGAAATTCCTATGTTCTGTGATTAGTAATGAACAAAACTCGTTTATCAATGATTTAATTTTCTGTGGTGGGTTAGAAATTTGGAGTTTTGTTTATCAATGATTTATCAGTGAAAAAATTTGGGGTTTTGTTTTGTCACAGTGATGTATATCTTATTTTGAGTATGTCAGATGCAATTATTATATGGGTATAATTTATTTGAAAGAGAGGGCTAGCAAAAGTGGTTGCAAAAATATTACATTAGAGAAAAATTTGTACACAATGAGACATGAGTCAATTATAAAATGGCAGTGGATTCATAGTAATGGGTAAAACTATTAAACAAGTTTAGGGATTTATTATTTTGATTTTGGGTAAACAAGCCCACTAGGCATCAAGTGCAGCCTAATCTTTCTACTCCGGGAAATTCTTCTTTTTGAGACATACTCTTTTACTTGACAAAAATGACATGATTATTTTTTTGTATCAAACAACCCAAATTGAACATAAAAATCATTCAATTCCCAACAAGAATATCTGACTAAGACAAAAACACAGCCACCTACTTCACAGAACCTAAAACTCAAAATAAGCCTAGAACAGTAACAGGTAAACAGTATAATAACTTCGAGCTAGAATTGAAATTTGTTGTACAAATTACAATTGCAAAGCTCGAGATGAGTTAGTGGGTGACCTTTCTTTTACCTCAAATGTATACCAAATTCATATCATGTTCTCAACTTTTGGCTCAAGTCATGTCAACCTGACATGTCTGTAACAAGCAATTAATCCTGAATTCAGTTGTTGCACTCCATGCATATAGTAAAGGATATATCATTTTGAAATAGGGAAGTGAATTTTTATGAAATAAGGTTATAAATAAATTAAATTTAATTGTAATCATTAGTGTTAAGTACCAACTATGTACAGTCAAATTGAAATTTATGGTGAAGATTGTCTCTTATCATAACAAGTATGAAATCATCTTGTTCAAGAACCTACACTCCTTTTCTCTTTGTGAAGACTTCCCATTGTGAAGACTTTGCTGGAGTTCAAAACACCGGTCTTCCTAAAAGGATTTCCTTCTATATTCAAGTCATATATGCATTTAAATTCTTTGAATTTTCAAGTCAAATATTACATCATACTTCAATTTTAGTAATTTATTCATTTTGGATTATAATTCAACAATAAGAGGCTTTTGAGATAATTCCACCACTGCCTTATCTATTTATTATTTGGCTCTTATGGCAATTATATTTTCACTCCTACATTCTTTCTTATTCTTCTTGATTTCACTTTTGTTTCCAAAAGAACAACCCATTCAAACCCTTATTGAGCATTTGTTTCAATTACTTCAATAGAAGGAATCAAAATGCTTCTTTATCAACTAGCATGGAAGGCTTAAAGATGCACAAGTTTTCAATATTCACAACTGAATATAGATTTATTATAAATATTATATCATTCTAAAATCACAGAACTGGGCTATAATATCATGTTCAATTTCTTTTTATTCAAAATATAATAGTTTACACCATTTATTATAAATATGAGATCTGAAATCTAAATATAGACGAATTCCAAATTAAGTTTGGATCTACAAATTTTTGATGATTGAGAATATTAGATCAAATAAACTGCTTTTCCTAAGAAAAAAAAGCACCAAAAAGAAAAAAAGAAAAAAAATGAACCACTCTATTGACTTATTTGTTTGATTTAGTGTATGTAAAATATTCAAAGAATATATCATTTTGAAATAGGGAAGTGAATTTTTATGAATAAGGTTATAAATAAATTAAATTTAACTGTAATCATTAGTGTTAAGTACCAACTATGTACAGTCAGATTGACCTTTATGGTGAAGATTTTCTCCTATCATAACAAGTATGAAATCATCTTGTTCAAGAACCTACACTCCTTTTCTCTTTGTGAAGATTGATTTGAGCATAAACATAAAGAACTCGACAATGAAAAACAACACTATTGAAAAACATAAGGACAATGAAAAACAAATGCATCCCAAGAACATTTTATTATTCACAAATTCTTGCTATCTTCAACAAGGAATTACAATTCGTGTCACACACTATTTCCTTAGATGATGGAATTTCAAGTTTAACTGATGTCGTGCACTCCTAAAGAATACTCAACTAGCCAGTTATACTGTTAATTAGTGTAGGGTAAGTATCATCTAGACAACAAATTTTGGATAAAATGATAGATTTCTCATAAATCTCTTTCCTCTATTAGGAAAGGATTTTAACGAATTAAAAAACATGAATGCACTCAAATCATTTCTTGATAGCTGCTAATGAATTATTTCCACAATTAAGTCCTAAAAAATTGATAGAAATTGGTACCATTTCTCAACTTTTGTTGATAGTTTTCCCACAAACTATAGAACAATTAACATGCATTAAAATTCCATTGACTCTTCTTAAAATACAAGAGTCAAGCTCAAAAAACTTTCCACAAATGACATATAGTGTTATTGTGTTTCAAGCATCCTTCACACATTTTATACTATGTTTTTATCACAGTCACTTTCAAAGAAACATAAATCATTCAATGCAACTTTAGTAGAAATATGGGAAACTATCATCCACCAGCATGATGATCTATATGAACCATAACATTATGACTGTTATCATCAACTCATTGTCACTATTATCCCCAACATTATAAGTTCTGAAAATTGAAAACCCCAAATTTCTAGTTCACCATGTGTGCATGTACATGTGTATATATGTGTACATGAATATATTATGTACATAATGTGTGTGTACATGTGTGTATGTGTACATGTATGTATGTATTATATATGTATACATGTGTATGTGTGTATGCATGTATGTATGTATTATATATGTATGTGTATGTATGTACATGTGTGTACATATATATGTGTATGCATGTACATGTATACATTATGTACATAATGTGTGCATACATGTGTGTATGTGTACATGTATGTATGTAATTATATATGTATACATGTGTATGTGTGTATGCATGTATGTATGCATATATATACATACATGTATGTGTGTATGTATGTATATGCATATATGTGTGTGTATGTATGTACATGCATATATGTGTATGTATGTATGTACATGTACATGTACATGTGTATGAATACACGTGTATGTATGTATGTACTTGAGTATGTATGTATATGTACGTGTGCATGTACATATATATATTTATGCATACATATTTATGTATATACATATATACATATGTATTCATACACATGTACATGTATGTATATATACATGTACATAAATATGTATATGTATGTACATGTACATACACACATACACATGTATATGCATACATATGTACATACATATACATGTACATATGTATATGTTTTAGTTTTGAAACTTGAAAATTTTGTTTAATTTAAATATACATTTGTTTTAGTTTTGAAAAAAAATCAATTTAAATTTGTTTTTAACATCACATTTATCTTTTGTTTTAATGATATGTAGATATCTATCTATTTACACACACACACACACACATATATATATCATGGCCAATGAGGGATCTCATCATTCCCCTCGTTCTAAGCAAGGTGCTCAAACTAGATCAAATTTTTTTCAGGATAGTATTGCTAGATTAGACAATGCTCTAAAATGTTTAGAGCAAACAATTCACAACTCCCCCAATTTGGCTAATCAAGATAGATTAGTCAATATTAGACAAGAGATTTATAAAATGATCAAGAAAATTCGATCATACAATCCTTATGATGAAATCAACATTGAGCAGTTTTATTTATCTCTTGCTAGGAGTGTTACTGGACAGTGAAACATAGAGAAGTTTCCATATTAGTTTTAGGTGAAAATGTGTTATCCATGTTCCCATTTTATAGAGGAAAAAATAAAATTAGAGGATATGCGGTTACGAGGTGTGTAGATCCTCTTGTTGTGCCATTCATATACCCTAGATGGTTCGTAGCGCATCATAGATGGCCTCACAATGATGAGCTGCCATAGTATTTTTTCAAACAGTTATATGCAAAATTTCATTAACATATAGAGGTGGACTACACATCTTATCCCAAGCATGCTGGCCAAAGTAAAGGCCATTTTTTTTGACAAACCATAGTTTACATGTGCAGAGTTACCACCGCCTGTGGACAAGAGGGCATTAGTTGGCCCAAACCTTTTGGTTTTACCAAAACGTTTGGAATTGGTAGCAGTAGGGGAGGTAGCAACATGTTCCACTCAGAGGCAGATTTTTGATAACATTGCCTCTATTACAACGCAGATTGATCACATTTCATCTAATTGAGTTGGTAGATACTTATTACACTTGCAGATTAGCCTTCCTCACATTGAGGCTACATCTGCATCGTATGATCCATTTATTTGTGTTGATCTACCTACTCTTTTAGATATCAAGGAGATGACCCACACGACTCTGCATAATATGTATAGAGTCTCAGTTTTGGATTTAGTGGCAGCATATCAGGTTATCAGTGAGGACCATGGGATCCCTCTTGACTAGGTACAAGACTTTATTAGATGACGATATCCTGGTACACATACAAGCCACAGGGTGGCAAATGTAGAGGATATTCCACATCATCCTACAGGTTCCCATGTGCATCATGTTTCCATTGATCCTTTAGCTTGTACAGGTCATCGTCAGGATGTTATAGGTCATGTTGAGTCTATTGGCACAACACCTAATGTTGTCCATGGGACATACAGTCAGCTTCTTTTTGGTACTGATACAATTGTACATGCTACAAATCCCTAGGCTGTGATGTATTTACATTCTCGTGATCTTAGTGATATTGGTAGAGTTGTCGATTAGGCATGCCAGGTACTTGAATATAAATTTTTATACATATAAAATTGTGTTCTAAAAAATTATATGTATACATGTAATGCATTTTAAAGTCTAGAGTTGTTTAACTCCTGATTGAAATTGTGTACTTGGAAATTTTAAGCAGTATGGTGATTTTCCAAACTTTGGAAATTTGGTGCATGATGGAAATCCTACGAAGTATGCAGTTGAGGTACATTTAAATTGAATAAAAAATTTAATTAAACTTGATGTAAGTTTGAACACATTGAACTTGTACATTGTAGTTTTAGATAATTTTACATATATGTGTACACATATATATAACATGCAATTAAAAATTAAATTTAAACATGTGTATACTTGAACACATGCAGGGGTTGGGATGAGGCTCAGGCCATGGATCCACACATCCTGGATCAGCAGAGGGATTGGTCCATGGATCGAGGGAGTTATCGGGTCGTGGATCGAGGGAGAGATCGAGCCATGGATCAAGGAAGAGGTTGAGGGAGAGATCGAGGGATAGATTAGGCCAGAGAACTGATGATTCTATTCATACCAGACATCCTTCTCTTTAAGATCTATTTTACATAGATTATTACATGTTTGAGATCAGATTATTATGTTGGAGACACTTTTTATGTTTTATAGTATTGAACATTTGTACATACACTTATATTTTATGGTACATATACTTGTTATAATTTACACCACATTTATACATTTATGTTTTATGGTTTGAATAGGTTTGTTATATACATGCATTATTATGGTTTGAACACTTGTTATATCTATAAATATATCGTGCATTATTAATTTGTACATATGGTTTTATTTATTTAGCAAGTGAACTTGAGTACCTTTAAATTTAAATTTAAATTATTTATATATATATATATATGTTTGTTTTGTTGAAATGCACTTGTATAGATCTATTTACATTGAGAAATCAAAATGTTGGACTATCTAATGGTTGAGCTATATTTGTAAATTTAAAAAGATGGACATGCGCATGTAATTATACATACATGAACTCATTTTGTTATCAATATGGGAATACAAACTTATGTTGATATCTTTGTTTTTTTTAAAGTCAAAAATTAAGGGATGCATGTCAAATTAAACCATCAATGGACATGAAAATTAAATATTTTTTTAGATAATCTTAAGATATTGATATGCTCAAAGTATACAAATATGGATGATGATTTTTGAACTCTCCTTGGAAGGAGTGCTTCATCATAAAATTTCAAAATAATAAAATTTCAAGATTAATGCTATATTTAAAAGTGGAACATTAAAAATGCAATTGGGAATAGATGTTAAAACTTGAATTCTTAGCTCTAAATGTTCATTTGTAAAGTTTCAAACTTTAGGTTAAATACATGTAAATTGTGCAAGTATATCATGCTATATACTTGAACTTAAGAATTCCATATAATCTAATACACATGTGTTCATTTGAATGTGCATGCAAAGAATTCTTGTTCACTAGATGATGAGCTATACTCAAGTGTCTAGTTGAATGTATGTAAATGAAATCAAATAAATTCAAGTGAACTTAAGAATTCCATATAATCTAGAACATGTAGACATGAATTTGATTGTGCATGCAAAGAAAGTGATCTAGATGACATGAGCTATAAGTGGAGTTGAATGTACAAATGAAATCAAAATTTTATATTCTTGAAAGTTTACTTGAATTCCATGGAACATTTATATGCAATTGGAAATTGATATATTTAAACCATAAGTTATGCACATAATATAAGTATCTAGATCTTCCTGGATGACAATTAGATATATTTAAATTATATTTAATTGAACAATCAATCCATATATAATTAAATCAAAGATTTAGACCATTACATACATGGACTCCAGCTATATACATATGGTAAACAAAGTTAAATTGATGCCAAAATACATAGCTATCTCAAGCACCCCAAACACCATCACTATGATTCAAGTTACAATTTTCATGTATATTGGATAATGCACCTTGAGGTGTACAAGAAAGACCAATCCAAGATCAACTCTATAATATACTTTCGGAGTTGAATGTTCAAATGAAATGAAAGATTCAGGAACCTAAGAATTCCACGAAACATAAATTTAAATGCAAAATTGGAACATAAACTAGGTTTTGTACAAATTGCACGCGTGTGTATATTCAATCTAGCTCATATATATTTAAGTGGAGTTGAAAAAATATTTATTCAAATCTATTTGAAAGTGAAAGTTTAAAAATTCCATGTCAAATATAAAAATACAATCAAGGAATCTAGATAATTTTTAAAGGAATTTATGCAAAATGTGAACTTTTTAATTTAGTCAAGTTCTAGGTAAATCAAGTAAATTGTGCATGTACATATATATATATATATATATTCAATCTAATATTCAACAAATGAAATCAAAGATTCTTGAGTGAACTTAAAATAATTTCATGACCAACATAAAAATGCAATTGGAAATAGATTATTAAAAAGGAATTTAGGCATTAATGTTTAAATGAAAACATTTTTAAAGTCACTAGGTTTTGTATCAAGCATATACATGATCTAACATACATACATATTTAAGTGGAGTTTCAAATGTAAATTATGATTAAATATCAAAGATTAGATTGAACTAAACTAAGAATTCCACATGGAACAAATTTATTTAAATACAATTTTCCAAAAATAAATGACCAAGCCTTTGAATTTAAAACCCATGTTCTAAATAATGTCACATGTCCAATCAATATAAATATAAATTATTTATATATATATATATATATATATATATATATATATATATCTAGTCATACACATACATATGTATATATCCAAAAAACAACTTAAAGCTCTTGGTGAATAAAATCTAGATCCTCTCTATCTTTAATTGTCTCTAAAATCTTTTCATGATCTTCAATAGGCAACCTCCACTTTTGTTTGGCACGCCCTCTTTTAGGTAAAGTTTCTAATTTTTTTTTTGTTGTCAAAACTAAGTGACTGTAATGTAGAACCTTTTGTCTTGGCCTATAATCAACAAATATAATAAATTTTTTTATCTATCTTTATTTGTTGATAATATGTGCCTGCAATAACAACTGATCCAATGGGATACTCTTGTCCATCACCATCTGTCATTGATTCCACCAATTTTCTTTTTGGTTGTATACATCTTAGTAGATAGTAATCTACACTTTCTGCATTTTCACAATCTGCAACTGCAGTGAAAATATCTCCTGTGTACACACACACCACATATATATACATAAAGTAAATGCACATAAATAAATTGTAAATATATATAAATTTAATATATATTTAAATTTATATATATAAACATGCTTCAAACTTAAAAACATATAGAATATATATTTAAATCTTGATTTTAACTAAATTTAAATCAATTTCCATGTACTTGTAACAACTAAATCAGATACACGTTCGTAATCAACTGAATATAGTGGATCGTAGACATTGACATTGTCATATTTAGCAAAAGGAGGCATTGATATTAATTGTTTCATTTGCCATTGTGAAACACACCCATCTCTAATATTCTCACATTGATCAATATTTGCATTGTCCATAATGCAATCAACACAAAACATGATTTTTCTCTCACATAAATTGCATAAGGCCTACTACTCTCCGTTGTCATGATTTGATGCAGACTTCTAATACCATGAATTGCTTGAAAATTATAAGGATTTGATCAATCAATATTTGTTTAAATTCAAACTTGAAAATTCAATTTGAAATCATGTATACATACTTGAACTTTGAAATTCAAATTTTTAACAAATTTTGATTAGATGTACCTGTAACTTCCCAAAAATACCGTGTTGTATGTTGAATCGCGAGCAGACAAATGACTTGTGCACCATTCAAAAATTTCATTTGTATTTTGTATGGCATTACCTACCAGTACACAAGTTGTCACAATTTGCCACTTATTACTTTCAAGGAACTTATATCTAATCTTTACAAAAATATCAAGCTAGATTCCATATATATATGGTGAAAGTTACATACCAGCAAGTTCATGTTGACTAAGTGCACACTTCACACATGTTCCTGCTCCATCGTGCTCTCCTTTTCCATGTCCACTCTCATAAAAGTTCCACAAAAAATTAGTGTTGCATCTAGCATGTTGACTGCTTAACCAAACAAAAGCTTTTGCAGACTTAAATTGTCCTATGAAGTTACAAATAATTAAACACTCAAACCAAATTAGTTTCAAGAAAGTAATTATATATATATATATATATATAAGCAATTAAACAATTTAAGTCTCAAATTTAAAAGTAAATATATATTTAAATTTAAAAAATAATGTACTTACCAGCACATTCATCAGACCATATCTAGTGTTGTTCTTGATTTATGCCACATCATCTTAGGTCTTAAAAAAACATTTTGAAACAATGAGCTACATAACTTCTATCATGATTTGTATCATCACTAATATAAAAGTGAACCTCTTTGATGATAATTTGATAATCTTTGCTACTTTGTATTCCATCGACCGCTACCTCTGCATGCCTATAGCAAACTTGCACAAAAATTGCAACTTGCTCTGAATGATAATATTGACTTTGGATCTTAGTTTGAGGACTAAATGTATAGTTCTCAGAGAAATCTACAATAGAGAGAATACAACCTGGTGGAAAGCAATTCTTTGAATCACGAAATTGTTTATCTTTCCATCTTGCACCATGACAATGTTGGATATGTGGATATATGATATTGCGAAATTTACTCATGAATTCATTGTAAGGCAATCCACTTTCTTTGAGAACAATTTTTTTGGCCTCAAATCTCTTCCAAGTAACTTGCATTGAATCATTATTGTCAACATGTAAAATATTCTTCAAATCTCCACAATCATTACCTATATTTTTTATACACTGAACATTGAATTCATCTAAATCTTCTGATTTTTTGCATAGAAGAGACTTCACAAATTGTGTTGTGCTTCCAGGGATGAATAAATTTTGATCAATTGTTGCCATAACTTTTCTATATGATTGTAGGTGTAGATCAAATTCAACATGATTTCGACAACAACAAGTTTCACGTACTTTATTTATACGTACAAATGATGGTCATAGTGTTTCAAACATCCTTTGACAAATCTTCACATTCGAAAATTCCTGTTTAAATGCTTCAAAAGTTCACTTTGTGTTGTATCTATAAAATGTTTTGGATGAGAATTTTTTGTACCATCATCACCTATTATTTGTATAGTATCCCTTCTACTGGAAGAAACACGAGAGTGGGTGGTCCAATATTCTTGACCACATGTTTCTTTACATCTTTTGAAATTCTATCTTTTCAGGGAACCCTACAAATATTTACCCAATTTTTCTCAATTTTTCCATCTATTTAATTTCTCTTTTCATTATACCTTTGAACAGTTCTCCTAGAAAAATTTAGTAATTCAAAAATTGCTTGAACTTGTCTTCTATGTGATAATTTCTTACTAGAAATTAGAATCATCAACGCTCTACGTGCAACACTTAAATCACTAGATCGACTCTTCTTTTCAATATATTCCAATGCTTGTTGCAAGTTTTCAACAATTGTTTGTTTTAAATCTGATGACCTTTTCCTATTATCAACCCCTAAAAACTCCAAAATAGGGGTCATTTCTTTTCATCTAAATAACTTTGCAACTAACTGTGCTCTTCCAATTAGAGATTTTTCTTCAAAAAATTCATCCCATATTTTTTTAGAGTGTAATTTTAATGTGCTTTCAAATAACATATCTTCAGATGAAATATTATTGAAAAGAGAATCCTCATCCATCTCCATCAGATTTCCATACCATAGTCCAAAAAATTTATATTACTAGGTTTAGTTTGTTCTTGTACCTGTATGTCACCTTGATCATCAATATTTTCCATGGGTTGTTGTTCAATAGATGTTCCTTCATCTGCTTTTCTCTTTCTTTGTCTTACTCATGTTCAATCATACTTCCTCGATCTAATCCTTTGATTTTCCATCACAAATTGCACTCAAATTTCAATTCGCTTGCATACAAATTTGTACACACATGAGCTTTCAATGAAACATGTACAATTAATATAGCATAAATATTTTAAAAAGCAAGTACAACATAACTAGATGCAAAATATAAACATAAAATATTTAAACAAAATTCTAATAAACATAAACATACAAAACATAAAATATTTAATTTAATAATATATATAGATGTATAAAAGATAAGTCCAAGTTGGAAATAAAAGTAAAGACAAAGGTAAATTTAATAAAACATAGGTATTTAAGGAGGACATGTAAGAACAAGAATGGAAGAACATAGAATTGGTGATCATTAATAATGAAATCTAAGAATTTAAATAATGAAAACAACAAATGCATTCATGTTTGAAAACACTTTTTAAATAAATAAAATAATTGTTCAATAAATAATATAAATAAAATAATCTCCTTTCTATATAATTCTTTATAAATATATAATTTTACAAAAGAGACACTTAAAACTATATATATAATTCTCAAATTCTCAAATAAAAAATAAACTTCTTGATAATGATATTTTTTATGTTTTTTATATAAATTTTACTAAACATAATTATGTTAATTTTAAATGTATATATAAAAGTAATTATCAAATTATCTAATATGTACATGTCACACTTGTGAATGATAACAAATAAATGATAATAGTTAAATATTATAGAGATGTAACTTTTATTTTAATTTTTTTTACAAATATTTCTTTGATGTTAATATTTTAATAAATAAAAAAATAGTGAAAACAAACTTCAAATACTTTCATGAAAATAAAGACATAATCAATTAAATAAGTTGAAGATCAATACATACCTTCAAAAATTGCTCTCCTATTGTCCAAATGCGTTTTCTTTTGTTGAAATAAGTCTTCTAAATTTTCAAAATTATAAACCTTCTAAAATGTCGAAATAAACCTTCTTTGATCGAAAATAGCTCTTTCCCTATCCAAATAATTGAAGTATTTTTTTTTTTTGAATTTTCTTAACTTGAAAAATTAAAAGAAAATATATATATTTTTTTATATCGACATGTTCTGGCCGAGTCTTTACCGACTGATAATGTTTTGGCTGAAACCCTCTCAGCCATGTTTTTGTCAGCTGAGAGGGTTTCAGTTGAAACTTTCTCACCAAAAAATCATTCAGTTGAGAATGATGAGTTGGCATCCTACATGGTAGCCAACTCATCATTTTTCACAATTTTTTGAAACATTCATCTTTAACAAAGTATTTCTCTAGTCAGGTTGATCTTTCTGCAAAAAATAAAAATACTCTTTTATAGAGCTCAGAATGTAGAATCCAAATATATAATTTTTATAATATTTTGATTAGTTTTAATATATTTTATTTTTAAAATAATGCAAGTAGGTTTTAAAAATTAAAAAATAGGCTGGTTTGATATTAAAAAAAGATAGTAAAACTTATTAAAATGTTTTAAATCTTATATGGGGCACAAGAGGAGAGAGTCTTCTTCAAAAGGGTATAATTTGGTTTTTGAAAATGATTAAAAAAGTTGAAAATAGTTGACGGCCCATGAAAACTATCAAATTATGACATGTTTGACTTTAAAACGTTATTACGAGAAAAATATACATCAAAATGTGATTTTTTTTCCATGCACAAGATATTGAAGTTACCTATTTGGAAAAAAAAATACGGAGAAATGAAGTTTAGTTCAATTTATTTCTTGACGGCCTGTGAAGTCACTCTTTTCCAAAAATTTTAGCATTCCAAAATTTGTCCTTAAATTGATAAAAACATAATGAAAACACTTTTTTTTTTAAATTTTAAAAATTACAAGAATAAACTACATCAAAAGTTTACATTTCATTAGTTTACACCATTTTGAAATTCAAAACATAAAGACCACTTTTATGTGGTCGAAGTTCGTAATTTTTCTTGTTGTTGGCCGATTCCTTTATAAAGTGTGACACAAGTTTGTACTTTTACCCTTCAATAATAGAGATCTTGTCGTTGTAGCATTCTGGTAAAGTGATCAGGATCTTCTTGATTATATCTTCATCTGATAGTTTTCCTCCTTGATTTCTAACTTCATTTGCTGCTAGTTCAACTCTTTGAAAGAAACTTGTAAATTCTTCACCATCTTCCATCTTTAGGTTCACAAATCTACGCTTTTCCACCACCCTCTTTGTTAATTTCACTTTTAATTTCCTTTATACATGTCTTCCAACTTCTTCTAGACTTCATATGTAGTATCCAAAGAATTAACCTTAACTCGCTCATTTTTAGATAAACCACTGTAAATCACATACTTCGCCTTCTTATTTTCTTCATAAGAAGAGATCTCATCAGCAAATTAACACCACCATATGGGAGTGTGTACTTATTCTCAACAACCTTCTAGGTCTTGAAACCAAGAGAGATAATATATGCTCTCATCTGTCCCTTCCAATCATTGTAGTTAGTTCCATCAAACATAGGGATCGCCAACTTGTGTGCCATTAGATCTTCCTTAAGCGGTTAAGCTCTACACAAGGAACCAAGAGCTCTGATACCAATTGTTAAACATGCGCAGGATGACTAAGAGGGGGGGTGAATTAGTTGTCACACAAATTCAAACTTAAAAATTTATCACTTATCAATTCTTCAACCAAACTATTATGTTATTAAATATGAGCATGAAATAAAAATAATAGAAAGTAAATCAACATAATGAACACCAAATTTTTGTGTGGAAAACCCAATAAGGGAAAAACCACGGTGAAGGTTAACTCACAATATAAAGATTATAAAATTGAATACAGAGGCTCACTGCCCAAAAGAGGACTCAATGTCCAAATACAAAGGCTCACTGCCTACAAAGGACTCACTATCCAACGGGGAGGCATAGTGCCTATAGATACAAAAGAGAAAAAAAGATCCACCACTACAATTAGGCACATTCACAAGATTACAAAAATCTTCAAGTCATTGCCTTCAACACACTAAAAACTAATATCGCTACTCGCTCAAACACACACTTCTGCTCTTATGATTTGTGGCTCACTTTCATCACTTTGCATCACAAACTATCATACAACTCTTCACAATTCAACTTGATTTTATACCTTTCTCAACCTTAGAATTATTTACCAAGGTTGGCCACAAGTAACCCATTTCATAAATATTAATTAGGTCAGCAACTCAAAAATTCTGACGGTGGAAAGGAATAAGAGTGGACCAATAAAAATATTTAGCCAAGACCAAAACTAATATTCTTGAATCTTCTACATGCTTCCTTAATTAAAATTTATTCTTCTAATGGAGTGTAAACACTAGGTCAACCAAACCTAATGAAAACATAAAAGAACAATGATGCACACACTTCCCAACATGAAGATGACACATAGACACCTCAACACGCTTCATTATTCATGAGACTTCATCTTAAACTTCTTCATATACATCCACAACAAAACAATATATTTCATACACTAAATACCTTTCACCAGATCATCTGAACTATGCAAACCTGTACTGGAATATAGAAACATGACTTCCAGATTACCAAACTTCAACCTTCTTTTCCAGAGCATAGAAAATACCTTCACAAAACATATCCCAGATCTGCAAGATTTGAAACAAAACAATGGAGGATTGCAGAGAAAAAATATTTCTCCCAGTCCACAAAACACTAATTTTGCCAGTAGAACACACATACCGGTGGACACAACTTTCACATATCATCTCACCAGAAAATGAAACTCAAAATATATCATCATTAAATCACCATAATGAAAACTTTAGAACCGCGCAGACATAAGATCAACATAGGAGAAACGCGAAGCACATACCAGAGAACAATCTGAACACATTCATCACTTTGACTTCTCTTCTTTATTAATTTTCTCAAAAGCACTTGGAGACTCATCAACACAACAAATATGCAGCCATATAAGATAGCTCCATGTACTCACAACATCTCAACAACATCTCAACTATACATGTATAATCTGCAACATACTGAACAATGTCGACATTAATGACAACATCAATGACAACACCACTAGACTAGCTCATACTTGCAACACTTGTAGCAACCAAAAAACTTTCAAGGATGTATGGTTTATTCCTTAGGGAAATGTTTTTGAAGTAGAAATTAAACCAACTACTATTGAAGAGACCTCTGGATTTCTGGACTAATAATGCTTTCCTTCAATCATATTTTAATAGTCATCATAATGTTTAGAATAAAATGTGTGAATTCTACCAACACACTTTTATCATGGGTGATATAAGTGTCTCACTTCTTAAAATTTATGTTGGAGAACTAAAAAATCAGACCTTTTGTCTCCTTACTACAAAATCAAGTGGAATGGACAAAGAGAATGGGAGAATACAAAGACGCCCAAAAAAGGTATGGTTTTCCCATGAGGGGAGAGACACCTAATGCAATTCAGTATATTAAGAGATTCAGGTCAGTGGCTAGGCTCAATGATGTTGTGCCTATTTATAAGACTAATTTATTGAAGAGTATAACATGCTTCCAAAATGTGGAGGGAATGTTAGCACTAGTAGCTCTCCAGGCATGCATTGAGAGATTTAACTTGATTTCAGCTCCACTGAACAGAAGGGATCCCATCAGCCCAAATAACATTAGGTTGAGCTTGACTAGAGTAAGACATATAATTAGTTTGATACATGAACAAAAGGAATTGTGGATTGGAATGAGATTCAAGATTCCTATTATCATCATGCCCACACCTAAAATCAACGCACCAGACATAATACCAACTAAAGTTTTGAAAACATGGTATGAGAAATTAGAACATAATCATGGTTATGTCAACAAATACAGATCAACAAATGAATATAGAGGAGGAGTCTTTGACCATGCTTTATGGATATAAATACTCAACAAGGACATTCCTGATATCATCAATCTATAGCCATGAGGACATGGTTATGAGTAGGAGGGGGAGGATGATGAATCCTTCTAAGGAATTCATGTATTTTGCCATATTAACACTTGATACTTTATGTTTGGCTTAAGAACTTATGATATTATCTTTTATATACTTAAAATATGAACTTAATTATGCATAAGAACTTAGAATATAAATGTTTTGTATAAATACTTATTTTTGTTAAATGCATGATTAAAATGATATTTAATGTGTGATTGTTTCATGATGGTGTGTATTTAATGCATAACTAGAAGAAGCATTTACTTATCAAAATAAAGTGCTAACTGTTTCCCATTCAGAATGAGATTGGCGGCTAACCTTTTACAACTCAACATCCTCGACCAAGTTACCTGTCAACCGAGCAGCAGTTCTAGCTATGTTGGATCCCTCCAGAGGCAGAGTAGGGCCTACTCTTCTAAAGGAAGGTGATCTTGTTAAGTTTATAGTTTATCTTCATTCATTTAAAAATTCATCTTTGTTCTTAGAATGTATTTACAAATTGAATGTTAGAATATATCTCAAATCTATCATTGCAATCTTAGATTGATTACTGTGTTAATTAAATAAATAGAGTTACTTCCCAGTTAATTAGTTTGCAGATTAGAAAGTTAGTTTAGCATTGATAAATGATTATGTTTTTAATGGAATATGAGCAGAGAAAAAATTACTACTTGTTAGATTGAACAGATGAGGATTGGAGTAGTTTGTTTTTAAAGTCAGATTTAAATTCTAGATCTTAAATTTGAGTAAATGTTAGATTCTTGGTTTCCTATAATTAGATTAAGTTAATCATTCAGTCCTCACCATTCAATTTAGTTTGGAGTATGAACTATGCCTGCACATCTTCCGTTTTGAAGTAATTCAATTCAATGCTTTAAAATAAGTTAAGTGAGAAAGAAGTAGAAGAATAGCATAAAATAGTGTAGAGCCACTTCCGATAAGGAAGGAACAAATCTGAACAGCTCTTGACAAGGTGGAAGCACAAAAAACACCTTAAACCAATCCAAACTCTTACCGTAGATAGCTTTAGACACTCTTGGGTTGACAAATGAAGATTAAATGAGTAGGGAATTGTGACATAAATGACCCTTATCCATCACTCGACGTCCTGATAATCTCTCCATAGGTTGGTGTTAAGTGCTTTGTTGGGTTGAAATTCATATGTTGGCGGGACAGAGTAACAAGTCTCCTTGACAAGTGCTTGGCTTATTGCTAGGTATGTTCAAAGTTTTCATTGGAGGTAAAGCTTCATTGGGGAAACAAACACATATCAGTGGGACATAATAAGTAGTCCCTTTGACATACTGATGAACTGCTAGAAGTTTTTTGTCAGAGTGATAGGTCAATGTCAAAGGGAGTCACTTGGTAGTCCCTTTGACATCCTGATGGAAGGATGGGTCACTTCATCAAAGGGAATGATGGGTTTTGTCGGGACATAGATAACGGTACCCTCGACATGCCGATAAAGTGGAGCCCATAAAGTGTCAAGAAAGTTGAACATTGGTGACATTAGCTATGTGATGGTGACATGGATGACACGTAGGTGGTGGGGACCACCCGATCAAGGCTACAAGGTTCATCAGTGAGACCTTATGTCGATGGGAGGTACTACATCATACCTTCAACATCCTAATGGGATGGAATAATAAATGTATCAAAGTAGCAATGAGAATTTGGAGAGATAGGATTTCAAGTCTCTTTGATGTTCTAATATGACTTCAACGGGGCAAAAGGTAATGATGGTTATGTCATTTGTGACCATTCGTCTATTATGGAAGTTAGAACAATGGTTTCCTAGAACACTTAAGATGTATTTACGAATTCCATAGTGCATTGTAACAATGTGTGAAGTGTTGATCATAGTGAATTGTAAGGAAATGCTTCTAGATTCATTATTTGAATAAACACCTGAAAGAGCATAGCTTTGAAACTTGTATGTAACATTCATTTATTGTAATACAAGAGATCTTTGCTTTGGTGTGTGGGTTTTTACCTGTGAAGATTTTCCCACATAAATATGGTGTTCATTCTTGTTAGATTAAATGTATATTTACTTAAGTTTTACTTAGGTAGACTATAGTTTAGTTGTATTTAATTTATTAAACTGGGAAATTAGTTTTCTTTCTTGTATTCCCGTATTGGGTGATTGCTCACTCATTTGGCCCTTTTCATGGATTTATAAGCCTGTATTATAATGTATTTTATCATCTCATATTGAGCATTCCTCTTTGGTAAAATAGATTTGCTTCTCTCTTTTGTGAAGGTCTCTGTGCAATTGGTTTTCCTAGGAACTTGTTGCTCTATCATGGTATCAGAGCCTCCCAGTTTACAACATCTTCCCTGAGAGTTTTTGTTGGAGAGTTGTGGCTAGATATCTATGAGATTGATTTGATTTTTTTGGAATTTGAAATTTCTTTAAATTTAAAAGTTTCCTTTTGACTTTACCTGATTACTGGTGAATGCAGTTGCAATCTAGGAACGATTTACATTGGAGGAATTTTTCTCTAGAAGGTGGCAGAAGTTCTTGTGGCCATGATTTTGTGTAACTGGTGGCACATTTTTTACACCTTGATGCTAGTGCATTCTTTCTATTGGAGAGGGTGTCCAATGTTTGAGTCTTGAAAGTATGACGTGAAGATTTGAAGGTTGTTTTTTTTCATCTCCAAGGTGATTTTTGTTGTGGAAGAGAGGTGTATATTTTCCTCTCTTGGAGGGATGATAGTTGGAGGCCGTGTGGGACATCCAAAAGCTGCACTTTTTTTTTTGTTTCTGTGTTTGAAGGTAGTGTATGCATTTGAAGGCAAAAAAAATTCTTCTAAAGGCAACATTTTTTTATTTTCATTGGAGGCATTTCTTCTAATTTTGGAGGACACGAATATCAATTTGGAGGCACATTTTCCTCTGTTTAGGTTGTGCCCGTATTTTATCTTGGCGATTTGAAAACCTTTTTGTTTTGGAGAGTAGAGTGGCTGCCAATCTTTCTTGAGGCACATTTTTGATAGTAGTCGTGATTACATGCATCAAAATTTATACCTTATAAAGTTTGAAAGAAATATTTAGGGCTTTTTGTGCAACATTGGGCCCAAGTTATTTTTTGAAGTTGTCTCTTGGAATCTTTAATCCCACATTGGTTGTGTGTGAAGGTTTCCTGGTATTTATATACCTTTTCCTTGCATATGTTATTGTGAGTAAAGGATCACGTGGAGTCTTTGTGGAAGCTCACGTTCCCAAGTTGTTGGTGCAGTGGACCCTCTGTGCACTATGGAATTGGTGACTCATCCTTGTGGACTGTCTGCTAGGTGGCCATAATTGGATTGAGGGTAAAGGTGCATAAATATATTTTTTCTCAAATATTTTTTTTCTAAAATCAGCTATTTGGTTGGAGAATTTAAAAAAAAGTGGTGAAAATTAAATTATAGAGGCTACTTTATTGGGTGATTTTTTTAGTTTGGGTTAATTTATCCTTTTAGAGCAATTTTTATCATGGATCCCCTTGCATCTATTGAATTATTGACTCCCCACAATTACCACACCTAGAAAATGAAAATGCATAGATTGCTTCAGTCCCAAGGTCTGTGGTCCACTCTAAATGCTACCCAACCCACCTTCACCAAAGAATATAAAATATTTTCCCATCAAAATAAATGTGACCAAGCTATGGGGTTGATGAAGTTAAATGTTTTAGATAGTCTCCTTTTCCATGTTGATGAGTTGGGTACACCCAAAGAAATCTGGGATAAGTTAGAAAACCTATTTGGTCAGGTTAGCGAGATTTGTGCATTGCAATTGGAGGCTAAGTTAAACTCTCTTATTTTTGAAGAATTTCCTACTATTGATGACTTCCTAGTGAAATTCAAATTAGTAAGGTCACAACTAGCATGACGTGGAAATACCAAAACCAATAAGGAGTCTATTTTCTTGATTTTGTCTAAGTTAAGAGGCCCTTTTATTGTGTTTTCCTCTACCTTTTACTCCAAAATGGATGCCTTAGGTAGTGCATTCCATATGCCCTCTTTTCAGACCTTCTGTGACCAGTTAACAAGGGAGCAAGCCAAACTTGCCCAGTTGGAGGGGGTCCCTACAAATCATGCATTGGTTGCCCATGGCTCATAGAGTAAGGTGAAGAAGAAGCCTATGCCTTAAATAGAGTCAAATGAGACCCCAACCATTGCAAAAGAAGAAAATCCAAAGAAGGAGAAAGTTAGTTGTGTATATTGTAAAAAGAAGGGGCACGATGAGAATCATTGTTACACAAAGAAGATAGATGAGCTCTCCCACCTTCTCCAAAAAAGAAATATCCCACTACCATCTTTTGTGACTCCTATAGCCTCCACATCTTCATCCACTCCATCCACCAAGCCCACACAGTCTGGTAGTGCAGGCATTGTAAACAGTAAAGAATATAAGCACTACATGGGTAAGGGATATTCACTGGTCACTTCTGCAATTGATTCTTGGTGTGACAAATGGTCCCTGGATTCTGGTGCATCTCACCAAATGAGTTATTCACCCTATCGTTTCATGGGTTTGCACCCCTTTGACACTTCCAAAATTTTGTTGGGGAACAATAAGCTATTGAATGTTCGAGGGATAGGCACTATTGACATAGGTGATGGCTTCTTTTAGGATGTATTGTGTATTCTAAGGTTGCACACAAATTTTTTGTCAATATACCATATAACACATGGTGAAGTCCCTAAGACTGTGGAGTTTATAACCAATTCTTTGTTTATCAGAGAAGCTGACTCTAGAAAACTCATTACTATTGGTAATGATGATCATGAGTCTCAACTATATAGCTTCTATCACTTTGTTAAGCAGGATGACTATGTACCTTGAACAGCCTTGGCTAGTGTTGATAGTAATATTGGTCATTTTAATTTTGGAGTACTTTAGACTCATGTTGATATTGTTCTTGTTGCTTCAGAGGTTGGGTTTCTAACACAACAGGCTATCTTTGATCCCTTAGATCTTGTTTTGTTGGATGAGTACTTAGCAGGCATCTCTGATTTTTTTGTAGAGACTCACTTTCTAGATTTGGGAGATTCACTTGAGGGGATTTCTCTCCTCTTTGATGATAGTTGCAACATGCCAGTTGATTCACTTAGATTGTTTTTGGAGGTTGAATTGGTTGTTCCTTCTCTTGATCTGTCACATTTCTTCATTTTGTTTGGTCATGATCATGTGATGGATTGCTCTATTTGGAGACTTCCTTCCCCTTCTTAGTTGGATATGGAGTGGTTCCTTCTTCATCTGGTGGACCTTTTTCTTCCTAAGGGAAGTGGTGTTGCTTACAAGCACTAGATCATCTTCTATCTTTAGGCATCCTTAATCAGCAATGGAACTTCTTCATTATGGGGGGGTTATATAGTCTCTCACTTTCCCTCTTATGGGGGGCCATTGATTGTATATAAATGATGTATGTAGTACTTGGGGAGTGTGACTGACTCCTCCATCCATACATCATTTTTGTTTTTTCTTTTCTCTCTTTTGGAGAGGGATTTTTTCCCACCAGGTTTTTCTCCTTTCCTCCGCTTGTGAGAGTTTTTTATGCATTGTAAATGGGTACCTAAAATGGTTGTGTAGTTGGGACCCATATTGCTTCATTCTCCCTAAGTTGCACTTAAGGGGGGGTGTTAGAGTAAATTCATATTTACTTAACTTTTACTTAGGTAGACTATAGTTTAGTTGTATTTAATTCATTAAGCTGGGAAATTAGTTTTCTTTCCCGTATTCCCGTATTGGGTGGTTGCTCACCGGTTTGGCCTTTTTCATGGCTTTATAAGCCTATATTATAATGTATTTTATCATCTAATATTGAGCATTCCTCTTCAGTAAAATATATTTGCTTCTCTCTTTTGTGAAGGTCTTTGTGCAATTGGTTTGCCTAGGAATTTGTTGCTCTATCAATTCTTTGTTGTCTATTCTATTATTCTAATATGTGCATCTTAAATGAATTGTAATTGCAAAGTTTTGTATAATTTTTTGTATCTCTCTCTTGAAGATTAGTATTAGGAAGGAATATTCCACACTCTGCTTTCCTTTCAGTTGGTATCAGAGCTTGGCCAAATTTTTTTCCCTTATGGGTAAGATGGGTTTTTTGTGCTGATCTTGTTCAGTGGGAGTTTTGCAGATTTAAGATGGAAAGCACATCTGGAAGAATAGAGATTAAGAAGTTCAACGGTGGAAATTTTGAGTTGTGGAAACTCAAAATGAAATATTTTCTTGTGGATCGAGAGTTATGGGATGTAGTGTCCTCTAAAAAAACATCAACAACCTTGCAAGATGACTAGGATCGGAAAGCCAAGGGTCTGATCAAACTATGCTTGGTTGATTCAGTTCTCTTGAACGTCCATGAAGAGAAGACAACAAAAATTGTATGGAAGAAGCTTGGTGACATTTATCAGGGGAAATCCCTAGTAAATAAGTTATTTTTGAGGAAGAATTTGTATTCTTTGAAGATGGAGGAAGGGGCGTCTATTGTAGATCATTTGAATGCATTTAACATGATCATTGCTCAGTTGGGGTCTATTGGTGTGAAGATAGATGATGAGGATCATTGCATGCTCTTGTTGTGTTTGTTTCTTGACACACGGGATCACCTAGAAATGGTTTTTGGGAGTACAACAATCACTTTCAATATGGAAGATGTGGTTGCTTTGCTATTTTTAGAGGAAATGTGAAGGAATTCTTCTAAGATGGCCAGGGAGGCCCTTGTTGTTCGAGGTAGATCAAAGGAGAAAGGCAAGAAGAAATAAAATAAGTCTAAATCCAAGCCAGAGGGGAGATCAAAGTCCAAGGTGAAATGTTGGAACATTAACTAGACCAAACACATCTATTCATCCTGATGTGTTTGGTCCAGTTAATGTTCCTTCATTATCAAAATCTATGTACTTTATTTCATTCATAGATGATTATTCAAGGAAATTTATTTATTTTCTCATAAGTAAAACTAAAGTTTTCAGTCGGTTTGAGGAATTTAAAACCTTGGTAGAAAATCAAACTGGTAGGAAAATAAAGTGTTTGAGGACGAATAATGGTGGTGAGTTTTGTTTAGTAGATTTTGATAAGTTTTGCAAGGACCATGGAATTAAAAGGCATAAAAAAACTCCTTACACTCAACAACAAAATGGAGTTGAAAAAAGGATGAATAGAACATTGATGGAAAGGGCAAGAAGTATGCTAAGTAGTACTAGTCTGGAACAAAATTTCTTGGCTAACTCTGTAGCTACAACATGTTATCTGAATAACAGATCCCCCACTTCGGTGCTTGTGGACAAGACACCTATGGAAGTGTGGTCTCATAAGACATCCTCTTTAAGATACGTTAGAGTCTTTGGATGTGAGGCATATGCTTATGTGCCTAGTGAAAAAGAGATCTAAATTGGAGAACAAGGTAGTGAAGTGCATCTTCATCAGTTATGAAATCAGTGTGAAAGGGTACAAGCTTTGGAACCTAGTTACAAAAAAGGAGTTGCATAGTAGAAGTGTGATCTTCTGTGAGCTAAAACCTTCTATAGTTGATCTGCAGTGAGAGGTGAAAGAAGTAGAAAATAAGGAGGTAGTTGAAGTTCCTCTTACACCCAATAATGATGAACTATGTACTCCTGGTGGAACTGTTAGTGAGGAGGGCTCAAGCAGCTTTGAAAATTCTGATCAAGAAGAAGAACCTCAACCTCAAATTGTGAGGAGTTCTACACATGTGAAGTCTATGTTAGATTCTAGTTGTGCCTATGCTTTGATTTCCAACACTGATGAGCCTAGGATCATTATAGAGGCTATGGGTATGTCTGATTTAGATTCTTGGCTGGAAGCCATGAATGAGGAAATGGTATCATTGAAGAAGAATGAAACATGGGATCTGGTACCTTTTCCTAAAGGTAGAAGCATGTTGGATGCAAATGGGTGTTTGAAAGGAAGATTGGTATAGATGGAAATGTTGAGAAGCATAAAGAAAGGTTGGTTGTGAAAGGATATTCCTATGTGGAGGGGATTGATTATGGAGAAATATTTTCTCCTATAGCTAAGTTGACGTCTATCAGATTTCTATTGTCACTTGTAGTAGTGTATGATTTAGAAATTGAGAAGACAAATGTGAATACATCATTTCTTTATGGTGATTTGAAGGAAGAGATATACATGTCCTAGCTAGAGAACTTCATTGAAAAAGGTAAGGAAAACCTCGTTTTCAAATTAAAGAAATATCTGTATGGTTTGAAGCAGTCGCCTAGAATGTGGTACTAGAAGTTTGATACCTATTTATTGTCTTTGGTGTTTGTGAGATCAAATTTTGATCATTGAGTTTATTTTAAGACTGAAAATGGTTGTCTTCTTATTATTTCCCTATATGTGGATACCATGTTGTTCATTGGGAATAGTAAGGGTATGATTTCTAAATAGAAGTTTCAATTGTTAGCACAGTTTGAAATGAAAGATCTAGGTTCAGCTAGGTATATTTTGGGGATGGAAATTAGATGGGATAGGGGAAATGGAAAACTTTGGCTCATATGATAGATTGCAAGTAGTTAGTTGTTCTAGTGTTGCAGAGAAATAAAATTTCTATTGAATATTGTCTAAAATATCCTACTGAGATGGAGGACATGACCAAGTTGCCTTATGCAATTGTAGTTGGAAATTTAATATATACAATGGTCTATACCAAACCAGACACTTCCCAAGCAATGGGAGTGCTTAGTTGGTTTATGGTTAATCCAAGAAGGCTGCATTGGGATGTTATGAAGAGAGTTTTCAGGTATTTGAAGGGTACTTTTGAGTATGCCTTATGTTATCATGGTTACTCTACTGGATCTCATAGTTTCGTTAACATTTGTGGATATGTGGATTTTGATTGGGTAGGGAAAATTGAGATCCACCAGTGGATATGTATTCATTTTTCTTGGTAGTGTAGTTAGTTAGCTGAGCAAGTGGTAGGTTGTAGTTGTTGGACTTGTCGTTGCACTAAAAGATTGACCTGTCAATGCCCAATACAAGCTTCGGTTAAGAACCACAAGAGGTGGTTAGACCATGTCAAAAACCAAAGCACTAGTGTTGCAGGGAAGACCAGGGGTCACACCTTGCAACAATCCCCCCAACACAAGCATGGGGTTTGAACCTATGACCAACTATGATACCAATTGTTGGACTTGTCGTTGCACCAAAAGATCAACCTATCAATGCCTGATACAAGCTTTGGTTAAGAACCACAGGAGGCGGTTAGACCATGTCACAAACCCAAGTGTTAGTGCTGCAAGGAAGACCAAGGGTCACACCTTGCAACAATAGTCGCTTTATCCACTACTAAGGCTAAGTACATGGCAACAACTCACACCTACAAGGAAGCCATTTGGCTGAAAAGGTTGTGTTCTGATGTTGGTTTTCATGCAGGATAAATTATTATTTTTTGTGACAATCAGGGTGCTATTTGTTTGGAAAATAATTCAACCTTCCATGCCAAGACAAAACATATTGACATTCAGTACCACTTTGTTCATGATATGGTGGAGGATGGAAAGGTTAGTCTGGGAAAGGTTGAAACTTTGGTGAATGTTGTTGATGCATAGACGAAGCTTGTGAGCATAGATAAGTTCAAATGGTGCCCCAACTCAATGGGCCTTGGGGCCTAGAATATTTAGTGACTTCAAGCATTGGAAGGATTTAGTAATTTATTCATCAAGTGGGAGAATATTGAGAAAAATGTCTCAAAATTACTGGCATAAAAGGTTTCAGTGGTTGGGCTTCAAGTTTCCAATTTGTCAGATTGATAGTTGAGTTTCGACGGGATGAAGTTGTCAGTCAACTCGACATCCTGATAAGCTCATGGGTTGGCCTTAAGTGCTTCATTGGGTTGACAATCATATGTCGATGGGACGGAGTAATAAGTCTCCTTTACAAGCATTTGGATTATCGCTAAGTATGTTCAGAGTTTGCATTGGTAGTAAAGATTCATCGGGGAAACATACACATATCACTGGGACATAATAAGCAATCCCTTTGACATACTAGTGAACTACTAGAAGTGGTTCATTGGAGCGACAAGTCAATGTTGGAGGGAGTCACTTGGAAGTCCCTTCGACATCCTGATGGAAGGATGGGTCTCTTCATTAGAGGGAGTGATGGGCTTCACCAGGACATAGATAATGGTACCCTCAACATGCTGATAAAGTGGAACCCACAGAGTGTCAATAAAGGTGAACACTGGTGACATTAGCTATACGATGGTGACATGGATGATGCATAGGTAGTGGGGACCACCTTATCAAGGCTACAAGGTTAGTCGGTGAGACCTCCTTATGTCGGTGGGAGGTGTTACATCATACCTTCGATATCTTGATGGGATGGAATGATAGACGTATTGGGGTAACAATGAGAATTTGAAGAGACATGATTTTGAGTCTCTTCAATATTCTGATATGACTTCGATAGGGTAGAAAGTAATGATGGTTATTTTTTTGTGACCATTCGTCTATTATGGAAGTTGGAATGATGGTTTCTTGGAATTCCTGAGATGTATGTACGAATGCCATAGTGCATTGTAATAGTGTGTGAAGTGTTGATCAAAGTAAATCATAAGGAAATACTGTTTGATTCATTCTATGGATAAACACTTGAAAGAGCATAGCTCTCAAACTTGTATGTAATATTTTTTTATTGTAATACAAGAGATCTTTGCTTTGGCGTGTGGGTCTTTTTCTATGAGGGTTTTCCCATGTAAATCTAGTATTCGTTCTTTGTTGTATATTTTGTTATACTCATATGTGCATCTTAAATGAATTGTAATTGCAAAGTTTTGTATAATTTTCTATATCTCTCCTAAAGATTAGTATTAGGAAGGTGTATTTTGCACTCTGCTTTCCTTTCAATACTACTAACTACAATGGTTAATTTCAAATAGTGAAGGCACAATTCTACAATAGTTTACAAAAAATCTTAATGCCTTCACAATTCAAAACCCTCACATTAAGAAAGTAATTATAGGTACATATAAGAAAAGCTCGACATACTCATTTTACCCATAATTTGGAATTTATGAGTTTAAATCTATAGCAAGAAAATATCATCATGTCTCTGAAGCCTCAAAATTATTATTCAACTCTCTTTAGAGTTTGAAGATATTGATTGCAAACATTAATCAAAACCCTAGGGAAGACAAAATACTTTCTCCACCCTTTGCATTGAATGCTCATATTATTGAACTAAGAGGCACCACAAACTATTTTTTCTTTCAAATGTGAACCATGGATTTATTATGACAATTATATTTATGGTTAGTACATATCCTCACCTTCATTGCATAATGATTTAAAACATTCAGTTAACATAGAATAAAACTTATGTCATTGATTTATATAATTTGATGATCAAAATTTATTATAATCTTATAAGTACATCAATGTAAATTATAATTCTAATCATCCTTTTGAATTTTTGTTTTTATAGACAAAAAGTGCAAGCACTTGAAATAGGATTATTTTAAAATATATGAAAATTAACAAAAAAAAACCCAATCCATGACCAAATTCAGATTTGATGATAAAAAACCATACAAACAACCATGGCCAAAGACATATGTTGAAGATTAGGATATCATACATATTAAAAAAAACCAAACTATTATAGTGGTTGGATATATCAAGATTCATACATTTGAACGATAGATCAAAAGAGAAGGTAAGTTGGTACGAAGAACAAAAATAGACCTTCACAATGTAGAGAAAAACTTTACTAGGGATTTCTTAGTTATACCTCTTGCACTGGCTCATTAATGTTCAATTTCTTAAAACATGCAATTGCTAGGGAAAAATCACGGTGAAACAGGAAATAGAGAAGTGAAATGAGGGAAAGTCATGGCAAAGACTGGGGAAAATTTATATGAAAGTGTAGACACGACAAAGGTTAGGGAAAAATATGGGCGTAGTTCTAGAACCCTAATGTCCCATGTATCATGTGTGGAAAATATTGCTACTCTGGAAGACTCTTCTAGCGTGGATTTGTTAGTATCTGTAGATCCTGGAGCCCACCCTTCATTGAAACCCAAACACAAAAACATGAAGAAAAAATCCAAAGACCGTAATGCCTCAGAACCAAACAAAATGAAAAATGACAACCCCATGGGCCCCATGAGTGATGATGTGGAGAACACCACCTCTTTTGTCTCCAAATTTGTAGGCTTATACAACGATAATCCAACCCAAGCCCAAATTGATGTTGATAAAGAAGGCTCTTGTCCTCAACACTAGCTGAACACAAAACCACGCAATGAAAACTCAGAAGGTAAGGTGATCTCTTTCGAACTACCTAATGATATTATTGAGATCATCTCAGATTGTAGAGAAAAAACAATTATCATGTTCTTCCTCAAGGGAATCCTACCTAAACAAGACCTCTTTAAATGGACTCGAAATAATTGGGAGTTAAAGGGGTGGTCCATAGAATCAATTAGGGGCCTTAGTATGGGTTATGTTTCTTGCACCTTTGTTGACCCAGACCATGCCCGTGCTACTCTAAAATATGGCTCTTGGATCATTTGCAGCCAAACATACTATGTTCAAGCCTAGGACATTGATTTTCATTCAGAAGGAATAAAAAAATCAAAATACCCCATGTGGGTTGAATTTACCTTTCTCAATCTTTCCTTCCACCCTCTCTTACAAGACATTGCCTCTCAATTGGGAAAGGTACTCTAGTGTAAGCAACATTTTGAGAAATGGGTCAGCCTTCCTACACACCCTAGAGTTTGCATTGAGATGGACTTAACTTAGACTCTCCCTAATTCCATCAAGATTGTTGGTCCTGGCCTCAAGTTTGAATAATGAATCGTGTATCTTAACAAAACCAATGCCTATTTTTACTATCATAGGGAAGGACACCTCATTCATGATTGTCCCTTTCATAAACCCAGATTAACATAGTCTCCTCCAGCCATCTCACACCCTGCCTCTGTTGTTCCTAGTAGTGAAAACTCTAATGATCCTGCACCCAAGTCCCCCCAACTCTCAATAATAACCCATCCTCTTCCAACTCTCCCCGTCCTCCATTCCTTCTTCTCCTTGGCAACCACCCTCTCCCATTGGACCCAAATCTTTCAAAGATGTTGTAATTGATTATGATTTTAGAGCATCTAAAAGGAAGAAAGAGGCTTCCATCCCTAGTAAAAACCCACCCCACATACCCTTCCCAACCTCCCAACCCACTAGTCTAAATTTTAAGCTTGGACCTGTTGTCAATTAGATTTGCACCCTACTGAATAAAAGATTCAACAATCTACTAAAACATGGAAACCTTCTTTAGATGTGGGTGATCTGAACGAAGAAGGAATCTCCAAAGTGAGTTGGTTCTCCGAATGATGAATATTACTCTAAGAACTTTCTGGAAAAGGGATAAAAGGATAACTTGAAAATAAAGCCTATGACTAACAGATGATTCACCAAACTTATGAAATTCAGACCTAACCACTCATAATAGTTTCTCTATCATAGTAATCTTGACAATCTCATTAGCACATACTTCATCAGTGATTTGCATGAAGATCTGGAAAACTAAACACATGATGCAACCTGAAACATGTAATTCTGAATGAAGGTTTACAATAGCAAGACATATAAGGATTCAAGTTTGAAAACAAAAATACATCAGATTGCCATTACAAAATTGAGACAGAAAATAAGGAGGAATCTGTTGTTCTATTAAAACTGAAAGAGTATTTGTTTGAATTGAGTACAATTGAGTTTAGAAGCTCCAGAATGCTAAGAGCAAGAAACTGTATCTTGAACTAGGAAGAAGAAAAGACTAAGTCTTTTCAAAATATATCTCTCAAGAAACCCTAATCCGAGCTCACAAAGAAACTCAAGGAAAAAAGCTTCAAACTGTCTCAAAAGACTGCATAAAAAGAGAAAAAAGCACACTGCTTTCATGATCAAACTGTAAAGCCTCTAAAAATAGGCTAAATCTGCTTTAAAAGCTAGAAAAACACCTTATCTCTCCAAGATGAAACTCAAATCCAACCAAGAGGAAAAGTCAATACAATCTGCTAAAAATAGCAAGAAATCATAATTTTTTTTATAAAAGATTGCTTTATGCTTTTGCTTTACATGATTGCAGATTTTACAATTTATCTATTTTTTGCAATTAAAGATTGCAAAATATTTTGCAAAAATAATTACATCCTTATTTCACCAATACAATGCTTGATTTTTCTTTAAAAAATCATAAAAATATCAATGGAAAATCGTTCTCTCCTATCAAGATCCTTAATTGATTTCTCTAAAATCAATTAAAAAAAAAACCTTAAGTCAAAAGTGCAATGATTTTACAACCTTTATTGATTTCTCACTAAATCAATTAAAATCAAATATATCCTCCCTTATCAACTCCTCACCAAGGCATCATTAATCACAAATTTCTCTAAGTTCAGCCCCTTACATTGCCAAAATTTAAATAAGGAAACCCTAAGTCTTAGGAAAATAAGACCATCACTCTTCAAAGCTTGACCTAGGCATATTAGAGTTCGACTGCTTCAAATATTAAACTTCATATTCTAATTAATTCACAATAATCAAATGCTATGGTCAATTGTGAATATTTGAAGGCAATTAAAATGTCTGACCTAATTTGAATTAGGGCAAGGAACAAAAAGAAGTCAAACCCTAAAAATGTTTTCATTTTTGCAATCATCATTTCGAATAAATTTGAGCTTTTCCTGAAAGGATAGCACCACCATGATTGAGCTCAATCTGTAGCTCGTGTGCTTGAGAATCTTCACCCTCTTCTTTAGATAGTTGAATATTTTACTGGGTAAGCTTGGTTTCTGAAGTATTATGGTTTTTCACTTCATTCTAAAAGCAAGAAAGGCCATTAAGGCCACAACTACAACACAGTGTCTAATGCATTTTATTTTACTTTTTGTGCTTATTTGAGAGAGCTCGATTCTTGGGCTTGGGCTCTCTGTGTTTTTCTCTAGCCGCCATGGCGAAAACCTTCAAGTTTGGAGCCTCCTGTGAATGTTCTGGTTGTGGTCAGTGTGTTCTCCTGCGAGCATGAAATGGTGAGTTGTGTCCCAGCCGTATACTTCTTTCTACATAAACTTAAGAAGGATTTACTTTACTTATGATTTCATGGCCATGCACAGGCCACACCATATGTATCTCAGGAAAAGCATTTTTAAAGCTTTTGGGCTCGACCCAAAATAGGAATCTCTTTAGAACTTTTTCACATTTGAGGACAACCCCCTCATGGGTATCATGAGAATCAAATGAAAATTGATATTCTCTATTCTGAAGCTCGACCCACCAAAGGAAATTCACATTTTTATACTCTCCAAAAAAAAACTAGATATAGGTATTTGTTATTTTGAAGAAATCAATCTTAATTTGATACTTTCTCTTACGGAGCTCGACCATTATGATTTCCATATGTATTCTTGTTATTTCATATAAAATCCTCATATGGGTATCTTGTATATATGATAAAACAATTATCTTGTTGCTCTGATAAAATACCCATATGGGTAAGCTGTAAATTGTATTAAATTTTTTTGTCTTGATATTCATGTGAAAACTAGCTCGAACCATGAAGATTTCTTTTCTCCTCTGTGATTTCTTGAAAGACCCCTTCATGGGTGTCACTGCAAGTTGTACTTTTTGTATTTGAAATCAAACCCCAAATGTGGGTATATGGGAAACAAAATCTGTATATTCATTTTGCATTCAATTTATGGGCTCGACCCATCATGGTTGGTGCTTTTCTTTGACATTCTGTTAAAAAACCTCGCACAGGTATATGAAATTCTGAAAAAGGTCTCTTGCTGCTCCACAAAAATGACCGTATATTCTTTGAAAATTAAAATTTCTTTATGTGAATCTCAAACCAACTATGAGTAAATAGAAAACAACAAAATTTGTATGTGTAAAAATTTGGGCCCTACTCACATGGTATTTTTTGCTTTTCTTAGTTTTCTCCATGAGAATTCTAAAGAAAAAACCTGAAGCATATTGAAACTCTAAGTATCTGAAATTTTGAACCATATGTCTTGAATTCATTTTCTCAAATGGACCCCCTATACTTCAAATATACTGCATTTTACTTAAAACCCTGGTGTGGTATTCAAAAAATGAAGGAAGTCATAACCCTGTCTCTTCCTGTAGATGACCTAAATGAGAAATCAGAACCTTGAAGAAACTTGGATTATCTCTCAACCAGGGCACACTACAACATGATAAAAATAGAACATTAAATCTGAAGCTTCATATGAATACTTGATTGAGGTTGGGCACTTACTACATTCAACATTCTAATAAAGATCCCTTCTATATATCTGTATTTGTTTGAAGATCTTTCAACTGTCATATTCATACTGCTCACATCATCCTCTCACACATAAATCTCTTTGATTTGAGTCTGAAGATTTCTAGTCCATCTTGCTACTTATGCATTCACAATCATGCACCTTCACTCATGCTATGCCTAGTATGAGTTCTGTTCATTCTAGAAATGAGTTTTGTGTATTTAAATCCTTGAAAATAAACCTGATTGAGAACAAATTAATGACAACAAAATTCCAGAATGGTGTACTAGTTTACTTCTTTTCAAAACAGTGATGCATAACTCACCTAATGTTGTATTTGCACCCTCAGCCAAACTAGAACTGACTATTTCATTTATCATTTGAATGTAATTCCTATCCTTTCATACTCTTAGGCTTCAACCTAGCACTCTTCATGCATTTTTATGCTCCACTTAATAAAAATTTTCGTAAATCTACTCTCTTTTGAGATGAAAATGAAACAATTCTCCTCATTGAGGCATAATGTATGCCTGTTCACTATCCTTGATTGTGAGAAAGACACTGTTGAATTGAACCTTGCATGACATATGATCATGATGAAAAAATAACACTGTAGCAAACGAACATGAACCATACAACAATGTTCAAGATGAATGTACTCAGTCAAGTCATTAAGCAAATTAAACTCACTATTCACCTGTAGCTTTCATAAAGCATTTACCTAATTGTTATGAATGCACAATTGGTTTAATAGCTTGATAGATAACTATGCTTAACTCCTTCAGTTGTATATCATTTCTTTTCTTGATGTATATGATGACGTTCTCTTATCAGCCCACTTCTAATGAATAAGGGCAGCATGCCGAGCTCTACCCTTGTGGGAGCCCGTTTTTCTCCACATGCTTGGTCTTTGAATAATAAACAACATCGTGATTTTCCCTATACCTACAAAAGGAAACAAACAATGTTAGCATAAAAACAAGATATGATGATCATACTAATGTTTCTCCCTCAACTTATTTCTTTGCACTTTACTTGATTGTTTTAGTGAATGATTAGTAGCAGGCTGCACTATTGTTGGTGATTCATATAGGTATCTTCATAATCAAAGCCTCTAACATCCTTCTTCTTTCTCTTACAGGTTAACGGAGCTTGGGAAGACAAAAGGTGCACCATTTCAGCATCGACCATCAGCCAATCAAGTAATGATGATTATGTTGTTACTTATGTGATTTCTTCTTTTGCATCTTCCATAGTGTAGTGTGCTATTAATGATGCACTGTGATAGTCCCATCCACGACTTGTGTGGATATTTGATTTCATCTTATGCTTTTCATTTTGAAAAGAAAATGCATCTTAATGCAATGTTGTATTATCATTTGGATTCTTGCAATCAAATGAAGCTATGTAAATATGAATCACTTTATGAAATAAATGAAAGCATTTAAAATGCTCTGTTGTCTATATGCTCAATTCTGTAATTCATTTAATTGTAAAACATTGAATAACACTTCTGAAACTCTGTTTCCTCATTGTAATGCACAACTATCACTTGATGAACAATGAACAAAGTGCAAGTAGCACTTAAGAATAATGCAGAAATAACTGTAATTTCGCTTTAAAATATAACAACATTCAACCAGCTTCACCAATTGAGCTGTAGCAAAAAATTGGTAACATGACCTTGGCATGAAATTCCCTTGGAGTTCATGACTTCCTTTTGGGTAAATCCAAAATTCATATACTGCATTAGTACACTTGGAACAATTGTTGGGAAGGGATTTTGTGAAAAATGAGTAGGCTGGATCATTTTTATATCTCCTCTAATTGCACTATCTTACCTCGTGATGGTTGCCTTGTATGCCTAGACCTCTCAGCTACACTTTCTGATCACCTTCCAATTTTGACCACCCTTGAGCTCTCCAACCATATCCCCCCCTCCAAAGATTTTCCATTCAAATTGAATGTCTCTCATCTCAAAAATCAAGATTGCATTGATGGCTTAATTGCTACTTGGAACTCTGAGCCAAAACCTTAGCATTATAGATGGATCAGCTGGTGGGAGAGAACCATTGCAAGATGCACTTCCTTTCTTCATGACTATGGGAGACAAGTTGTTGCTTGGCATCGTAGGCTTGAAAAATCTCTCAAAGGGAAAATTGAACACAGGCGTGCTATCCTAGCTATAAACCCACAAAACATCTCTATCCAACAATCAATCACTAATACTAAAAATTTGCTTTGAAAAATGGCTTCTTATAAAGGAAAAGGTGCTCAAGTTTGTGTTTTTCTCCAGTGGATCAGGGAGGGGGATTGAGGGACCAAGTTTTTCTTTCAATATTTACAACACAAACATGAAAAGGAACACATTTCTGCCATCAAATCTGCTGATGGATCCCTACAAACCAGCCATGATGCCATTTTACAAACTTTCTATGAGCACTTCAAAACTATTTTTATAGATGAATTTTTTAATGATGAAATCCTTCCCATCCTTGAGGATTGTGTTGTAGGTTGTATCCCCCAAAACATTGACCCATAATATAGTAAATTTCTTGACCACTTGTTGTCCATAGAAGAGATTGATGATGCCCTTCAGTATATGGTAGCAGCAAAAAGTCTTGGCATTGATGGGTTTCCGGTGGAGTTTTATAGGGCTCTTTGGCCTCATATTCTTGAGGATTTTTATAATGTTTACCTTGAAGGAATTGAAACGGGATCATTAGGGCCTATTATTAATTAGGGCTTGATCAAACTCATTCCCAAAGGAAAAGATGAGGACACCATTAATGGTTGGTAACCTATTACCCTCCTCAACACTTCTTATAAAATCATTGCTAAAGCCCTTGCACGTAGAATTAAACAAATTAATTAGGACATTGTTTGACCTGAACAAAATGGTTTCCTAGGAGGGAGATTCATTCTAGAAAATTTGGTTCTTTCTTGGTAAACTGTTGAATGGGCACAACAAACTGCCCAAGATTCTCTAATTATCAAACTTGACTCTGATAAAGCTTATGATCACATTCACTTGGCCATTCATCCTTAATATGCTAAAATGGCTTAGATTTGGCCCCAAGTTATGCAAGAAAATTAATATGCTATTTGTGGATGATAATTCCAAAGTTTCAGTGAATGGAACCCTCTCCCCCCAATTTCCTTTGGAAAAATCCATTCGTCAAGGCTACCATCTTGCTCTGTACTTGCTTGTTCTTGTAGCTGATGCTCTTCACTATCTCTTTCAACATGCTATGTCCACAAAGATTATACATGGTATCTTGCTACCAGGTAACATGAAATCCCTCAATTCCCACTTTGTTGATGATAGCATGCTCTTTATACAAAATTTTGCTAAGGAAATGGCCCACACATTAGATATTTTGGACCTCTTTTGTACTGTCTCTGGTTCCAAATTGGCAATGCATAAAACTAAATTCATTATGACCTACCCTAACCCTCGACCTCCATGGATTCCAAGTGAGTGGAATAAATTTAAGCATGGTTCTATTACTAGATACCTTGGGATTCCTTTTGGCATTGGTGTACTCTCAAAGACATGTGGAAGTACTTTTTATGTAAAGTCAAGAAGAAGTTCATGAATTGGACCAACCGATTTCTCTCTATGTCTAGACGTATCCAAGTGGCAAACAAGATCCTCCTGGCTAGCTATGTCTACATCTCTTCTTTTTGGCTTCCCTCTAAAATTTTCTATAACCAGTTGATGTAGCTGATAAGGAGTTTTCTTTGGGCTAAATGAGGCAATAAGAAAGGCCTTCCTATGACCTCATGGACACATTGTATCCAACCAAAAGATAAAGGGGGTTTGGGAATCATTGAACCTTATACTCAAGGTATATGCCTTACTTCAAAATGGATTGTTAGATCTTTGAATGGAGATACTTTGTGGAAATTTTTGGTTCAACATCGCATCCAATCAGCTATAGCTCAATGATCTTGGACTTTGTTTAATTGGAAAGATAAACTTCTCCTTACACCCTTTTTTAAAAATTATAGATCTGCCCCCTTTAATTCCATTTGGTTGACTTGGCAGATAACCTCTTGTAGGCTATCTTGGTTTGATCAATCCTTGAGGCATGGTCTAAGCTTTACCACATCCTCTATTTGGTGGAACTGTTTAATCCAACAGGAAGGAAAACCTCTTGGTACTATCAAAGAGTTCAAAGGAAAGCACCCTTTTTAAGAAAGGAATTTAGACCTTCCAAGACCTATGGGATCCCACTAATTTTACTTGGTTGTCTTGGCAACAACTCAAATCACATTTTAACTTTTCCTCTGTTGATAAGTATATGCTCTTGAGAATACAACAGTTGGTGACCCCTGAACTCTCATGTTTGATGTCCACACCTTGCCATGATAATTTCCTTAAGGACTCAAAATGGCCTAATATGCAGAGCATCCAAAGGTTTCCTCTTAAGATCATTTACAAACAACTCCCCTTGACTTTCTCCTTGGCTCCTCGTCTCAATTCTAAATGGAGGTGTAACATTAGTATAGCTTGGTGGAACAAGTTAAGCACTCAGATTTGGAAATCAAAAGCTGATGTTTAGTCTCAATTGATAGCCTAGAAATTTCTCCATTCCAAGTTTTCTATGGGTGATCATATTTCATTCATCTTCCCTCCCCTAGTTTTTCCATTTTGTGCCAAAAAATAATCTATCAAACATGCTTTTTGGCTCTGTTTTCATGCTCACCAACTGTGGTACTCCCTCTTTTCCATTCTTCTAGCTCTCTTTCCTCAAGCTTGGTCTTGGAGGGTAGCACTTCTTGGGCTTTCATCCTATCACAATATCATTACCCATACATTGAGGCAAGTTATTATTAATTTCATTTGGAAGTTTTGATGCTTGGTTGCATTCTCTCACACTTTTCTTCCTATGCAAATTGAAGCTCAGATGATTTTCTCTAAATTATCCTTCCACATCAACATTCTTCAAACTATCCCTCAGGTTAACATTGATCTTACTAAAACATTACTTAGTATCTGGGATCAAATCAAGAGATTTGAAAATAGTTTACACAATTTCAATGAGAGTTCTCAGTTATGGAGATTTTCAACTTGTTGCTGATGAATATTTTCAACAACTAATGCTGCTGGAAGCTAGGTTCAACAATCACAACGTTACCATAGGTGTTGCTACTCATTTTTTTGTTGTTAGTGGTGTTGTTGTGCAGCCAAAATTTTCTATTATATATTTTGTATTTTTTATTGTTGTTGAGAAGCTATAGACATTTGTAGTTGCTTCTTTTTCTATTGGGAAGCTATAGACATTTGTAGTTGCTTCTTTTTCTGTCAGGAAACTATAGACATTTGTAGCTGTTTCTTTGATGGTGGTTCTATTGTGCAGTCAATGTTTGTTGTGATGCCTAATATTTTCTTGTTGTTGTTGTGTAACTTTATGTATTTGTAACCTTTTTATTTTCTTATTCCAATAAAAAAAATGGGTGCAATTTTTTTAGTATCTTTATGTTTGAATAAACTCTCAACCAATGCATGAGCAGTGAAGAGGTCATAGTTTTTCATGGCAAAGTGAAAACACTCCTCAAAAATCATACGATCTTTGATATATTCAAATTCCAGGCATTTCAATATTTAGAAATCTTGGATGAGGTCCATAGAATTGAAAATAAAATTTGTGGTTATCGAAGAAGGGTACAAAATGTGAGAGAAGTTTGTAGGTAGGTTCCTCCCAATTATTTTTCATGAAGAACCCTTAGGAGTTGCACTATCAATGTGGAGGTTCCCATTTTTTAATGGGGAAAAATCTTATTCATATGGAATTTCATCGTTATAAATTTTATGTGAGAGTAATGAGTTGATGCCCTATTTTAAAGGAGTTTAGTATAAGTGGGAAAAATGATATTCCTTTTTTGAATATCAAAATTTTGTGAATATGGCTCATTAATTTCAATCCTTTTATCTCATTAACTCTGAGTATCATTTGTACAAAATGGAGATCACCTACTTGACTAACACATGCGATGACAATTTACTTGGTTGTTGACAATAGGAAAATTTTATTTATCACATGGAAATTTTGTGAAGGAAATGGCTATTAACATTAGTGTTGATCATGTTTCATATAAGAAAATATTTGGGAAGGGGAGTGGTGCAGGAGCACCTGCCAAAGTGCAAGCTTATTTTGAAGTTTTGTTTTAAAATCCTTTTTGTTGTTTTTGGTAAGGTCTTGTGGGTCATCTTATTGGTGGTTGAGGACTTTTTCTCCTTAGGTTAGAAGTGGTAAATTTGAATAAGTCTGGAAGCTTATGTTTGAGTTGTTTTCCTACAATAGACTTAAGTTGCAAAACACACTATGTTTTACACAACAAGCTTTTGGCCGTTCTTAGGCTCAAAAGAGAAAAACTAACTATTTTCTAAGCATTGTAAAAGGAAGCTCTTGGCTTTTCAAGGGGGTTGGATGTTTTGGAACGTTGGCAGTCTTCATGAGAATAAAGAGAAACAGTGATTTTGTTGTGTAGAAGTTTGTTTTCCTTTAGTTAGATGAATTGAATAAGGTTTTTTTGTTGATTTGAGAGCATGTAGAGAAGCCTTTTGCAGCATTGTTTTGGCACATTAGTTAGCTTTCTCATCGCTTTCATCTGTTTGTAAATTTCTATGTTTTCTTTCTTGCTGTTTTGACTGGTAAATCTGCTAAAAATGGAGGTTTAGTCTATTTCCTCACCATACCAAGAAGTATGGACTTGTTGGAAACAAGGATAAACCCAATGTATGTACATATTGTAGTGGTAGGAGTATTTAAGAGTTCTAGAAGCATGCTAAAAATCTTTCCCTAGGCGAGTTGGCTAACACCCGATTAGGGAAAGACAGTGAAATGTCAGTTCTAACGTGGTAGGGGTGATAAATCTTTGTTGAAGCAACATGTGCAGTGATTGCAGGAGCCTTCACCAAGGTTGGAAAGAAGGAAAAACCTTTGACTGATCATCTGGAGGCTAGAAAGTACAAACAGTCCAAGAAAAGGTCAAGAAAAGCCCTAGTTCTTGCAAGAACAGGGTACACCTGTGTACGGATAGGAAAAGAGTCCAAAACCTCAAGAATCTATTAGTGCTTGGAATTTTAGCCAGGGTGTCAGAAGGGAGTTTGGTCTAATTAGTTGAAGGAGAGGAGTATTAAACATTTTTCTTGGGTGAGGAGGCCTAAAAGGGGCCCAAGCCTAGTAGCCCTTCCCAAAACCCTAGACTAGGGTTTTGTGAAAACGATTGAGAAGTGGTGTATGGAGGTTGAACAAGAACCTTCCTTGGATAGCTTTGAAGCTATGGAAGCCTATGCACACCCTTGCAAACAAGTTAGGAGGCATTAGAGGTTATATAGTCTTTAAAAGGATTAAGGGCTAGGGAGAGTGAGAGAGGAAGAGCACCAAGTTTGGCTTGGTAGCAGCAAACTAGACATGATAGCAGGGTTGGAAAATGAACTAGGGGTGCCTAAATAGCAGAGGACCTACAGGTTGAGTGGTGGATGAAGTAACACCAAGGGGGTTATCAAAGGTGAGACCCGGAGCATTGAGATTGTGATTGTCTCAAACCAACCCTGTCCCTATTAGGGAGGATATTAATGATGTGAAATGCCAATATTTTTCAAGCTTAAAAAATCAGTTGTTGCATGTATTGAACCAAGGCTTCTTGATCAAGCACCAACACTTCTCGCATGAGTGGGTATTGATGAACATTAAAATTATCCATTTTTACCAACAAATTATTTTGAATTGTGTTTTATTATCTATTATTTTTCAATAATTTGAATTTTTCACTCGTTGAAACATGTCTCTATTCCAAATACTTTATGTAGAAATTTGGGGGTGTTAGAACTTTGGTATGGAATAGAAACTATGTCATTGATCTGCAATCATTCAATGATGTAAATGTAAATATTTTTAAATCTATAAATTAGCCAAGTAACTTAATCAATTGATATTTTTTCTAGCCACATTATGATTTTTCAAAAACTAACTAGCATATTTTTGAAATAATTAATTTTATAGTTTTGAGTATTTATATAATTTTCCACTAAACTTATTTATTCTTTTGAATATAAGTATAATTTTCCAACAAAATTATTTCTTTTTTCAAATCTATCTATATTTTGCTAAGTAAAATCATCAAATTCCAAAGAAATTTGAAAAAAATCACCAACAAAATTATTATTTTACCCCAAAATAGGCATACATTCGCCACAAAATTAATGGATCTGACTAGGATTCACCAACATTTATTACAAAATAGAGAAAAAAATTATTAAAAATATCACTAATTGTCTTTCATCCCCAAGATTTGGGTCCAACCCCACATCTAATCATTCACTACCATGGTACAAATCCACCTAGGTCATTTTTGTGCATACAAATATGAGATCTAAATTTTAGATTTTAACTTCTTAATTTAGTCTCATGTTTTCCTCCCTTACTATCTATTGTGAATTCATTAAATCAGAACTTATTTCAAATTGCGCGCTAGGATATTGTATTTAAGGACTAACCTTATCATGAAAATCATCCAAGGAATATCAATATCATAGATCATCATAATTGTATCATCTTAGGCATAATGTATGCTTTCTTTTTATCTTTAATCTTGGTTCATTATCATTGAATTAGTTTTTCTAGGGGGTTGATTGAGGAGAACATGACCCTTGCTTAGCAAGTTCCCAAATAGTGTCTATAGACACCACCCCACTTTAGACATATGTATATAGAGCCTAAAAAAATATTCTATGGTTGTCCATTCCTTGCTAGTTCACCTTTGTGAGCCCAAGTTTATTTCCATGTCTTATTCCATTCCTATAAACATGGATATTAGTTCTATACAAACAAATCTAAAATAGAATAGAGCACAATTAATGTAGATATTTGAAGGCATTCATTTTGACAAAGCACTAATTTTAATATTGGAAAATCAATTTGGAGCATCTTAGCATATTCCAACATTTAGATTTGAACTAAGTATCACATGTAGTTTATTCAAAATTTATAATTACAATTCTATATTTATTATTCTTATCCCAACTCTAAAATCTTAACATAGATTAGTTGTTAAATTATTTATTCTAAATAAATTATAGTGACATATACACTATTGTAAATGAAAACCATCAGCCTTTATAATAGTATATGTATATATGTATATATGCATACATATGTGTGTATGTATATATTTATGTGTGTATGCATTATTGTAAAGGGAAAACCATCACTTAACATAAAAATATCTAAATTAATTAAATAAATAGGGAATTGAAGATGTAATTAACCTATATAAATGGGTTGGTACTGATAATTGAATTTAGCATTATAAATGTAGACACCTAAATTTGGACAATTACATTTGTCCAAGTTTGTCCCTTTTCATCTAAACATCCTCTTATCTGCGTTAATTAGGTAATATTGCTATTATATAATTAATCCCTTTAATCTCTTCTAAATCCCTAAGGTATTTAGTTAATAATTGAATACCTTACCCCTTTACTCCCCTTTTCATCAAATGAATTAAATAAATATGACATTTATTTAATACCTCACATGTCACATCATTTTCCTTAATCTCAATCCACCTCCTAATTTCATCATTAGAGATGTGCACATGTCTAATCTTTGATTAGGATGTGTCACATCCTCTAAATTTTGCAAATTGGCTTCTAATCCTCATTAAGCCCTAACTGTCTTCTAACCACTGATTACCTAGTCTAATCAATACCTTGGTCAACTCTCCCCATCCACCAAGGAATTTTTAATTCCTTTTTGTCTTCCCCATGTGAATTTAAAATTCACTTTTATTCATCCAAGACTCCTCTCTTCCCCATGTGAATTTTTAATTCACATTTATCCTTCTAAGACTCTCCTTATTCCCATGCAAGTTCTAGAACCTTTTGACTTGTCACATCACTCACATGTGTCAAAGTCTTCTAGAACATTTGACTTGTCACATCACTCACATGTGGGTAAGTACTTACCTTTTTAAACACCTTGTCTTATCCAGGGTACTTCTCACCTACCTTTTTGGCAACCTTGTCTTATCCTTAAGAAATCCCCAATCATGTGAATTTTAAATTCACTTTTATTTATCCAAGATTATCCTCTTCCCCATGTGATCGTTGAGAGGTCACATCATCCCCTTTTCCAAGGTACTTACAAGTACCTTCCCATCACATGTCACCTTCCATCTCACGTGTCCTTGTGACACATCATCTGCTACATGGCAAGATGTGAGGGCTTGTGAGTCCTCAACTCACCATAGCTCTACATCTTGCTCATGGTGGCAAGATCTCAACCGTCCATCTTTCTAGGACTTCTCTCCATAAAATAAAAGATTTTTCTTTCATTCAAAAACATATTCTCATTCACAACTTCATCTCTCAAGCTCAAGAATTCAACTAACTCTCTCAAGCTCAACTATCAACCATTGTTGCACATTCAAGCTTTCATTCCATCCATTTGGTTCATCTTCTCAACTACCCACATCCACCATTTGAATCCTCATCAAACCCTCATCATTTTGAATCCACTTTCATCTGATTTTCCATCAATGGAGCACACACATTATCAATTATCGAGGGCCAACCAAGGAGATTAGCACCAGCAAGGAAGGTATAACCACTCTCATTTCACCTTTCTTTTGTTTGTGCTTTACTTAGGCTAATCATTGAGGTGGTCTTGTGTTTTTATTTTATATTTCTAGTTAAGTCTTGCATATTTAGATAGAAAAACACTTGATCACATTTCTGACAGGCCTAGTGGGACCCAGAAACGGGTCTCTAATTTTACATTTGTTGTTTTTTGATTTTTTGTAGGTTCAGGTTGTAGACAGGTGACCCCGCCCACAGTTGGGCGAACCTGCCCTTGCAAAGGGGAAAACCTGCCCCAACTTGGGTGAACCTTCCCTCAACAGAGGTGAACCTTCCCTACAGGGTCACCCTTATGAGCACCAGATAGTCTATGCTAGCTTCTGACTTCAGTTTTGCAGAGGGATGAAACTACACTTATAGAGGGGTGAACCTTCCCTAGGAGGGGCGAACCTGTGAAAAAATAGGAGCTTCTGCAAGGTAAAATAGTAGTTTACAACTTAGTTTTTGTCTTTTTCTTCACCATTTTCTGTAGAGGGGTGAACCTTCCCTTATAGAAGGGTGAACCTGCCCTTACAGAGGGGCAAACCTGGCCCAAACAGGGGTGAACTTTCCCAAATAGATCCTTTTGTGAGGTAAAAATAGTCATTTAAGCTTCGTTTTGGCCTCTGTTTTCATTGTTTTGAGATTCTAACCCCTTAACATCATCTATTTGTGAGTGTTTTTATGTTTTTTCTAGCATTTTTGTAGCTTATTTCATGATTGACAAAGAACGGAGAACAAAACAACTAACATTTTTCTTATAGGCATTGGTTTGTCTAGTTTGTTTATCATTTTCCTTATCATTTCACTGATTAATCTAGGAACATAGTCAAATTAGGGGAAGTCAAATCATTGCTTGTAATGCATGTAAGTCCATTGTGTCACCCAAGGGGGCACTAATTCATTCATGCTTTCCCCTTGCACTTCGCGTGAGCCTGGGGAGTAGCCAAAAATGATTAGTGCTCTCTTTCTAGTGGGACCTGCTTGGGGATTTCATCACCCCAAGGGATGATCCCAACCATGTGTACTAGTGGGGTATATAAAGGGGGGAGAGAAAAAATTGTACCCCAATCCAATCACGTCATGTTTGGCAAAGTGTTGAAGCTAGGGTGGTACCTAGATAGACATGAAGAGTTGGTTTGAGCCCTTCAGTATCTCACTGGGGTTCCCAACTTATGCATGTGACTGGCTGGTGTTCACAGTTGTGCCTCACATACTGAGAGTATATCGAGGAATCCCTAGACTCCTTATTCATCCTAGATTAAGGACTATGTTGGACATACCCCTCATCACTAATCTTAGGATTGTGTTGTCTATACTGTCTTCTTTGTGTAAAACCAGTACATTTCTTGTCATTTGCTTGTTGTTTGTAGTGTTTTTGGTCCTTTGTCTTAGCCATTTTCATTTGAATTGAGTCTAAGTTAGTTGATAGAGGTGACCTTTCCCTCAACTTGGGCAAACCTGCCCTCAATATTGGCAAACTTTCCCTCTGTCTCAATCATTTTGTAGCCTATTTTTGTCAAAATTGTCAATCTTTTAACTAAACAAGGGCGAACTTTCCCTCCAAACAACATTTTTCACCTTTTGTTTAGCCATTTTGAGCACTCATTTACCTATTTTGAGTACCTATTTGCATGTTTCGAGTACTCATTTTCCCATTTTGAGCAGTCATCTCCTCATTCCAAACATCCTTTCATCATATTGAGCAATCATCCCCTCAGTCAGAGTAGTCACCCCCTTGTTCTGAGTGCTTGTTTAGTTGATCCGAGCATTTGTTTATGCTTATTTTTCACTAAACAGGTGAACTTGACCTATACTTGGGTGAACCTGCCCCTTATATTGGGTGAACCTACCCTTAAATTGGGTGATACTTCCTTAACTTGGGTGAAATTTCCCTAACTTGGGAGAACCTGCCCTCCAAACAGTCATTTTCACCCTCCATTCAGTCATTTTGAGCACCCATTCGCCAGTTTCGAGCACTCATTTGCTTGTTTTGAGTATCCATTTGCCTATTCCAAGCATTCATCTCTCTATTCTAAACACATGTTCCCCATCCCCAACATTCATCTCCTTGATCCAATCATTCATCATTTCATTCTAAGCACCCATTTAATTGATCCAATCACCCGTCTTCTACATATCGTTCACCAACAAGCGAACTTGACCTATCCTTGGGTGAACCTGCCCTTTAGTTTAGGCGAACCTACCCTGAGTTTGGGTGAAACTGCCCTAACTTGGGTGAACTTTCCCTAACTTGGGTGAATCTTCCCTTTAGACAACCTTTTTCACCTTCCATTTAGTTATTTTGACCAGTCATTTTCCCATTTCGAGCTATCGTTCCTCCATTCTGAGTACCTGTTTACTTGTTCTGAGCCTTCATCTCCTCATTCCAAACATCCCTTCCTCATTTTGAGTATTCATTTCCTCAATTTGAGTAGTCATCCCCTTGTTCTAAGAATTTGTTTGCATGTTTCGAGTGTTCGTTTCCTACCTCTCATTGAATAGGAAGACCTGCCCTCCAGAATGGGTGAACCTGCCCTTCCATAGGTGAACCTTCCCTCCAATAGGTGAACCTACTCTTCAATAGATGAACCTCCCCTTCCATAGGTGAACCTTCCATCTAGAATAGGTGAACCTATCCTCTAGAACAAGTGAACCCACCCTCCATAATAGGCGAACCTCCCCTCTAGAATAGGAAAATCTGCCCTCAAGATAGGCGGATTTTCCCAAAAATAGACTTTCATTTGTCTTCTTTTCATCAACGTTTCTATTCATCTGCACTTTTCAAAATTCATCATTTCATTCACCAAATCACATAAGTGCATCTTATAACATCGTTAGATTCCATATCCATCATCAAATCATCCAACCCAATTTTAGGGGTTTTGATTTTTATGCAAAAACTTCTGGAGGCCATAACTTTTGGCTCAGGTGTCCATTTAGGCTGAAATTTTATGGTTGGTTGCATTATAAGGTGGCATGTCAATTCCTAACAATCCTCAATCAGTTGGCCCCCATTTCAACACATTTTTAGGGCCTCAAACTTTCATCTTGATCCTCAAAATCGCAATTTAGTGTTTTTTTTCCAGTTTTTGAAAAAATGTTTTCATTAATAACTTGGAATGCATGTCTCAGATTTAGGATGTTAGTTGGAATTTCATCCTACCTTAGTTTTAGGAAGTTTTTGGGAAAAAACTAGATCTCAAAGATATCCCTATGCAGTTTCCTAAAATGGCAAAATTTGATAATTTTTTAAAACTGTCAAATCTGGAAAAATATGATTGTTAGCACCTTACGTCCTCTAGTTAAAACCCCTGAACTTGGTGTAGAATCAATCCCATCACAGCCTCCAATCTGATCTTCAATCCAATCCTAATCTAAGCTTTAATCTAATCCCAATATGAGCTTAACCAAAATCCTAATCTGAGCCTTAGTCCATTTGCATTCTCCCAAGTTCATTCCTTCATCATTTGAACCATATAGGTACATCATCGAGAAGCATCTCTAGGTTACATATCCCTCATCATTTTCTCAATCTGAATTCTTTGAACTTCATTTGAAGTTATTATCCAAATTGGCTAGGTGTCTGAAATTGATCGTCATCATCAACATCTGCTTAGGATTGTCATCCATCTTGAGTTAGTTATCATCATCATTCGGCCTAATCAATCCACTTTCAATCTCAAGGTTGATTTGGTTCCACAATCATCCATTTATCCTTTAATTCGATCTATTAGCATCCTTAGTTACCTAGGGTAATCTTTGAACTTGGTTTAGAATCCCTTTCATCATCCTATCTAATCCATCATTTGATCTTATCAATCATCAATCGATCTTATCCAATACAATCCAACCACATCCCTACCCAATCACCTAATCAATCTACTTCCATTTTTAGGTAGGTTCGGTGTCATACTCATCCTTTGGTAATCCAATCCGATCGTCAGCATCTTGCATCGCCTTGTTGAACCTCTGAACTTGAGTTAAAGTCAATCCCATCGCATCATTTGATCATCCTAATATGAGATTTCACCCCATCCGAATATGAGCTTAACCTAAATCCCGATTTGAGCTTTTGATATTGAAACAAATCTTAGGATCCATTCTTCCATCTTCTTCAAATTCATCTTGTTGCTCATTCCCATACCCTCAATACATATCCATCTAATCTGCCATCATGAATCCTTATCCTTCACCAATAGTAGTCAAGGGAAACCCTAATTACGTTGACGATGATAACGAGAATCTTGTTGATCAAGAAGTATATGACATAGATCCCCTTGATGCTATCATTTCTAGTAAGATCTCCCCAACCGCTTCCCACAATCCAATCACCCCTTCAAGCTATCTCGTTATGTCTTCGTCCATGCCAAATCATGCTCCTTATGCCACCTTTGACAAGGGATCTTTAGTATCTTCCCCGTCCACATATTCATCATGTCTTTCATCTACACCATCCTCTTATACGATACCCACATCCCCTTATCCTAATCCATCATCCCAATATTCCTATCCTAATCTACCATCCCAATCTTCCAATCCTAATCTACCACCCCAATACTCCTATTGCAATCCCCCATCCATATCCCCCTATCCTAATCCTCATTCCCAATTTTCCCATCTTAATCCTACATTCACACCTTTTTACCTTAATCCTATGTCCCCATCAATCTATCCTAATCCAACATCCATGTCTTCTTATCCTAATTTTCCATCCCAATACCCTTACTACAATCCACTAGCTATATCCTCTTGCCCTAATCCACCGTCCATGTCCTCCTATCTTAATTCACCATTCCAATATCCCTACCTTAACCCTCCATCTACTCCTAGAACTATATCCAATCTCATTCCTCCATCTAACCCTAGTCCACCAATCCATAATCCTAGTCCTTCATCAATCCCTAATCCTTCATCTATTCCTATCACGCCATCTCAACCTAGAGTATGCAATTTTCTCACTCTAGAAGTTCTCCAAGGACTTATGACAAAGCACACATCCCCCACCCCACCACTTGGAGTCATAGAACCATTCCATCCCAACCCATCATCCATAGTCACTAGTGATAAGACCCTTCTATAACCCTTGCCTATCATTGATGCTACCACCCCTAGCACCACCCAAACTATTGAAACCATCGCATCTACCCAATCCACTGAACCCCCGTCTCCTACTCTGAGATTTGTTGAATCCATCGAAGATAACCAAATCCAATCCACTCCTTCTACTCTCCTAAATCCACTCAATCCATAAAATACACACAAGTCCAATCCACTCTTCCCACTCCTAGTATCATTGAAATCCATTTCCATGAACTTCATGAATCTCCCATCCTTCCATCTCCCCCACTTGAGGAGTCTCTTCAACACTCTATTATCATGCCACCCACACAAGATGAGTCATGCCAAGAGCTTGATCCAAAGCATGCTAACATATCCCCTTTTCCACATGAAGATCCTGTCAACCCACCTAGTCCTACTCAAGAGCACAGTCCTCCATTGACTCCATCTCATGACCCCCTTGACATTGAAGATTCCACTGCTCCATCTCATGAGCCCTTATCTCCATCTCCATTGCATGATCCCTTATCGCCTAACATCACAAATACATATCCTATCATATTCCCTAATCCCTCTCTTGATCCCTTACCAATCACTCTTCCTAATCAGGAAGAAGCTGCTACCCCCTCATCTCCATCTCATGATCCTCCATCATCACCTAAACTTTCTATCCCCACATCACTTCTATATCCCCTTGGTACTCTTACATTCCTCCATGGTGGTCTCCTTGTATAATAAAAACAAAGCATATATACCACCCATCATCCTTCGCCTAATAATGGACTCGCATCATTCTTCCAGGATAACAAAAATCCCATCATGGATCAAATGCTCAAGAAAATGAACTATCAAGGAAAAGGTTTAGGCCTTCATGAGCAAGGTATTTTAGAGCCCATCTAGGTCAAAGAAAAAAATATTTATGCAAGGTCTTAAACATATTTCTCAAGTCTCATAATCTAAAAATGTTGGTACAACCTCTATATGTCCTCAACGAGCCTCTTCCAAAAGAAATATAGGCTCTTCCCATCAATCCACCAGATCATTTACTGCCATCCCTCCTTCTCCATTGTATCACCTCAAAACAACCATCCATATTCCTCCTTCATCTGATCCATCCATTTTGGGTCCTTACATCCCTCCATCCACCATATCCCATCCTTCATCTACTCCATCCATTTTAGGTCCTTATGTCCCTTCACCCACCATCACACATCCTCCAAGTACTAAGTCCATTTTGGGCCCTTATATCCCAAAATCACCTCCTCCATCTTGTCCTATTCATCCTTTTATCCCTCCATCACCTATCACCCACCATAAACATCCCACTCTCATGTCCCCTAATCAATATCAACAAAGGCACGTACCTGAACATCCTCCATCCACACATAATCCCCAAAATCCTACCTCCATCACTCCACATCATCCATCTCATCACACCCATCCTATTGCTATTAAAAGCACTTTGGATACCAAAGTAAAAATTCATAAATCTAAACATCCACATGAATCTAAAGTTCCTCATGTCCCCTCTAAAAGACGTGTTGAGGAAAAGAAAAATCAAATCCAAAATCCAAATCAAACCCATCAGCCACAAAGGCCCACCAAAGCAAAAATCAAAGCCATGTGGATCCCAAAGAAAAAAGATGCAATTCCTTTACATGAAAAACCTGTAACGACATCCAAAGTTGCTAATCCTCAAGCTAATCATTCTCATCCACCATATCCTCAATATGTTTTGGGTCCTTATGTCCCAAAATTCACTATCCCCTCTCCTCCATTATCCCCACATTCTCCATCCATTAATCCTCCTATCCTTTCACATCCACCACCATATGTGCCAATGTTGGTCCTGAAAACATCTCCCCATCACATACCCACCCCATCATTCCATCCATACACTTTCCAACATCCCATCCATTATCTTGCATATCTCCCCCATCAAATCCCTTTAATCCATTCTCTTGCATAATCCATTTATCCTAATAAGGTTGTACCAACATCCAACAGTCGCTTCAAACATGGGCTCTTAATACTTCATATGGAATTTGATGCTTGAGTCCTTCATCCATCTCCTTATCGCATATCTTCTAAATCCCCTTATCCACATCCCTATCCTTATCCATCTCCTTCCGCATGCTATCCAAAAAGTAAAAAAAAGTAAAAAAAGTAAAAAAAAAATCAAAAAAATCCAAAAAAAGAAAAGAAAAGAGACAAAATAGTAAAGAGAAATAATTCGTCCAATGGTGAAAACTTGGAAAACTAGCACCTTGGATAAGTACCATGATGAAAACCTAGAAAACAGGCGTCATGTGTAAATCCATCTAGTTTACTTCCACACTTGGGGGAAACTGCATCCCCTTCTCCCATCTCCTCCATCCAACCTATCTTACACATCCTGCATGTCATATCCCATTTATCCCAACCCCTCCATCCTCCTTGTGATCGTGATATTGATAGGGGAAAACATATATACATGCTTTGGACACCTCTTGGAATACATTCCCCTCACCTACACACTATCATAATCCTTATCCACATCCATCTACCTTCCTTGTCCACCTGTCATGCTACCATCCATATCCCTCCCTCATCCACCTAGCATATCCTCCTCCATTTATCTCCTTTATCTTTCCATGCTCCTATTTCCCATCCCTCATGCCTCATCACGTGTGACATATTTAGAATGGGGGAATCTATCTTCCTTTGTGATATAGTCCTTGGAAATATCATTCATCCATCATGGCAATCTCTTCCATCTCCCCATCCTTATTTACCTATCCATCATAGCCTCTCTTCCATCTCCCCATCCTTATCTTCCTATCTGTCATAACAATCCCTTCCATCTCCCCATCCTTATCTTCCTATCCGTCATAACAATCCCTTCCATCTCCCCATCCTTATCTTTTATCTTTCCATCATAACAGTCTCTTCCTTATCCCTCTATCCATCCATCCCTTTCATCTCCCTATCTTTATCTTCCTATCCGTCTATCATAACAATCCCTTATGTCTCCCCATCCCTATCTTCCTATCCATCTATCATAACATCCCTTCCATCCCCCATCCTTATCCCCCTATCCATCCCTCTTTATCCTCCTCCCATCTCATAATCCCTTGTCATTGGTATCTGGCTATCAGCTCACCCCTCACACAATCCAATGCCTTCTATCTCATCATCATCATTCCCCTTTCTTTCAAACATCTTTCCAATCTCCTATCAGTTTTCATCATTCATCTATCCATCATATCATCTTCCCAATTCATCTTTTGGTGCTTTGGATAACTATCCCCTCCTTGAGCTTTGTGTAGTCACCATCATACTATCCAATCCAATAGGTCTATCCTATCTCATCATTTTGGTCCCATCATTTTATCCCCTTATCAGGGTTACTCATCATCCTTTATCCATCATTTTCCTTTGGTCTTTTTTTGAACTACGTTGCCCCTACACTTTCATATAGGAAAGGTCGATATTTTGATCTACCCCCGAGGCTCCTTTTTTCCATCCTATCTTCATCATCTATCATCGGTTTTCATTGTCCCCTTTTCTCTTTTATCCATGGTCTTTTATTGAACTACAAGTGCTTTGTGATTTCACGTAGGCAAGACTAATCTATGATTGGCCCCTGATCCCCTAGGTCTTTAGGGTGTGTCAGTCTCGTGTCTTGTCTCTCTTGTGTCGTGTTGTCAAGCTATGCCCTTATATAGTTGGTTCTTCATAAATGAGATCCACTCGTATCAACAGATCCAATCAGTTTTGAGTATCTCGCATCCTATTGATCTTTTCGTTTAGTATCCATCATTGATCTCAACAAGATGCATCCTTCCTAACATACCTCATCAATCCCATCCACCCCCTTGATCCTATGGAAAAGGACATTCGAAATTGATTGTGATCTCTTGATGATTTTGGCTTTTTTTTATCATTTGAGCTCCCTATCATTGCTTGTCAAGGTCACCATGATCTCTCATAGTCTGGTTTGTTTTGACTGGTAAACATAGGGGCATATCTTGATCTTTTCTTTGTTGTATTCTTGGTTGTTCTGCGTAGTACCCACCAAGATCCCTATGGTCTTGTGTTATGCTAAGGAATCCTCTTGTGCTTGTGGTTATTCCAATGCTTGGCTTGAACAAGTTCTTCGTGACTTTGGGGTGTTGGAATAGCAGTCTTGTCTATTGTGTTTTTTTTATGCATTAGACACAAATAGGCCTTGGTTCTTCATACCCTAGTGTCTTGTGTCTTATGCTATAGCAAAAATCAGTGCTTTGAAAATGGAAACTTGAATTAGGATTGCATTTCATCTCCCATTCCATCCTCTCATCTATCAAAATCTCCCCATTCCCCATCCTTTCATCTATCAAACCCCCCCATCCATTCATCCTTCACCAATCTCCCTCCCCTATCCATCCAATCTCTTATCATCATCTCTTCAATATTCTTAGAATAATATAGATTGATTATTCTAAGCATCTTGTCCCCCATCATTTTTATTCCTTTCATCCATCTCGCATCCCAATCCAATCCTCCTCCATTCAATCTAGCACAAATCATCTACTCACATCCTTGGTCTTGTTCCCATCCTTGCTACAAGCCTTGATCCAATCATCATCATCATCATCATAATTAGGATGTATCCTTCCCTATCCTTTAGTGTTGTTTTGGGATGTATCCTTCACTCATCAACAACACTTTCATCACCATCATTGAGATGTAACCTTCCTTATCCTCATGTTGTTTCATTCCCTCATCAAAAACACTCTATAGATCATCCACCCATTTTGGCTTGTAGCTTGACTGGGGCAACATCACATTTGTCCTTAAATCCATTTGTGCTTCATCCATCTCCTATCGCTTATAATCCTCTCTTATTCATCACTTTGCATCGTCTTCCTCACCTCCTCTCACATCACATCATCCATTTCAAGATCACACTCATGTTCTCTTGAACCCGCATGTCCTCTCGAGGGGGCATCCTCAATCCCTAACCTTCATCTTCACCACCATCATCTTTCTTCCAATCTAACCATTTTCTTCTTTTTCTTATCTTTTAATCTTCTTTGAAATGATGTTACTTCGTAACACCATCTCAAAGAGGGGAAAAATGTAGACACCTAAATTTGGACAATTACATTTGTCCAAGTTTGTCCCTTTTCCTCTAAACATCCTTTTATCCACGTTAATTAGGTAATATTGATATTATCTAATTAATCCCCTTAATCTCTTCTAAATCCCTAAGGTATTTAGTTAATAATTAAATACCTTGCCCCTTTACTCCCCTTTTCATCAAATGAATTAAATAAATATGACATTTATTTAAAACCTCACATGTCACATCCTTTTCCTTAATCTTAATCCACCTCCTAATCTCATCATTAGAGATGTGCACATGTCTAATCTTTGATTAGAATGTGTCACATCCTCCAACTTTTGCTAATTAGCTTCTAATCCTCATTAACCCCTAATTGTCTTCTAACCACTGATTACCTAGTCTAATCAGTACCTTGGTCAACTATCCCCATCCACCAATGAATTTTTATTTCCTTTTTGTCTTCCCCATGTGAATTTAAAATTCACTTTTATTCATCCAAGACCCCTCTCTTCCCCATGTGAATTTTTAATTCACATTTATCCTTCTAAGACTCTCCTTATTCCCATGCAAGTTCTAGAACCTTTTGACTTATCACATCACTCACATGTGTCAAAGTCTTCTAGAACCTTTGACTTGTCACATCACTCACATGTGGGTAAGTACTGACCTTTTTAAGCACCTTGTCTTATCTAGGGTACTTCTCACCTACCTTTTTGGAAACCTTGTCACCCAATCATGTGAATTTTAAATTCACTTTTATTTATCCAAGATTCTCCTCTTCCTCATTTGATCATTGAGAGGTCACATCATCCCCTTTTCCAAGGTACTTACAAGCACCTTCGCATCACATGTCACCTTCCATCTCATGTGTCCTTGTCACACATCATCTACCACATGGAAAGATGTGAAGGCTTGTGATTCCTCAACTCACTGCAGCCCTACATCTTGCCCATGGTGGCAAGATCTCAACCTTTCATCTTTCTAGGGTTTCTCTCCATAAAATGAAAGATTTTTCTTTCATTCAAAAACACATTCTCATTCAACACATTCATTCACAACTTCATCTCTCAAGATCAAGCATTCAACTAACTCTCTCAAGCTCAACTATCCACCATTGTTGCACATTCAAGCTTTCATTCCATCCATTTGGTTCATCTTCTCAACTACCCACATCCACCATTTGAATCCTCATCAAACCCTCGTCATTTTGAATCCACTTTCATCTGATTTTCCATCAAAGGAGCACACACATTATCAATTATCGAGGGCCAACCAAGGAGATCAGCACCAACAAGGAAGGTATAACCACTCTCATTTCACCTTTCTTTTGTTTGTGCTTTACTTAGGCTAATCATTGAGGTGGTCTTGTGTTTTTTATTTTGAATTTCTAGTTAAGTCTTGCATATTTAGATAGAAAAAAACTTGATCACAATAATAAATGATTCAATAAATAAAATAAATGTGTGGCTATTTATCTGTAATTTTTATGTAGAAATCTTTGTCTAAATGGGATTTCATTTGTCATTTTCTTAGAATTTTTACACTCTCTCACCAACTTGTAACTTTGATAATTTACCTTCCTAGTTCACTTTCATAAGTGCAAAATTAATTTCTATGATGCAAAATCAAATTTGATTTATGAATGTAACCTTGTAACTCTCAAACCTAATTTGGCACATCTCTATAGACTAAAATTTGTTTGCCTCAAATTTTGGTATCTAAATTAATGTAAGGATAAGTGGTGTTTATAAACACCTTTGAGAAATTTGTTAAATTATGAGGATGAAGTTCTCAATTAGAATTTTGGATGGATCAATACAAGGTGGTGAATTGAGATTGAAAACAAGGAAGTATACTATAAGCTCATAGGATGATGATGATGATATTCATGTAATTAATTTTATCCATTTGTAAGAGAATTCATTAATCAAAAGACCATTCTCTCTATCCTAGATGATCCATTTTAATTAGGGTTATTATTCAAATACACCACCCAAACATATATTTTGGATGATTTTCACTTTAGTTAGTAAATAATAGTTAAAAGGAAAAGGTGATAATGACATGGAATTAAAAATATTGAGTTTAGATTTTTTACTTTTGGATTTATAGATACATAATTGAACCAAATTAGATTTACACTTACATACTAGAATTAAGACAAGATTATAATATTTAAAGAATGAAATTAATTTTGAAGATCCATGTGAATTTAAGATTTGAAAGTGGATAATTAAATCATTTTCCAATCTTCATACAAAATAATTTTTGTACAAACATTCATAAATACTTTAAAAATAACATAAAATCTAAACACAAAGAATATATATACCAATACAACTTTAAAATTTATTTATTTATTTTATTAATATATAAAATGATAAAGCATTTCCAAAAAAACCTCCATATTAATTTGAAGTCCATAATTTTGAAGGCACCTTACTTTGGAATAAGAATTGACATTAATTAGAGGCCCATAAAATTTTCATTTACATTAACTTATGGTCCATGAATTTACCAAAACTTAAAAATAGAATAAAACCAAACAATATGTAAGTACTACCCATGTGATCCATGAAAAAAGACAAAACAATCATTAACATATTACCCATATGATCTAGTGAAAAAAGAAAAAAAAAGCATTAACTTACAAAAATGCACATGTTTCAAGTTGAAACTTCTCTATCACTATAATAACATTGGACTACATCCCTCCTTTCCCTCCTAAAACTAAATTCCCATTACCTATAAATATATGTCCACTTCTACTATAATCAATGTATACAAGATCTGCAAGTCATTATCCAAAGTTTTTCTCTTTTTAACTTAGACTAAAAATAACATACATAAAAAATATGTATCAATAAAAAAAGATATGAGCCATGAAAAGGATAAAGAATTATGTATCTTGGCATATATTTTAGCTTATATTTTTCATTATGTTAAAGAGTGCACCTTTTGTGAAAAGATTACAAAAAAACACATGGTAGGATTGAAAAATGTTTCCACAATCTTGGACATGATATTATGCTAAAGGATCAATTCTTGGGAGAAAAATAAGAATTCGAGATAGCATGTAGATGGTGAGGCCCATCCTTTTGTAACCAAAGATTTTGGCAAACCAAAATGCTTTATGCTCCTTCTACGGTTTTTCACCTAAACGGAGATAAGATTAGGTGCCAAAATGCAATGTTACATTCAAATATGGATGTGATGTGGGTTCAATATGCCTAAACGAAACAAAATAAATGGAGAAAATGAACAAAAACTATTGAATATGACAGCAAAACTACGAAATATGAAGTGTTTGAAAACACAGTGTTGTATGCAAACATGAACTAGAAACATCCACAAATGAAAACATAATTGAATAAAATTGAAAGGGGTGGACCTGGAGGTTGAAAGAAGATCTTATAAGATTCTAGAATGCTAAAAATTTTAGTTTTGAGGCCCACTGGGACTCATTCACCACATATGGCGAATCAGTCTCGCCTTTGGTAAAATCTGTCAAAACAGGTTTTGGGATGTCTGGAACACAGAATTGCAGAAAAATATTTTTCCAGCCTAGCAGTGGGACTCATTCACCACTGATGTAAAATTATTCCACCTACAAAAATCTACAAAGTCAAAGGTCAACTTTGTGGGTCCTAGTATGCACTTTTCTGCTTGTCGGGTTGTCAGATCTAAATTTGCATAAAATAGGCTGAAAAAGGTCTTCAAGCCCCAATTAGGGTTATGTTGACTATGATGACTTAGATGAATTATTGAACACTTTTCAACATCTCTCTCCTTGACAAATTTTCCTACAAGACTTGCAAACACACATGTAAAGAGGGGAAAACTAGTTAAGGGTTAGAGTATAGGGGTTTGCCTTGGTCAAACCCCACTTTGGTAATCAAACCCTTGATAATGAAATGAAATGAGAAAGGAATGATGAACAAATAACATGCAAATATCATAGATTCACCAAACCCTTGTTGTTGAAGTTTGAAGATATGTCAATGGATGCTCCAAGATGCTTGATAATTTCTTGATTGAGTGATACTATGATGCTTGACTGAATGCTTAGATGGATTGAATGCAAGGATGAATACTTGGATGAATGGGGGTTAAAATGAATAGAAAATCATGTCTTTATACACAATTATGCCCTAATTTCTTGAAAATACAACATCATAAGCTGACCTTAGGTCTTTAGGGATAAAAACTCACCAATAATTTGAATTCATTTTGATTTTTGTGCCAAGAGGGACTCATTCACCACCTTGGGTAAATGGGTCCCACTCAAGGCATATGAGTGGGTGTTAGGAATTAAGTTGTTTGTAATGATGTTTTTCGGGTTTATACTCAAAAATACACTTAATTAAGGCCTGCAAGTGCATAAAGGGGACAAATAAAGCATAAGAAAGGTGTATTTGGTGATGACAATCCTAGAAAAGCATGGAAGTTTGTTACAAGACTTTACAAAACTTTAGAACAAGACTTGGTAAGTGATAAAAAGAGGGTATGTAGGTGAATTATAATAAGAAGAGTCTAGAAAAGTGTGAAAATGTCTTACAACACTTCCAAACACCTTTACAAGACATCATAAAGTCTTAATGATTCATAAAGATTCAAGACATAATGTGAATATGTGGGCCATATTACAACATTAAATCAAGGCAAAAACAAGAAAAATAAGCACAAGGAGGGAAAAAACAAGAAAAAGTAAAAGGGTTACTTTTTCTGTGTCCACACCTTTTAAGTGACAACTTTGCATCCAACAAATTATAGAGTCCTTAGAGTGTACACCATGTGCACTAACAAAAAGTTGTCTTGTTTGTCATTTTTTATTTTTCTTTATCTTTATAGTCATTCAATTGCTTGCATTGATAGAAACAAGTATCTATATTTTATAAACATTGAATCTATATCAATGGAAAAATAGATGGTGATGGATTAAAGGTCATTCTTTATTAATAATCAAGCTTGCATTTGACATGACCATTTTTCACAATTTGACATGAGTGTGGATTCTTTTGGATAACATTTGGAGGAGTCTTCTTTGTCTTCAAATGAGATATCATAGTCTTTGGATTATGTTCTACATTCATCTCTACTCTACTTGATTCTAGATTGACCTCTTCAACAGTGTGGCCTAGAACGCTTGTTTGGATTGTGTTAGCTTTTGACATCTACATGGAGACACTTGAGCATGCTTCAGATACATCATACTTCATCTATCTTCCATCATCTTCCTTTTAGGAATGGGAGTAAATCCTACATACATTCTTGGTTTTATTTCTTCCTAAGGGGAGGAACATTGTTTGGTGAGATTGGATCATCTTCAACATTCAATGTCGAGCTTCTACCATTGCAAGAGACTCACCATTGAGGGGGGGTTTCCTTGTCTCTCTTCTTCTTTCTCTTATGGGGGGGTCTTTTTCCTCACATGGGGTTTGGCCTTCTCATATATCATTGAGAGAATTTTTGTATTTCATCTCTCTTTTGGGGAGGAGTTTTTTCCCACTAGGTTTTCTCCTTTTCTCCATTTGTGAGAGATTTCTTTGCATTTGTACATGGGTACCTAACATGGCCTCATTTGTTGAGACCCATCTTCTTTTCCATCCTCCTAAGTTGTGCTTAGGGGGTGTTGGCGTAGGTTTTTATTTTCCCTTAGTCCTAGGATTTTCCTACACTTAATTAGGATAATAAAGTGATTTTATTACTAGGAGATAAGTGTGGGGTGTCCCCTTCCTTAAAGTGTTGAACCACTTTCCACTTTTGGCGGTCCATCTCCACTTTTTGTAGTTGATTCCTATTGGTTGGATTTTCCACCTACCTCATCTTCCAAGTTCTATATAAACTCACTACCTACCTTGTATTTTCATACTCTTGCATCTTCTTGCAATCTTTTGCATTGTATCTTTTTAGCTTGGAAGCTCTTAATGCAATATTGTCACATCAACATTGCATAATCTGTCAGAGTATTGGTTTGCATTCTTATGTTTTTCCAATTTTTGTAACTTTTATTCTCTTATTTTTTTTTAAAGTTATTCAAACTATTTTAGATTTTTAATAGATTTGAAGACATTCATTTTAATAAAGCACTAATTTTAATTTTAGGAAATCAATCTGGAGCATCTTAGCATATAATAGCATTTAGATTTGAACTAAGTATCACTGTAACATAGATTAGTTATTGAATTATTTATTCTAAATAAATTATAGTGATATATATATAAAATTGTAAAGGGAAAATCACTAGCCTTTATAATAGTATATGTATATGTATATGTCTATATATGTATATAGGGTGTGTGCAAGAAATTGAGTCCACTTTTTGGCCAAAAAGTGGAAGTGTTTTTCCCGATTTTCAGAATTTGACACATTTGACCTTAAAATTTGAAGCACTTAGAGATGAAATATTTAAAAAATTCACTAATCATAAAATGTAGTGCTCGGAGTCTAGTTTCTAAATATGTAATTGATTTCAATACCCAGATTGTACAAATTGTGTTTTAATAGGCATTTCTAAAAACCACTATTAAAAAGTCATTTTTTTTTACCATACCATGCACGTGTACGACATCCATATTTTGACTTAAATTATCGTATTTTTCTAAATCCTTTTGGGAAAATTTTTATGACTCATTGAAGCTTGTTCTTGATATTTTTTTGTAATTTTTTATTGATTTTTTTTTTGTTAAATTTTTATTAGGCAGATTTGTCATTTTGAAAAATCATCATGTACGACATGCATAAGATGACCTAGACTTATCATTTTTTTATTTTTTTTAAATTGAAAAAAAAATCTGAAGTTTGTTCTCGTGCAATCCGTTTGTCAAAATGTTATGTTGATCAAAAGTTATTAAAATAGTAAAAAACCCTGATATTTAAAGTTTATGGACCAATTTTATTAGAAATTAATTGAAAAATAGAAAAAATAATCCAATTGCAAAACAAATTACATATTTAGATTTTGCATTGTTTCATCTAAAATGGTTTTCAATTTCGTCAGAAGATTCTAAAAAAAAGGTCGTCAACCATATGTCCAAAGTCGATATTTTTCTTTGACATTGTTAGAACCTTCAACTTGCAGGTCAAACCAAGTTGAATGCCTAAGTTTGGACTTCCAATGCTTTTCCCGAACCAAAAAACTAGGCAAAAACTCGACCACAAAGCCAAAAAAAATTCAAATTTTAAAAAATGGGATCCCGTCTTATAATCGGGATCCTGTTCCCTATTGTGCAATATTCAGACCGTTGTAAAGGATATGGGATCCTGTTTCATAAACGGGATCTCGTTTCCTAGCCAATGGCCCCCACATTCAATGCCGAAGAATGGGATCCCGATTATACAATGGGATCCCGCTTCTTATAAATAGGATCCCGGTTTTTATAAGCGGGATCTCGTTTATAGTAAGCGGGATCCCATTTTATAAACGGGATCCCGTTTATTTTATTTAAATATACTACAAAAAATTAATGTGAAGTATGCAACTTCACATGTACGACTGAAAGTAGTAAAAGTAAATTATTTTTCATAAGCTATTGTATTTACAGGTGGTGAACTTGATTTTTAGTTGATTCTATCAAACGGGGCATCATCTACACCATTTTTGAAGTGGAATTGTGTTATTTTTGTGTTTGTTTGGAGGAACAAAAGGTTTTCAATTTGCAATATGGATTTAATTTTTCAAAGGAGGCATGAAGAAGACAATTTTTAAAGTGGAATTGTGGTAGTTTTCTACTTGTTTTGAGGAACACAAGAGGAAGAATTTTGTCCTAATAGGTATTCAACTTCCAATTTGGATTGAATGTTTTGAAGTATTTCACTATTAACATTCATTTATGCTTGAGAATTTTATAATTATCGGAGATAAAGCTCGTAATAAGAGAAGGAAGACATTGACTCCTCAAGAAGTTGAAGCAAATAGAGAAAAAGAGAGACATAGACAAAGAGAAAGAAGAATGAGAATGAAATCAATGAATGATGGTGGAGCAACCAATTTAACAACTATTGAAGATGAAAACATTGAGCATACCATGGTTGTAGATGAAGCTAATTTGCAAGGAGTCAATTTGGAGAAGAATATGATTATACAAACAAGTCCTACTATGTCTTCAAATCCCTCTTTGAATGTTATGGAGAATGTTTCAATATGCACAAATCTAGGTATGTCTTCAAATCCACATGTTAGTGAAATGGTAAATTTGTATGTAGAAGTTTTACAAGATGCTGGACTTAATGATGTTGACATTGACTATATTCAAAGAGATGAAACTTTTATAGAATTTGTTGAAAACAAAAAATAAAAATCTTTTGTTGCAAATGAAAATCAAAACGATCATTTTATTGAAAATGAAAACAAAACCTGTATTTTTGAAAATGAAAATGAAAATGAAAACCGTTTTGTTGATGAAAATGAAGATGAAAATGAAAATGAAAATAAAACCTGTTGTTGATGAAAATGTAAATGAAAATGAAGATGAAGATGAAAAATGAAAATGAAAATCTAGAATGTGATGTTGAATTTAATGAAAATACTTTTTTAAAATTGGAAGTGGTGTTTTCGATAATCTTCCTGGTCAAATTTCTTGGAGGCAAATAAGAACACATGCGAATAGAATATACACCAAATTCTTTTATCGTAAAAAAATTGCATTTCAATGTCAACTAATGATGCAATTGATGAGAATGCAAAAAATGAGGAAAGTAATGAAAAGGTTAGGCTTTTATGTTAAACCAAAAAGAAAAGATCAATCATTAAAACATATTATGTCTATTGTTGCTAGTGCCATTCAATCTATTGGGAAAAATAGTCAATCTAAAGATAAAAACGTAGCAAGAAGAGCTATAACTACTGCTATAGTTAATAAAGCAACATTGAATAAAATAATGGTAAGCAATATTAGTGAAGTTTTAAAAATACATCCTAAAACATTACTAAGAGCGGAAAAAAGAAGAGAAAGTATACAAAATGATCCTATCAATCAATGTTGGAGTTTCAGTGGACGACTGTGGAGGTCTGATATAAAATTGAAAGTTGAAATTAAATCTTTGATCGAAAAATATTGGCATGATAATACTAGGGTTTCATCTAGTGCTAGAGATGTTTTAAAATTAAGGGTGGGGTCCAAAGTTCGTGATCCTCACCCAAAACACCTATTAGATACAACAAAAAACTTAATTTTATAGAAAATTTTGTAGCGATTCAGTGTTACCTGGTAATATTAAAATAAGTCAAAGATCTTTTGAAAAATGTAAACCCTGGTATGTAAAAATTAATAAGCAAGGAATATCTTGTTATTGTAAAATACATGTTCAATTTCATTATTTTTATGATGTTTTTTGATATACACATTGTACCTTGCATACTAACATGATTATACAGGATTGTGGTATTGATATGCCACCTGAAGCAATAAGAGAGTTTATTTCAGATTTGTTTTGTGAAAAATCTAATGATAAATTATTTTATTTAAGTTCTTTTATTTCAGGACAATGCATTACCTATGGAAATCTTTCATTTTTAAGAATTTGTTTGAATGAAAGTGTTGATCATGATTTTGGACAAAAATTAGTAGATGTCAAAAGATTTAGGAATGCTCACTATTCTTTAAAAGATGGAAAATTAGGAAAGTGTTGTGATTTAGTTATAGAAAAAGTTTGTGTGCATGCATTTATGAGTGAATTTAAGAATAAAATTGTACCAAAATATGTCATGCACTTTGAACATGCTCGATGGCTTGATGGCCAATTTCGCGCATGTAGAAACACATTTCCAATTGGTACTATACTTTCAGTGGTTGATTTTGCGGAGAATTATACTCTCGCTCCGCAAGAGGAAATTCAATCTCAATATTATAATTCAGTGCAAGTAGCTATGTTTTCCATATTGTTTATAGACATGCAAATGATAGCACTGAGGATGATAGAAAATTTTTGAGGGAGTATCATTTTTATTTGAGTGACAATTAGTTACACTCATCAGAGTTTGTTCAATATTGTTTTAGTATATTTTATAGAAATTTAAGAGAAAGAGGAATCCATATGAAAGAACACCTCATATGGTCAGATAATTGTACAGGGCAGTTCAAAAATGCTATAATGTTCTATTGGTTAAGTAGGGTTCACAAGGAACTTAATGTCCAATATATATGGAGTTTTTCTGAAGCTGGGCATGGTAAAGGAGAACATGATGGAGCTGGTGCGTGTGTCAAAAGAATTCTTGCTAGAGAACAATTAAAATTTGAGGATTCAGTAAAATTTAAAGATGCATGTGAGATTGTGGATTGGTGTAATAGAAGATTATCTGCACCTGATTTGAGTGATTACTCTATAGTTCATCGATTCTTTTGGTTGGTGGAAGAAGAGAACATTGTATCTAGAGTTGATTGTGAGACAATTAGTGGATCTACTAAATGGTATTCATTTAGGAGTGTGACAACAAGCACATGGACTATTTGGACAAGGGAGCTTGCATGTTTTTTCCAGTTTTGTATCTCAGGAGATTGGGAAGCTTGCAAAAATACATAATGGGTTGAACAGTGGGAGCAAAGATCGTTGACACCTATAGAAGCACATAATCAATATGAAAGAACTATTGAAGAAAATGATCAATTGTTTGCATCTGAAGATTATGACCGTGTTTTAGACCTTGTACAAGAAGGTAATTTTAATTCAATTTATTTCATTTTATTTCACTTTATTAAGTTATTTTGTAATACTAAATTATTTATATGGATATGCACAAGTTGTTAAATTGAATTTTGTTGGCAGGACATGTGTATGTTGTTATTGCACCTGAGGGGAATGAAGAGAAAACGGAATATTGGTTGGCTCGTTGTGTGGAAACTAAGCATAAGTTGATAACGCCTCGAGAAGATGATGATGTCTTTCATTATCCAACAGGCACGGTGATCCCCTTAAGACACCTCCTTAAGAAAATTTTGATAACAAGTTTTAGATCCCCTTAAGCAATTTTTTAGAACAAGTCTTTGATCCCCTTAAGAAAATTTTGAGAACTTATTTGATGATGTTTTTTGAACATGTTTTCCAATAGGATCGGTTGTGGTTGTTGGCACTTGGCTACGAAAATACTTGAGAAGAAAGAATGGTCTACCTACATTTGAAGACTATGAAACACATAAAAATATTATGCATTATTCACATTTGGTGGTGGCAACAAATATAAAACTAGAGCGGTATCATGGAAGACCTTCAAAAAAATTGCTATGGTCAATTTCTATGGAAGAGCATGAGGCAATCATAGATGCATTACAAAAAAGAGAGGATGCAAATGGTACAATGGAATAAGTAAATATAGGTAAATATAGTTTTAGTTTTATTTTGTCCTTTTAAATACATTAAATACATGTTTCGACATTGGTCAAGTGTGTTATTAGTTGAAATTGATTTAAATTGTCCTTTTATACATCTTTAAGGCATAATCAAAAAAAGGATCTAGTCCATGTAGATTCAACCTAGACAACATGGAATACTTGGTAAAACTAGGTAAGTATTAGTTAAATTATATTTAAATACATGTTTTGATTACATATTGATATTGCTTGGACATTAATAGTTAAAATTGATTTATTGTCATTTTTTGTATCCTAAAGCCATCATTGCATTGATCTTATACTTTGAAATAAAAAGGAGAGGATGCCTGGATTCAACCTACAAACATGTGTGGAATACTTTTTAAATGCAGGTACTTGAGTTCTATACATATAGATAGTTTTATATAAATTAAAATATGTATGTTTTGATGATTTCATTGATATTGCTTGTACCTTTTTTATATCAGGTTGTGTGAAGACCTACTACATTCTAGCCATGAGTTTGAGATGTTCTTGAGATGGCATATCGAAATTTTATAAACATTGTTTTGAGATGACATATATGTACATACATACTTACAAAATTAAACATACTCTATGTACTTCTATGTATCAAATAAATATTCTATATATTTTGTTTCTTAAATGTGCATGTTTTCCTACTTTGAAACCTTATGTCTACATGTATAATCACTAAATATCATACATACATTATTGTTAAATCAATTATATCCTTAAGACATATTATGACCCCTTAATACATCCCCTTAAGATACTCCCTTAAGGCCCCTTAAGACACCCCCTTAAGACCCCTTAAGACATCCCCTTTAGGCGTATTATGACCCCTTAAGAAATCCCCTTAAGACGTTCTATTATGACCCTTTTAGACATCCCCTTAAGATGTTCTATTATGACCCCTTTAGACATCCCCTTAAGACCCCTTGAGACATCCCCTTAATTAACACGTTCTATTATGACCCCTTTAGACATCCCCTTAAGAAATCCCCTTAATTAACATGTTCTATTATGACCCCTTTAGACATCCCCTTAAGACCCCTTAAGTCATCCCCTTAAGACGTATTATAACCCCTTAAGACATCCCCTTAAGATTTTCTATTATGACCCCTTTAGACACCCCCTTAAGACACCATTATTTGTTTTGACAAATTATAAATTAGTGTTAGATGTTATTATTTATAGTATTTATTAATGCTTTTATTCTCTAATCTTCTATGGTATTGTTTATTTCTTAAAATTTTATACTTTCTGGTATATAAATAGATTTCTTTTGTTTGTAAATTATGATTTTGACTGATTATTGATTGATGTGAATTTAATAAGTTCATTGAGTAATTATTGCTATTTATTGAATGTACATATCATGTATATCATGTATGAAATCACTAAATTTGCAAAGTATAAATATTAAAATGTCCTATATTAATCCATGTATGAGATCACTAAATTTCACATTAATGTCTTGACTATGAACATAAAATGCATAAATGTACATGTGTAAATTAAAATTTCAAAAAATAATAAAGTCCATAATTTATGTAACATATTAAGTGCATGAAACCAATATATTAAGTGCATGAAGTAAAGTCCAACAGAGTACATGAGAAACAAGAAATATAGTCCATGAAATAAACAAATATAACACATAAAATCACATGTTTCTAGGTCATGTACTTTCTCTATAATCAAGAGACCTCTTCACACCATGCGGACTATGTGGATGACCTGAAACACTCTATATAAGAGAACTTGATGAAATCAGATGTAAGACAATAAAAAATGATTTAATGAAAATTTAATTTATAATCCATCATAAAATTAAATTACCATCATATCTACGTCTAGATGCTCTGGTGCACCTGAAGCAACCTCTAAATTCTCTAAATCAATCTACATAAACAAGACAAAGAAATTTGAAATTAGATGTACAACTCTACAATTAATTTTTTTTAATTCAATTTAATTTATAATTTATCATATTTTAATTGTACTGTATTCTGAGGTTGTGCACTAGGCTCTTCTCCAGGACTTGTTTGTACATGCTCAACTACAAGATGTGTCTCATGCTATAAAATAAAAAGAATATGTAAAATTCTCATATTATGTATATATTCAATTTAAAATTAATAATTGACTTTAAATATAATAAAAAAATTAAATTACCATTTGATCTGGAACCTGCTCTACATGTCCTCCTGGTGGTGTAACTATGTCTGGGTCAGGGCTAAAAGTTGCACTAACAAAGTCCTACTCTTAAGATCAAAATTAAAGCATGTACAATTGAATTAGGTATATATATATATATTCAAGTTTGCACATTTTGTGTAGAAATTTTTGTAAACAACCTAAAAATCAGCGGCCTCACGAGTAACTGCAACATCAAATGTTTTCCCAATGCCCATTCTTATTGTGGTATCAACCTAGACATACATGTACATAGACATTTAACGCTTATAATATTTACAAGTGTACATGCATGCGTTTCATATATCTAGTGAATTCAAAACTCATAAAATTGTAACTATACTAATGTAAACTTTAAACAAATTTACAATATGAATGTACCTGCCCCTGATCTATGACGCCCGATAGTGGAGGAGTGCTTGACAATCCCTCAGGAGGAATCGATGTGGATGCCGATTGACTCACCTAAACCAACATAAATATTTCAAACATATATGTGATTCAATTATAAATTTAAAACTCAAGCTAAATGATTTATGATTTCATATATAATTTTAAAAATTGAAATCAAAATACCCCATAAGGGTTGCCGAGTACGACTGGTGTCGATGTATGTACTCGTGGAACAAATGATTTCCCTTGCATCGTTAGTGTCATCTGTACACCAAACAATTTGATTGTTAAAATGTATTGAAAATTTTTCTTTGATATATACAACCATCAAAATTCTTATAAAATGAACGTACATCTAGATGCATATTTATACCTGTGTCGTAGTGTCCTCAGGGTGATGGTCTGCTATGAGGAACTCTATAAATGAACTGATGCAACCAGATGAACAACCAGAATCTCCCCGTCCACCTGAACTAGGTGTGGCCTGATCAAGTCCATAGCATACTTGATTACAACTAGTACATATATGGGGGATGGTCCTCGACACTCCTGGAGTGGTACTCAGACCAGCTCCATAAAAAACTCCTTCATCATCATCATCGTCTCTATGATCTCCACTCGCTATCGCAGAAGCATGCTGATCAAGGTCTCCTGCGAGTGTACTAAGGGAACCTAATGTTGAGACCAGAGCTTGATGATGTACAGGTGCAAGAATGGGAGGACCAGGAGCAAAAATAAGGGGTTGCACATGCACGGGGTGTTGGGGATCAACCCTTGCCCCTAATCTCTGTTGTGGCATGCCGCCACCAACACCTTGAAATGATCTAAAATCAAAATAATTGGGCTTTTTCCCCAAAACAAATTCTACATACAGTTTTCTCAAAAATTACAATGGGCACTCCCAATTAGCATGTGGGGGACTATCAAAAACCATATGCCATCGATCCCAAAAATGTGCACTCATCTGTGGATGTATGCACCACCTCATGGATATTCTAGATTTGTTGGGTGGAATGGGTTGTCGAGTAACAAGGTTAAGAAAGTAGGGGGCTAGATGGGCTTTCATTATTTTAAGGTCTAATATTTTTTTGTAAGAGAGACCATAAGAATAAAATTGTCTCATTTGTTCTTTGTCTCTTTGATGCCTATCAAGATCAGAATCGATCATCCTGATGGCATCAATAATGTTTTGCATCGCATATGCAAAACGTCTCACATGTGGAGGAATCAATGCTTGACTCTACATAGCATTGATTCGATTTTGTAAGGATGCAACTTGATCATTTATTTGTTCTCTCAAGCGAGCCTCGTCAGATGCGATAGGTGCTGGATGTGGCATATTAGGTGGAGGGGGAGGGGGAGGGGGAGGTGGATGTGGCTGTGGCTGAGGTGGTGGATTGATGATATCATCGATGCTAAAATCATCCATGATATGCTTGATATAAATGTGCACCTGCATTAAATCATACAAAATAGTCCATGTGCATACGTATATTAAGATCATATATTTAATTGAAATGCACATATATATACATTGATTGTTCAACTCAAGAGCATGTCCATACAAAATTCAAAATTAAATGTATGTACATGTACATTTAAAATAAAAAATATGATGCATAATTTGCATGCATACAAATCATTAAACTAAACTATGTACATACATACAAATTTCAAAATTTAAGAACTATATATGCAAATTTTTAATACATGCACATACATACTAAACAATAAACTTGAAACATTCACAAAAGCTCATTTTATGTCTAACACACACACACACATATATTACAATTTTTCAGTAGGAGAAATCATGATCTAGTAGATAGTAATAAAATATATACTATTATATATTATTCATTATAAGTTCACAAATTCCACCAAATTCATAAATCCATGTCACTAAAAATATCCATCTAGAACCAAAATCATAAATTCATATCACTAAAAATATCCATTTGGAACCAAATTTATAAATTCATCACACAAAATATCCATCGTTCACCAAATTTATAAATTCATAACTATTTAAGATCATTGTTTTAATTTATAAACTATTGTGGATCTCTACTGCATAGATCTTCATTTCTTTGTGTTTTCCTTTTCAAAATTGGGAGTTCTCCTCTCCTCTAGCCATTGTCGATGTTCATCTACGATCCTATCCATAGCCCTGACAGCATCAACAAGGGTTTGCATCCTAGATGCAAACATCCTCACAGGAGGTGTGGCACATTCTTCATTTTGAATAATGTTGATTTGATCTTGGATGGTTCTAGCAGAAGCATTGATTTGTGCTTGCAAATGAGCATGTTCATTGATTTCAGGTGGTGAAGGTGGGGGGTTACGAGGTGGAGTGGGTGGAGGTGGAGGTGAAGGTGTTGGAGATAGATGGCATGGAGGTGGATTGCAAATATTATTGAATGGATCCATGTGATCTTTAAGATATGAGTGAACCTGCATTAGATTTGTAATTTCAAGATGTAAGATACATGTTTAGGAAATACCTTTAAACCATTCAATATAAATGGCCTTAAATAATTGAATACAAATGATAAAATTATATGTAAGCCTCATTTATATGTCTAAGGCACATGTTACTTGAATGAAAATACAATTAACTATTGATATTGTATAATCTTGTAGGATCTTATTATTGTTAAATTTGGTTGGGCCTTGGGCAACTTTGATCACCAAATTTTAAGAACGTCTTTGATCCCCTTAAGAAATTTCATATTGGAACCCCTTAAGAAATTGAATTACGATTTAGGGTGACAGGATGGCTTAAGGAGATCTACGTCTAGTGAGGTCCTAGAAGAAAATGACATGGCTCAAGTGAATAAAATTTGGTGAAGTTGCTTAGACTTTAGAGTTTAGGGTTTAGGGTAATAGGATAGCTTAAGGGGATCTACATGTAGTAAGATCCTAGGAAAACATTACATGGCATAAGGGAATGAAATTTGGTGGAGTTGCCTAAGGAAACCAAATTTCATTAAGAGCCTAGGAAAAAATGATGGCTTGAGGGTTTAGGGTTTAGACTTTAGGGTTTAGGGTAATAGGATAACTTAAGGGGATATATGTAATAAGATCCTAGGACAAAGTTACATGGCATAAGGGAATGAAATTTTGTGGATTTTCCTAAGACAACCAAATTTCACTTTAAGATCTTGGTTAGGACAAAATGAATCGTTTAGTGTTGAGGGTTTAGAATTTAGAGTTCATGGTTTAGGGTTTAGAATTTGGAATATTTAATGAGCTTGCAAATTAGTGAAGAACATTTTCTTGTGGAATAGTTGATTGAGATCTACTCTTGTTTCAACTGACCAACCTAGATCATGATATCTCATTCATATTATAATCTTGCAGGATCTTATTATTGTTAAATTTGGTTGCCTTAGGCAACTTTGATCACCAAATTTTAAGAACTTCTTTGATCCCCTTAAGAAATCGAATTACGATTTAGGGTGACAGGATGGCTTAAGGGGATTTACGTCTAGTGAGGTCCTAGGAGCAAATGACATGGCTCAAGTGAATAAAATTTGGTGAAGTTGCCCAAGGCAACCAAATTTCATTAAGAGCCTTTAAAGAAAAAATGATGGCTTTAGGGTTTAGGGTTTAGGGTTTAGAGTTCAGGGTTTAGGGTAATAGGATAACTTGAGGGGATGTACATGTAGTAAGATCCTAGGACAAAATTACATGGCATAAGGGAATGAAATATGGTGGATTTTCCTAAGACAACCAAATTTCACTTTAAAGTTGGGTAGGACAAAATGAATGGTTTAGTGTTTAGGGTTTAGATTTTAGAGTTCTGGGTTTAGGGTTTACAAAACTTAGGGTAAAGTTTTGGTGCCTTGGAATATTTAATGAACTTGCAAGTTAGTGAAGAACATTTTCTTGTTGAATAGTTGATTGAGATCTACTCTTGTTTCAACTGACCAACCTAGATCATGAAATCTCATTCATATTATAATCTTGCACGATCTTATTATTGTTAAATTTGGTTGCCTTGGGCAACTTCACCAAATTTTAAGAACTTCTTTGATCCCCTTAAGAATTTGTCATATTGGGACCCCTTAAGAAATCGATTTACGATTTAGGGTGATAGGATGGCTTAAGGGGATCTAGATGTCTAGTGAGGTCCAAATTTAGTCATACTATAGCCTCATTGGTTCCATCTAGCTCTGGGTCAAAAGTGTTTACCCCTCTAATAAAAAAAGTATCATGTTAAAAATGAATCAATCTATACATATCACAAAAATAACAATAATCTTAAATGTAACCCATACTCTAACCATAATAGAATGCTAAATGATCCCCACCCCTAACCATATCCTAATTGAATTGTAAACCTAATTGAAACTTAATTAAATTATAACCTTTACCTAATCTTAAATGTATTCCTATATTATATTATATTAAATTATATTATATTTAAATTAATTTATATTTGTATTATAATTATATTAATATTTATTATATATTCCTAATTGTAACCTAACTATTTACTACAAACCTAATTGAATCTTAAGCCTAATCCTCATTAAAACCCCAAGTAAATTGTAACATTACCTATCCTTAATTGTAATCTTATATTATATTTTATGATATTAAATATTTATATTATTTAATATATTATATTATATTAATATTTATTAAATATAATATATTAAATAATATAAATATTTAATTATATTTCTTTTATATGAATCATCCTCATATCTCTAAATTGTAATAATAGCATGTAGTTCCTCCAACCTATCATCATGTACCTCCTCCCTTTCCCATGTAATAGGTGTACCTTCTAGGTGTTAAATGGTTCCATCTTGGTCTCCTTATTGATGCATTTCTATCCTTCCACATAAATCTATATAGTATTCAAATATAGGTAATTTATTCAAATATAGGTAATTTTATGGTTATTGAATCTCTCTTAATTGCTAAAGAATCCATTGTGATTGAGGATGGGTGGATTATTATCTAGGATCACATCTTAAAAATCCTATAGAGGTCATGTGGTATGTGTTGATTAATACATATATTCCCATACAAACCTCTTTCCATGTATTATCAACTCTCCTATATAATAGACACCTTACTAGATTTAAATTTCATATGATATATATGTACCCAAGTGTTTCCAATTGGAATTGCTATAATTATACTTTTATGGCATTCTAGATATTCAAAATAGTTTTCATAAATCTACCAAATAGACCCATTCTTGACATTGAACCTACATAATTTTAGGTATGTCTAATGAAAGAAACTTTACCCATAGCACTCTCACTCACGCTCTCCTATCTTGTGATATAATAGAATAAAGTTTTCTTCCAATGATTTAGAACCCTAATGATCATGTCTAATTGTCATAGAGAGTGATCATCCACTCTTCATAAACTTGTAGAAACCAAAAGGTTTTATATTATGTGTTCAAATAAGTGAAAACATTACAAAAAGCTCTACTAAATGGTGACAACAGAGGGTTTTTTAAGGCAACCAAATTTCATTTTAAGGTCCTAAGACAAAATTCAAATGCTTTAGTGTTGAGGGTTTAGATTTTACAGTTTAGGGTCTAGGGTTTAGCAAACTTAGGGTGAAGTTTGGGTGGCCCTTGGCATAATTTAGACTTGCAAGTTAGTGCCAATTGGAATCGATTGTACGCACTTAGATTTATGAATTTGCTAACTAAATTTGCAAACAAACATCAAGATAAACTTTACGAATTTTAACTATTCTTTAACATATTGTTTTCTAATCTAATTATAATTTAACATTGAAACTAAAGTTTAATATATATCATTTTTTCCATACGAAGCAAATAAAATTTTAAACATTTAAGCAATGCAAATGAATTTTTTTGAGCTTGAAATTACCTAGTTTTCAAAATCAAAATGATTTGTTTGATTTCAATTTAGGGTTTTAACAAAAAAATTTGTTCCAATTCAATTTAGGGTTTCAATTTTTAAGCAATTAGGGTTTTTAATGCAATTTTTCGTTTCAATTCAAACTAGGGTTTTCAAATTCATTTTTTTCGTTTGATTTGAATTCAGGGTTTCAAAAAGCTTGATTAGGTTTCTAAATGCAATTTTTTATTTCATTTTGATTTCTAGGGTTTTGAAATGCAATTTTTTTTTCAATTAGGGTTTTCAAATTCAATTTTTTTTGGTTTAATCGAGCAATTTAGGTTTCAAAAGTTAAATTTTGTTTGTAAAACACAATTCAAGGTTCATTTTTTCATTTTTATTAAAAAACCTTCAGGTTTCAGTGCATTTTTTCATCTATTTTTACAATTATTCATTTCTACTATAATAGTTAAAAAATTGCTCAAAACGTGAAATAAATTAAAAAAAATGCTAAGTTCACTTATTTTCTTCACAATTTCAATTAAAAATAGAAAAATGCAAAAAAATGGGATGTAGGTGGGTACCTATAGTTGATTGTGGGGGTTGTTGTTGCCAGTACTCGGGGTCCCGTCAGCTGTGCAGTGAACTCTGTTTATTTTTTAAAAAATAAATAGCAATATAAAACGGGATCCTGATTTCTACAAAACGGGATCCTGATTTGTAGAAATCGGGATCCCGTTTCATAGTAATCGGGATCCTGTTTCATGGAAATCGGGATCCCATGCCTTTTCCATTGGTTCGAGATCCTATGGGAAATGAGATCCCGATTTTTAAAAAGCGGGATCCCATTCTGTGTCAGCCTCGGGATCCCGAAGCTGAATGGGATCTCGATTTTTAAAAATCGGGATCCTGTTTATTAAAATCGGGATCCTATTTTCTCAAAGCCGATTTCAATTTTTTGGTTAAGGCAAAAACTTCCACGTTTCGTGGACTCAACTTTGTGCACTTACCCTATATACATATGTGTGTGTATACACTATTATAAAGGGAAAACCATCACTTGACATTAAAGTATCTAAATTAATTAAATAAATAAGGAATTAAAGATGTAATTGACCTATTTAAATGAGTTGGTATTGATAACTGAATTTAGTGTTATAATAAATGCTTAAATAAATAAAATAAATGTATGGCTATTTTGATGTAAAAGTCTTTGTCTAAATGAAATTTCATTTTTCAAATTTCTAGAATATTTACACTCTCTCACTAACTTGTAACTTTGACTATTTACCTTCCCAATTCACTTTCATAAGTGCAAAATTGATTTATGTGGATGCAAAATCGAATTTGATTTATGAATGTAACCTTGTAACTCTCAAACCTAATTTGGCACATCTCTATAGACTAAAATTTGTTTGCCTCAAATTTTGGTATCTAAATTATTGTAACGATAAGTGGTGTTTACAAACACCTTTGAGAAATCTGTTAAATTATGAGGATGAAGTTCTCCTCAATTAGAATCTTGGATGGATCAATCCAAGGTGGTGAACTGAGATTGAAAACAACAAGCAAGCATATAATAAGATCATAAGATGATGATATTCATGCAATTTATTTATCCATTTGTAAGAGAATCCATTAATCAAAAGACCATTCTCTCTATCCTAGATGATCCATTTTAATTAGGGTTATTCTTCAAATACACCACCCAAACATATATTTTGGATGATTCACACTTTAGTTAGTACATAATAGGTGATAATGACATGGAATTAAAAATATTGAGTTTAGATCTTTGAATTTTGGACCTAAAGATACATAATTGAACCAAATCCGATTTGCACTTATGTACTAGATTTAAGACAAGACAATATAATATTTAAGGAATGAAATTAATTTTGAAGATATGTGATGTCAAGATTTGAAAGTGGATAATATTATTTTTTAACCTTCATACAAAATATTTTTTTACGTGCATTAATAAATACTTTAAAACTAAAATGCACAGCACACACACACATACACATGTGCATGTGTGCACACACACACACAAATTTATTTATGTTATTTATTAATATATAAAATGATAAAACATTTCCAATAAAAAATCCATAATTTTGAAGACACCTCATTTTGGAATAAGAATTGACATAAAGACCCGCCCATAGATTTTTCATTTACATTAACTTATGGTCCATGAATTTACCCAAACTTAATTGAATAAAACCAAACAATATGTAAGTACTACCCATGTGATCCAGTGAAAACAAGACAAAACAATCATTAGCATACTACCCATATGATCCAGTGACTAAAGACAAAACAAGCATTATCATACAAAAATGCACATGGTGCAAGTTGAAACTTCTCTATCACTATAATAACATTGGGCTAAGCCCTCCTCTCCCTCCTGAAACTAAATGGCCATTGCCTATTAAGTGTATGTCCAATTCTACTATAATCAATGTATACAAGATCTGCAAGTCATTATCCAGAGGTTATTTTCTTTTTAACTTAGACTAAAAATAGCATGCATAAACAATATGCATCAATAATATGATTTATGCATCAATAAAAAATCATATTAGCCATGAAAAGGAGAAAGCATTATGTATCTTGGTATATATTTTAGCTCAGATTCGCCATGAAAAGGAGAAAGCATTACGTGTATCTAGGCATATATTTTAGCTCAGATTCGCCATTATGTTAAAGAGCCCGCCTTTTGTGAAAAGATTACAGAAAAACACATGGTAGGATTAAAAAATGTTTCCACAATCTTGGACATGATATTATGCTGAGAAATCAGTTCTTGGGAGAAAAAAAAGAATTCAGGATAGCATGTAGAAAGTGAGGCCCATCCTTTTAAGTGACAACTTTGCATCCAACAAACTGTAGCGTCCTTAGACTGTACACCATGTGCACTAAGAAAAAGTTGTCTAGTTTGCCATTTTTACTTTTTCTTTATTCTTTACAGTCATCCAATTGCTTGCATTCATAGAAAAAGGAGTCTAGATTTTAAAAACATTGAATCTATATCAGTGTAGAAACACATGGTGGTGGATTAAAGGCCCTTCTTTATTAATAATCAGGTTCATCTTTAACTGGTTGAAACAATGAGTTTTAACCATCTTGCCTACTGACAAACTGTGATCAAGACAAGTGGGTATAATGTTGCAGACACCTGGTTAACACTAAGGTAGACCAAAGAAACGGGGGGCCACTTCATTGATGATTTTTTAATGTGTTTTGCTCGTCAACGTCACAATGACTGTGTACAACACTTCTCGACAACAAGATCCCCGCTCCCAATCTCTGGACAGCTGGATCAAGCTTTTTGGGCCACTTTGACTTCACATGGTTGAGTTCTGTCAGGTCCGGGAACGTATAATTCTCTGAGATTACTTGCTAAAATGACTTAATCACATCAAAAGTCGGCAATAATTGCTTAGTCGAGCATCTTTAGCTTACTTTCTGACTTGGATTGATTTCAAAGAGAGTTCAGATGCTCAACTTTCACATCAAGAAAGCTGTTCAACGCACTTGAATTGATCAGGACACTCTTCCCAACCTCCCTAACTGTAGCACGCAACGTTCAATCATGGAATGTAAGGGACCTTCCTATTCCCTTCCTAAAGTATCAACTGAGCTAATCTAACGACCACAATTATATAGATGTAACATGCTATTCGCAATAAAAGTTAATGGTGTCGGCTTGGGTGCCACCTTTGCTTCCATACGGCAAGAAGTCCACTTTTTCCACAGTGATCACCTTGAGGGTAGTGATGAAGCTGCATTTGGCCTTGTCCCTTTGGGACTACATTGTGAGAATTGGGCATCAAGGGCTAGGAGGAGATTAAGATTGGGGGAGGGAATTGGTTGGGGACTCAAAGGAGGAAGCGAATCAGCACCCAAGTAGTTGGGAAGAGGGAAATCCGAGGGTCAAGTCTTGAGAGGAACTTGGGACTAGGGAGGAGAGGAGGGGAATGTTTGGAGACTAGGTCTTTGGGAGAGACAATGGATGAAGGAGGGTTATTCTAGGGGTTGTTAGTATAGTTGTAATTGCAATAAGGGGAACATGAAAGAGGAAACTATAATAATTAAGTTTAGAGAAGGAGTCAAGATTGAGACTAAAGAGGAAATGAGGATCGAGAACTATAACAAAGTAAGGATTGGGTCTTGAGGGAACTAGGAATCAGGCTTCATGGGTGGAACCAAAATTGGAATAGGGATACATAAAGCATAGAAAGTGTGGATTAGGGATGACTTGGCACTAAGGAAGTGGTGTCAAAGTCTTAGGTTACACAAGAGTTTTGAGCTCTATGGGAATAAGATGGAGAGTGTCAGGGTTTTGGGTTTCACAAGAACTCTGGAACAAGGGAAGTGGTGAAAGGTTTGGGGGATAGGGAAGGGAAGGAATTAGGGATTAGGGAATTGGAGGGATCGAGGATCAGGGTCAAGGCTTACTAGTACCCAAATAAAGGTAAGCTTGAAACTTTAATGTTGAATGTAAAGTGAAGGAGTCAGGTTTATGGAGATTGGAGGGGGACATGAAAATGGTACTTGAGGAAGGGAAACTCTAAAAATTTGAGAAAATGAGGAAGTTAAGGACTAGGTTTTTGGGGATGAAAAGGGAATGGAATCTCTAATAACCCAAAACACTAAGGAACTTTAACACAAAAATCCCAACACTTAGGATTTTATTTTACCAAAGACAATGACAACATGTGGAGGAACCACTTGCAATTTCTTAGATTGGTTATCAATGGTGGGTAACTAGGGCAAGAGCACATAAGTAGACAAAATTTAGCCAAATTTTTAAGTTTTCGATGCTAGAAAATTTGGGCACTAACAACTAGAACACAATGAACTAGATTGATAAGATCAGCTTATCTTTGTTTTTCAACATCTCAAAGGCCTAGGAATTAGTATGTCAATAATTGAACTAGTTTGACCAATATCAAGTCATGGTCTAATATTTATCACTTCATCCATATGGTGGAATAGTTTGATTCAACTAGAAGACAATGCACTTTGGCTCATTCACAAATTTAAATGAAAACACCTCTTTCAAAAAGGCATCCAAGTTTTATGAGATCTTTGGGATCTCACCAACTTCAATTGGGAAATTTGGTAACATCTTAAGCTTCAATTTTTCCTTTGTATAAAAGAAAAGTAACTAGTGTTTGATATTTAATATCTCATCTCAACCTCCTTATCGTCATGTTTTCCATGTTTTTTCATTATAACTTTATAAAGTATTGGAGGTGGTATGATGGTCACAACATTAGGTTCTTTCCACTTAAAGCCACAAGTGTAAATAACTTCTTCCATCTATCCCCCTCTAGTGTTGCCTCAATGCTAAATGGATGTGCAAATTCAATTGAAGCACATGTAATAATCTTAGCCAAATATTTGGTATTCCAAAGCTAATGCACAATCACAAATCACCACCTAGAATCTCCTACATGTCAATTTGTTCATTAGTACTCATCTCAAGTTTATTTTCCCCTTCCAACATTCCCATTCTACTCCAAGCCTAGGCGTATTAAACATTTATTCTAGTTTTTCTCATGCCCACAAGCTATATCTCTTTCTTGTATCTACATTTCCACCACTCTCCCCCATAATGAATGTAGGAATTTACTCTTTTGGGTATTTTAGCATTTAGCAATGTTATCACCAATACTTGGAGACATGTAATTATTATGTTCATATGGAAGTGATACTATTTAATTTATTTTCTCACTTTATATTCCCTTTTAAAATTGAAATTGAAATTTTATGTGTTACTAAAGTTCAATAAAGACCTCATAGATCAAGTCACTTGCTTAAAAACTCAAATTCCTTGGACGGTATGCAAGAAAATACCAAATACCAACTTGGAGGTCACATAGCTTGCCAAGGACTCTAAGCAACCCTCAACTCTCTAACATGCTACACAATGAAGGAAAAATAAACCAAGCTAACTATTATTATTTGAACAATATCCAATCCATTGTTAATCAAATCACAACCACTATTATAATTGAGGTTAAATGGCCTATTGTTGAGGAATTGGAGATCTAATGTGGCCACATTCTTAGTGGAATTTCATCACCTTGTTTGATCCTTAATATATGTATTACAAAATTTGTAATTTTTTTTTTTTTTTTAAATTTTAATTTTAGCATTCTCCATCTAGGTTCATCAATATTTTTGAGTTTTGACTATTTGACAATTCTTGCATGGACTATTATGCTATTTTTGATGTGTCTCTGTGATTGTAGGTTATTTTTTATTTTTTATTTGGTTTGTTTTATCTTATTTATGTGTAATCTATAAAATTTAATTCATTCAAGAAGAGCATTATTTCATTTCAAATTTTATAATAAATGTATTTGGGAATAAAATAGGTTATAATAAATGTATAATGTATAATATTATAATAAAATAATTAATAGATAATAATACTTAGTTTAAATGAGTTGAGATGGAAAATGTAAAACAGAGTTAGAATATATTTATTATCTTTATGTTGATTGAAGGTTGTTCATAACGAATATTTTGTTGTATGTCATGCTCAATCATTAAATTTGGGATGATACATTTGTATCTACAACGTTTAGATTGAAGGTTATAATAAATAGGTTATAATAAATGTATAATGTAATAATATAATAATAATATGAAATAATGTACTTAGTATTATAATGAAATACTGGTTTAAAACATGGAATTAATAGATAATAATACACAGAGTTAGAATATATTTATTATCTTTATGTTGATTGAAGGTTGTTCATAACGAATATTTTGTTGTATGTCATGCTCAATCATTAAATTTGGGATGCTACATTTGTATCTACAACGTTTAGATTGTGATGAATATTTATTATAAATCTAGGCCTTGTTGGGACTATGCTATGCCCATAGTTTAATCTTTGGACACTTCTTATCTATGTGATTGTGTCCTATGCTATTATGCTCTTTAGAACTTTTTTTCCATTTCTTGTACCTTCTCTTAGAACATTGTGGTTTTGAAGATCACTTTTAGGGGCCTACTATATGAAAAATGGGAATTTGTTTGACTTCCTTGATGATATTCAAGCTCCATTTACTAACATGACAAGATCAACAATGGACATACATAAAATTCAAGTGCCTAGTGTATTATCTAGGAGTTCTTATGTTGATGAGTACTTGTATGTAAGGATTTTAATAACAATTTTAGTATATTTTAATTTGGTACTATCTAATGAGTACTAATATCCTTTGTACAAGATCTTAGGTGCTAAATTCAAAATACTTTGCATGCAAGCTAATAAATAATGGTCATATTATTTGGAAGGGCTGGCCTTAGTAAGTGAAAAATATATTTAAAACGGAGATAGGGGTGTAGACATGAAACATCCAAGGAATAAATCTATACCTTTGGTCTATTCTATAATGTAGGAGTGGTTGTAATAATACTTGGCCATGACTAGTATGGACTATGATAGGATTCAATGGATGATGCAATTTGGAATTGTGACAAATTCTATGCAAAAAGGACAAATTGAGTGTTAGGACATTGTATTTAAGATAAAGCAAAATTAAGTGTAAAACAAGAGGGTAAAAGGATAGGGTGTGCAAATTTCTTTGCTATATTTATCCCCCAATTTGGCATGCATGTGAACTAGATGAATCATGCATTCTAAAGTAATTAATGAAACAATTGAAATAAGAAAATAAATTTATGGTTGCTAGAGAAACATATCCCAACTTGCATACATATATCGTTAATAAAGTTACAAAAATATAATAATAACACAAAATCATAATCATGATTTTTTTTCATTTTAGTGTAAAATTTATTAACTTAAATATAAGGGAAAGAGGATGTGAGGTAAGAGTTTCAAAAATGGATTCATGGGGATTTAATTGACTTGTCCCCCATGAAACATTATAAAAGGCTAAGGAAAATAAAGGCATCATGTTGTATAGGGTTGTTGAGGATTTGGAACTAGTGTGGCCCCCTCAATGTATACAAACATGAGCTAAAAAATGATAACATGATATGTAGGATTTTTAAGGATTTGGAGCTTGTGTAGTCCTATTAATCTACAAAAAATTTCAAGTTGAATTGAAGACATGATGTGTAGGGTTGTCAAGGAGTTTGAACCAAAGTGGACCCCTTAATCTATACAAACATAAAATATATGAATATTGAAAATTAGCACAATGCATATTGATTTTGAGGAGTTGGAACTAGTGTTTCCCCCTAAATATGTGCATGAACGAGCTCATGTAAAAGTAAAGATAGTGTAGAGTATAACATGACCTTTCAAATTGAATGCACATTTTTTGAAGGAGTCAATTTTACGAGAGAAAAAGGTATAATTTCCACATGTTAAATTATGTTGGCCCTATCATATGAAGAAAATGGTAATAGTGTGAAATCCTATGAATAACATATTTCCCCCTAATTTCAGCCCCAAAAGTTCAGACAAGTGAGCAGGAGATATGTAAAATGTGTTGGTGTGAATATGCTATTTTTCCTAACTAGTTCACCTAGTAGGTCCTATTCAATGTGTTAAGTTTTCTTAGGTCCTAGGAACATTTCTAGAAGTATTAGGTGTCATGTGACCTTATCTTATCTTATCATGACATTTAATACTTGTTTCCTAGGTCATTTAATAATTTTTGAGGTAGTTGTCTCATTGTACATAGTTAAGATATGTAATGATCTTGTCTAATCCTATCTCTCGACCTTATCTTTATAAGCAATGCATCATATGTACATTTCACTTCCATAATCAATCATAGCAATATATTATTTTCGTTCTCTCTTGTAGAAGATATTTTGGTTTGGCAGTTGATCTTGGGGTGTTGGGAGTTCACATTCAACTCCTAGACATGGTATCAGAGCTCTAGTGTTGTAGACTCCTCAAATATGAGGGACATATTTTGGCTTGAAGATTTTTTTGGGTATAATTTGGGGTTTCAAGGACCTCATTGTTGAATCTAGAGCATCATAGAAATTCAAGATTGGATTTTTCTTCATCATCCAACATGTATAGGACCAAATATACAAGGGTTTCAAGTAGGGTGAAGGTTGTTAGATCTAGGAGATAGCTAGATTTTTGGAGCACTTTCAGCCAAAATTGACCTTGTAATTACATCCAGAAGGTTCAAAATGTAAATATCTCTTGTCAAATCATCGAAATTGGAAACTTTTTCTCAAGGGCATTAGAGGAATTTTTTAGCAATTAGTATATTTCATATGGATTTGTACCTAGGCATATTGTACGATGTCACTGTTAGGTTTGTAGTCATTGGTCAGGTGGAATATTCTTGGCATTGGTGACATATTTTTCATATCCCTTCATACTTTTACTACATATTTCTTATGAAATTTTTGCATCATTCATTGGGTACTTGGTCTTTCACATCACAAACAGTACAAAATTTTAACATTTTTTATTATAAAAATTATGAGCCTCCAAAGACTCTTCACCATCACCATCTTCTCTTGGTGCAACAAACTGCTTCTTCTCCATCAACTTTTAATTTTCAGCTATCAACAATTCATTGATTCTCCTCATCTCTTCTTTCAACAATGTGACATCCTTGTCCTCTTCAACCTCTTCATCAAATTTTGGACCACTGTTGTTCACAATTTTAAATTGCAAACATCCTTCATCTGTTGGATTTAATTCACTCCATCCACTTTCTACTACTACAACCTATGCATCATAATCCTTTCCACTTGTGTGGGTTGTCCGCACATGTTCATCCTTACATTCAACCCTTACCAAAGGGCTGCAATACTCTTTCTCTTCGCTCTTCTTTTTGTTGTCCTCTTTCAAGAGGACGTTCTTCTTGGTTCTCTCTACCTCATGAGAGATATCCACTTTCTCACATTCACTCCAATCTTCATCTTCTTCATTGGATAACACTCTATCCTCTTTGTGTGTCATTCTACTTCACACTTTTTAGCCTTCACCAAAACACCTACATGTGGCTCTTTATCATACATTTTCTCATCTATTTCAACTTCCTTGTTTTTCCCACCTTTAAGGGCATCCAACCTTGCTTGTCCAGAGTTTCAAAACCTCTACATAACAAAATCTGAAAATCCTCTTTCTCGTAGCTCCACAAACAAAATTCTCATGGGTCTCTTCATGACCTATCTCGTCCTCTTATTTGAAGACACCTAACTCATTGTTGCAATATGTAACTTTTGCAACCTGCACACACACACAATTTATAGAGCTAATGCTCTTTGCAATTGTAGGTACTCCTTGTAACAAAAATTCACACTTACCATCCTCTACCCAGCCAAGACTCTAGAAGATGCTCCTCTCAATACTTCCTCTACCCACTTTCCCTCAGTGGTGAAAGTACACACACCTTCTACCCAACCTTATCTCCCTAGAGAACAACCAACACAAACAACTCAACTCTGTAAGTGTAAAAAAATTCACAACTCGTTCCTCTTTGCACTTCTCCCAATGAGAAACCAAGCTCCAATACCTAATGATGGAGAATTTTTTTTTAGAGTTATCAAATGATGAAATCCACAACCAACCTTACCTTAATTTGATAATTTTATTTATCAATTAACTCCAATTTAAAATTTCACAAAAACAATGGTGGCAATCCGATATATTTTTGAACAATCAAAAATTCTAGATATTTAAATTTTTACTCACATTTGAATTCAATTTCAATATTAACTATTTAATTCATAGGCCATAGGCCATATACAATAATTTTATACTCCTCTGATTAAATTCTTTCGATCTGAATTTTTAAAACATTCTTATCTTCCTTATTCATGTCAGGAAAATGTGTCTCAACCTTGCAATTACATAAGGTACTATTGATACATAAAGTACAATTGATACATCCGTGATGGGGGGCGCAAGGGGTTTCCCCCTTGTGAGGGATCCAAGGGTAGCGTGTCCTAGCGGGGGCTCAGGGGTAGCACCCTCGAAAGAAAATTTTTATTTATATTTTATTATTGTAAATCTGGACTGTTCATCTTTAGGTCTTACATCTGATGCCTGATATTTTATCAGCTTGACTTTCCTTAGAAGGAAACCCTATTTTATGATGGTGTTGTATTACAACTGTGTATTGTGATGTATTTTGAGAGTCTGATAGCAGTCGTGTTTCCTATGGATCTCTGGTTGGTGATATACTCCTGTGAGAAGCTTTCTCTGCAAGTATATTGTAATCTTTGTGATTTTTGAATAATATATTGGGAAACTTTTGGAGTGTGCGATTTTTCTCTCGAAAGGGTTTTCCTCACATATCACTGTGTTGTGGTATGCATGATATTTATATTTATTTCTATTTAAGTTTTTGTAACTGTTAAATATCTGTAAAAGTTTTGCATTATTCTCCTCTCAAGATTAGTGTAGGAAGTTGTTTCACTACCTTAGCTTCCTTATAACTCCTATTCATGTATTGCCTTGGACAATTCAATTCATTTTTATTTATTTATTATCTCCTTTTCTCCAACCACTTCCTTTAGGTTAATTTTGGAAACATTTTTATTTCCTCTTCTATATCTTTCCCAAGCAAACCTCTCCCTATTCTCCTATTGTCATCTTTGAAACATAAAAAAATTAAGGTTCACCAAAAAGAATAATGGAATATGGGGGTATGATGGAGCTATTTGTCTAATTTCATTTAGGAAATGAGATTCAAACAATGAAATGACTAACAACCTTGAGGTGAGTCAAGTCAAAGTGTGAATCTACAAATTTCCCTTTTATATAAGGACGGGGATCCTTATTAAACAACACTTTGGGGAGAAAGATTAAAAATAGAAAACTAACTCCAAAATGCAAGCTATAAAGTGAATCTAATAGATTAAGCTCAATTCTAATGGAACCTGAAACTAACATGCATATATGAGAAAGGGAAAATGATGTGTACCAATCACCAAAAGTGCTTTTTCAAAGCTAACCGAGGAGTCATTTTCCCTATGGAAAATGGGTCTTGGCTAGGTCTCTATAAAAATAGTTTTTGGGTTCTCTTCATCTATGTCTGCACTCCCAAATCCCTGATTTTCATAGTCGGATAACCAAAAATAAATCATGTAGATCAATTACCGTGAAATTGCAAGAATGATGAAAACAAATGCAACTTTGACAACTTTACAATTTTTCTCTTCAAGAGATTTTCCACCTAAAATATGTAAACACACATTAAGAGGGGAAATTTTTTTGTTGTTGGTGAATGGGGGTTTTCCTTGGTCAACCCACATTTTGGTAATTAAACCTTGTAATGAAATGAAATAGCATGAATGAATGATGAATGAACAAATGCAATGTCACAACTCACCAAACCTTTATATGAACCTTGGAATGTAGATCTGCAACTTGCATGAAATGGCTTCAATGGATGAGGATCTTGATCTTGAAACTTGATTTGAAATAATGCCTTTGAATGCTTGAATGGATCTTGAACACTACATTAACATATTAGCTCAAATAACACGCATGATCTGTAAGAAGACTTTGACATGATAATATGATCTTGAATGCTGCAAGAATTCTTTCAATGAATTTTCCCTTGAATGCCTTGACTTGCTCTTGAAATGCTCCTATAATTCTCTTGTGAAAATACCCTTGGTCTCATGAAAATATTCTACGTGAAACATAGTTCAAAATGACCTCTTATTTATACACATGTTAGCATCAATTCCCAAAATTCAAATAACACAAGCTGGCATGTGAATATACATTTGAAATCATTGAAATACTGCCAAAAACATAATTTAAATTAGGGTCCTAGGTCTAAGTGAGGACCCATTTTCCCTTGGGAGGATGGGTCCTAGGTCACTTACCTAGGACACACATTGCTCAATGATAAGTGTTATTTTATGGCATTAATGAATGTTGGGTTTTCCTCTTTAGAAGTTGCAATTAATTAGGCTTGGATTTGAACTAAGGGGCCAATTAAGGCATAATTTACCTCAATTAATTAATAAATCCCTAGATAAGTGTGAAAGTGTAAAGTTACACCTTACAACACCATAAATAAGGCACAATTAAGTCCATTTTATTTAATAGGGCTCTAAACTTAATGTGAATATGTAAAACATATTATAACACTAAATTAAGGCATCATTTAGCTCATTTTAATATTAATATTTTCCAAATTAAGTGTGAAAAAGGGATACTTTTTCCTACACTACAATCTATCCATAAATTTGGTCCTCCTCCCTTTTCTATGTATCCTACAGCTCTCTCTATGGTGCACACCACTATTCTCTTGCCATGATGCATCATTGTTTTGTTTTAGCATCCTTTTCTCATTTTCTAGCAGTTGTAGCCTCCCTTTCTATTCACTTATTCTTGTCATTTCATTCCCATTTCAATTCTCTCATGGGATCAACCAATCTACAATTATTTATTGTTGCATGCATTAAACCTACATCTATTCCCTCCATCTATGCATTTTCATGGTTGGCTGTAATTTCCAAGTTTAATTGGTTGCCTTGTATCTCCTCCTACACAACCTTTTATGTTTCTTTTTTCTTTATTGTCTTCTTACACAACCATAGCCTATTCATTTTCTATTTTTTTTCATCATATATCATTTCATTTGAATTATAATCTCCTTTCTACCAAGCACAACCCCTAGCATTCCCCTAATCTGAATTTTTTAATTTTTCTTTTGGTTGGTCCTTTTCTCTCTCCTGGCTGCCCCTTCTCATTGTAATTTACTTTTGTAACAATAAATAAAATTAATAATCTTATCTTTACCTCTCTTTTTCTATTCTTTGGAAAAAAGCCAACAATCCTAGTGACTTTGTTGAGGTCAATTTTTAAATGGAGCATAATAGAGAAATCACATCAATGAACTAAAAGGTCAATATTTATACCAATTCAATGATCATCCTTCTAGAAAATCAATGAAATTTTAATTTTGAAGAATAATTGATGTAATTTGAACATGATATTTTGTCATTGAAAATGACAACAATGTCATTCAATTACGTCTCAACCAACCACAACAACAACAAATTGAAACAAAAATCAAAATTATACTGAAAAGATTTTTGGATGATGTAGGATCACTTGTGGACCCATATGCTCTTGCATCAAAGAGGGGCATAACTTTCTTATTAAGGGGTAAGTGACCTTGACTTTGATAGTATCAACTCTCTATGTGCCTCCACTTGCAATCTTACGCTTTGTTATTGCTACTATGTACACACATTCACTCTAGAAGATGAAATATATAGATATGAGATTAATGGATGAAAAATATTATACGTAGAATTAATAACTTAAATTTAATTAACATACATGGTACGTATTTAATTTCCTACTACCATCCATAATATCATTATTTTTAATATATCATCTATTTTTAACCAAGATGATAGATTGGATAGTCACAAAAAACCAATTCAAATTTACTCTTGTGATATTCTCCATCCACTCCACTTGGTTTGGATTCTTTATGACAATGACCTCCTATTAGATTTGTGAGAAGTGAGAAGTGAGCAAGGATTTGATGTTGATCGTAAATCACATGCAACTTCACTAAATAGATGATCGAAGATCAAAATAGTGAAATGAAGAGAAATCTAAAATGAGAGAAAAATAGAGATAATGAAAGAGAAAATGTAGAATACTCTCAATACTTTCACCAATCAACCACTAAACTAGCCGAAGTAGTGAAGGTGAGAGGAGAGTGCAAAATATATAGAAAAATAAGGGAAAATACATCCAATAGGTGCACTAACTCCTACTACCCATAAAAGGTGGGAGGTTATCACCTACTTGGTAAATGAAAAAATGTGTGGCATAACCTCCTTAGGTGAAGACAAAGAGGAGGTGACACATAAAGCGAAAAGAGGGTGAGAAACTCAACTACCCTATAACCTACCTAGGTAAAAATAGAATAGTGGTTATGAGAGGCGGCACAACAGGCAAAAAGAGGATGTGTAACTCAACTACCCATGTGTGGGGAGAGAGTGACACATGTAGCTGATGTATTTTTCCACATGTCCTCATATTAACCACTCCTAATAAACCTAAGCAAGCCTAAATAATATGTCTAGAAAAAAAGAAAAAAAACCCTAACATAAGGAAAATAAAAAACCTACACTAACACCCCTCCTTAAGTGTAGCTTAGGTGGGTGAAAATATGGGTCCTAGAAAATGAAGCCATGTTAGGTAACCATGTACATAGAGATCCCCCCATAAGAAGAAGCCTCCCACAGAAGAGGAATAGCCCCCCTAAATAGAGAGAGAAGAATGAAGGACTAAGAAGCCCCTCTTGAAATAGACACCTGTCGTACCCCAAGCAAATCTCACAGATGAAGGAACTTGCTTTTTGTGAAGGGTTTGGTGAAGATGTCTACAGTCTGCTCTGATGTAGAACAATACTTAAGATCAATGATGCCTTCCTAAATCAGCTCCTGAATGTAGTGCATATGAATCTCAATGTGTTTCATCCTCTAATGATGAACTAGATTCCTTGAGATCTATATTGCACTCTGATTAATACAAAAGATGACTGGAGGATTTCTTACTGAAATACTAAACTTGGTGAGAATATTCTGAAGCCAAATAGCTTTAGTGGTGGCATTATTGCCCCTCAATACTCAGCCTCTGTAGATGAAAGAGAAATTGTAGATTGCTTCTTGCTCGACCAACAAACTGGATCAGAACCAAGTGGGAAGCAATACCCTGAAGTAGACTTGCGATCTTGAGAATTGCTTGCCCAATCTAATTTTACGTGTCCCACCAAGTCAATATCCATGTCCACTGCATATTGAATCCCATAATTGTGAGTACCTTGAATGTAGTGAAGGTTCCAATTAGCTACTTTCCAATGCAACTCATGTGGCTCCTTCATGAATCGAGAGACCATTCCCACAGCATATAAAATGTTGGGTCTCATATGAGTCAAGTAGATGAGACTCCAAACAAGTTGTCAGTACAAAGTGCCATCAACCAAGGGTGGATAACACTTAGCCTCAAGTTTGACCCCTAACAAAAATAGAGTCGATGCAGGCTTACAATCAGCCATGTGAAATATGGAGAGCATATCAAGTACATAATTGGGTTGTCCAAGGAAGATTCTTGAAGATGATTGAGTGATCTCAATCCCCAAGAAGTAATGCAAAAGACCCAAGTCAGACATAAAAAATCTATCATGTAGAGCAGTTTTCACCGCCTTGATGGTGGACGAGTGACTCCCTGTGATCAATAAGTCATCAACATAGAGAACCAAGAATGTGAGTGTCATCTTGTTGTAGAATGTATATGTTTGAATTAGAATGGCATCATTTGAGCCCAACTTTCTAAAGGAAGGAGTCCATCTTGGCATACCAAGCTCGAGGAGCCTATTTGAGGACCTAGAGAGACTTCCGAAGTCTGCACACAAGTGAAGAATCCTACACAAACCCTTGTGGTTTCTCCATGTAGATTTCCTCCTAAGGGTCACCATGAAGAAAGGCACTCTTCACATCCATTTGATGAACTTCCCAATGATGTGTTGCAGCTATAGCAAGTACAAGTCAAATGGAATTCATCTTAACAATTGGTGTAAAATTTTTAGATTAGTCAATCCTGGGAACTTGGGAGAATCCTTTTGCTACCAAGCAAGCCTTGTGCTTGTCAACCGACCCATCTGCTGCAAATTTTGTTTGATAGATCCACTTGAATTAAACAATTTTTCTTCCCTTAGGAAGAGGGACTAAACCCCATGTGTGATTCCTTTCTAAGGAATTGAACTCTTCTTGCATTGTAGCATCCCACTTGAGAATACCAGAAGCTTCTCGAAAAGACTGTGGATTAGAAATTGAAGCAATGAAGAGATGTGGAGCCTACTAAAACTGTGGCCATGTTCTTCTTGTGTCTGATGGATCACCAACCCAATCACCTACTAACTCCAATGTCTGTCTAGCCCAAAGAGGTGTTGAGGCTGGAGAATTTGGGGGAGAAGCATCAACCTATGAATGATTATTAGAAGAGGAATGTGAATCCTCATCATCACTATCACCATCTAAAGTGGAGGAAGAAGACTCCTCATCAATATTAGGATTAAGATCATCTGAAGAACTATCATCATGATGCAAAGTCTCCAATGTGATGGTAGATGGAGAAGTGGTAGGAGAAGAACTAAAAGAACTCTCCTCAAAATGAATACTCCTCTCAACGAACAAATCATGAGTGGTGGGATGGAGAAGCCTATAACCTTTAACATCATCTGGATATCCAACAAATATGCAAGGATTTCTCTACGGATCCATAGCCTTGCATTTCTCTACTGGAATATGGGCCCATGCAAGAGAAACAAACACTCGAAAGTGCTTAACTATGGGTTTCCGACTAGTCCAAGCTTGAAAAGGAGTTACCCCCTTCATAGATTTGTGAGGAACTCGGTTTTGGATGTAACACGCATAGTTGATGGCCTATGTGCAGTACTGAGGTGCCAGAGATTTGGAGTGTATCATACAATTTTCCATCTCCTTCAAGGATCTATTCTTGCATTCTGTGACACCATTCTATTGAGGACTATATGGAACTGTGTGTTGCATAATGATTCCTTTTGAAGCACAAAATTGTTCAAACTGATTGTTAACATATGCACCCCCATTATCTGTACATAGAATCTTGATGAACTTCCTAGATTGTTTCTCTACAAAAGCTTTGAAATCTAGAAAATGATCAAAGACCTCAGACTTCTATTTGAGAAAATAGACCCAAGGGTATCTAGAAAATTCATCAATAAATGCCAAGACATATCTAGCCCTGTTGAAAGATGGATGTGGAAATGGTTCTGCTAAGTCACTATGTACCAACTCCAATAGATCTGTAGCTCTCCATGCTTTTCCTTTATCATATTTCTCCTCAAGATGCTTACCGAGAATGCATCCTTGGAAAACTCCATCAGAAAATTGAATACAAGGAAACCCTGAAACCATGTCATGTTGATTGAGCTGCTGCAAGTAATGGTAGTTCAAGTGGACAAACCGTTCATGCCACCAACAACTTACCTCATCTACATGAGTGAGTAAGACTTTCGAAGGAGAGTCAGGAACAAAGTGAGAAAACTGAGAGTTAGGACTGATGATTTGCTTTTCCCACAACAATTGTAGACCCATTATGTAGTTCATTGATTACCACTGTATCTGGAGTGAACTCAACTTGCTTTCCAGAACTAGTGTGAGTGATTTGATAAATGGATAGGAGATTAGTTGAAAATGATTAGTTCATCATGGTCAGGCCTCTTACAGTAAGAACACTTGACCTTCTCCTTCTTAGGTTGTTCACCTTTTGATGAAGAGGTCTGATTATCTGCTTTTGAAGCAACAGATTTATAATCTTTCTTCTTCTCTCCTTGGTTCTTTTGTTTCTTATCTTGCTTATTAGACCTTTTTTGTTCTTTTGTGCCTTTATTAATAGCCAAGGCATGTGACTTAGAGGGTTTAATTGTACCCATTAGAACCAATTTTTCCTGCTCCCTAGTGAGTTCTGCAGTAAACTCATCTAGAGAAGGAATTTTATGTGTGGAACCTAGCACACATTTTGTAGCATAAAATGTAGAAACAAATACAAAATAGTTAGGACCAAGTTTTGAAAGAATACTCAAGATCAGTTGCTTATCATCTTTCTTGATTCCACACTATTCCAATTGTAATCTAACAGCTTTGAATTTTGTGAGGAAGTCTTGTATGGTGTCAAATTTTGAAGGACTTAACCCTATGAGTTTGTTCTCCAATTGATGACCCCTTAACTCATCCTGCTTACCAAAGAGGTTTTTCAATGTTGTCCACACATCATTCGGTGTTTTAGTAGATTCAATATGAAAAAGTAGGTCTGGAGATACTGACATACACAAAGTACCAAAAGCTTCATCACACTTATTAAACCATTTAATATTTTATGCATCATCTTGTGGTTCAGTTTCAAGTCCCATTGTTACATGATGATATCCATGTATTTTGAGATATATTATCATCTTAGATTTCCATTCAAAATAATTATATGGAGTTAAAAATGGAACTGTAGATGCATCCATGAGAGAAAAAAAGAAGATTGCAAGAAGAAAGAAAATTATGAAGAAAGAAGACACACGAGACACCCCTCCTTTCCACTAGTCTCAAAAATCACCCCCCAGATATTACAATGTTGGCACTTTATGATTAGTGCTTTTACAAGGCTTTTCCAAATTACAAGGATTTTAAGGCTCTTAATATAAAATCTGGAAAAATAACCTTGCAACTGTATTTTAATCTTCAATATCTTTCCAACTCTTTTTTGTTTATGAAAAAATGGATTACAAAAGTGAAAGATATGACTTATTGAAGATAAAAAAAATGCAACATATTCAACATGCAATATATGATTGAAAAAAGGCAGAAATTTTTACTCAAACCCTCATGTATGTAAAGTGCTCATTTCTAGCTTTCCAACAAGTACTCATTTGTGAAAATCTGACACTCAAGGCAAAAGTTATGCAATTTTAAAAAAAGCTACAAAATCTACTTGCGAAAAATGACACACCTTTTTTTGATTTTATTTCTGCAAAAATTATCAACTTTTTTGCAAAATGTAACAACTACCCAGATGCTTTTATGATGGTGGGAATAAAACCCATAAATTGTTTTTCTTGAAAATGAGTTGAAGCCAAAATACAAATGGCTCTAATAAAAAATTCAAGTTTTTAACTCTGATTTTGCTTATTGTATCCTCCAATCTTTGATTTTGGTGAAATAAAAGTCAATTTTGACTTTCTCAAAACTTTTGGACTCTGGAAATGTTGAAAAAGCCTCCAATATTACCAAAAAGCTACAAATCACCTAGATCTCACAGGAACAGATATATGTAAACTAGATTAAATATATGCTTATTTTTCCTTTAAACTATTATGATTCTCCAAGTCATACGAGGATGTAGGAGAAGAGCATACTTGGTTTTTAAGGAAAAATATTAGCTTTTGCTAGTCTCAAATCTCTCAAAAAATTAAAAAAATAATGAGCTATCCCAGACAACACGGCTTTGATACCATGTTAGATTCCACGAGAAGTAAGAACCGAGCCAAGATCCGATGTTCAGTCGTAGATCACATACAACTTCACTCAACAGATGATCGAAGATCAAAATAGTGGAATGAAAAGAAATATGAAATGAGAGAAAAATAGAGACAAGCCAAGAGAAAATGTAGAATACTCTCAATACTCTCACCAATCGATCACTGGACTAGCCGAAGTAGTGAAGGTGAGAGGAGAGTGCTCAATATATAGAAAAATAAGGGAAAATACATCCAATAGGTGCATTAACTCCTACTACCCATAAAGGTGGGAGGTTATTACCTACTTGGGAAATGACAAAACATGTGGCATAACCTCCTTAGGTGAAGACAAAGAGGAGGTGGCACATAAAGCCAAAAGAGGGTGAGAAACCCAACTACCCTATAACCCACCTAGGTAAAAATAGAATAGTGGTTATGAGAGGTGGCACAACAAGCCAAAAGAGGATGTGTAACTCAACTACCCATGTGTGGGGAGAGAGTGACACATGTAGCTGATGTATTTCACCATGTGGACTCCCATTAACCACTCCTAATAAACCTAAACAAGCTTAAATAATATGTGTAGAAAAAAATAAATACCCCTAACATAAGGAAAATAAAAAACCTACACTAGAACACCTCCCATATTAAATTTGAACCATTACAACTCTTGATTTGATTAAGCCTTATATTCTTCACAAAAAATGAAGAATTGTTGCCCTTACAAAAATACTTATTTATATATTAAATATCCACTTACACTATTCCCTAAGCATATGTAATTCATCATCTAAAATTTGAAAAAATTGTAAAACCAAGATTTACCCTATTCCCTTCATGTTGCATTCATATAGATGATCTCTTCTAGTAATTGTTCTTTGTTGTGTTTGTGTCCATAAAATATGCTTAGATTGCACTTATTTTTAATCCTTGATCTTTGTTCATCCCCAATAAAAAGAACGATATAAATTATCATTTCATAAAAGAAAAGAAATCAATATCTACATTGTTAACTATATCAAGTAGGAGTGGTTATTTGTTACCTATTGAGCCTATAATTAAAACAAGAGATTGGTAAGAAGAGTTAGGAAATTGAATATGGCATAAGAATATGGAGAGACAAGATTTCAAAGGTTAGAAGTGTATGTTGTAAGGATTTGGAGCATTAAAGTGAAGTTTGATAGGTTTGTGATCATAATTCCAAACTTGATAGGGAAGGTGAGAATTCAAAAGAACATATGGAAGAAGGTGAAACAAAAAAAAAAAGAACCTGAGTAGAAAGCATATCATTTGGTAGATTTGTTAAAGTTGAAGCAAAAGTACACATTTAGCCATATTATGGTGAAATGAGTATAGATAATCTTAATCAATTGGTTTCACATTTACTCCATCCTTTATCAAAATTCTATGAATCGATAAATTTATTTTGTGAGGTGAAAGCTTACTAGGTATACTCTCACATGGTATGGTAGCTTTGCACACTCTTTATAAATCTAGAAAGTGGCGCCAATTTCTAAGGGAATATTTTTAGGGGATATTTGATAATGAATTCTACCTAATCTATTACAAAAAAGAAAGGCTAATAGAATTGCATTATTTTAAGCAAATGTGGGGATAAAGTGTTCAATCTTATACCAATGAGTTTAGGAAGAAAGTAGTGCAACTTGGGAAATATGTCATGGAGTGTGATATCTTGATGAAGTACATAAGGGATTTATTTGATCACTTTGAGAGACATGTTCTTATGGCTAAAACTAAGGATATCGATTAATAATACACTCCATCTTATTATCTCAAGTTGGATAATGATATTGATTATTCCTACAAGTATAAGCAATATAATGAGGAGAAACAACAAGGTGTAAAGAAGGATGGAGCTCATAACAAAAGAAAGAGTAAGGTAAATGCTACTTCTACAAAGGGAAAATATAAAGAATATTTATTGTAACCATTGTGACAAGGATGGGCATTTATAGGATTATGTAGCTAGAAATTGTACCTAGAGTTAATTCTTTCTTGGGCTAAGAGGGGAGAAGATAAAAAAAATATATAGAGAGGTGAAGTTAAATAGATTGAGTGCATCTTTGGATGATAGATTGTCTTGTACTATACTTTAAAGGGAATTTTTAGTGGTTGATACTTTCTTACATGATGGGAGGATCTTACACAACTTTTCTACATCAAATTTCAAGTTACAGGCAAGAAGTTTGATGCCATGTTTGATACATGTTTGCAAGTAAACCTTGTATCTAAAAAGTAGGTTAGTGAACTTGATATAAAGATGATAGACCACCCAAATCCATATGTATTAGGATGGAAACAAGGAGTTAACATAATTATAACATAATAATATAGCTTATAATCTGGGATTAATTTTGAATTTAAGGATGTAGTGTTAGTATATGCCACTGTTGCAAGTATGAAGGTGTTGTCATTGGTGTCAACAGGAAGTCTACTGACTGGTGTTGTCATTGATGCCAACCATGGGATGAAGATGTTGAGGATATTGAGAAAATTGTGAAAAAGAGGAAAACAAGTTGTGCATGTGTAGTTAACACCTTGAGGAAGTGTTGTGAGTACATGGAGCTTTATTTTTGTTGCAGTGTCTGAAGATGAGTTGGAATGATGAAATGAGCTGAGATGTTGTCTCTGGTACTTGGTTTCCAAGTGCTTTTGAGGAAATTTGATAAATAGATAAAATTGTGTTGTGTAAGTGGTCAAAATGTACCTCGGTACTCCACATTCTTCTTTGTTGATGCTATGCTTGTGCAAATCTTACAAGTTATTCAAGGTTGTCAGAGGTTGCTATACTTAGAATTTTGGTTTTTGGATCGTTCTATAGTGAGAGATATTTTCACTAGTGTGTGAACTAGTTGTTCAGTGATGTTTTCTGTGGCATGGGAGAAATTTATTTCCTCCACGTTTCTCTACTATTTGGCTTCAGGTTGTGCGGATTTGGGAAGTTGCTTATAATGATTGTATCTTTTTTAATTCAAGTTTTTACTTGATTTGGTGTAGTACAAAGTGAGTTTCATTTATCAGTATGCAAATAAGGGTTACCAATTGTTCTAAGTTGAAGTGTTTGTATGATGTGATCTTGGATGAAGTGTTTGATGAATCTTAATTAGTTCATAGATTATTTTGGATCATGTTCAAGTGAATTATGTTGTACGAAAATTTTGGATTGATTTAAGGAAGCACATACTTAATGTTTATGGTGTTTTGCATGGGTATTGGTTGACCTTATGTTTAACACTACATGTGAGCTTATGAAAGCATGTTGAGGTATGTTTGGATCTATTTGGGTCCTAATTAAGGATTTATGTACGTCGCCTTGGTTCCTATCCACCGCGGGAATGTTTAGGTGTCGACCTATTTTGAATTTGTATGTATAACCGCTAGTTGCCGACATTGGAGAATGTTTTTGAGGTAGAGCTTGATATAAATATGTATGGTGTTGTTGTGAGTTAAGGTATGAAGAGAGAAAAAAAGAAGTGTGAAGCAAGATAGATGCGAGATTGATGCGGGTAATATGTGTGATGCGAATTTGAGCAGAGCAGTGTGATTTTCAATATTAGGGTTCTTGAAGTTAGTGAGCTAAAGGCATCCGAAATCATTCATGCAAGTCTGTGAAAGTGTGCAAGAAATTATGGTGGACTTCTTGTTGCATTGAGAAGTGTTCTCCATGTAACATTCTTCTTCTATCTTCTTATCTTCTTTCTATGGCAGTAAGCCTTGGCTGTGAGCCTTTTTGGACAATGTGTCCTATTTTGGCAGTGATCCCTTGTACCAATTTTGTTATTACTTATATTGTGAGCTAATCCTCACCATGGTTTTTCACTCATTGGGTTTTCCACGTAAATATGGTGTCCTCTTGTGTATGGTGTTGTGATTTCAGTTTCTATTATGTGCATTTCATGTTTAATAATACTAACAGAATAAGGGTTTAATGAATGCACGTGGATTTGATTATTGTAGAGGGTTTTGAAGGTTTAATTTGCTATAATTGATTCACCCCTCGTCTCAGTTGTCTTGTTCATTTCAACAACCACTATTAGATATTTGTGATATCATCCTTGTGAGCACTTATCTCTTTGAGAGATTTTTTTATTATTGAAAGAAAAAATAGTATAGGTTGTTTGAATGGAAACATGTGTATGTTGCATCTATATGTTGAGAAGTCCAAAATTGTAGCATCACATACTTTAAAATTTTAGAAGTTAATTAATACTTTTAGAAGGGTTGGTTCTTTAGTAGATAAGGGACTCTATGAACACAATGGGTTAATATGTAAAAATATTGTAAAGCTTAAAATGAATGCAAAATAATAAGGTATAGCATTGTCACACAATAAAAGGAATGTACAAGTGGATAAAGAAGGTGAATGTTAATTCAAGGAAGTAACTACCTTGGTGGCCAGTACCTCTCCTTTCAATTTTATTGATGTTGTAAGTGGATCATTCCAAGGCTAGGTTGGTATCTATGATTGGTTCACATTTATGTTCAAAGTATGGAATTGACCAAATTCCAAGCCAAATAAAAGATGAATTCTTTAGACTATGTGTGGGTGCTTAGGAGTCTTCAGTTAATTTTATATTTAGCAAGCTTTGGGGGACCAAAAGCCTCATGAAGAGTGATGAATGATCTAAACATTTCCAGATGAAATGACATTTGATTCACTAGGGTCATCTCCTTATAACTTACAATGTTATGTGAGATCCCACAATGATTGTGTAGGAAGATCTTAGTTGTTACATAAAGTATATCAATTGTTGCATAAAGTATCTCAATTATTGTACAAGAGAGCTTCAATATTGTTGCACTAGTGAATGTTTTAGGCATGTGAATGAAAAGTTTATCTTTTGTTAGGAGAGAATAAAAATAAGTTTCGACCACATGTGACACTTCTTTGGTGAGCGATGTCTTCATTTAGGCATCATCAGGGTGGATGAACATGAAGAGAGTAGTTTGGTTCCTTTGTGTTAGACTATTATGTCTTATTGGTAGGTTAATCATTTATTCAATTCACAACTATTTACTTAACTTTAGGGTAATGATTATTCATGACTATTAGACAAGAATTGCTTGTCTTAATTTGGTGCTTGATCTTTTTGCCATGTTGGCAATCTATTTAGTTGTTGGCACGATCTATGTGGGGGGCACTTCTTGGTATCAATTTCTATTTTGTTGGGTCATATTGGTGTGTTCATTGGGTATTTTAATGATCATGTGAGATGTGTGTATATTCATAATTGGTGACAAAATCATGGTCATTGCGAAGCAACTATTCACCTTCATAATAGAGGGCTATGTAAAGTGATAGAAGATCTCTTTGGTAGGGATGGTCTAAAAGGAATTGAAGGTGGAGAAGAAAATAAGTCTAGGGTAGAAAATAAATAGAGATAGGGAGTGATACTACTGTGTGTGAACAAAGGAATGCTTCGAAGATAGTTCATATAGCACTTTTGATATTATTAAAACTTTTTGACATATATCCTTGTATGTTGATGTTCTAATACTTTACTTAAATTAATTATATCTCTACTAAGACATTTATTTAATGAACCTAACCATATTTTCATTTGCATATCTCTACTAATCTCAACAACGACCCATAACAAACGACCATGTGGCCCCCTCGAATGTTGATAGAAGTTGTTTTCAAACCTAAAAAACAGCTATTGAGTATCTAGACCTTCGCTTTCTATGAAAAGTTGCAGAACAACTTTCAATTTGAAGACAAGTATCGATACTTAAGACAAACGGTATCTTTACCTCCGTCTCTTTTCACGCTTTTTCTTCCACTATTTATTCTTGAACACTTTCTAAAATTAACGACCGTTGACACGTATTCCGTTTTTAGCTCTAAAAAGCAGTAATCTTTTAATTATCTCGACTCATAGTTTTTAGTTTTAAAATACGACCAATTTTATATACGTTTATATCTATTAAAATAATAGAAGGAAAAATAGTTTTTAGAAAATTTGTGTGAAATATTACATTAACATTTTTTGTATGTTTGATTTATAATTATAATGGTGAAAATAGTATATTTATGTCTTTTTCTCAAGTAGATTGTTCTTTATATAATGATTAGTATATAAGTTGGTATATTCTTGTATAGAAGTTGACAAATAATCTTATCGTAGTCTAATTCCATTCTTGACATCTTAAAGATTTAGATATATTGCAATCTCCATTGCTTGTCACTTTAATTTAGACTTGGTCATAGGGAAGTGACATTGATTAGTTCTACACGTGAATTTGAACCCAAAACTTTAAAATTGAAAATTGGGCTCAATGTTTACCTTTTCAACTAGCCATTATGAGCTTGACTTAAAAACACATTATTTCAAATTTCAAGCTAGGGTGTTGAATAAAATGCCATGCCCTAATGCACTTCATTCCATTTAGTCATACTAAATTATTATTCGGGGACATTCACATGAGAGCACCACTAGAACATACAAAGTTGCATCCTCATTTTAAGCATGCTACATGGTTTCTTGTTGTCTTTGATCCTTGTCCATCATTGTTAAATTAGCCCACCTAAGAGTTTGATCAAAGGAGAATTATTCCTTGCCTAACAATCTCCTTAGCAATATCCTTAGACACCACCATTCTTAAGATGTTGGTATCTAATAAGGTGAGACAAGTGAATTTCAGTTATTAGATTTTAAAGTTAGATCACATTCACAAGTGAGGTTCCATTCTATGTGCCAAGTTCATTTCCACAAGCATGGAGTACAAATCTAAACTAGAGTATAGTTGAGTTAATTCTTTCATTTGACAGTATCATCTAACAAGAAAACATTTACTAGTACTATGAGAAATTAATTTTTAAGATCCATTTCTATCATTTCCTCATAAGATTTGGAGCTAGGTACATTTATTGTTATTCATTTATTTATTGCATTGATTTCAATATTTATTGCAATATCAATTATCAGTCTCAATTTGTAGAATTTTATTATTTAATTATTTTTTCTATCTTGAAAATTATACAATGAAAACTTTTATTTTCATTACATTCTATGGTGAACTTGGCCATCTTACATGACCTAGAATTTTATCCTTAGGGTTTATTCCTTTTACATTAGGGTTTCCAATATGATTTTTGTTGATCCTTTATCTTAGATCTAATTAGGTTTAGATCCACCCTTTGTTTGTGTGTCTGGATTTACCTATATTATGGCTTGGGTGTTTATTACATGATTTCTCTTTGACCTATACCCACACACCGTTATTTTTGCATCATTGATCTATCTTTCATCATGGATTTTCATTTCCCATTGTCCTTAGCCTCTATCCATTCCTATAATATAGATTTGAATATGTTTCTACACTTTATAGCATTTGATCCTTCCATCCTTGATGCTCTCATATTGAACTTTATCCTATAGATGGGGATGTCTTTTCTTCCATCATGTATTTGATATTTCCTCATTTATAGAGTTGGTTAGTAATTTTCCTTTCCTTTAACATACACTTGCTTCACTTAGTGATGATATTCATTATCTATGAACCACCTCGTGAACTACTTTTATTTGTGGACATAACATTGTGTATTGTGTACATATGGCATTGCTCATGATACTACACACAACAACAAGTTTGAGTAACTTTACACACAATACTCATGTGCAACACTACTTATGTGCATATTATGTATCTACAAGTGGCTACACATGCTTGTGCTTAGTTAGAACATATTCATATGACATTTGGAACATAAACATCAACATGATATGCCACCATATGCATGTAACAACCAATGGGATTTTCACCACATTGTATGACACCATACATTTAAGATATCTAGCACTACACACATCTCACACATGGCATGATATATCACATATGTGTTTGATACTTGATGTCATCCCATCCACATGCAAGATGCATCCATATGTATTGGACATTGGTCAACATCGTTGTACTATTATGTATACATATCTAGATTATACATCATGTATAATTAAAAAGGAATCTATAATAGGTTCACTTTTAAACCTTTTTTAAATTTTCCCCTATTATTTTTTAGAATAAGTGGCATATATGACATGATTATTTCACTCATTAAGTGCATTTTTTAGTTTATTGGTCTCTTGTTCCATTTTCATATTCTATGATCTTGTCCATTACCAACTTATACATAAGATTGCTCCCAAAATAGCTTGGAAATTAGATAAATGGTATCAAATATAAGCTCTTTATTTTTTCCCATGAAAAAAAACACACACAACAATAGAGGGAGTGTAATACACTTGGCTTAATCTGTGAAAGGTCAAATAAACATAAAAAAATATAGAAAAATGGTTGACCAAGTCATGCCAAAGGCCTTAATAGACATTCAAAGAATTCTCAATATTATCTTAGAAACATAAAATCAAGAATTTTTTAGATAGTTCCATGACTTCATAAATCAACTTGAACTAGTACCATAACATCTCACACAACTAAGTCTCGCACAAGACCTCAATCCTTTTATATGTCAAGTGAATTTAGATATTTCTATGTTTGAAGGTAAATTGACACCTCAACACTAGCTATTTGGATTTGATACCTTGAAGCATACTTATTTAAAAATAAATTTATTAACACTAAGAATATTTCCTTCACAATGTTAAAAATATCCATTTCAATATCCCATTAATCACTAACAAAACACACAATTTTTCAAGGATCACCAACCAATTATAACCAAGGGTGCCTTTGTCAATGCTTTTTAAGAATAATTGTATCCCCTTAGACATTATGAGGATGAAGACATGAAGTTATAGTAGTTGTGCTAGAATAAGGAGTAGTCGTTAGAAGATCACATTGAGTACCGCAAGTACTCTATGCATCTACATGAGAACCTTATTGAGAAACACAAAGTGATCAAATACATCAAAATTTAATTACCTTCTATTCATGTTTAGATATAATTCTTGACTTCAAACATATTGGATCAATTATTCTCTAATGCATGCACAATCAAAGAAAAGGCTAAGATTAAGCAAAAAATGTCCCCATATAAGAGAAACTATGCAAAAGAGACTAGCTACAATAATTTTCAAGTTACATTCCCATATGCAAAATAAACTATAACACTCCAAATTAGTCACACAAATCCCTAGAGAACCCTTGTATACACCAAATAGGGACAAGGGTAGGAAGCTTTGGTCTCTAAAAACAATGGTACAAGATCATTGCTTGTGTATAGATGTTCATGGTTCTCATGATCCATCTAAATAGGTACCTATTTATGAGATCACATGTGTGCTAGCAATGTGCATGAATGTGCCAACCCTATCACAATAATACAATATTTGAAAAATTATTAATATAGTACAAATATATGTACAAATAACACAAGGGCCTTCCAAAACACAATGCATTACGAAATCAAATTGATTTGGTCCTTGGATGTCCTCTCCAAAATATTCATTTGTGCAATGCCCTAGATCTATTTGATAGAATTATTCAATTTGAAATCACATATGAGAGGTAATTTATCAAAGACAATATCCAACCTATCTATTTACCATGTGGTAACTTTATGGTACTCCCACCTAAGAAGGATGATACATGGTGCCTCCACATTGAGTATCATGCACTCAATGAGATCGTAGTGAACAATAAATATTTTATGCCACACATCAATGACTTGTTAGACTAGCATTGTGGTGCATAATACTTCACCAAGATTGACCTCAAATTAGGATGTCATTAAGTATCAATTCATATTGAAGACATTTGGAAGATAGCTTTCAAATTTTAGGACTTAAACTATAAGAATGGTTAGTTATGTCTTTCAATATAACTAATGTACTAAGTACATATCTTGTTCTTGATGAACAAAATCCTTAAACCCTTCAAAATATCTTTTGTGATTTCTATTTGGAAGATATCCACATTTTTTACTAGACATAGAGCATGTAGAGTACATTTTGCACATTTTAAGACATTATACCAACACAAGCTACAAGTCAACATGTATAAATATAATCTTGGCACCACAATATCCAATACCTAGGATACATCATCAACCACTCTAGGAAACATTTGGACCTCAAAAAATTAAGGAAAATTCAATATAGGCCAACACAATTGTTGATGTAAATAGTTGTTTTACCTAACTAGTTCACTTATAGGCCATATTTACATGTTAATCTTACTTAGGTCCTAGGAATATTTCTAGAAGTCAAAGGTATCATGTAATCTTATCTTATCATGAAATTTTATACTTGTGTCCTAAGTCATTTAATAATGTTGAGGTAGTTGTCTTATTGTACAAGATTAAGACACATGTCAAGATCTTTTCTAATCCTATCTCACAACCTTGCCTTTATAAGCAAGGCATCATATGTATGTTTACATAGTGAATCAATCTTGCATTCATAATCTTGAGCAAGATATTCTTGTCATTTTCTCTCATGTGGAAGATATTTTGGTCTAGCAGCTATTCCTGGGGTGTTGGGAGTTCACCATTAACTCCTAGAATAACAAAGTCTAATTAATTTTCCTAGCTTTATTTAAATTTCCAACTTCTATTGTAGGTTTGTTCTTGGATTCTCTCACAATGTGTGGTTATTTAATCATATCAAGTTTGTTAAGATACCATTCTCAAATGGATACCTATGCAACAATGAACCTTCAAGGAGCTGAAGAAATTCTTATATGCAACACATTAATCTCACAATGCTTGAAATTGCACACTCCTTTGAGATTCAAACCCACATATCTAACTATACACTTGACACCATACTCACACATCGTGAACATTTGATTACATGTATCATTTAGAGTTTTAGTGACACGACACAAGACTATATCATTCAATCTCATCATATTAACCCACTTGAATTTTACATACATAATACAAATTACAAAATGCATAAAACATGAAATAATGGCATACTTATAATATCAATTTCATCTAGAAATCAAGCATAAGAAGGGAAAAGACATCAAAGTAGCTGATTGCATCATATAACCATTCATTTGAATGATCATCACAATGTTGGACTTGCACAAACATAAGTTCTCTAACTAGGAGAACCTCTACCCAATGTAAATAGCATGTGCATATAATTTATAACAAGCTCATATAATAAAAATAGGTTTTAAAGTTCTATATTTATCTAATAATAGTATCTACAATATTATACATCTTTTTGTTTCAAATCACATTCCATGCTAAAGTTTCATATGAGAGGTGCAATATGCCAAAATAACTAGATAATTCAAAATTGCTAAGACACTAGTATTACTTAAAAAAAACTATTAGATTCACATATGCACTTGCATTGACTACCACATCAAGTCGTGTATTCCTTGTAACATTTTCAAGCTTAAAAATAGGAAGCTTGGGCTTTACACCCTATTTATTATTCTAATATGAAATTGGGAATCCATCAACATGGATTTATTGAATAGACTACCTACAACTAAGTGCCAACATGATATTACTTTCTTTATGGCTGAAATATTTTCCAAGATGGTCATCATGATCATGTGCTTGAGAAAAGCTTCACTGCATTGGAAGTCACAAAACTTTTATTCACTCATGTTTGGGTCCATTTTAACTTTCTAACATCCATTATTTTTTACCACAATCCACACTTTATCAATCATTTGGGATAGAATTTGTGGACCCTATTAGATACATAATTAGATTGAAATACAAGGTTCCATTTACAGAAAAATAACTAGAAAAAAAGGTGATCAATCACACACTTGTGCATATTTTGTGCATCTATAATAGAAGGAAATGTTCAAAGGATGATAATATATGCTTTACATCTGATATACCTCTACTAGATCTCTTCACAATTATATAGGGAATTGTTATGCCTTGCATAATCACCCCATTTTGGTTTTTGGTCAAATGGGTCCCCCTTTGTTGTTTTTTTCTTTGGTGTTCTTGTTCAGGTTTTAGGAGTTTTCTTTTTCTCCTAAGTCCTTTTCCTTTTTTTTTCAAGTTTAGGTTTCAGACCGTCACCGACACTTGTTACTTTGCAAAGTTCAAGTTCTTGTTTATGGCTCGATCCCAATTCTTGCACTTTGCCTTGTGTTTTCTTTGTTCTATTGAATTCGGGTTTCGGATCAGAACCATCACCTTGCACCCTTGAAAGTGTAAGTTCTTGTTCAAGTCTCAATCCCAACTTCCACTTTTCTTCCTTGTGCATTTTTGCCTATTTCAAAATTGGGCATTAGATCGGAACTAGAATCAAGAACTTTTTCAAATTTCTTGTTCCTATTTCCATCCCAATCCCGATTTCCAATTCTCTTTCTCTTTTTTGGAATCGGACATTAGACTGGAATTGGAATTGGAACTAAGAATTTTTTCAAAGCTCTTGTTCCATGTCCCATCCTGATCCTAATTCCCACGTTTGTATTTGTCTTTCGGGATTCGGATTTCGGACCTTCGCTAGAACTTTGCACTCATTGAAAGTTCGGTGCTATGTCATGTATTGATCCTGACCCCCACTTGCATTCATTTTTGTGATGCCACATTTATGACTCCTGCCTCAATCCTGAGGCTTGATCAACCTGCATTAATGTCTAACTACTCGCACATGCGAACAGGTTTTTATTCATGTCGCTCCTCAATTTTTGTTCATTTTGGCCCTTATAGTTTGATAGAATGAAGCAGAGTGGCACCAAGAGATAGGGTTTTGGGGTAGCACTTGAATTCTTCGCTTTGCTCTCAAATTTTTGATTGTGTTTGGAGGTAGGTGTTTTGTCCTATGTTTTTCCTTCATTCTTGGTTTGCCTATGTTTCCTTTGCTCTTGGTTTCACGTGTTTTCTTTCTTGCCTTCTTTTCTAGCTTGTTCATTTTGGTTTGTTTTCTATCTTTCTTGGCACTTGTTGGTGCATTTTTATTTGTTCTCTGTAGAACCTCAATCCTAATACCTGTAAAACACACTAAACAAACACATAGTTTGATCAAATGCAAGTAAGAATTAAGATTCCCCATGAAATCCATTAGCAATGCTCAAACTTAGGAAATAAAATGAAGAACACAATAAGAAAGCAATGGAATCCTAATTAAACATGCAAACACTTGATCCCATGGGGGAATTGGTGCCAATTTGATGTGGAAATTAGCCCTTTCCCAACTCCTATGATGCAATGTTGATGAGTGATGAAGGTTGATCCACTTGAGCTCCATGATGAAAAATCTGCATAACCTAGCTAAGACTTTGATAAAAATTGATGAAAATAGATATGCTTGAAGATAAAATTGAGTATAGTAAACTTGCTCAAATTGTGGATGATCAAATGAGGAGAGAAACTTTTTATTTATAGAAAGACAAGATGGAGAAATTCCCAAAATGAAGTAATGTGGGACTAACTTTCAACCAATGGCCAAATGCCACTTGTCAAGATGTGAATGGGCAAAGGATGTGCACATTTTGATGAATGTGCCAAAGAGGGGGAGATTTGAAATTCAAAAGATGGCTTGAAAGATGAGGTGAAAGGTGAAGTTAATGTCACATGGCTCAAGAAAAGGACTTGTAAGATGAGTTAAATGCCTTGTTTGAAGGACACATCCTTTTGGAGGGATTTTCAAATTTGGGGAATATTCCAACCATTGATGCCTTTTTGAAAGTAATTAGAGATTTAAATAATTCAAAATAAATGATTTATTGAGCAAGTGGCAAAATCTAGAGGATGTGACATGGATTAGGATTTGATTAATTTAATAGGAGATTAGATGATGTGACTAATTGATTTAGATTTATGGCTTGATTTAAATCAAAAGATGAGAAGAATGTGATTTAGAGATTAATTAAATATAGATTTTTGATTTATTTAATTAAAAGGGATGAATGTTGGATTAAATCAAATAAGGTTTTAATTTATTTAATTTAATAAGATGACTTTAGAGATTTAATCAAATAAAAAGAATTATTTAATTAAATAGAGATACATGGTTAATTAGATCAGATTGATTGATTTAATTAACAAGAGAGAATGACTTAATCATATAAATGATTTATTTAATTAAGGGAGGAAAATTGATGAATTTAATCAAATAAGGGTATTTGATTAAATGGTTAGACCAAGGGATGATTAATGATGAAATAGTGTTAGTTAATCGGGATCAAGCATGCAACGTCAATCAGTACATTTTCCATGTCTACATTTTTCCCCTCTTTGAAGCAAGGCACTCGTTGTGTTGTTTCAAAGAATAGATGTGTTGTGATAAAAATTCAAAAAAAATTGATTTCAAAATTTGTCCCAATGCTGCCCCAATGAATGAAATATGTTGATATGCTACCCCCTCGAGAGATCGGGTGGAAAGTTTGATTTGAGGGTCTATCTCACGACAAAGAGGTTCAAGATCAGTTCAACTATAATATTTGATGTAGATAGATTCGATGATTTTGATATATTACACACAATTGATCCTGATTTGTACCATGACAGTTACATTATTGATGATATAAATGAGATGATTATGATGTTTATATATAATGGATGATATGATGATGCATGGATGATATGGATGCACATTATATGATATGATGATGCTTTTATGATTATGCAAATGGATGATAAATGTATGGTTTATGAGATGCTTAGACTAACCAATCTATATTATGCAATGATGAAATGCAATGCATGCAAGATGATCAATGTTTCTTATATGATATGATATGATATGCATATAGTTTTTGGATGTAGGATGGATGCATTAGCAATGATTTATGATTAATTGTCATGGTACCATGTTAGCATGAAGGGAAGTGAGAATAAAATAAGATGATGAAAAGAGACACCAACAAGCCAACTTTATTACAGATGATGATAATGATGATGATGATGATGATTTACTTATCGAGGATTTGGGATTTTAAAAGGGCTATTTACCTTATGTTTGATAACACACATAAGTGTGATGCATCAAGGTATAGAGAACCAGGATGGCATTGCGCCTAGTGTGATGGAATTTGACTCGACAATCAGATAGGAGTATCCTTGTTCACACCTGACATACAAAAACCTTACTAGGATGCACTTCAGGTACTTCATACATCTCGAACCAAAAAATAGAAAGGAAAGCCTTCCTATGTGGTCAACAAGATATCTAAAATGCCTTCCATACACACCTAATAAAGCAAGTATTCACCGAGGTTATATATTACAAAGACATCCAACAAGAACAAAAGATAAAAAGATAATGATCATTGCCCCATTCCTATCTCTCTAAATCTTTTGATTAGACATCATCGAGAGGTCCTTGGAATGAGCGCAATAAGATAAATCAACAAGATAAAGATAAAGTATGCAAACAAGCTAATGTTCTTCATACCGCTAGCAAAGACTAAACTACGGTGATATATGATGTTGATGTCCATTGTAGGAAGGATGCATCCTAGGACATGACGATATCAGATGATTGATTTGGGACTGATTGGATGATGAGCTATTGACACAAAGAGTTGACCAACTTGTTTACTTATTGACCTAGACTTGAGACTTTGACATTTGAGTTTTCACTTTTAAATTGCGACACTTGTTTCCGACTGCTTCACCAAAGGTTGAGGATGATGATGATTTATTATGAGTGGATGTTTATTGCAGGTGAAAGTGAGATGGGGGATGGATGACATTTTTGGGTTTTTTTGAATGTTTTTTATCTTTTTTGAAATATTTTGAGGCTGTTTTTGGTATTTTTGAGATTTTACAAATGTTTTTATTTTCGATTTTCCAATGTTTTGGGGTTTTATGAGATTTTATGAATGTTTTTTTGGATTTTGATATGTTTTGATTGTTTTTGGATTTTATGATGTTTTTGGATTTTGTGTTTTGAATGTTTTAGATTTTGTGTTTTTGAATGTTTTTGGATTTTGATGTCTGGGGCTGATCAAAGATTAGCCTTGCCTTTAAGCTCAGATGACGTAGCTCAAATACCATGTTTTATGAATATTTTTTTAGATTTTGATATTTTTTGGATTTTCGCATGATTTTGACGATTTGGATACGTGTGATGATATTAGTGCTCTATTTTGGGATTTTGTTGAAAACCAAGCTAGGGTTGATTGATAAGATCGATGGATTGATGATGATAACATTGTTGAGGATACACAACAATGCAAGGATAGTGTTAAGCAACACAAGGATTGGGAAGGATATCCCAAGATGATGAGGGATTGATTGGATTGATTAGGACTGATGATGATAACATTGTTGAGGATACACAACAATGCAAGGATAGTGTTAAGCAACACGAGGATTGCAATGGATATCCCAAGATGGATTGGATTGATTGGATTCGATTGATCATGATTGATGAAGCTTGATTTGGAACAAAATTTGTTTAAATGATTTGATGTGACATTGACTTGAAAATTAGATGTAGCTAATATTGATTGTTTGGATTGATGATCGATGAAAGATAAAGCTTGATAAGGAACATCTTCTTGTCAAAACATGCCATGGGCTAGTGATTTGGATTCTTGCTCACAAGTGGTTTGACCAATTTGTTTTCACGTTTTCCAATGTTCAGATCACCGCATAAGTTGGAGGATATAGATCAAGATTTATTCCCGAAGAAAGATGTACATATATGCCCCTAGTGTCTAGCAATGTATGAAATGCCATGGGTGAATGCTTGGATAGGTGTATGGATAGATGGATATGAATTATCTTGCGCTAAGATAAGGTGTTCGAATAATGCTCATTTGGATAGTGCTTCATGGCTTAGATAATGTTGGGTAGAATAGGATCAATGAAATTGACCCATGTTAAGATGTTTACCATAAGCAAGTGTAAAGTGTGCACCAAACTTTGTTAAGATCAAGATAACTTGGAAAATGGATGTAGATGGATGAAAATGGATTGGATAAATGGTTCATGGATGAGTGGATTTATTATGGATGAGATGGATGGAATGTTGGATTTATTATGGAAGGGATGAGATGCTTCCACCTGAACTAGCAAACATAGATGCTCGATTCTACACATGACGCCTGTTTTCCAGGTTTTCATCATGGTACCTTCCCAAAGTGCCACCATAGTGGTTTTCACTGGAGGACGATTTTTTTTTCTTTACTGTTTTCAATCCTTTTTTTGATTTTCATATTTTTTTTATTTTTTGGGTTTTTTTTGTAATATTTTAAGCTCATGTTGAACCACATTGTGGTGTTGATGTAAATGCTTCTGTCATGATGTGCCATTGATATCCTACTTGAAGAAGTTGCTTTACCAAGATATGTGCACTTGAATACAACTTTTGAGATTCTTGGTCTGCTTTGTTGATACCGGAGTTATCTTTGTCTTTGTGCACACATCGTGATAGATTGCCTTCTGAATCCTTATGATGAGGGGTTGTTGCCAATACATGTTCAATGTGGGAATTGGATATCATGCGTGGAGGCATGGATGGAGTGTTTTTAAAAGATGGATTGGTTGACAGTTTGGAACCTTTGACTCTACAAACTTGGGAAGATAAGCAATGATGGGTGGTTATGAAAGTGTGCGTGGAATTAGGACCAACTATTTGATACACTTTGTATGTCGCTTGAGAAACCTTATTTTTCCTTTGTGGACATCTTTGATGGATACTTTTCCCTTTTTATTTTTCCCCATAGTTTCTTTGACTAATGGAGTTTGATAGGGATAATCTTTCTTTGTATTCTTTGGTATCCATGTGTATTTGATTTGTCTATTATGCTTCGCAACTTCTTTTTCTTTGATAACATTCTTTGTCTTTTGATGTTGGTCCCAATTCATGTATGGGGTGATGGGTGGATGAAGATTCATGACATGGCTGGTTGTAGTATTGGCATGGGTTTCATCATAAGAATTATTTGTGCTTCCTATGTTGACGTTTGCTTGAGACATAGTTGTCCCCAGTATGGTGGTAGTAGCACCTTTGTTCTTTGATTCTGCTTGTTTTGAGATGTCTTGTTCAATAAGAATTCTCTGATAAATGATCATTACAAATGACGTTATTTCAATTTGCTACTCTGCTGACTCCGGAATATCCTGTTTTGTCTGACTTGTTCCTTTGAGTGGATGATGTTGGATATCTTCATACATGATGTCCTCAATCTAAATTTGGGATATAACTGATCCTAATGTTGACAACTTAGTTTGACTGTAGGAAACAATAATCTTCTTTTTTTTTGTAATAATGTCGGGAGTAAAGGAATCTTGTTTTGAATGAAGATCATCTACATGTCCATCCACAGAAAGCATCCCATGGGTAGATGGAGGAGTATGTGTTATGTGGATATGATCATCTTGCATAGATAGGAGAGTGTCCATTAAATCATTGTAGTAGCTTGGGGATACAAATTCTTGATCTTGAATGATTTTGGAATTCCTTTCAACATGCTTTGGATCAATTTCTTGACATGGATCCATTTCAAAGGGTGGATTTCTTACAAAGGGTTCTTGGATATCCTCATTAGGCATGGGAAGTGGCTCAATATCCTCTTGATCTTTGAGTGGACTTAGGTCAAATGTTGAGTTGAGGATCCCTTCAGTATCTGTAACCATGAGGTCAAAGGGTTTCAACATGTTTTGGAAAGGACCATTGCTAGACCTTGGTGAAAGATGTTGATCATGCTTTGGAATGAATTCTTGAGATATGTCCTCTAACTCATAAGCTAGTGTGGAGACATTTTCAATATGATCATTGGTCGATGGATTGTAGATTATGTCAATGGGATCAAATAATTCTAACACTCCTTGAAATAGATCACTAAAAAGTGGCTCTTGATGTATGGTGAGTTGGTCATCGGATGAGGTAGAAACATCTTCAATGTGCTCATTGATGGATAGGTCTTGATCATTGTTTTCAACAATTGTGGTGGAGATATTTCCAATGCTATCATTGTCCCCAATAGTGATAATCTTTTGATCAATAAGGTCTTGGATGAGATTTTTTAGTCGAATACAATTTGATGTTGTGTGTCCCTTCACTTTGTGAAAGTCATAAAGGTGCTTCTCGTTATAACCTAGTGGTTTAACTAGGGGCTCTTGATAATTCTTATAAATGGGGAGTTTGATGAGATTTTTTTGTACCAATTGTTGCATGACTGATTCGATTGGTCTCCCAAGTGGTGTGTATTTTTGTTTGTTACCTTGTGAGATTTTTACTTTAAATTGACCTTGTGATGATTGATCTTGGAGATGTGGTGATTGATCTTTGAGGCATGGTGATTGGGTTTGTTGTTGATGTTGTTGATCTTGATATCTGAACTTCTTGACATTGGAGATATTGTTCTTGATGCGGTTGTGGACACAACTCAATGCTTTGATGACATGGTTCAACCAATGGTAGAGTGTATTGATTTTGGAGTGAAAAAGTCTCTTGGCTCAATAATTCAATTATTTTGGCAAGTGAAGCAAGTTGATCTAGCAAAATTTGATCTTGATTTTTATTTTGACTCCCTTGATATAGTTGATTTGGATTTTGTTCAAGCAGATTTGGCATGTACAATTGTGGTGTTTGCATGGGATTATGGAAAATTTGATTTTGGACAATGTTCTGACTCGGGGTGATGCTTAGATTTGGCATGATAGGTTGAAATTGAATGTATTGTTGTGTCTAGGAATCATATTGCCTTGATTTAGGTAACTTTGATTTTGCATGGTGTTGCCTTGACTTGGATCAATACATGGAGTTGTTATCATCTTGTTTGGACTTTGAACAACATTTGTATGATTTACGAACGTATCTATCCCAAAGTTTTCCAAATGTGGATTTGAAACGTTCATGCTTGGTAAACTTGTACTTGGTATATTCACATTTGGCATGTATGGATTTGGTGGGATAATGTTGTTCGTTTGTGGAAGACTCATGCATTGGGTGTTTGGTTGATATATTTGTAGGTTTGGACTCAAATTTAAATCTACCATCGGGAAAGGTATTCCAAAAATTTGACTGGGCATACCCACATTTGTTATACCATTGAGGTTTGTAGGGGATAATGATCCCATATACGGATTGTATAAATGTGAATTTTGATAATCAATCAACATTGTAAGGATTTTAAAGTTCAGTTGATTTGGATTACTCATGATGCATGGATCAAGTTTATATTCCATGTTCTTCTTGTGTTTTGACCTTGTTGCAAAAGTGACCCCTAAGGTGTTTAGGACCAATGATGAGATGAAGGATGAAAGGGGTGAATGATATGGGTGTCGAACATTTTAGGAACTTTGGGTCAATGGTAGACTTAGGGTTTGATTTTGATTGGTTTGATTTCGATAATGGACTTGTAAACCCTAATATGTTAGATGTTATCTTAGGATGAACTCGCTCAAAGGTGTGCTGATTTAACTAGAGGTATGAGAAAGAATGCATTCACATACTCTTAACTAAACAAGGTGATTTTGATTTTGATGATTTACCCAAGTCTAAAAATATGTTTCCAAAGCTCTAAAGTTGTTTGTGGGATGGGATGATAAATGTTTGGGATGGTTGAAGTGTTTGATTTTGATCCTAGATGAACCTAAGAGGGACTTGTTTGCAAGGCCAAGGTTTTGAAGAACATGCTTTTCCCTAAGAGTACTTCAAACCAAAAGATTAATGTTTGATCAAAATACCATAAGACAAAAGATAAGCAAGCACATGTGTGGGGTTCAAATGATTTCTTCTTGATTAATGAGTTGCTTTTACTACATCCAATGTCTTTCTTAAGTTTCAAACTAGATGTCTAATGTCCTAATTCCCTTCCATCCCACAAATTCCATTATGTGGAAATCTAGAAAATTAAGGAAAAAGTTTCCTAATGTTGACATTAGTAGGAGCAAATGGAGATATAAACCCAAGTACTTAGATGCCTCTAAGGATAGAATCCCAAGGGCAAGCAATAGTACTTGAATTTTGTCAAAGATATTTGCTCCTCCTAAAGGGTTTGAAATTTGATGCCCATGTTGAATGTTTGTTTTTCCAATGTTTTTGATCAAGCAAAGTATTTTGGTTCCAAGAACATGTTACAACCCTTGGATATGAAAGACTGTATTTGTTGAATCCCCACTTGGACAAGTCCAGCTACGCTTATTTTTAGTGAATTGTTAGATGTTTGACCCCACTAGCTTCCCTCCATGACACTCACTTATACGGGGCAGCCAACCATCAACACCCATGAAACTCCCATGGCATACTTTCCATTTCTACTAAAAACCATAAAAGTGTGGGGCAGCTTCAGAATGACCGTTCTTGCACCAACAAATAGATCAAGGATTTTGGCCTTTTCTAAACAAGGGTTTTAATTCAGACTTTTCATTCGTAGGGATTGATCCATGCAGCGAGAGACCATTGTTGCCTTTCTCATCAGAACCAACCGCGTGATACTGGCCTTTTTTCCAATATTCACACTTATATACCAGTTAGAAATACACTTGGCTTTAGTGTGTTACCAGTTGGGTTGTTCCCTTGGGTGATTACTTTTTCCCACAAGGCAGACCCTCTAAGATAAAAAAAAGTGAGCAAACAATACCCATAAGTTGATCAATCTTTGTTGCGAACCAAAGAGAGAGAATGTTTGCAATATGCTCGACTCACACTCATAATATTTTTCAATTTTAAACCCAAATTGAAATGCGTTTGGGTAATTATTTACGCAACTTAATGCCACCAAAAGGCCTTTTTATTCTCAAGATCACCATGAGGCGCAAGATAAGCGCATACGTCCATTTGATGGTATTACTTTGAGCAAGTAATTACAAAACAAAGAAGCACTTGTTCATTTTAAACCCACAAAGCAATGATTTGATTCTTTTTAGTGCACCAAAAGGAAAAATGAGAGTTGATTGTTCAATTTTTAAGTCCCAAAACAAAATCTAGTAATTTTTCCTATGGTTCTTTTTAATCCTTTGTTTTGTTCCTTTTTAAACCCAAATTGAAATCTATTGAGTCCTAAAAGCTTGAAGAAACAAAATCCTTAGAAGTGGGATTATAATTGCTCCCCAAAGTGTTAAAAAACACTTGATACAATGATGTGATAATGATTTTTATTTGACTTCCATGCTCCACGATCCTTTAAAACCTACAATCCAAGCTCCAAATGTTAGATGAAATCAAGAAACGAGAAGATATGAGGGTTAGCTAAACGATTAAGCATACAAACACTAAAATTTAGACCAATTTTCATGGTGATTTGACATTAGGTGAAAATTTGAAAAATTTAATTCTATCAAAGTTTATAAACATGTACACCATTGGATAGCTTATGAAATTCTACCCCATTTCGAAAAAAAAAGCTTTGAAAAAGACCAAAAAATGACCAAGATACTACCATTTTAAGTTTGAGTGAAAAAGAAAGAAAGCAAAGGAGGTGATGTTTGAAAAGGTCAACGGTGCAGTTTGAGCCCAATAGTTCAATTTGAAAAGGTCAGTGGTGCAGTTTGAAAAGGTTAGCAGTGTAGTTTGAGCCTAGCGGTACAGTTTGAAAATTTGAATTTCTAGGCGGGAAGACCTCAGCGGTGGAGTTTGGAGTTTGAAGTGGTGTTGTATGGCATTGTTGGGTTGTCAGTGGCTTTGTATAGCACCATTGGACTATCAACAACTCTATTTCCTATAGACATTCAACAAAAAACCACATAATTTTGTCAAAAAAATGTGTTAAGAAGTTGAGATTTTCCCTCCTTCTAGCGCCAAATGTAGAACCCCAATCCTAATACCTGCAAAACAAAATAAACAAACACATAGTTAGATCAAATGAAAGTAAGAATTAAGATTCCCCATGAAATCCATTAGCAATGCTCAAACTTAGGAAATAAAATGAAGAACACAATAAGAAAGCAATGAAATCCTAATTAAACATGCAAACACTTGATCCCATGGGGGAATTGGTGCCAATTTGATGTGGAAATTGGCTCTTTCCCAACTCCTATGATGCAATGCTGATGAGTGATGAAGGTTGATCCACTTTTTTGAAGATTCACTTGAGCTCCATGATGAAAAATTTGCATAACCTAGCTAAGACTTTGATAAAAAATGATGAAAATATATATGCTTGAACATAAAATTGAGTATAGTAAACTTGCTCAAATTGTGGATGATCAAATGAGGAGAGAAACCTCTTATTTATAGAAAGACAAGATGGAGAAATTCCCAAAATGAAGCAATGTGGGACTAACTTTCAACCAATGGCCAAATGCCACTTGTCAAGATGTGAATGGGCAAAGGATGTGCACATTTTGATGAGTGTGCCAAAGAGGGGGAGATTTTGAATTCAAAATATGGCTTGAAGGATGAGGTGAAAGGTGAAGTTAATGTCACATGGCTCAAGAAAAGGACTTGTAAGATGAGTTAAATGCCTTGTTGGAAGGACACATCCTTTTGGAGGGATTTTCAAATATGGGGAATATTCCAACCATTGATGCCTTTTTGAAAGTAATTAGAGATTTAAATAATTCAAAATAAATGATTTATTGAGCAAGTGACAAAAGCTAGAGGATGTGACATGGATTAGGATTAGATTAATCAGGATTTGATTAATTTAATAGGAGATTTGATGATGTGACTAATTGATTTAGATTTATGGCTTGATTTAAATCAAAAGATGAGAAGAATGTGATTTAGAGATTAATTAAATAAAGATTTTTTATTTATTTAATTAAAAGGGATGAATGTTGGATTAAATCAAATAAGGTTTTAATTTATTTAATTTAATAAGATGACTTTAGAGATTTAATCAAATAAAAAGAACTATTTTATTAAATAAAGATACAGAGTTAATTAGATCAAATTGATTGATTTAATTAACAAGAGAGAATGACTTAATAAAATAAATGATTTATTTTATTAAGGGAGGAAAATTGATGAATTTAATCAAATAAGGGTATTCGATTAAATGGTTAGAACGAGGGATGATTAATGATGAAACGATGTTAGTTAATTGGGATCAAGAGTGTAACATCAATCAGTACATTTTCCATGTCTACAGTTCTCGAACCCTTTGGTTCGTTTTCCCTTGTTTCATTTTAGGTTTTGTGTGTTTGTGTTTTCCCTCATGTTTTGTTTTGTTTTTTGTTCGTGGGATTTGTTGTCCCGTTGTGCCCTAGTTTTCTAGGTTTTGTCGTACTACTTGGCCAAATTTGTGTTAAAATGAATAAATTTTGAAATTTCAACCGTTACAATTCAAAAATCTTAAGCCCAACTATTTCCCGATCCCAAAGGCATGATTTGAAAAATACTATTACATTTATTTTTCCTTCATGTTAGCTCATTGCTTCATTCCTGATTCATGCATCTATTTCGGAATCGGGAATCAGAACTACACCATGTTTTTTTATCACCTCCTAGGTTTCGCTCATTCGTTTGCTCTGATTCTGACTTCTGATGTACCATCGAGATTGGGGATTGGATCGTTACCTCAAAATGTTAAGGGTTTTTGACAATACATCAACTTATGTCCCGACTTTGATTCTCACATTACTATCGGGATCAGATGTCATATCAACATCAAAATTTTGACTTATCGATAAGTTCCATGATTTGGTGTCACTCCAATTTTGACTTCTGACATAGCATTGGGATCAGAACTCAGAGTTGACATATTTCCACTATACATACCAAAGGTCAAGTTCCTAACAAAATCCTGATTCCAACTCCCGATATCTTATCAGGATCATAACTTGGGGTGTTACCAAAACTTGTTCACTCCAATGAGGTCAATCTCATATCATTTCCCAATTCCAACTTCTGACATAGCATCGGGATTAGAACTCAGAGCGATCCCTCAACTAATCCCATTTGTAGAGCATCTATGCCTAGTGCCATCCCAATCCTAATTTCTAAATACATTGCAGGATTGGATCATGGAATGAAACTGAAAACTTCTCTTCACTATAGGTATAGGTGTCGAGTCAGGACTTGATCTCGACTTCCAACATAGTTCAGTATCCCGAAACTCGAAAATGCTAAACTAACTTGTAGAATGGGAAATTTTCTTGAATGAATAGGGATTTAATATGAATTCTTGTGCTAATCTACTCTTCACATATCTTCACTTTGTCTGATAATGGTTAGTATTGCAGGTGATTAACAAATATCTGAATCAGAAGAAGAAGTCCTTGGTGAAGGAACATCAAAAGGAGCAAGGGGTAAAAGGATAAAACCAGAACAGGTTCCTGTTATGATGAAATATAAGTTCCAAGGGACACCAATACCATCCAAGTTTGGTTATGAGGTTATGAAGATCATTGACACACTTGTGGGACATATTGATTTTGACCAGTTTTATAAGGATACTTCTTTAGAAGATGCTACCCCAAGGGTAAAGAGGATTGCAGAGTCTGGGTTGGCTCATGTAGCTACTTTTCCTATTGTTGTGCAATGCCTAGAGTTTATTTTAACTGTTGCACAAACATACAATCCAACTCAGAGGAAATGCATTGATTTGTAGGGCAATGTAATAATTGATTTAACCCCAACAATGATTAGACTATTTTTTTATCCTCCTCCTTACTCTAATCTCAAGATTATGTCTGAAGTTGATGCACTTAAACACTGGGAAACCAATGAGGAAGGGAACAAAAGGGTCATTAACAAAAGGTGGATATAAACAGAGAAGAAATTAGTAAAGAAGGTACCACCTAACCCTAAGAGGTCTGACTTCTCTAAGGACATTGGAGACATGATCACATTGTTGGCAAGAGTATTTGGAAAGGAGAACTCTCGTATATTTGAACATTGGATGTTTCCATTTATTCAACTAATTCTAGATGGGAAACAATATTTGGATTAGGGATAGATAATTTTAGACAACATCCATGATCAACTATTGAAATTAATAGAAACCAATACATTCTATATGTCTTCATATGTGATATATTGTAAGTTGTAAGGATGGGATAGTTTCCTGGTTTAACTGCTGAAGGATCAATGGATGAGGGCCCAAATTAGAAGAAGGTTTGGGACTATTATGAACAACTAGACCTAAAGAAAATGGAGAAACATTCTAAAAGAGTTAATGATGAATTTTTATATGCTATTATTAATCAGCTCACAGGTGATGTTGGTTTCAGATTGTCGCCAGAGGAAATGGAGTTTATTGAAGAGTGGGGTTATTGGTTTATCCAATACCCCAAATCCACCTATTTTAGATTGTTTGGATATGACGGGTACCCTTTCAAATTGCTAAGGTGTTGTGGTGATAGATAGGTCTTGATGGAGTTTTTTCGTCAGGCCATTGAGGTAAATGCTAAATTCTCTACACAACACAAGGATGGTTTCCATTCATTCCCAATGCAATTGGGGTTTTATTCTTGTTCCTCTTCCATAACAACCAAGACAACAACTGAGGAATTTCAGTCCATGAATTTTAAACATCATACCTCCAGGAAATATTTTGATCCTAAGAAGAGAATGTATGGTTTATATGCTTCACAATTTCCCCATCATCGACCACTTCTTGAAGACTTTTGGGCCAACCTACAAGATTAGTTTGAAGTAAGGAAAATGGGATATATGAAAGACTGACAATTCCCCAGATGAAGGATTTTGAGGTTGCAAAGGATATACTAGAAGGCACCACAAATGATGGGATTACTCTTGATCCCCGCTATGAGATGGATAAAGTGGCTACCAAGGATTTGGAGCCAATCAATTGGATGGAAAAAGAGGAAACTAATATTCGTAAAGTGTCACAGGTAGTGGTTGATAGAATCCAAAAGTAGCTTAATCTCTGTTTAAAGCAACCAAGAGTTAAGGCTGCAAGGAAGAAGGATTCCAGTAGTTAACCCACTTCTTCCACTGAGACAAGGTAGTACAAGAGGCTAAAGAAGATTTTTGTGGCTACGGAGGAAACCACAGAAGAACCTGCTCAAGAAAAAGAAGCAACATTGGTGAAATAGGTCATTGAAGCCTTGGAAAAGGCTAATGTTAGTTATCAAGTTGCTGCTACAGGATTCATTTCAAGTCTTCGTGCTACACCTATAGCCATTGTGTACCCTGGAGAAGAAGTTATTGAAGAAGGTCCTTTTGTTATGCCTTTACAAATTGAGGATACTACTCCTATTGCACCATCAACTTTAGGAACAATAGATGTTGAAGGAGAGAGGCCTCCTGTGATTAATGTGATAGATTCCCCTTTTCCTTCGGACTCCAAAGAAACTTATCTTTAGGAAGAGAAAGCATAATGGGAGGAATATCTTGAAAGAGATGAAGAAGAATTTGAAGAAGAAGAGACTAGGTTCCAAGAAGGAAGCCTATGGGGTGAGGTTGTAATGAATGATGTTTTGACTGAAGATGAGAAAAAGAAAATATTGGAAGCTGCTAAAGAACAAGCTTCTAAGGAATTAGTTGAGGAAGAAGAAGAACAAAGAAAGAAAGATGAGTTAGCTAGGAAAAGGGAAGTTGCAGAATCTCAGAAGAGAGTTGAAGAGGAGGCTCTTGCACAAGAATTAGAACAACAAAAGAGGGTTGAGCAAGATAAGGCAACAAAAGAGGAACTTTGTGCAAAGGAGTTAGAACAACAAAGGTTAAGAGATGAGGAGGAGGTTATACAAAAGGAAGAGGAGATGAAAAAGATAGAAGAAATCAAGGCTCAGAATGAGAAAATGGAACATGAAAGGTTGTAGAAAGAGAAATATGAGCAAAAAAAGACTTCTTTTGGGCAGACTATGGAGGTAGTTTCTTCTACACCTCCTTCATCAACACCTCCTAGTATTCAACAGGTAACTACTCAGCCAACTACTCCCACTTGGCTTAAGTTAAATTTGGAAAAGAGACAACAACTCCAAGCTTAGCTGGTGACGTGGGATGTAATGGTGAGGGAAATAGACAAGGTGAGGCCAAAGAAGAAGCCTCGTGCTATTCACTCTACAAGGCTCACTGATGATGGAGACTTGGTAGTAGACATTGCTACCCCGATAGATGATAAGGATGATAGGGAGCTACAAGCCACATATTATCAAGTAAGCACTGTCAATCTGGGTAAACAAACCAAAAATCAACAAAAAAATCTCATTGACATTGTTGCTACCACTACCAAGTCACAATTGATTATAGATAAGCAAACTAAGGATGAGCGTAAGGCTCAAGTTGGATAAATGAAAAGTTTTATGAGAGAATTGATTATATCCACTCTTGAGCAACCAACACCATCAGAAATTCCTATTTTAATGAGCTGCAAAGAGGTGGACGAGGTGAGTTCCATGAAATAGAAGGCTACCTAGTTTTATGATTTTAAGAAGGAGATTAGAGAACTTCTAAAGGAAGGATACAAGTAGTATGATGGAGCTCTTACTCTTCTCGGTGAAATTGAAGAAAAGTCTAAAGAATGGTGGGGAGAAGAGGGGAAGTACAAAAGGTATCTAAAGGGTTTGAAACTGATTGATAAAACACCAGAGAACATGTTGATCCAGTCAGGGATTCTAGGTGATGAGGATCCCGAGTATCTTAAGAAAGCCATTAAAATCACTACCTATAAATCTCAAGTGCTTGTTGAACACAGAACAATTCTCCTCAAAGCTTAGTATGACATAAGACAACATACATGTGTATTTGAGGAAATTGTTACACAACTTGCTGCTAAAGATTTTCCTCAGAATGGATGATGGAGTTCATTGCAAGAAATAAATGATAGTTGTGGTAAACGATTAGAGTAGCTACTTAAGGAAGGTGATGGAACTAAAGGGATTCTCTTGGATAGGTTGATGAACATAAGGTTTGAAACTCGATGGGCTTCAAAAGATATCAGTCAGATGCGAGAAACACTTGTTGTGGCTGCCGAAGAGTTCAAAGAAGCAAAGTTCAAGGGAGATTGGATTGATGGACTTGATGAAAGGGTGGTGAATGAATTATTTGATAATTTTGATGAATTTCATGGATTCCCAAAGTAGACCAGTAAAAGGTAAAGGAGAATATTCTGTTGTTTTTTGAAAAAGAGTGAAGTCAAAAGTGTCAACTAGTTCCAGCTGCCCTTTGGACAAAAACACTTCCTAGTCAGTTTTCAGACAAATGGACAACTCCAGATCAACTTTGTTGGGCTAGAGATTGGGCGTGGTGATTTGTAGAAGATAGAGTTAGAACTCCCAGTCAAAATTTTGACTAAATGGACACAAGGCATACCTTTCAGCTCTTTCAGTTTCAACAAAGAAAAGACTCAGGCTTGATTGGGCATCCCTATAATTGTGGATTTGGGCCCAAATTTGTGGATCATAATTTTGATAGGAGAGATTGATGTTAATTATTTCTATAATTTAAATTTTTCTCCTCATTTTAAAGGTTGGTTGATTGAAGTCAAATTGGCTACCTAGAAACTAGATACAATTTTCATTTTATAGATTTATGCAAGATACTTGAATAATTTTACAACTTTTTAATGCAAGTAGTTTATTTTTAGAAGTTTGTTAGTTTAATGGTAATGTTGATAGATAATGGTTTTTCATATGCTAGTGCATTTTGTTGTGCATAAATGTCTCTTATTTGATAAAAAATCAAAAGAAGATTTCAATTTTAAAACCATCTATTATGTTATCTATGAATGAGATTTCTTGTTGTTTATTGATCTATTAATCTTGGTGATGATATTGTGGTAATTTTTTATTAAAAGTTCAAAAAAAAGTGATGATGAATGGTGACATGTTTTAAATCTGCACTGTGAATGGATGTAATGGTACAAATTGTTTCATAAATTGTGTTGTTCTACAGTTTTGGTTAATCAAAATATGCTCATTACTAGAATTGCATGTTTGAATTGAAAGGAATTTGTATTCACATTTTACTATTTTAAGCCTTGATCAATTTTTTTCTATTTATTTGAAACCCCCATGTTATATTACGTTGAACTACCCAGTTTGTATCCATTTACCAACAAAGGCCCCTCGAACATTATAGTTGCATCCAGACCACTGAATGATGACAACATAGTTGAGAACCAACTATAGAGACCTTGGAAGATAGGTGGTTTTAGATCATTTGTATTTTTCAAGAGAAATAGAGTAGAAATATTATGTTTAACGTTGTTGTGTTAATTTTGACCATCACCAGGAATTTTCCCTTTTAGACACATCTTGGGTTCCAACTGATGCACACTCAACATATCCTACCATGTACCATCCACATAATATCATACACTTAGGAATGACAAGTTGATAATGCACATGAGTTTCTATAACAAATTGAAAATATGCACCAATAATTACAACATATATTGACTTGCCAACAATAGTACTACAAGGAGTGCCATAGTGTGCACCACACCTGACTATTTTTAAGTTGATAATAATGTATAGTTATTTTTATGATCCTAATATGATATATTACTAAGTATATATTAAATATTCCTATGTTATATTATATAGTGTTCATTATAATAAGGATAAGAACTTGTGGCATACTTAACCCTAACTTAAATTAATTAATTAATTCACTAATCCCTCTCTATTAGGATGAAGGGGGTGTGTCCCTACATAGTTAAGCCTATAAATAAGGAAGAGAACTCTCTCCCATATCATCATATCATCAAATATTGAATTCAAATAATGTTATCCAATTATTGGAGGTCACCCCCTTGAAGTGGTTTGCTACACTTATGATTTTTACAAACATTTCCAAGAAATGTTATAGCAAGTAGTATCAAAGGCTATGATTTGGGCCAACATTTTTGTTTCCAATATAACTTCCAAACCAATGTAAATTTGGATCTATTTTTTTGGGTTTTAAGGTATGTATTAGATAAGCTCTTAGAAAAAAAATAAAACTTTTAAGGTACATTTTCTAACAGTTATTAATATTTTATGTTTTTTCATTAATTTGTTGTATAGGGCTGCAATTTTTGGATTTTTTTTTATTACATTTTTGGAAAGATTAGAAAAAATTAGGTAGGGTTAGTTCTTTGTAATTTACTATTAGAAATAAAATAAGTTATTTAATTTAGTGGTCAAATTTTAGTCAAAATTTTCATTAATTTTCTCTATAGACTGCAATTTTTAGAATTTTTTTTAAAATTATATTTTTGGAAATCTTATAAAAAATTAGGCAAGGTTAGCTCTTTGAAATTTATTTTTAGATATAAAATATATTCTTTAATTTAGTGGTCTAAGTTTGGTCTGAACTGCAACATCAAATTTTCTCACACCAAATACAAGTTTCCTACCTTAATAAATCTTAAAATAAAGACATAATTAAAGCCATGTCATCTTTAGGATTATATGATCTTTCTACACATACACAATCTAAGGAACCATTTTATTTTCCACCACCTAAAATTGAGGAAAGAAATCTATAAGGACATGAAAGAATGATACATTTCATTAAAGATAAATTGTTTGAACACTAGATGCAAGCCCAAGTATTTGGGAGATCAAGAGCATATGCATTCTCACCAATTGTGTATAGAATGGTGTAATTAACAAATATTAAAGGATTCACATTTCCCATGAACAATTCCTTTTAAATATGCAACAATTATACATGATGATAGTACTTTTGATACATGTATTCAATGCTACTTTAGGTGATAGAGCTAAGAAATGATTTGATTCATGTCACTCTTATTATGCATCATTCCATGTTTTTCCATGTGATTTTATAGATTAATTTAGTTTTGTCTCTAAAGTAATTGTTAAACATGATTCTCATTCTTCACCTCTAGTGACCTTAGCGGATACCATGTATTTTTCTATGCATCATAGGATTATACACTAGTTTTTGATGTCTATGAGGGCTCTCCTTTGGATTATTTTGTGCTTTCTTAAATAATATATATTTGAGTGATTGTAGAGTACATTATTCTACACCTTATATTGAAAAAACACATGAATTCTAGGCATACATGACGTGATGAATAACACCATGAAGATATTTTATAGCTTTTATATGGTATATGTAAGGATAATGTACCACTAGTTGGTGATACATATTTCCCATCCTTACCCACTATTGCACATGCCATGCATACACATGTGGGTACGTGACATGTCAAGGATTATATTTCACCTTATTTGAGCACCCTCATTAATATAATTGGTCCCATCTACAAAGTTGTGTTGACTCTTATGAGATAATATTTAAGTAGAAATATTATAATAGTAAGACATTGCATAATCCTTTGGAATATGAAATTTGGACTTCTCCTTCACCAAGTCAATTTCGTCACCTTCTTAGACAATTATAATGGTAAAGATACTTCATTTCATCTAAAATTTTCCCAAACTACATTATTCACTTATTTTCTTGAGAATATATTGCTTTCTAAATTATTTATAACAAGCTCAAGTGGTTAAGAATTTCATATTTCCTTGTGCTTCTATCCCTTTCTTTAAGGATTTGGATAATGCTTTCAAGAAGTATTTTCACTAGAATATTTTTCCTTAGAAATATATTGCTCAAAACATGGAATGCAAGAAATGAACATGATCCAATTAAGGATTATATTTTCATATTTCAAGATTTAATTACTAATATGAGTTTTACATTATAGGATGGTGAGATTAAACATATTTTTGATGGATTACTTATACTCTTCAAAGGATAATTTTTTTGCAAGCCTTATCATTCATTGTTTAGATTTATGTACTAGTGTATGCATATGCGACCATGGTTTATTGGAAGATCATATTTTGTGTATTCAAAAAATTTCTAACACTTTCCCTTATGCTCATGAGTTAATATCATTCTCATATTTGGTTAATGGGAGTAATGAGAATGCACCTAATGTAAATAATAGTGATTATCATTATTCACATTTCAAACCAAAGGAATTAAGATAATTCACTAAATTGGAGAAACCTCCATGTGCTTTATTAGAATTCTTTTTTTGCATATAATCTTATTCATTTGCATCTTGTTAAGATAAAGGATATTTCTAAGCTTTCACCACACAAGATTAGTATTTTTATGCATATAATTACATACATAGACATTCTAAAAATAGATCCAATCCAAAAATATAATGTTAAATATCTTATAGACAAAGACATATTGCAAGTTGAGTATATTCATTAGCATACATCACACATGATGTTTCTACATCATAATTTTGTTCAAGAGGCATAGTTAATGATGCCATGGATACTCCTATAGGGGCCATTATTTTTATTATTATTTTAAAGTAATATTATAGACACACTTGATGGGGATGAATTAGTTTGTTAGGTATTCATACCTATCTCTCTTGCTACTTGTTATATTTTGTAATTTTTCTTTCCTTTTGGATCTTTTATGCTGTCTCTTATTCATTTTTGTTGTTAGCATATGGATAATGCAAATAAACCTTTAGTTGTGCATGTTGATAGACATGGATTTGAGCATGTGTTGTGTTCTTCAAATCACTTCTTCCTCAAGTGTTTTATGTTATTAACCTTTCTCAACACCTTTGCAATTGTATATTTTTAATATATATATTTATTTCACATAGTAGAATCTCTATTGAAAAGGTATCAAAATTCATCCTTATTTGACACCTTTGCAAAGTATTAAATTTCATCCTTCTTCGATAATTTTTGAAAATATGAAACTTTAAACTTATTTAATATGTTTCTACGGTATTGTATTTTATCCTTCCTTAACACCTTTGCAAGGTATTAGAGTTTGTCCTTCTTTGACACCTTTGTAAAGTATCAAGGTTTGTCCTTCCTTGACACCTTTGCAAGGTTTCAAACTTAAATAGGTTTGATTAATTCTTGTATAAGGTATTGGAATTTGTCCTTTCTCGAAGCCTTTGCAAGGTTTTGTGCTTTTTCCTCTAATACCTTGACAAGGTATCAAACTTAATCCTTATCTGATACCTTTCCAAGGTATGAAAATTTAACCTTCTCCAATACCTTTGTGAGGTACTAGTCTTTTTCCTTCCTCAACACTTTTGCAAGGTATCAATCTTTGTCTTTCCCTAATACCTTTATGAGTTGTCCTTCTTCGATACTTTGACAAGGTATAATACTTCACCCTTCTATGATACCTTTGTGAGGTATTGTATTTCAACAAGTTCTTCTATACCTTTACAAGGTATTAGACTTTAGCCTTCTCCAATACCTTTGTGAGGTATTGAAATTTTTCCTTCCTCAACACTTTTGTGAGGTATTAGGCTTTGTCCTTCCCCAATAAATTTGTTAGGTATTATAATTCACCCTTCTTTGATACATTTACAAGGTATAAGAGTGCATCCTTATTTGATACTATGTACAATGTTTTTTGTGCTATTAAAAGTGCAAGAAATGAACTAAATCATGCAAAACACAAAAATAAAAATAAAAAACACTCAAATTGGGTGATAGGGAGCTCAAACTAGCATATGAAACCTCTTGTTGTTTCAATTTTTCCATGATGTGTGATGTAGATGTGTGCTCACTCAAAAATCCGGCAACATAATGGTGCTCAAACGAAAAATATGTGAGAGACTAATGAAATGGCTAAGTGTTTCAATGTATAGATTGGGGGATTTTTTGATGGAGGGTTAGGATTGAGAGTTTAAGATCAAGGTTTGAGATGCCTTGAGACATATCAAACCACATGGAGATGACACTTGTCATCATGTGGATGCATGAGACAAGATTTGATAGGTACCATAGGGATGGGCAAGAGAGAACAAAAGGGAATTTAAAATTCCATTATAATCCTCATGGGGATTGAGGAGGAATTATGAATTCCTACAAAGGACCTTGAGAAGAAAAAAATGAATTGAAAATTCCTTGGGGGGTGGGGAGAGTTGAACAATGAGTTGATTAGGTTAGCTAATCAATGATTAGGTTGTGCAAACGTGGGGTTAGATAGGTGATTAGGCTAGTGGAGGAAGATTAGGGACAACTTGCATTTTATGGAGGATGTGACACCTCTCTAATCAATTATTAGGAATGTGTACATCCTAATGATAAGATTATGCAAATTAATCATAATTAGAAGAAGGTTATGAAGGATGTGACATGAGGGGAATTAAATAAATAGATTATTTATTTAATTTTTTGGAGGAAAGGGATAAGTGATGGAATTAAATAATAGAGGTAATTATTTACTTTAGGAAATGATTTAAAGATGATAGAAGAAATATATTAGTATGAAGGGATAAGGGATAATTAATATTAATTAAATAATGGGGTATTATTTAATTAATATAGACTATATGAAATTGGTTGAAATAAGGGTAAATTGACCAAATAAAAGTGGTCAATTTTTAGTGTCTACATTTTTCCCCTCTTTGAGATGGTGTTACGAAGTAGCATCATTTCAAAGAAGATTAAAACATAGCACTTGGAAGAAGATGGCTATATTAGGAAATATGGCCCAATCATCCAAAGGAGTGACTAGGAAGAAATATGATAGGAGTGAAGATGAAGATTAGGGATTGAGGATGTCCCCTCGAGAGGACATGCAAGTTCAAGAGAACACAGGTGTGCTCTCGAAATGGATGAGATAATGCAAGATAAATGAAAAGGATGATGGAAGATGATAGATATAAGAGAGGATGGTAAGAGGAAGAGTTGATGGATGAGGGAGTGTGATAAGAAAGTAAGCACAAATGGATTCAAGGATAAATATGATGTTGCCCCGATCAAGCTACAAGAAAAGATTGATGGATGATGGATGGAGTGTTGTTGATGAGGGAATGAGATATCCAAAAACAACACAAGGATAGGGAAGGATACATCCCGATGATGATAATGTTGAGAGTGTTTTAGATGAGGGAATGATATATCTCAAAACAACACAAGGATAGGGAAAGATACATCTCGATGAGGATGATGAGAGTGTTGTTGATGAGGGAATGATATATCCTGAAACAACACAAAAGGATAGGGAAGGATACATCCTAATGATGATGATGAGAGTGTTGTTGATGAGGGAATGATATATCCTGAAACAACACAAAAGGATAGGGAAGGATACATACCTATGCTGATGATTGGATCAAGTCTAGGAACAAGACCAAAGACGTGATTAGCTGATTTGTGCTAGATTGAATGGATGAGGGTTGGAAATTAAGATGTGAGATTACTGAAATGAATAAAAATGATGGAGGAAAATATGCTTAGAATAACAAAGCTACATTATCCTAAGAGGATTGAAGAGATGATAAAATGATGAGGATGGATGAAAAGATACATAGAATAAAAAATATATATTATCTTAAGAAGATTGAAGAGATGATGATATGATGAGGATGAAGAAAGTAGAGGTATGGAAACATATAGGATAGATAGATGAGGGAGAGTGATTAAGGATGAAATGGATGAGAAATATGTAGGGTGAGGGGATGGGGGGATTTTTATAGATGAGAGGATGGGGGATTGAGAAATTTGATGTTATGCGTTATGTTTCCATGTAGTGAGAACTTCATTTGATATAGCATGAGATACTCTACACCAGAGTATGATGAACCAAGGTGACTTTGTATCACATGCATAAGACTGACACAACAAACAAAAGGTTAGTCCAACATCCCAAAGTTACAAAGGGCTTTGGTAGGGCCAATGTTGGAAAACCCCAAACAGAAAGGATGCCCCAACATAACACAAGACCACAAGGATCTTGGTGGGTACTATGTGGGACAACCAAGAAAACACAATCACAGGAAACCAAGATATGCCCCTAGTTCTACCAATCAAAGCACACCATGATATGATAGATCATGGTTACCTTGAGTAGGTATAGGAGGAAGCTCAAAAGATAAAAAAAAATGCAAAAGAACCAAGAAATCACAATAAATATTAAATATCCTTTGTCACGAGGATGATAGGTGGATGGGATTGACACAGTCTGATATGAGGAAATATATATGTTGGTAAGACCAAAGATGGATGGGATAGATTATAGGGTCGACACAACTTGGGATATTTAAAACTGATTGGGGTTGCTAGGCGCTAATGGATTCTATTTTTTTATTTCTAGCAAGATAGGGACACTCTTGATGACATGACAAGGACAAGGGAAAACCCTAAAAGACAACCTAGTGCCTTGAAGGCTCATCAACGATGGCCTTGCCTATGTGAAATCATAGAGGCAACGTAGTTCGATAAAATACCAATGACAGACAATGGATAAGGGATGATGAGATGACCATGATAAGTAGATATAATGATGGAGCCAATATGATGAGACAAGAAAAACCTTGTGGATAGGATGGTTGATATGTCAAATGTGGACTGCATGAAGCTCAAAAATGGGATAGTTATCCAAATTATCAAAAGATGAATTGGGAGGATGACATGATGGATACATGAGTAATGAAAAGTGACATGTGATTATCAAGACGTGGGAAATAAATAGGAGTGATGATAGTGAGATGAATGGCATTGGATTGCATGGGGAGTAGCCTATAGCCAAATACTATTGACAAGGGATTATGGATAGGAGGATGAGATGGTAAGAGGGATTGCATGGATGGAGGATCAAGAGATAAGTATGTGGATCTAGGGTAGGATGATAGGATGGATATATAGGAAGATAAGGATGGGGAGAGGGTTTTGGATGGATGGATGGGAAGATAAGGATTTGGGAAAATGGAAGGGTTTTTTTTTTTGGTCTTACTTTGGATTGATGGATGGGAAGATAAGGCTTTGGAAGATAGAAAGGATCATGGGATGAGGGGATGAAGGATTTGGAAGTATTAATGGAAGGAGGATGTGGAGATAATGATAGAGAGATGGAAGGGATGATATGATTGGGGAATGATATCTCCAAGGATTATATTTCAAAGGAATAAGATGCCCCACTCAAAATATGTCATGTATGATGAGGCAAGAGGGATAGCAGATAGGATAATGGGTAGATAAGGAAGGGGAATGGATGTGGATAGGATGCATGGGTGGATTAGGGACATGATAGGATCAAAAGATGGAATGTATTCCAAGAGGCGTCCAAAGCATGTATATATATTTATCCTTATCTTTATCAAGATCACAAGGAAGATGGATGGATTGGGATAAATGGGATATGATAGGTAGGATGGGCGTGATAGGTGAGATGGAGGAGATGGATGGAGGGGATGCATAGCATGAAGTTTCCCCCAAGTGTTGAAAGAAAAAGGATGAGGGATCTACACATGACGCATGTGACCAAGTTTTCATCATGGTACTTACTCAAGGCACTTGGATGCCAAGTTTTCACCATTGGATGAATTATTTATCTTTAATTTTTTTGGTTTTTGGCCTTTTTCTTTCTTTTTTTTGGATTTTTTCAAAGTGTGTGGATGGAGATGGAGAAAAATAGAGATGTGGATAAATGGATTTGGAAGATATGTGATAAGGGGACGGTTGAAGGACTCAAGTATCTAATTCCATATGAGGTAATAAGAGCCCATGTGTGAAGTGACTATCGGCTGTTGGTACAACCTTATTAGGATGGATGGATTATGCAAGGGAATGGATTAAAAGGATTTTATGGGGGAGATATATGGGATAGTGGATAGGATGTTGGAAAGTGTATGAATGGAATGATGGAGTAGATGTGTGATGGGGGAATGTTTTCAGGACCAATATTGACACATATGGTGGGGGGATGTGAAATGATAGGAGGATTATTGGAAGGAGAATGTTGGGATGGTGGAGGAGTTGGGAAAGTAAATTTTGGGACATAGGGACCCAAAATAGATTTAAGAGATGGAGGATGTGGATGATTATCTTTTGGATTAACAACTTTGGGTGCCATTATGGACTTTTCATTTGAAGGTATTGCATCTTTTTTCTTTGGGACCAACATGGTTTTTATTTTTGCTTTAATAGGCTTGTGTAGCCTTTGGGATTGATTTAGATTTTGGATGGGTTTTTTATTTTCTTCATCATGTCCTTTTAAGGGGACATGGGGAGCTTTAGATTCATGCAGATGTTTGGATTTATGCATTTTTACTTTGGCATCCAAAGTGCTTCTAATAGTAATGGGATGGGTGTGAGATGATGGACGATTTGGAGGAAACATGAATGGAGTGCTAGAGGTATGATTTTGGAGATGATGGGCGGATGAAAAGTGTATAGTTATGTGCCTTTGTTGATCATGATGAGGGATTATGATAGTGGGATTTTTATGATAGGTGATAAGGATAGGTGATTGATAGATGAGGAGGTGAGTAGGATGAGATGGAGGATTATATTTTGGGATATAAGGTCCTAAAATGGACTTAGTACATGGAGGATGTGTAATAATAGATGGAGGGACATAAGAACCCAAAATAGAATTAGTAGATAGACGATGGGTGATAGTAGATGGAGGGACATAAGGACCCAAAATGGATTTGGAGGATGAAGGAGGAAGATGGATGGTTGTTTTGAGGTGATATAATGGATGAAGGGGGAGGGTGACAAATGGTTTAGTGGAGTGATGGGAAGAGCCTATTGTTCTTTTAGAAGATGCTTTTTGAGGGTATATGAAAGTTGTACCAACAATTTTGGATTGTGAGTCTTGAGATATATATCCAAGACCTTGTGCACATGGATTTTCTTTGACATGGATGGGCTACAATATACCTTTCTCATGAAGGCCTAAGCCTTTTCCTTGATAGTTCATGATCTTGAGCATTTTTTTATGGTAGGATGCTTATTATTCTGGAAACATGATGTAAGTCCATTATTAGGTGGAGGAGGATGGGTGGTGTATATGCTTTGTTCTTCTTCTACAAGAAAACCACCATGGATGAATGTAAGAAGACCAAGGAGATATGGAGGTGGTGATAAAGGATCATGAGATGGAGATGATGGGATGGTAGGATCTTGATTTGGAGGAGAGAGTGATAAGGGATCTTGAGAAGGATCATGGGATGGAGTGGATGAGATGGTAGGAACCTCATTTGGAGGATGAGGTGATAAGTAATCATAAGAGGGATCATGGGATGGAGTGGATGAGATGGTATGATCTTGATGTGGATGAGGAGATATGTTGGTATGCTTTGGATCAATCTCTTGGCATGTTTCAACTTGTGTAGGTGTCATGATTATAGAGGAGTGTTGGATGGGATCCTCAGATGGGGGAGACGAAAGGATGGAGGATTGATGAAGTTAATGGGAGTGTATTTTGGTGATACTAGGAGGAGGAGTGGATTGGATTTGGGTGTCTTCAATGGGTTGGGTGGCTCTAGGAGTAAAAAGATGGGGATTCAATGGATTTTGTGGGTTTGATGGTTTCAACAATCTGGATGGTGTTAGGAGTGGTTATCAGAGTGACGGGTGTACGATGGAGAAGGGTCTCATCACTAATGACCGTACATGATAGGGTGGTGTGGCATGGCTTTATGACTTCAAGACGTGGATTTGGGGATGTCTTCTTTGTCATGAGTCCTTGGATGACATCTAGAATGAGATACTTGCATATTGTAGGCTTATACAGGGTGGTGGGAATAGATGAAGGATTATGAATGGGTGGAGGATTATGATTATGGATTGGTGGATTAGGATTAGATGAGTGGATGGGATTGGATGGAGGACTAAGAGTAGGTGGAGGATTATGATTGCTGGGGGAATCAAGATTAGATGGAGGATTAGGATATTATGGAGTGAAATATGGAGTGACATAGGAGGAAATGGATGGTGGATTAGGATCATGGAGTGGAGGATTAGGATTATAGATTGGGAGAGGGTTTGGAGAACAATGAGATGATATATTGGATTATATGGAGGACAAAGGTATGATGGATTGGAGGGAGGATTAGGATATGATGGAGTGAAAGATGGAGTGACATAGGAGGATATGGATGGTGGATTAGGATCATGGAGTGGAGGATTAGGATTATGGATTGGGATATGGTTTGGAGGATAATGAGATGGTGAATTTGGACTATGGATGGAGGTGAGAGTATTATGGTGTGGAGATGGAGGTTGAGATATTGATAGAGGAGAAGGTGGAGCTATGGATATGGAATGAGAGGAATATGTGGGGTATGGATAAGAGAGGGATGTGGATGAAGGATATGATGGATATGTGGATGGGGAAGATAATGGATTTCGCTTGTCAAAGGTAGCATAAGGATTGCTAATGGGTATGGATGAAGGCGTGATGGGATAGCTTAGATGAGTGATTGGATTTTGGATGATGCTTAGGGAGAGATGGCTAGAAATGATAGAATCAAGGGGATCTATATCATACTCATCTTGATCAACAAGATTTTTATTATCTTCATCAACATAATTGGGACCCCCTTGACTACTATTTTCAATTGCATTGATGGAGGATAAGGATTCATGATGTTGGGTTGGGTGGAGATGGATTGAAAAGATGGGAATAGATGGTTAGAAAGAAAGAAGAGATGATGAAAAGATAAATGGAATGGATTAGAAGAATGTGGAAGAAGGGATCTTAATATTTGTTTCGATATTAGAAGATCTTGGATGTGGATGAACTAAAGCTCAAATTGGGATGTAGATTAAGCTCAGATTGGGATTAAATTTAAGCTTAGATTAGGATTGGATTGAAGCTCAAATTAGGATTGGACTTAAGCTCATATTAGGATGATTGGAAGATATGATGGGATAGACTCCTAAGTTCAAGGATGCAACTAAAATGACAAGGATGATTGTTGGATGAATGAAATATAGTATCCTCTCAACTATGGTCAAGATCCTATAACGAAGTTTGATTGGATGGATTTCCTACTTGAGAAAGGATAAGTTCTCAAGAAAGAGGTGGTATCGATGCAAAATATACCTCAGGATTAAGGTGAAATAGTTTGGACAAAGGATTACTAACTTGGGATAGACTAAGTTCCCAAGAAAGTGTTATGGTGGATGATTGATTTAGGATTTAGGATCTTGATTAAGTATTTGAGGTTGGATTTTGGATTGTGGATGATTGGGATGTTGATAGGATGGGTTTAGTTGACTCCTTGCTCAAAGGGGATGATGTTTGGATAGATTGATGATGGTTGATGAGATGAAAGTGATTGTTTGTAGATGGATATGGAGAGGAAAAATGATTAGATTATGGTTTTGGACTTAGGAAGATATAGGCTAATCGTGATAGGACAAATTGGTTCTCTAGATTTTGGATGGGGAGTAGATTCACCCAAGAATAGAGCATAATTTCCTCTATAGGTAGCAAAAATTCCTAAGTGCAAAAACACCTATCAAAGTAACAAATTCGCCTATGGGGGAATGACCTAAATAGTGCACTGATGCAAACAATAGGATCACCCAAGAAGAGAATGGATTCACCTATGTAGGATGAACAAGCGTATGGAAAAGGACAACAAAATCACCCAAGAATAGAGAAGATCTGCCTAAGAGGATGACCGAGTTGTACAGATGGATAGTGTATATGCCTACAAATAGAGCACAAGTGCTAATCAAGGATGATGACTCTATGGATAAGAAAGACATAATCTCCCAAGAATAGAGTAGAATTTCCTATTAGGGGGATGACTTGACTAGGATAATGACATAATTTGTAGTCAACAAAGTGAAATTGCCTTTATAGGGGGTGAATATGCCTATCAGGGAAGACTAATAGATGAATGAACTGGATTGAGAAATGGAAAAGCCCTTAGGAGAGCTGATTCACCCTTGTAGGGAGTAGATACACCTTTGAAGGGTAGGGGTACTCAACGACAAAGGATAAATAGAAAAATAAAACAGTCAGACATGGACTGGGATGGACAAAAGATAATCATTGGTATGCACAAGAAGACATGCCAGGCAACACAAACCTAAAATTAGTCAAGAGGGTTTACAAACTTGATGTAAGCCCACCACCCTAAGGGATTAATACTCCATGATACTCTGGTGGAACACCCTTTCTCATGAAGTTAGATAGGTAGAGATCCAGTGATACAGGGTCGTCAACGGATGCCACAAGCACACCTTCTCTCTCTCCTCGAGAACTATCATAGTTCACCCGAGGATTTCTATCTCAACATAAGGGAGTACGTGGTGAGTAGCTTTGAGGTATGATCTACATCCCTTGCACTACACCAAGCCACGACTAAACACGAGTCTTAAACTAGGCTAAAACAAGATGATCTAGGGAGTCCACGATACACTAGGAGGGTACATGAGGCACATCCATGAACACCAGCCCGTTACAAGCATGGGTTAGGAACTTTAGTGAAGGTACTGAAAGCTCAGACCAACCCTACACGCCTGACTAGGAATCACCCTAGTATAAGCACTTCGCTAGACATGATGTGAATGGATTGGGGTATAACTTTAGTTCTCCCCCATTTATATACCCTATTGGTTCACATGGTTGAGGTCGTCCCTTGGGTGATCATGAAATACCTAGCAGGCCTCCTAAAGGGAAATAAATGCTAGGCATTTTTATCCTTAGGCTTGCATGTAGCACAAGGGGACAACATACACATAGGCTAACACTCCTAGGTAGACTCACATATGGACTTGGATTGATTGATAGTTTTTGATCCCTAGGCTCACACATAGTGCAAGAGCATACGCCAATGAACCAACCCCAAACACAACAAACAGATTAATTGACCCCTTAAAAAAACCAATTGTTCCTAGATTAGTATGAAAAATATACTCACACTTGTCTTCAACCGATTTTCCTACAAAAGATTAGTTAGTAGTTTAATACTTTGGTCTTGGAAAAGCAATAGCAAACTGCACAAAAATATGATTAGATGCAAAAGAAAATGATGAAAAGTAGATGATTGTTAGCCCAAAGGGGGGTGGAACACCCAACCTAACGATAGGAGGTGTAGGGGGATGATACGATTCCCCGCATAAGGGGTCTAGGGGTGGAGCCCTCAGAGAATTTTTTTGGAAAGGGAAAGTATTTATAAGCATTATAAAAATTTTACCAAAAAACGATGTTTTCATACCTTCTATAGACCATGTAGATTCTCCCTTGTAGATTGTGGATTCACCCTTGTAGATCGCGAATTTTCCCCTATAGGACGCTAGAAGATTCGCCTCTGAAGGTTGTGCGTTCACCCCAAAAGGTAGGAAAATTCACTTGTGTAGCAGAATAACCTATATAGCAAAATCACCCATGTAGCAAAATCACCTATCCATCAAATCACCTATCTGTAGAATCACCCATCTGCAGAATCACCTATCCGCAAAATCGCTTATCCACATAATCATCTCTGTGGAGTCAAAAGGCCTGTTAGTTTGGATACCAGAGCGCAATCGCCCGCCAGGAATTGTAGGTTTGCCCTTGTAGGGAACAAGTTCCCCCATGTGGCGCATTTGCCTCTGTAAGCCGAAATATGAACTTGTAAAAAATAAAACAATAAAAAATAGATCAAGGGACCCGTGATGTGGGTCCCATCGAGCATCCCAAAAATGTGTGTAGTGTTTTTGTGCTGTTAAAAGTGCAAGAAATGAACTAAATCATGCTAAACACAAAAAAAAAGCAAAACACTCAAATTGAGCGATAGGGAGCTCAAACCAACGTATGAAGCCTCGTTTTGTGTTGATTTTCCCATGATGTGTGATGTATATGTGTGCTCACTCAAAAATCTGGCAGCATAGTGACGCTCGAATGAAAAATGTGTGAGACAGTGATGAAATGGCTAAGTGTTTGGATATATAGATTGGAGAATTTTTTGATGGAGGGCTAGGATTAAGAGTTTAAGATCAAGTGTTGAGATGCCTTGAGACATCTCAACCCATATGGAGATGACACTTGTCATCATGTGGATGCATGAGACAAGATGGGGGTACTTGATAGGTACCATAGGGATGGGCAAGAGAGGACAAAAGGGAATTTAAAATTCTATTATAATCCTCATGGGGATTGAGGAGGAACTAAAAATTCCTCTTAGAAAGGACCTTGGAAAGAAAAAAAGGAAATAAAAATTCCTTGGGGGATGGGGAGAGTTGATCAAGGAGTTGATTAGGTTAGCTAATCAATGAATAGGTTGTGCAAACATGGGGTTAGGTAGGTGATTAGGCCAGTGAAGGGAGATTAGGGACAACTTGCATTTTATGGAGGATGTGACACCTCCCTAATCAATGATTAGGAATGTGCACATCCTAATGATAAGATTATGCAAGTTAATCATAATTAGAAGAAGGTTACGGAGGATGTGACATGAGGGGAATTAAATAAATAAATTATTTATTTAATTTTTTGGAGGAAAGGGATAAGTGATGGGAGTAAATAATTAAAGGTAATTAATATAGAGGATAATGAATAATAATTAAATAATGGGGTATTATTTAATTAATATAGAGGATATGAAATTGGTCAAATTAGGGGTAAATTGACCATATAAAAGTGGTCAATTTTCAATGTCTACAAATACCTTTCCAAGGCACTAGTCTTTGTCCTTCCTTAACACCTTTGCAAGGTATTAGGAATTGTCTTTCCTTGATACCTTTATAAGGTATTGGGTTTTGTCCTTCTAAAATACTTTGTCCTTTTGCAACACCTTTGCAAGGTTTAGAACTTATATAAGTATAATGAATTCCTACATGTAAGGTATTAGACTTTGTCCTTCCTCGACACCTTTGCAAGGTATTAGGCTTTATCCTGATTTATTCCTTTATAACATGAGAAGGTAACATTTTTCACCCTTCTCTAATATCTTCAAGAGGTATCCAACTTCAACCTACCTTTGTGAGGTATTTGACTTTGCCCTTCCTTTACACCTTTGCAAGGTATCAAAATCGAGCTTTGTCCTACCTCAATGCATTTGCAAGGTATCAAGCTCTATCATTCTCTGATAACTTTTCTAGTGTATATTTGTAAAATATATAAATATATATAATATTCAAGTATATATTTATTTTATACAGTAAAATCTCTATAACAATTATATGTATTAGTAAGTCATGTTTGTTGATGACCCAACTTGCATGCCTTTGCTGAAAAAATCATTCCCACTACTAGTGAACGAAAATACAATCTAGAAACATATAATCTTTAATATTCATCTTAAGCCTTTGTGCAATATTAATAGCAAATGTTAGCGTATACCCACAAAATAAGGTTGACAAATAAATCACGTTTGTCAATGACCCAACTTATATACCTCTACTCAACAAACCATTCCCACCATCAGTGAATGAAAATACAACAAATGATGAAAAATTGACAATTAAGATCATTTCAATTATCTTACATTATACTTAAATGATATCGATCATTGATTGCCCAAATTATCTTAATTTGTCTTCGGAAAGAAATGCTCTGGACAAAAAATACTTTTATCATTACTTTTGATTCCATAAACCATTTAATCTGATAGACATTATTAAAATCGCACTTTCTTTCATTTATTCAATTAGGCTATAATTTTGTGTAAAACAAAAGCAACGGGCAACCAAATTGTTTTGAACGGCAGTATAAATTCTTTGAACAATCAACACGATAAGTTACTTGGGGACTACGAATCTGTCCGTCCGTAGTCCCACTCAACAACCTTTTAAAAAATGCTAAGCTGGACAGGAATGGCGACCGTTAAATATACTCGTTGCTGTTCTCCACTAATGGACAAATTGGCACAATTCCTGTAAACCAAGCGTCAATCAATCCTTATCTTCAAAACACCCACATCAGTCTCCATGTTCCATGTGCGATTGCAATAGCTACGCTTGTTTCTCAGGCTGGAAATTAGAATGGACATGGTAGCCAAGTTCGCCCTATTCCTCCTCGCCATTGTTCTGCAACTCTGTGTAGCACTCTGCAGACAAGCAGAGAATGACAATAATTACAATTCCATAGCCATTCCTCTTTACAGGGATACTGCATTTGCGAGCTCGGACGTCCAAGGTTCGAGCCCCGACGACGAAGATGAAGCAGTACAGAAAGTGGCGAGGGCAGTGCAGGCCAGTAAAGCGCGTGCTACAGCTCTCAAAAAGGGGGTTTTCAGAAATCAAATGCTAGCAGTTAGCAAGCACAAGAAGAAGAATGCAGCATCTAGAGGCGCCGTGGAGAACCTGTACGCTCGCAGCTTCGGTGGGTACTCAATGAAAATTAGCTTAGGAACCCCCCCACAAGAAGTGTCGGTGATTATGGACACTGGCAGCGAACTTGTGTGGGTGCCCTGCACACGCAACTACGAATGCGAGAACTGCAGAAACAGCAGCGACCCGCCTTTCCTGCCAAGAAACTCCTCATCAAAAATACTCTTAACCTGTGCTGATCCGAACTGCAAAAACCTTCACGGCAACAGCACAGAGCGCCTCTGTTTTCACGGAGAAAAGTGCTCAGGCAGCCTGGGCAACTGCTCCCATGTCGTGTGCCCCATTTATGGGCTTCAGTATGGCAAAGGCAGCACTGTGGGGCTCCTTATGTCTGAAACCCTCACATTCAAAGCAAGTGGAAGAGAAATCAAGAACTTTGCGGTGGGTTGCTCGCTGGCTTCGTCGGAGCAACCAAACGCGGCGACAGGAATTGCAGGATTCGGCAGAGGAAGTTTGTCTTTGCCATCGCAGCTGGGCAGTACAGGCAACAGTTTTGCCTATTGTCTGCAGAGCCACAGCTTCGATGAGACAAAGATTGGTAGCACGCTTCTTCTTGGTAAGATCTCTCCTGCCCTGCATTTGAATTATACTCCTTTTATGACCAATCCCAGAGAAAGCCCCTTCGATGTATTCTACTACCTCGGGCTGAGAGCCATGAGTGTGGGGCAAAAGCATTTGAAGCTGCCCTCCAAGCTCATGAAAATTGATGAAAGCGGCAGCAGAGGAACCATCATAGATTCGGGGACAACCTTCACCGTTGTTGATGAGAGAATCCACGAGCAAGTAGTAGGCGCCTTTGCTTCTCAGATGGAGTACACCAGAGCCAGCAGAATTGAAGCCCTCACTGGTCTGGGGTTGTGTTACAATGTGTCTGGTTTACAAAAGTTTTTTTCCCCCAAATTTGGATTCCATTTCAAGGGCGGCGCGCGCATGGAGCTGCCTCTTCAAAATTATGTTATTAGGGTGGGCAGGGATGCCATTTGTTTGGCCATGATTAGCAACAGTGGCATTTTGGAAGAAGACAGTGGGCCTTCTGTCATCTTGGGAAATTTTAACCAGCAGAACTTTTATTTGTTTTATGACAGACAAAACAACCGTCTCGGCTTCGCTCCCAAAAACTGTGCCGCACCGACCTGATTCTTCATTTGGCATGTCCGTCCCTGGGCAAGAGTGTCTAGGGACATTCTCTTCAGATTTTTTTTAATCGTACGGTGTTTGCATTAAATAAAAAATTATGTGTCTCATGTATTTATACCTTGCAGATTATATCATTTACTCTTAGGGTTCATTCTTTTCATTGTATGCTTACTTCCTTAAAAAGAAATGGAGCTAACGTTTAACTTGAAGGGAATTCTTCAGAAAACAGGTTTTCTCAAGAGTTGTAATTTCTTTTTAACAGTTGATAGGAGCCATTTCTGTTGTTTGCAGTTAAATTTGGTTTAAGGTTTTGCTGAGGACATGAATTTTCTGCCATTGTAAGGGGAGGGGCTTAATTACCCTTCTTTAAAATATAATGATTATTAACTAAAAGTTACTGTTTTCAATGAATTTTTGGTTTTGTGTTATGTTATTATTTAAAAAAATTATGTATTTAATATGATTCTGTTTAGAAGTAGAGGTTCAAATATGACATTTTGTTGTGAGAACTACAATGAAGAATGATGTTGCTGTTGATGTTATCTAGAATCCACTGTCAATGTTTAGAAAATGATCTTTGATATGCTCTTTGTCTCATAATTAAAATAGAGTGAGAGTTCTTTGTAGGTTAATTTTCAATGATTTGGGGTTGGTTTTAAGTGAATAGATTTGTGTTTTTTGAGGTGTAGATCTGATCTGGTAGACAATTAGACTTTTATAACCTATTTTATTGTGATCTCTATTATCTAAAGATGTGTAAGGATGATGATTTTTAGAAATAATTTTAGGGAAGTTGCTAGATTGTGAGAGTTAAGTTTTTCTCAATCAAACCCCTTGATGGATCAACTTTATGAATTGGACTAATAGTTGAGGACAACATTCTCAAATATGTTGATGGTCTAGATGCTAGTGCTAATGTAGATTTATTTGTATCAAGCTCCAAATAAAAAATGCTCCTAGAATTGTTTTTCCTGTGTTCAACCTGATGAATTAATGACAACTTGAAAGTCTTTAAATACCAAGACATAGCAACATGTTACACAAACATATACCAAGTTGGTTCTCAAGGACTAGTAAGAAAGGGTGGGGTATCAACAATTTTGAATTTGAAAAAGAAAATAATTTAGGTGTCAATCTTTAGTTTCTTGAGATCAAACTGGAGCATTGCAGGATTGGTTTGGGATAGAGTGCAAAATCTCAGGATCTAGAACAAGTACATGGAAATATGGGTTGATGAGAAGGCAAATGTGTGTAGAAATTTGTGAAGGCAAGAATAAATGGGGATGGATTGGGATTGGGAATGACCCAATCTTATCACAAGACTATGATACTTGTTGCTATGTAATTGTATTAAGTCATTTTGTCAAAATGGGTGTAGAACTAAATGGAAAACAGCAATGGGCATACAAATTTCACTATTACATTTTGTCCCCACTTTGAGGTGCATGTAAATCTAGCATAACATATATGAACATTCCTAGCCAATATGAATGGTAAATATTTAGACATAAAAGGATATGTGGCCCATTCAAAATAATGAAACCATCTTGAATTCTTCATGTGTTCCTCTCCTTGATCATAGCACTCCATAGGAACTTGCAAAATAGACAAAAGACATGCAATGAGTAGCTTTTGTCATGCAATAAAAATAAGCACAATTACAAGTTAAATGAACTATATACAAGAATGAGAAGTAGAGGTAGAGAGAATGGTTAAGAATTCTTCTTGTGAGAAAAGTGTTACTAAAATGTACTCTTCCTAGTGTAGCGACAACAATGTTGTATGACACTTCATGCATGGCCATGTAATGTGACTCTACTCAAGGTGTAAATAAAATCTGCACTTTGACACTAATATGTTTGAACTCTACTTATATGTGGGTCTACACAAGTGCTATTAGGATTTGTTTGGGTATGATCGTGATTCTCTATAGAGGCACAAGTGGTTGTCTACAATCTCAAAATAAGAGTATTAGCAACAACAAACACCCTCCACTCTTCATTGGTTGCATCCATTGAATGCAAGGAATTATAGTGGAAAATAATACATTAAAAGTAAAGATAATCTAATAAGATATAAGCATGTGAATACATGGATCATATATTAAAGCAATAAATGTCATAGATGTTACAAGCAACACTTATCGTGTAAAAAACATGTAGGCTAGAGATAATCATCTTGAGACACATAAGATAAGATTTCTCCCAAGACAAGTATGATCTATAGAATGTAGGTACATATGAGATAAACATCAAGGGACATAAACTTTCCCCCAATATAGGCAAATAAAAAATAAAAATGGCCCAAATTTGGCAAGATAAAAGTCATGTAAGCATATTTATTATGGGGAAGGTATGGTGTCCTTGATGTAAGAAGATGGCTCTAGGAACATGATAGCTCATGTGAGTAACTAATGGTATGTGGAAGACAAGATACCCCCAATGTGGCTTTAGAAACATGATAAGACATGTGAGCACATAATGGTATGGGAAAGGTATAGTGTCTCCAATATGATAAAATAGCGCTTAGAATGTAAGGCATGCGAGTAAAAAATGGAGTGGGGAAGGAATGATGCCCCCAATGTAATAAGATAATGAAGATGCTCCCTAAGTGGGTAAACAAAAACATAAATATGAATATGGAAGGTGAAATGAAAATAGGTAAAACAAAAAAATACAACATAAAGAAAGGGTCAAGGTGTACGGACACCCACTTGATAAATAGACAAAGAAGTGAGGTGAATAAAAAATTACATGGGGTAAGCTAAAGGCTAGAGTGGAAATGATACAAAGCACAAATAAGAAATGACATGAACACCACAATACTTTTTCAACGTCACTTGTGTCAATATGCACCACTAAAGGTGTACTTTCATCATCCACATAATAACTAGGAATATGGATGCATAAACATGAAGTTAAGAAAAGAAACCAAATTATAGTAAGTATAGTAGGAAGGATATGTGGGGATATCTAACCAACAACATCATCTCCCCCAAATATACTCAAAAGATGTGTCGTTGTGAAATTAAATGCCCCAATTGGTCTATCCATGCCATTATGCTATATTGGGTAGTTTCTTTTTTATGTCATGCACAATCTTAGTATTGTACATGCCATGGTGAACAAGACAAATTTCTTGACACGTGATTTTCTTTCATATGATTCACCTCATCAAATGAGGGAGTAATGGGATCTAAAGTATATTTAAATAAGATCAAAATCTTAGTTTATTTGGAATATGGAAAATTTATATGGTTGGAAAGATAACAGATAGCTTGATGTTGTAAGGGTGTTTTCATTCAATCTCATGATGAAATATGTGATGCTAATCATGATGAAAAATTAACATTTTATGTTGATTTTGACCACTTTTTGGCCTCCCATCTCCATACACATAGCCTCATTGCAAAGATTTACCCTTTGGGTGAAATCTTATTGAAACTCACTAATAAACAAGATATCACCATCTACATACTTATAATTAGCAAGAAATAATGATTTAATTTGTAAATAAGCATCATAAGTACAATCATAATCATAGTGTAATAGTTTCTCACTAAGAACAATAATATAATGTATGGGAAAGAAATGAGGTATTGGTATGAGCTACATGAGAATAAAATGAGCTAACGTAAAGGTGTGTATTCTATCATTGTGGAACGCATCTCTATTTAAAAATATCACAAATGTCCATAGGGCTACCCTGAGTTGTAGAAATGTGATTATTGTAAAACTCATTATCATGTTTAAACAAAGGAAATTCATTGAAAGTATATGCATCTATAGATACAAGGTTGTCATGACATGTATGAAAAGTATCGTCAATAGATACAATTATGTCATGAATAGGTAGGGAAGGTGTAACCTCCTCAATATCCATCACAATATCATATGGTAAATCCTCACTAGGTACATGTTCATCATTATCACAAGCCATAGGATGAATATAATCAATATGAGACTCATGGAAAAATGAATTAACTAGGTTGAAAATATAAGGATAAGTAATACTAAACTCTATGAAGGAGTAGAGTTTACAAACTTGATGAAATAACACCATCATAGAAGATACATCTCCATCTACAAGATAACAATTTATAAGAGAATAAAGGATGAGGGGATCAAAAGAAACAAGGTGTGAAGGACATCAAAAGATATGACAAGTCACCAAGGATAAGGGACACTAAGAACCCATGATGGGAAATTTAATAACAAAGATCAAACTTGTAGTGTAGGAAATTGTATACCCTTTACAATTTCACACTATGGGTTCCTTAATTTATTGGACTTAATTAAGCTCCTAATTTGCCAAATTAGGCATTCCAAAGCCTTATTTATCCTACTTTTTGAAAGGGAAACCAATATTTAATTAATGCAATTAATATTTTAATTACATTGGAGAATGAGTGTCCCCTTCAAGTCCTAGAACTCATTTTTAAATATGTTTTGGGTGGTCTTTTAATGATTCAAATTTCATATTCAATTTTCAGATTTTGGAATCTATTTTTTGGCAAATTAGATAAAAACCTATAAATACAGTCTTTTTATCAATTCAAATCGAACACGCATGATTTATCAAATTTTATGAGCAAATATTATTGTCAAGGGCATTTAAGAGCAGATTTATTAGTCATTTGTTGTAGCATTTAAGGTCCTAACATCATGTTCAAGCTTATGTGTGTTCATATCATCTTGTGAAGGCTAATATGCATTATTGATCCTCAAAGCATCCAAGCATTCAAGTATCCATCAAATCAAGCAAAGAAAGATCAAGTTCCTTGGAGTGATGTGTTTGACTTTAGTCCTCTAAGGGAGGTCATTGAAGATTTGGTGAGTTGTAGCAAGAAAGTGTTCATTCATTATTTCCTTCTCCATTATATTATCTTTCCATCAAGGTTTGATTACCAAACATGGGGTTTGACTAAGGAAAATCCCCTTTCAAACACAACAATTTTTCCATATTTTTATGTGTAGATTATAGGTTGAAGAAGGATTGAAGATCTTGAAGAGAAATTTTCCAATCTTGTATTTGTTGCATTCATTGTTGTCAAGGCATGGAAACTTAGATTTGGAATTTATTTCTGGTTGGCGACAGTGGAACTTGTGCAAAATAGAAGTTAAGATCCTGCCTCAAAGGATTGCAAAAAGAATTTTCAAGACCCCTAACTAGGATCCATTCGCCCTAGGGAAAACATGTCCTTCAACAAAGCTTAGATCCTACTTTTGGTGATTGGTACATGTGTCCTAACCCTACTCAAATCTACCTACAAATTGTGGTTTCAATTTTTGTACTTTTAGGAATTTGCATTTCATGTTCTAGGTCTTATAGTTCATGTAGTTTAGGCATTGCATATCATTTCAAATTGGTTTCAGATCTATTCCACTATCTTACTACTATAAAGAAATTGAGATCTAGGTCTGATTGACTCACCTTTGAGGTTGAAAGTCAATCTCTACTCCTTGTGATCTCTTTCCTTAATGAAATTCCCCTAGGGAAATACACCTATTAAGGATCTTTAAAGTCTTATTTAGGAACCCCTTTCCCCACATTTCATTTTGGTGAACCCGATTGCCTTACATCATACCTTTGAATTGATTTGGAGATCTTTCAAACCCTAGATCTAGGTTTTTCACCATCTTGTCTTTCATTTCATTTAGGGTTACATATTGCATGTTTGCATCATGTAAATTCATAAAAATCCAAAAACATTGCATACTTTTTGCATAGTAGATTGCATTAAAGTGTGTTTCAGTCATTTAGATTAGCATTTCATTCAAAATTGTATTAAAAAAGTTGTCATTTGGTTCATGCATTGTCATAAAATTTCTTTTCCATTTTTATCATATTAGAAAGGAAGAATTTTGTTGGGGGATTCTATGCTTGGGAGATAGAATAACAAAACTCAAACACTCCCATTCAAGGATAACCCTAGAGATATCAATCCTAGATATGTAAAGGAGAAATAGATCTTGCAATAGGGCTGTCCTAAGGGCTGATTGTACACAAATGAGGGGTTCACCACCAAGCTAGGGCTTGGAAAGAAAAATGCAATGCAAATCAAAATGCTTAAACCTAGTATGATGCAATCTTTCACTCAATGACCTAGAAAAGCATGTTAAACATAACAAAAAGATACAAGATGAAATGTGTGCACCTAAAAATTTGATGGAGACTAGATGAAGGCTTGAAATGTTGAAAACACTAAATTTAATGTTGACTAGGACTCATATGCTAGACTAGGTGATTTAGTCCCAAATTTGGGCTTTTGTGCAGAAATTGAAATCTGGTAAATGGGTGTCTAAAACTACAAAAACCTAAAAAATGACCTAAACTGGGACTCATATGCCAAAGTTGGCGTATCAGTCAAGTTAGGGTTTTTTAAAACTTCAAAGCCTGAATCTGCTCCTCAATGTCTAATCTGTCCTTCCCAATTGATTTTCAGATCCGAAACCCTGATTTACAACCTATAGAAGCTTTCCAATGATCTTCAATGCAAGGTGACAACTTTGACAACTTTCTCCAAACTTTCTCTTCAATATGTCTTCAATCTAAACCTGCAAATCACACACTAAAGAGAGGGAAAAATGTTGCTTTGTTAGTGAATAGGGGTTTGCCTTGGTCAAACCCCGTTTTGGTAATAAAACCTTGGAATGAAATAAAATAGGAATGGAGAATGATGAATGAACAAAATATGATGTTGCAACTCACCAAACCCTAGCAATAAGAGGCTACAAACATGTATGAGATGGCTCCAATGGATGTAGATCTTGACTCTTTCTTGGATGTGATAGATCTTGAATTGAATGCTAGCTTAAATCATGAAACCCTACATCACAATTGTTAGCTCACAAACAAACATGATGCATGAAGACTTTGACGTGATGCTTGATGCTTGAATAATGCTCTAAAATGCTTGATAATCTACCCTTGAATACTCTTGAATGATCTTTTGAACTTCAATGCATGAATACTTGAAGGCTTAGGATGATCTCTTGAACGTTTAGGAAAAAATGAGTGAAAGAGCCTTGTATTTATACTTAATTATGCCAAATTTCTCGAAATTACAACACTACAAGTCAACATTATATCCAGGAGGATAAAATACCATCAGGAATTTGAATTAATTTTGATTTTGGGTCACACAAGACTCATACGCCCAAGGTGGTGTATGAGTCCCATTAGGCATAATTTATGGGACCATTTTAAAAAATGCTTAGAAAGGTGTAAAATCCAAATCATGACCTAAAACCCTAGGTGGGACCCATACGCCCAAGGTGGCGTATGAGTCCCAGACCACCAAATCTAGGCCACACAACCTAAAAAAACCTGAATTATGATTGGATGTTGATTTATGTCAGGATTATCCTCGAAAAGATGAATAAATTAAGGCTTGTGGATGCAAAATAAGGCCAATTGAAGCATAAAGAAGCCCAATTATTTATGAAAACCCTAGAAAAGTGTGAAAGTGTGGTACAACACTTTACAACACTCTAAAATAAGGTATAATTAAGTTTATTTAGTTTACAAGGGCCCAAGGCCTAATGTGAGCGTGTTAAACACATTAAAACACTAAGTCAAGGCATCATTGAGCTCAATTTTACAAGGAGGACCCAAACAAGTGTGAAAATGTCACCGACAACATCTTTTGACACTACAATATTTATGGAAAAATTGTGACTAAAGAATCTATTTGTTTTTAGGAACAATAAGCTTAAACATCAAGTTAAACATTCAAAATTTATTTTTTTAGATTCTTGTCCTAGGACTCATTCGCCCTAGGGCGAACCTATCCTAGTACAAGTGCTTTTCCAAATTTTTGCACATTGTTTTGTCTCTATTTTATTAGCCTGTTACAACTTGCAGATCTCTATTTTAGTTTTAGAAATTGCATAATTCAATAGTTGTTTACATCTAGTTCAATTGGTGAAAAATAATACATTGTTTGAAATTAAATTTGGCATTCAAAAGTGATCATTTTCAAGTTTTTGCATCTAAAATTAGTCAATTATCATATTTCAGATATGAAAATTGTAATATCTTGTTTAAAACTTGCATTGCGCTTCCTATTTTTGGATGTTTACTCTTTTTATTTAGTGCCTTTGATCCATTTTGGGTACACTTTTGGTTTGGAGAAACTTGTATGAGTATCACAACCTAGTGTCCTACTACCAATACTTCAGTGAGATGTAGTTCAAGACTCATGGCATCTCGTGTTGGTACATTAGCTGTGGATCTTGGGTTTTCCAACTCTTTCACTCGTAGTGTTGACACTAGTCAACCCATGTTGGACTTTATTCCTGATATCACATGTCCTATGACCACTACTTCTAATGATGTTGAAAACATTGCTGCTCATGTCCCTCACGAGAACTTGCAAAAAAATGGATAAAGCCTTAGAGAAACTTCAAGACTATGTAAGTATAAAATATATTGCTGGTATTGCCATTCCTATCATAGATAACATGAAGAGAATGCTTGATAATGAACTTGGAATAGAGATTGTGTGTAGCCTATCCCACATTATTGATAGTCATGTTCCTACAATGGCTAGTTGTGCTCAAACTTTGGGATACACTCAAATTCAAGGAGGAAATCAAATTCCACCCTGCAAATATAGCTTCCATTACTACATATACCAATCCAACTATTACTACAACTATGCAACCAACCAACAATATCACTTCAACTTTGGGTATTTCCACTGGGAATCATTTTAGCTTTGTGAATTCAAACATCATATCTCCTAGGATGTGTGCAATTTGACCTTAAAATTTGAAGCACTTAGAGATGGAATCTTAAAAAGAGTCATTAATCATAAAATGTAGTGCTCGGAATCTAGTTTCCAAATATGTAATTTATTTCAATACCCAGATGATAAAAAAATATTTTTAATAGGCATTTCTAAAAGCCACTGTTTAAAAGTCACTTTTTTTTACCATACCATGCACATGCACGTCATCCATATTTTGACCTAAATAATCATATTTTTCTAAATCCTTTTGGGAAAAGATTTGTAACTCATTGAAGCATGTTTTTGATATATTTTTGTAATTTTTTATTGATTTTTTTTGGTTAAATTTTTATCAGCCATATTTGTTGTTTTAAAAAATTGTCGTGTATGTCACACATAAGATGACCTACACTTATCATTTTTTGATTTTTTTTTTTCAAATTGAAAATAATTGTCTAAAGTATGTTTTGGTGTAATTCGTTTTACAAAAAAATATTTTAATAATTTTTTTATTAAAATACTAAAAAATCTTGATATTTCAAGTTTATGGACCAATTTCATCATAAATTAATTGAAAAATAGAAAAAAAAATTCAATTGTAAAACAAATTTACATATTTGGAATTTGTACTGTCTCATCTATAATGGGTTTTAATTTCGTCAAAAAGTTCTGCAAAATAGGTCTTCAGACATATGTCCAAAGTCACTATTTTCCTATGACATTAACATGACCTTCAAGTTGCAAGTCAAACCAGGTCCAAAGCTTAGGTTTAGGTCCCCAAGCCATTTCCCGAACCAAAAAACAAGCCAAAAACTTGACCAAAAATTTATATTTTAAAAAACGGGATCCCATTCTAAAATAGGATCCCGTTTCATAAAAAAATATTTTTTTATGGTTCTATGAAACAGGATCCCATTTTCCAAAACAATATACCATTTTGAAAAGTTGCCAAAAATGAAAAGTTTCCAAAAATGGAAATTTTTCAAAACGAGATCCCATTTTGAAAAGTTGCCAAAAATGTTTTTTCCAAAATGGGAAGTTTTCAAAATGGGATCTTGAGGTTACCAAAATGGAAAATTTTCAAAATGGGATCCCATTTTGAAAATTTGCCAAAAATGAAAATTTTCAAAACGGGCTCCTGATTTTTAAAAAATGGGATCTCGATTTTTAAAAAACAGGATCCCATTTTACTTTTAGGCTCGGGACCCCGAACCTAAATGAGATCCCATTTATCCTATTTTGTTGAAGTAAATTTCAAATTTTTTACTGAGGAAAAAAATTCCACTTTTCGTGGACTCATCTTCTTGCATTTACCCCCTAACCCTCCGCCTCTCACAAACTTGCAATTTAGTTGTCCGCCCAACACATATACACCTCCACCATATTCCCCTCCATCTCAAAACACAACCAATGATTCCATCATAAACCAACTCTTGCAAAATGTCACATCCCTCCAACAAAAAATAACATTGAACCAAAACCAAACTGAACAACCTTCACAATATGTCAAACGAAACCCATTGCCATTGGAGATATTGAGAGCACAAATGCCACAAGGCATAGAGATACCTAGATTTGAGAAATATGGTGGTAAAGGAGATCCTAACAACCATGTGTCAACATATACAACCTTATGTAGTGACTTCATTTTTGAAGATAAGATCTTGGCTAAGTTTTTCTCCTCAGTCCTTAAAAGATACAACCTTAGAATTGTTTTGTTCCTTACTAAATAAATCAATCCACTCATTTAATGAGATTTTTGATGCCTTTCTTAACCATTTCCAAGTGCACATTGGTCCTAAGATGGCCTTGATTTTATGCAATGCAAAAAAATATAGATGAAAATGTCACTAATTTTATAACACGTTATCACATGCTTTATTCACAAATCAACATTAAACTTCCTAATGTTGATCTTCAAATGAATTTTCACTGATAATTTATAAAACAAGTATCCAAAATAAGCTTGGGATGATGCAATTTCCCTCCTTTACACACTTATGCATGACTCTCCATGATTATTAGAACTCAATTAATGCATTGGAAAAACTTCTTCAACTCATCCTGAAAAATCCAAAATTGTGCCTCATAACGATTTTCAACCATTCAAGAAACAAAATAGGGGATTTATACACATAAATACACCTCAACCAATCAACCATGTTGAAACTCAAGCGGCTTCCATAAAAACAACAAATCAATACCAATTTTGAGAACAAAATCGACAATTCAGCCCTTACCCAATACCCTCCATTTGATCATGTTGCAACTCTTGAGCAAGAACCTAGTCACCTTACCTCCCATTAGACCTCTTGATACAACCAAGCCTTTACCTCCAAGCCATAATCCCAATGACTTTTGTCAATACCACCAAAAAGTTGGACATGATACAAAATGATGTAGGTGTCTTAAACATATAGCGCAAGACCTCAATGATTCTAATCACATCCAGTTGGGTGGTGTTAATGATCAAGGAAATAGATCCATCACCCCACCCAATAAAAAATTACAAATCTTTACCAATCCCATGCCAAAACATTTCATCTCCTTTGTAAAAGCTAATGATAACAAGAATGATGTGATGAATGTTGGCAACATACAAGATATAACTGATAATAAGAGTGATAATGGAGACGATATGGATACTATGATTGGATACATTGACATTCAACCTCGTAAGGGCCAAACCAACTTGTCTCTTGGAATTTCTTTCTCAAACAACGATATAATTAAACATGCATCTGGTGGTCCTCTTTACATAACCGGAAGAATCAATGACAAGCCTACAAATGGTATATTAATTAATCCCATGTGTGTAGAGAATGTGATCATTGGGGAATTCTTATTTGTGCATGAAATTTACCAAGATTCTTATGAATAATCGAAAGCATGAATCAAAAAACATGATGATTTTGCTTGCCCTATGATAGGTTTGATCACTCTTCCATTAAAACTTGGACCAAAGAAATTAGACGTATCATTCTCCATTATCCTGACGATGGATCAATTTCATGTGAAGTTAGGCTACCCATGGCTACGCTCCATGAATGTCATCCCGTCGGTCATCCACAAGTTCTTGAAATTTCCATTTGACAACCAAATTTTTACAGTGCATCATAGTGTATTTAATCCTTTGTCTTCTTGAGGAAACTTTTCATTGGATTTGTTTTGGCTTTAACCTATAGAACCTATAAAACCCCGTGAAGGTTTCTTTTTCAAATCCTATCAAAATTTCAAAGCAAAATGTATAGTAGAGTTATCACTTGCCAATATCCCATCTGAAACTGAAAGAACCATAGTTGTTCCTCCTACTCCAAATGTTACGGATGAACCTATGCTTGAACTAAAAGAAACAAGATATGATGCTATTCTGCCACCTATATCCTACAAGAGACCAAGAGATAACCATACAATTCCCTTTGTGCCTCCTAAAATTAAACAAGTTTATAAGCCTAAAGAGAAAGTGGTTTCACAACACTCAGAGGTCCCTTCCGTTCCTCCCTAAAGTGAAGAAAAGAGATTGATGGTTGATAAACCCACTCCTACACCAACACAACTTGAAAAATGTGCAAGAAGAAACCAAAATACTAAAGAATGTAGGTGTAGATGTTGTGTTATTGCTCACCAATTAGGAGAAAAGAACAAAACAACTCAAACAAAGCATGATGATTCTCTACCTTTACCACAACATGAAACTTCTAAACCAAAACAAAAAAAAGAACATATAATGGAAATTTTCATTAGGCCTCCTATTGTGGTTAACTTGGATGATGATGATGATGAAATTTCTAAAATTGATGAAGAAGTGCATAATGAATTTTGAATTTGAATTTTTTTCCACTTCTATGAACTTATATGGATACAACAGTGATGATCCTCCTAAAAAGAGTGCATCACTACATGTTGAACCTGGTGATTGTCCTACTATGGAACTTGTTGTTTCTCCTTTGGCTAGCTATTCACCTTTCGTATATGATGAACAAGATTGGGATGCAAACACCTTTCTTTAGGTTGGCTCACATGTGACATACTAGTTTTATTTTCTCTTGATGTTCTTTGTGATTGCATGTATGTGTTGTGATTCCCCATATCGTTATGCTTGGTGTGCCTTTATGTTTATGAGTTTTATTTGGATGACCCTTATTACAACAGTCATAATCAATCAATGTTTTACTGATGTAGTAAGCCAGATGCTCTTTTCCATTCTCATCTTGTTGTGCTAATTATGTAGCAAGAGCATGGGTTGAAGCCGAGATGTAAAGGATAAATTTTTTTCCTTGTATGGATGGTTATAAAATGGGAGGATTAGCTAAGTATTGTTTCAAATTTTCAAAAGCTAGTTGACAATACTCACTCCATTTAAATTTTGATTCTTTCTTAAGAAGCTGGGTAAAGGGAATAGTCTGATCCATGAATGATGCAATAAAATGATGAATAACTTAAATCTTTCGTTTTAAGCTACGTAACTACAAAATGTTCTTACAAGGTGGCATATTTATTATAGCGTCAATCTTCTTTTTCCACCTCAATGCCTCTATGTGATACTATAAATCCCAACAGTTTTCTACTATCCACACCAAAGACACATTTCTTTGAGTTTAGCCTAATGTTGTAATTACAAATTCTTTCAAATATTTTACAAAGGATTTTGACATGATCTTGACGTGTTATGGATTTAGCCAAAATATCATCAACATAATCTTTGACGATGTTTGTATGAAATCATGAAATATTAGTGTCATAGCTCTTTTATATGTTGCTCTAGCATTTTTTCAATCTAAAAGGTATAACTACCCAACAAAATGTTCCCCATAGTGTGGTGAAAGCTATTTTATATTGATCTTGAGGGTTGATGAAGATTTAACTATACCTCAAAAAACCATCCATAAATGATAATAGGGCATGTTGTTGGATGTTGTGGTTGTGTTGCTGATATGCCATTGTCATTGATGTCAACACTATTAGCATTTGATGTATTGAAGGCTGTATATGTTGAGGATATTGAGAAAATTGTTAAAGAAAATGTTGTAGGGTGCCAGTGGAATAGTGAAGGTCTTGAAGGTCTCTTATTCAGTATGTTGAAGATCAATTGTTGTGGACTCAAGGGTTTATTGCTGAGAATATCTAGTTCATCCACCAAAAGTTTCAAAGGTCTGCGTGGATTTTTCTTGTGTATGTTCGGGTTTTCATGTTCTTGGTCAACATGATGGCTGTAGCGTGTTGCGGATCCTTGGAGATTAAAATTTGAATGTTTGGCATGCTTGAGGATATCATTTTAAGTCTTCATTATGTTGTAGCCGATGATGTATAATTCACATTGAAAATTTATTTGTAAATTTGGGCCAACATTGTAAATATGTTTTATGTTTTGGCCGATGAAGTTGTTGATGATAATCTAGGTTGTAGATATATAAGAGTGGTTGTTTGTGAAAAGTTTGTGAGTGTGTGAAGTGAAGAAGAGCAAGAGAAAGTGCAAGTGTACGAACAATGATTAGATCACTGTTCACACACTTGAACTTTCTCTGGCTCTTCCTAACTTCACACAAAAAACCAGTCTTATATATCTGCAACCTGGATTTTCATCAACAACTTCATCGGCCAAAACATAAAACATATTTACAATGTTGGCCCAAATTTACAAATAAATTTTCAATGTGAATTATACACCGCTAGCTACAACATAATGAAGACTTAAAATGATATCCTCAAGTGTGCCAAACATTCAAATTTTAATCTCCAAGGATCTGCAACACGCTACAACCATCATGTCGGCCAAGAACGTGAAAAACTGAACATACATGAGAAAATCCTCCAACCACGAGCACACCGATCAACAAGGATGTGTAACAAATATAGGGAATGATCTAGAAGCATCCAAAAGCAACAAGAACTAGCAATGAAGCATCCACAACAACTAAAATTACCAGAATCACATAAACTTCAATCAGGAACACAAACTGAAACCACAAAATATTGTCAGAACACATCTGTTCGTAACATGATCAAATCTGCACGCGGACCTCTAAACCTTCTAGTGGATAAACTAGACACTCTCAACAATAAACCCTTTAGTCCACAACAATTGATCTTCAACAAATTGAATAAGACACCTTTCAAGACCTTCATTGTTCCACTGAAACCCTGCAACATTTTCTTTAACAATTTTCTCATTATCCTCGACATATACAACCTTCAATACATCAAATGCTAATAGTGTTGAAATCAATGACAACCACATATCAGAAACACAACCACATCATCCAACAATCTTCCCCTTTGGCATTGATGGTAACACATGATGTGAAAAACACTATCAACACAACAATATACTACTTTGATATCTTTCAACATCTATTTCATCCACATCACTTGAGTACAATTATTTGCAGCAACAATATATTCAGCCTCAGCAGTAGATAGGGAAATGGAATTCTTCTTTTTACTCAACCAAGACACCAGCTTCCTCCCTAGGAAGAAGGCACCACCACTAGTACTTTTCCTGTCATCTACATCTCTTGCCCAATCCACATCAGTATATGCACTCAGAGTAAGATCATCTTTAGGAAACCAAAGCCCAAAATCAACTGTTCCTTTCAGATATCTGAAAATTCTCTATACAATAGTCACATGAGATTCTTTTGGATCAGCCTGAAATCTAGCAACCATACATACAACATTCATAATGTTTGGTCTAGTATGAGTTAAATAGAGCAATCCACCAATCATTGACTTGTATCTTATTTTTCACATCATTTGTTGCCATCAATGCCAAAGGGGGAGATTGTTGGATGTTGTGGTTGTGTTGCTGATATGTGGTTGTCATTAATGTCAACAATATTAGCATTTGATGTATTGAAGTATGTCAAGGATATTGAGAAAATTGTTAAAGAAAATGTTGCAGGGTGCCACTGGAACAATGAAGGTCTTGAAGGTTTTTTATTCAGTACGTTGAAGATTAGTTGTTGTGGACTAAAGGGTTTATTGCTGAGAGTATCTAGTTTATCCACCAAAAGTTTTAGAGGTCCGCGTACATAGATTTGATCGTGTTATGAACAAATGTGTCTTGACAATATTTATGTGGTTTTAGTTTGTATTCCTGATTGAAGTTTATGTGATTTTGGTAATTTCAATTGTTACAGATGCTTCTTTGTTAGTTCTTGTTGCTTGTGGATGCTTCTAGATCTTGTTGCATGTCTGCATTGATCGGTGTGCTCGTGGTTAGAGATTTTTCTCGTGTATGTTCAGGTTTTCATGTTCTTGGCCGACATGATTGTTGTAGCATGTTGTGGATCCTTAGAGATTAAAATTTGAATGTTTTTTGCGCTCGAGGATAACATTTTAAGTCTTCATTATGTTGTAGCCAATGGTGTATAATTCACATTGAAAATTTATTTGTAAATTTCGGCCAACATTGTAAATATGTTTTATGTTTTGGATGACAAAGTTGTTGATGAAAATCTAGGTTGCAGATATATAAGAGTGTTTTTTTGTGCGAAGTTTCTGAGTGTGTGAAGTGAGGAAGAGCTAGAGAAAGTGCAAGTGTGTGAACAGTGATCTAATCATTTTATTGCAGAGCAGAGAGTGAAGAAGTTTGAGCGAAGTGTGAAGAAGTATTTCTATGCTTAACTGGAGCTGTATTCAGGCTTGTGTAGAAGCTATTTTCTCAGTTCATACCCTGTGGATCTAATCCATATTTTTCTTCTTTGGGCAGTGAGCCCTCTTGTAATTGAGTAGTGAGCTCTAGGCAGTGTGCCTGAATGCATATGCATTCCCATTATAATCATTATACTTTTAATAGGGTATAATATTGTGGACTAACATCCACCATGGTTTTTCCCTTAATAGGGTTTCCACTTAAAAATCTTGGTGTTCTTTGTGTTTCTGATGTGTTGATTGCTTATGGTTTATTGTTCATTCATTAGATCTGAAATTAAGTTAAGATAAGTTTTAAAATTATAAGTATTATGTGACAATTGATTCACCACCCCCTCTCAGTTGTCTGTCCTTGTTTTGTGAACACATGTCCCACAGTTGAATCCACTAGATCATGTCAACATTACGAAGGGAAAAATCATCCTTTAAAGATGCTTTATTAAGATCATGAAAATCCATACACATCATTATGCAGTTATCAGGTTTTTCCACCACCATAATATTAGATATCTAAGGTGAATAATCAATATGGCAGATAAAACTAGTTCGTAAGAGATTTTCAATCTTAGATTTAACCAATAAAGCTATCTTAGGATTCATCTTGTGTATCTCATCTTTCTCAATAACAATGTTGTGCGTGACTATCTTAGGGCCAATACCCAACATATCCGAATAAGTCCAAGATTTTTTTTAGGAAATGTCTGTAATAAAGTTGCATGATCTTCTTGTTCATCATCATCAAAAAAATTTCCAATTTGTAACACCTTCTCCTCATTAGAGGGGTCCATTGGAACATCTATAGTATCTCCCACAAGTAATGCATTACGGTTTGGAACATTAGGAATTATTTGAGATTCATCTTGTTCATCATCACATGATTTAGTTTCTTCTCCAAAGTATCCCTTAACATTCAAACAATTGGTAAATCTACGATTATGATGATGACTTGGAAAAGTTTCATAAACGAGCCCAAAAATTCTGCTAGGGATTCACCATTTTGAAAAATGTCCAATGCCATATTATTTCTTGTGGTATCTATCATTTCAAGATGCACCAAGTTTAGAGTTGTCTTAGAGGAATCTTGTGTGATAACATTAACATTAAGTGAAGGTATTTTTGATGCTTTCATTTCTTTTGAAGGGAAATAGCCAATACCTCTTGTTGTTTCTTATGTATTAAGCTCTATAGGAAAACAAATACCCCTCTTTCACTCCACACCCTTTCTAGTATAGCCAAATTGTCTCAAGAGTTGGTACCCTCTTCCATATATGGATTCCATTTGTTTCAAGGAAGGTGGGGTTTCACAACCACTCTCATCATAAGTACATGTGTAATTTTTGTTTTGGGTGTGTGCAAGAAGTTGAGTCCATTGGCCAATAAGTGGAAGTCTTTTCCCCGATTTTTATAATTTTTCACATTTAACCTTAAAATTTGAAGCACTCAAAAATGAAATCTAAAAAAATTCACCAATCATAAAATGTAGTGCTTAGAGTCTAGTTTCCAAATATGTAATTTATTTTAATACCCAGATGATGCAAATTTATTTTCAATAGGAATTTCTAAAAACCACTATTTTAAAAGTCACTCTTTTTTACCATACCATGCACGTGTACGTCATCCATATTTTGACCTAAATAATCGTATTTTTCTAAATCCTTTGGGGAAAATATTTTTAACACACTAAAGAACACTCACGATATTTTTTTATTTTTTTGTTAATTTTTTTATCGGCCATATTTTTTGCTTTGGAAAATCATTATTTATGTCAAGCATAAGATGACCTAAACTTATCATTTTTTATTTTTTTCAAATTGAAAGGAGTTGTTTAAAGTATGCTTTCGTACAATTCATTGTCAAAACATTATTTTAATAAAAAATTATTAAAATACTAAAAAACCCTGATATTTCAAGTTTATGGACCAATTTCATCAAAAATTAATTGAAAAACAAAAAAGATAATCCAATTGTAAAAATAATTACATATTTGGAATCTAAACTGTCTCATCTATAATGGGTTTTAATTTTGTCAAAAAATTTTGCAAAAAAGGTCTTCAGACATATGTCCAAAGTCACTATTTTCTTGTGACATTGACATGACCTTCAAGTTGTAGGTGAACCCAGGCCCAAAGCTTAGGTTTGGGTTGAACTGAAAAAAAGAAAAAACCCAACCAAAAATTCAAATTTTTAAAAATGGGATCCTATTTCATAAACAATAACTTTTTTATGCTTTTCTGAAATGAGATCCCATTTTCAAAATGGGATCCTGTTTCTTAAAAGCATATTTTTTTTATGCTTTTACAAAATGGGATCCTGTTTCGTGAAAGCATAAAAAATTGATTCCTCTTTATTTTTCAGGTTGTAGAGGCTCCACTTTTGTAGTTGGTGTCAATGTTCCCAGAGGGTTTTTCATCCTTTTGTTAGTTTGTAAGCAATTTTCAGATTTTGGATCAACCAAGTTATTGTGTTAACCTTATTTTTGTAAGTGTATTTCATTAAACGATGAATCATTGAAGGCACTCCATTCATTTCATGAATCCATGGTCTACCCAAGAGAAGATTATATGAAAGATCATGAGGCATGCCATGGATAGGAGTTTGTAACGTAACCTTACCAGCTTTGACAGGTAATGTTATCACACCAAGTGGTTGTTTACCCACATTATCAAAACCATGGATGGAAAAATTATTTGGTTGAATTTTGGTCTTATCTGGTCCAATTTTTTCCAAAAGATTTACACTACAAACATTAAGTCCCAAACCATTGTCAATAAGAGTGTGCCTAATCCCCACATTGTTGATAATCGCCAATATCATCAAAGCATCATTTTTTTTTTCATTTCTATAGGAGGTAATTCACTTTGATAGAAGATAATATCCACTTTAACTAAATTCATACCCTCATTTAAGGCTGCTATATCATTTGGTTATGCACTAGGAGGGACCACAACTTTTTACAAAGCATTTTGAAGCATTCCATGGTAAGTTGATAAGGTTTGAATTAGGTCCCACAAGGAAATCTTAGCAGGAGTGTTAGAAAGTTGTTCCACAAGATCATACTCCTTTCCACTATGTTGAGGTAAAAGAGGGGCACTAGGTAAAACATGTTGTGGGGGTGGGATTGATGAAGGAACGTCTTGCATTTGTCTTGGTTGCTTATTATTCATTGTGTTATATGTATGAGCATCTGTGTGGTAACTCAGTTGTTGCAACACATGACTACTAGTGAGTTGTTTTGTAAAGTTTAAGATACATGACCATGAGGTTTGGGTTTGTTTTGAGGTGGTTCAATGATAAGCACAAGTTTGGTTTAGACTTGAGTTTATTGCGTAGGTGGATAAATAATAAGTTGAGGTGTGATCACATTAATTGTTTGTTGTTGTGTGGGAATTTTGCAAGCCTTAGTGGATGAGTTTAGTGAGATGAAGTCCTTGAGGGCTTCATCTAACATATCAAATTCATCACAACTAAAGGGCTTGATAGGTATATAATGCACTTGTAGAAAGAGATCTGACATGGTTAGATGACTATGCTTTCCTCAAGACTAATCATTAAATTTTAATTTTAGTTTATGTTCACACTTGTTAAAGCTAATTTAGAAGGGAAAAAAAATTATAAACTTGATGTAGGTACAGATCTAGAAATCAGGTTCTAGATTGGAAAACCAACAATAGGTATTAATTAGTTTGTTCTAGAAATTTCAAGTAGGTTTCCATGGAGGATTGGGATGCCCTAGGGTGTTTGGGTCCTGGTAGGGCTCTTTCTAAAATTTCATTTTCAGAGGCACTAGTGATAGAAGCTAGCTTTCTAACAGTGTACAAACCCATTTTTGAATCGATTCTATTGCTATTTTATGAGTTTTCAGATTGTGCAATGTGTTGTAATACTAGGGCTTTGATTTTTTTCAAAAATAAAACTAATCTATCCAATTTCTGCAATGCTTCATAAAATATACACAATTGTCCTTCAAATCTGATAATTTCTAGTACTAAAATGAAAAATTATTTCAAAATTTGTAACAAGGTAAGAAAAATAACAACTTTCTTTAACATGTAATAAAACTTTTCCAAAATTCCAAACCAAACATTTGCAAGCAGAAACATATAGGAAATATGGAGATAGAGATTTGTGCAAAGTTTTTTTGACCCACCTGTAGCAGGACAAAGGTGCCCTAGGGTGTCTAAATACTTGACATAGGTTCAAAAATATAAAAAATTGAATGTTTAGATTGTTGTTTAAGGATGCTCTTTCTATCTGCAAATAGGATTGACAATGATTGTTTTTCTAGAATTTTCCCAATTGAAGACAATGTACCTCAAATGCAAATGTGTGAAAACACTTGAACAACGAATGCCAATTATGAATATAATTTTGAATGTAAATTTGATCTAAATGACTGAGACTAATCTATTGCAACCTATGATGCAATATTATATGCAATTTTTTGAATTTTTTTTGTGACTTTTTATGATGCAAAAATGAAATCCTAAATGAGAAATGCAAAACAATTCAATGCAAAACCTAGATCTATGGCTAAATTATTTTAGGTTTTAGAAGGTTTATTATGTAAAACATTGGGTTCACCAAAATTTAACATTGGAAAAAGGGAACCCTAAGTTTAGTACATAAAACCTAGGATTGCTTTTGCTCCTTTTTCAAAGGTACAATAGGTTGCAAATCAACAAGGTGTTTAGATTGACTGTCAACCATGAATGTGAGTCACTCATACTTGGATTTGATCCTTTTAAGCCTTAAAAATGGATTGAATTTGACTTTCTATGATTGACCTAATTCAACTATGCACCCTAATATGAAAATTGTAGTATCTCGATGATCAACAGATTGAAACAACTTGCAAGTAGATCTGGGAAGTGCTGAGTGATGTGTACCTATCACAGAAAGTTGGATCTGGCATGAAATGGGGGATGGAGTTCCCAAGGGTGAATGGGTCCTTGTAGGCCTTTGTTGAAACTTAAAATTTGATCCTTTAGCTCTCTATCTACTCTCTGATGCTTTCCTTGTAGACCTTCGTCTTTGGATCTAGACCTACAATAAATCTACAAAAGAGATGGATAGGGTGGATATATAGGAGTTTTCCTCAATCAAACCCCCATTTTGGTATTTCTACCTTCCTAATAGCCAATAAAATTGATTGATAATAGTGTGTGTGCCCTAACCCTAAGTGTATCTAAGGTTGTTATGAGCTAAAAGTGCATAAAGCCCTACTCAAGTGTGTTAGAGCAGGATTCCTATATGAAAATGACAAGATCTACCTAAGAGGAAGTCAAAACACCCTTAGGAAATTTGAAATATGATGATACCTTGCTTTAGGCTTCAAATATGATGAAACTTGAAGATGAGATCACTAAGAAAAAAATCATTAGGTTGAAGGAAATGGCTAAATGCATCTCCCAAACCTAGAATCCATCATGCTCTTCTATTGGCATCAATATTCAATCATGACATAAAACTTGATCAAATCTGCAAATGAACTTGAAGACCTGCAAATTTAAATGCATGTGGCAGAATGTAATGATCTCTTGCTTCTCCTTTCTTCTCTTATCAATTTCCTCCCTATTTTTCTTCTAGTTTCAAATGGTGAAAAGACTAGGTATTTATAGGCATTTCTCTAATTTTCCAAATATTAGATCCCGATAGCTGACATTTACAATTTGAATTTTGAATGTTAAAATGTTGACACCAACATATCCAAAATTGGTCCCCAACAGAATAGGGGGATGCATACGCCCTAGGGAAAATGGGTCCTAGCCCTATTTTTTAGGAAATTAAGTGTTGGGAGCAAAATAATAATTGGATGCATTTTTTAATGCTTGCAGTTTGTCGGAAAATGATAAAATAGGCCTTGAAATGCATAATTTAGGAGATTAGGGCCTAGTTAGGAGGCATTGAAAATGCATGAATGCAAGGATCACTAAAGTAGGTCAAACCTAAGTGCGAAATTGTACTATCACCTACAAGGGAGTATAATTTCTAACACTATAAGAAATATTAACTTAAAGTAACAACTTTTGTTTCTTATAAAACTACTTTGATCTAATATAAGATCATATGAAAGGGTTCTCTAAAATATTCTCTTATCTAGATTTATTTTCCAGCTTCTTGTTTTGATGAGAGCCACATTCCTAAAATAGATAACATGTAAATTTTTTTAAATAATAATATAATAGCTTAAATTAAAATATAATAAGTAATATCTTTCTTTCCCCTCTAATGGTTGTTTATAGTGTAAGTAAATCAATTTTGTTTGTTAGAATAATCTATGTCATACAAACATCAATAAATCACATATAGTGTTATCATCTACCACTTTTATTAAAATGAAATGTCCATGCAATTAATTGATTGCATAAAGAAGCTTAAGATACAGTTCTACAAATTTTGTCCTTGTTCTTAAGTGCATGTATAAAAGAGACTCAACTTTGTTTTAATTTAAACAATGTATTATTTAGAAGTAAATATCCATGTTATTATTTGATTGCATAAATAAACTTAAATATAAAATTCTAAATTTTTTATCCTTGTTCTAAGTTACATGTTTTGCAAGAGAGATTTAAATTTTTCTATTTAGAGGTAAATTTTCAATCCATTATTTCATTGCATGAATAATCTTAATGATAAAATTCACAAATTCTATACTTGTTTTTAAACTACATATAAGAAAGACAGACATAAATGTGTTTTAAGTTATATATCACATTTGTTATTTAGAGATAAATGATTATGCCATTATTTGATTGCATAAAAAATCTTAAAGATATATATCCACAAATTTTATCCATGTTCTAAATTACATAGATAAGTGAGTCTTAAACTTTTTCTGAGCTATACCATGTGTTATTAGGAGTAAATGTCCCTGTCATTGTTTGATTGAACAAATAAGCTTGAACATATACTTCCACAAATGTTATCCTTGTTCTAAGCTACATGTTTAAGAGACTTAATTCTGTTTCTAACCTATAAGTCTCCAAAATCTTTACTATGAATTTATATTTTCATATAAGATTTTGGAACACTAAATGGTTCATTTATTTATATTCCTTGTTCTATAAGATAGTCTCCAAGCTTCTCTACAACCATATTGCATTCACTTGGTGCCACTGGCTCTTCATATATTCCCATCACAAGGGCCCTTCGTGTCTTCTTTATGGTTATTCCACCATGCATCTGAATAACAAACACATACCAGTTTTATTCACCCAAATTATTTTCAGTATATAATTTATATTTTTGTCTTCATTGATCATATTCTGAAAAGGAATATGTTTACCTTCTTTCCTCGAATGACTTCCCCTGGATCACCTTGAATAAAAATGTATTTAATTCCTCCCACATGGATACCAAATTCTCCCATCTCTCCCGCATCTTCAAAACCTTTCATTATCTTGACTATTTCTTCTGGAATTACCTACAAAGAATAGGAATTAGATGTTATATTCCCTAAAAAAGAAAACTCATATAATTTTTTGGGAATGCAAAAAAAATCTAATAAAAAACATTTTTCTAAAAAATTTCTCACATAGATAGGAACCAAATTTTATTAAATATAGCTTGAAATGAAACTTACCAATAATTAGTTATGAAAGCTTTTGGATTCAACTGTGTGTGCTATATTTGATCGACTTTCAAACCACACTCAGTGGTTTATCATAGAGAAAAGGAACTACTGAACGTGGTGCGAAACGTCGATCAAATATAGCATACACAGTTGAATCCAAAAATTTTCATAACTAATTTTCATAGACTGTAGAAAAATTATACCTACTACTTACCAATAAATTTATACTAAATCTATCCTAGATCTTTAAGAGAAGAATTCAATTTGTCTCTTCTTATTATTATGGGTACTTGTTATGGTATGCCATTTTGGAAAGTCTAAGGCCATGGCTTAAATTTATTATGGGTACTTGTTATGGTAAGTCTAAGGCCATGGCTTAAACTTGTGCAGGGGGGACTATAACTTCCTAAATTTACCTCTGAACCACAGCTCCAAGAGAGTAGTTCCTCTTTGTTACTACTGATAGTATGAAAACAATATAGTTTCTTAAGAAGCTTCTACATTCAAAGAAAATAGTATCAGATTCAGGTAACCACAAAAACAAATGTACTTACAGAAGGAAAGGCATGAGATCGAGCCCAGAGAAGGCCATCCTGACCAACAATGGCAGCTGAGGAAAGCCTGGAACCATTAGAGAGCTCTACCATGAGCTGCTTTTCCACAAAATCTTGCCATGATGTCATTGCTTGGAGAGGACTAGGACAAGAAGTATCAGATCTCAACATGCAGCCCAAAGCATAGGCCCAGGCTTAGATCCTACGATTTAGATATAGTGGGTATGAGGTGGTCTTCTATTATTACAACATAGCTTTAAGAACCACATTTGCTGGTTCCTGCACTTCCATAATGGACATGAAAAAATGTCATGGCAGTGTCATAATAGCTCTGAATTTGCATTACATTTCAAGCCGACACCTTTATTAGTTCTCTTATTATACTGAATTAAGACTTTTTAGTAGGTAAAGCTAGAAATAGTCCATAGTGAAGTGGAGATTAAGTTTTGTTGATGTTGATAGAACTTTAAGGCCAAGCAAAATGGGATCCACCCTGCTCAATCAAAATCATTATTATATTTCCATAAGCAGGATATTCTATACAAATTTGTTCCCCGGTGTCTTCAATCCATTATGTCAATCTGTAACTGGTGGACTTTATAAATAGCATCTCCATTGCTGTGTATACACGATTTGACATATCTTCAAGAACATGATATTTTACACGCATCATTGGGAAAAGGGAGTTCATGTCAATTTATTCATCACTTAAATTGTATTCTAAGAAAACTCCATTCTATGGATGATAAGGCGCTGTCATTTAGCCTTTCAGATGGGCATCATAGTTCTGTTTGTTGTCGAGGAAATACTTTTGGCAAGAGAAATATAGGATTCTTTTTGTCTTCACAAAAAGTGACTAATTTACTATAAAAAGAAACTCCAAAAAGTCGGAGATATGAGGCTGGTAGGTTGGTGAAAAGCATTTTTAAGCAGAGAATAAGCTGCAACATCATTGTCTGCCTCAACTGGTATTTATTGTTTTGCCACTTTAGTTACTTCATGAAGTAACACACTAACAAAAACACAACCGCTGCATGTGGAAACTGGTAGTTAGGAAGTCACCTCTTGTGTTTCTCGACTCATTTTCTACCAATTAGAGTCATGTTTTGAGTCTTTTTCCACCTTTGAGGTAGTGCTTTATATTAAGTTATGGACCATCTCAACAACCAGTCTTCTAGTCGATGTATGGGTTGTTTATAGTGGAAGTGGTTTTGATTATAACATACTAATTATTTATAGAGGTATGGGTCATCACTATAGGAGATAAATTAGCTAGGTAATATTATCGTCATGATGAAATTTGTATATACATGTCCATTATCATTTAGTTTTAGGTTTGTTTTGAAATAATATTAATACAATTATACAATGACATGTTGAACATTTATGTGTTATGTTTAGTTGTTTTCTCAATCCTTGTCCATCTTCATTTACTCTCACCTACCCATTCTTCTATACATGCAACCTTATCTTTTCTCTATCTACATCAATTCCTAGACATTTCCCTCATTTATTAGCCCACACTTCCAGATTTTCATTCTTGATCTTGAGACCCCACTTTCCTCATTATTGGCCATTTATGCAACATGTGAAGGTGATCTTGCATGATGTAGACCTGACCAAAATTTTGAATTTTTTAAATTCAAAAGACAAACTTTTACCTTTCCTAGTAGCCATTGGGATCTAACTTAGCACACGTTAGTGTGACAATTTTTTATGTATTAGTACTTGATGCATCCGTCACCAGGGGATCTTATCAAACTGCTAGATTATTTAGCCTAAACATACTATGTAATGCAAATTTCAACAACATATTCTATTTCAAATTTACATTTCATTACATTAGGGTTTTTTGGAGGTTACTATTGAGGCTGGTGTTAGCACATCCAACTTGCTAAGCAATAATGAGCTATTGCTCTTCTTGAAAAGTAGAAAACTACTCCAATGTTCCTTTATAGTTAGGTCTTGACTGTGTAGGATAGCAAAGTGATCGTTGTCGTTATGTGTTTTAACAAGGGACCTGGATTGTTAGATTTTTTGGAAATTATATTACTAATATTGAATTGAAAATAACAAATCTAATATTCAAGAAACAAATTGCATGTCTAGATTTGCAGTAGATTTATATCAATAAAATGCTCTTTTTAATGATTTCAAAGTAATTCTAAAATAAATGTCAAAAGATATAAGGGTAACAAGATAGAATTAAGTGAACTTTAAACTAAATAGACAATGACCAAACCTATTTCATTAATCAATTCCAAATGCTTAAATGAAATATCACAAACCATTTTCAATGCAAATAGTCATTCACACATTTGTTGTTAACAATGATGTAACATTCTAAGAAAATGTGACCAAACATAGGATTTTCATATTTTATCTAATTAGAATGCCATCAAACATGCATAGATCTAAGACAAAATCTTAATTAATTCGAGAGTAACATTTGAGATTCAACTAATTTATTCATCTTAGATAAAATAAAATAGTAATATCATTACCTATACACTAGATTGAGACACATGTAAAATAGGCATAATCCTTTGATTTATCAAAAGTGTGATCTTCACAAAGTTAGTAGGAAAACCCATGCTACTTGAATGCATAATTTTATCATGCCAAATATATCAAAATCAAATCCTTTGAAATGATCCAACATAAAAATATATAGGACGTACAGTTCCTAAAATTGTGGATATGAATAAAAAGAACACTAAAACTAACTTCAATGCCCTAGATCTCATTGAGTTAAATTGAAAATACAACTGATAGATAACTGGGTGCTCTAGTTTCAATTCCTATTTAAATAAACTTAAACTAAGGAAGCTAAAAACCTAACTAAAAGTGAACTAAAATCCAATGCCAACTCTAATTCTACAATCTAGGTGTTGATTTATTACAATACCTTATTCAAAACAAAACAAACTTGAGAAATATTATCTTTAGTCAACTAGAGAAGTTGTCAGTGAATGTAGTGATCACTTCACTCATTTTCTCCATGGGTGGGCCTCAATGGTACTAAAGCTTTATTCTTTGGTTGAATGATGAGTTTTCTATCTGTTTTTACAAACTGACAATGCCAACCAACTCTTCTTAGAAGGAGCGAAGATTTTTCTTTTTACTCATCATCTTATTAATGGTCACCTAGGTGACTTGTCCTTACATTTTATTATTCAATCCTTCCACAATTTTATAGGGAACCTTCACCAAAACAAGCATTTCCTAGAATTTCTAGTCCAAGTTTTAAACAAGTTGATGAATCTTGGTCATAGCTTGCTCTGCTAGACCTTTGTTCTTGTTCAGTTTGGACTTGCACTTATTTAGGATCTTGACTCTCATTTGTGCAGCTCTTAACCATTCAAAAATCTTTTCTTGATCTTCTTCTTCAATTACTATAGCCTTCATGAGATATAATAAAGGTTATAGGCACAACCTTTATTTTCTACAAAATCAGGATATAATCTTCCCAAACCAATAGCTCCTTGTCTATAGGTCCACTTCAATTTTCTAGGCCAGACTATCGTCATCACTAATGTAGTGATAGAAATATATTTCTTTCCTTAGCCCTTTGTTAGCTAAGGATAAAAAATATTATTTTCATTTCTTAGGTACTAGGATCTATGCTTTAGGGTAAGAATACGTAGCCTCTCCCTTTAGTGTAGCTTGTAATGTTGTCTCAAGGGTCATTGTATCTATTGCTCCAATTAAATTTGTGATATAGGATGTCAAATAGGCCACTTGAGCTTTAAGCTCTTCTTTGGTATTCTCATCTTTCTACATCCTCTTTAGGATAGCAGAAACACTTATTTGGAGAGATTGATACGCTCCTTCCCTTTTCTGAACATCCAGATCTTTTTTTATCTTGTAATCCTCAGGCCTCATTTCATATTCTAGTTTATCCACTAGAGGGATGGCTATTTTAGTGGTTATGTTTCCATTATCATCCATGGTTTCTTTGGATATTCTTTAGGCCCTTTTTCTTCTCTTTACTGGAGACTAGAAGGCTTCTAATAATATACTTTAGTATTTGGACACTTAATTTATCCATCACTTTCATCTAAACATCCTCTTATCTTTAAGGATAAGCATGAAACACTTATTTGTGGAGAGATTGATACGCTCCTTCCCTTTTCTGAACATCCAGATCTTTTTTTATCTTGTAATCCTCAGGCCTCATTTCATATTCTAGTTTATCCACTAGAGGGATGGCTATTTTAGTGGTTATGTTTCCATTATCATCCATGGTTTCTTTGGATATTCTTTAGGCCCTTTTTCTTCTCTTTACTGGAGACTAGAAGGCTTCTAATAATATACTAAATCTCTTTTTTGTGTTTGCTTTAATATATGTCCTCTATTTCCTTTGGATGGTGTGATTGATCCAAATAGGCATAGTGGAGGATACTTCTCTTATGCTAGAAGGGATGACCTCTATATTGTGAGAGCCTTCTAAATTAACTTGTTCGGTCTCCCTTTTCTCAATTTCAACTCTTATTTCCTCTTCTCCTCGAACTTGCTCATCTTGAGCTTCTTTCACATGGTCCACTTCTTGCTTGACATGCTCTTCAACTGTAGTTTCCTTATCAGTGACTTCTCTTTGCATTTATTTCTCTTTGCATCTCTCCTTGATCCAACACTTCTTCAAATGATGCTTTAATTGGAATCTCCTTTTCTTGAGTAGGTGGTTCATCTTTTGGAATAGGAGGAGGGGGAATGCCATGTCAAGGATAAGCTGGAAGTGGAGGTGGAGGAGGTGAAGAATTATCAAGAGGTGGAGAGGGTGGATGATAAGGAGGATGAGAAGGAGGAGGATATGGAGGAGGAGAAGGTAGAGGGGATTCATGTGGAAGGGAGGAAGAGTATGTTTTTTGAGCCTCCCATTGAGTAGATCTTTCTTGGATAACTACTCTAGTCCTTTTCCTTCTGACCAAAGTTTCTTTCTCCTTAATTTCCTCCTCACTTGAACCAACATCTATGGGTTCTTTCTCTTTTCTCTTCTTCCTTTGCAACCTTGGGAGGTGAATCCTTCTTTGTCTTGGTTCATTACTAGATTATCCTTCACCTTCTTTGTCTTTCCTTGTGGCCTTCACATCTACTAAACTATATTCAATAAATATTGTTTGATTGTAGATATGTTGCCCACTATAAATGGGGTCTAAGACCTTCCCATTTTATTTTATCTCTTTAGATACTTGGGCCTCTATGCAAGAATTAATCAAATTTACCATCAACTGACATTAATCTTTCATTCTTTATTAAATTGGGCATGTGCAAGATCATGATGGGCCAAAAAGTGGCAATATGATGGGTATGTGGTTGGCGACTATTTTCTTACCCAAAATTGATGAAACGAAAAGGGTTTTTAAAGGAAATTCTCAGATTTCCATTGATATAAATTATGCTTTACTTTGAATTTAATAAGTAATTATTATTCATTTTCTATTCAAATTACGACTAAAGTCCTGATTGATAGACTGATTGAAAAACATCTATAGCTTTCAAACGGTATCATATTTTTTGAATCCAAAACATGTGTCACATTCTATGCTTCATATACTATAGGATTAAAAAAATAAAAATCAAATTTCATGAAGTTTTGACCAAGTTAAGGTGGTTAGACATATGCGTTTTTATATTTTAAAAAGTTGTAATAAAAAAATCATAATTAATTATTTACTTGGAAAAAAATTACAAAAAATATGCATCACATCCGAGCATGAATCCTCTACTTAAATCTAAAATATTATAAAAAATAATTATCATTTTATTGTGGTTAGGTGGTTAGATAGACACCTACTTCTTATTTTTTCCCTTGAAATTTAAGTACCATTGCATTGAAATTTCAAATTTTCACCAAATAGATTTTTTGTTTTTAAACAAACCTAGTAGTTTAGAAACTAAATTTAGTTTGCTATAGATTCTATTCTTACATATTTTTGAAATAATATAGATAACTTATTCAAAATTTTACGTCAAGTTGCCTAATTCTGATTTTTCTAAATTTTTTGCCACTTAAGGGCACACACCTCTTACTTCAAATTCTTCCTCACAATCTTCCTAATGGTCTTCAATTTTAGGCTCATAGATAAAGAAGGAGCCTATTACCTTCCTAATCTTTTCAATTGGGTCAAATCTACCTCTCGCATAATTTTACATTTCAAGGGAGTATGTTTCCAATTTTGTCTCTGCATTCTTAGCATTTTGCATGTTGGCATAGGAATATATTGCAATATTTACTAGGAAAGCATATCCAAAATTGTGCTTTTTGGCTATCAATTTATGTTTCTTTGTTACTTTCCCCCAAACCTACAATAGTTTTATTCGATCAAAGGGATATCTTGGTAGCTTGTATGGAGATTGGTGGAAAAAAGTCACTCTAATATATGTAAAGGTCTTGAACTGGATGTACCAATTCCCTCAGATTTTGAGTTCAATCATGGATTTAATGGAGATCCTTCTGGAGAAATATCCTTCCAACCCTTTGATCATGACATACATCAAGTTTTCATTGACAACATAGAAATTGGTAATAACTATCCTCCAAATTTAGTTGAGGATGATACTAGTAATTCATTACCTCCCTATGTTGGAAAGAACCCACTCTGTTTAGCCTAGGGAAAGTGGCTTGAGTAGCTAGTAAGTATACCAAGTAGGATGCCATATAAAAAATAGATGTTTGAAGGACATTCCTTAATTTCTCATGTATGTTTTCACTAATTAGTGTTGTCCAATCAATCTTATCCTTCTTGTTGTCATTGATGGTTAGGTAAAACTTAACAATCCATGAGTAGAAATCTATAGCATGAGGTTACCTAAACACTCTTTTCAACAACATAATTAAATCCTTGATATCTTCTTAGAACTCACTCTTGTGTTGTCCCTTGGCCATTTTGATGGCAATATTCTTGGGATTGAGCAACATTTGACTCTTGATGAGGTTGAGGCTAATTTCCTCATTATGCTCAAAGTATTCCAGTGCTTTCTTCATGAATTCAATCATGTTTTCACTCACATCCAACACCACTTCCCCTATTGATATCATTATCCTTCTATTTTTTATGGTTATAATAATGGGCATAGGTCAATACCAACTCTAAGGATTGGATTGTCACTAGGAAGGAAACTACCTCCATTATCCCTAAATTGGCCAATGCAATCACTGTAGATATGTTTTCTTCATCATGAATCCTTCTCTTGAACTCATCAATGTTCACATGTCCTAGGTTAGTGTCACCAATCTCTGTGTAGGGAGAGAAAATATTTAATGGTGTGTGGTATCCCTTGTATTGGTATTTCATTTATGTAGGTTCTTTTGATGGAATATCTTCTACATATAAAAGACATCATGCATTAAAATAATCCATCATAAGTAACTCATAGAAGATAACACATGTCTTTAAACAAAGTTATTTGAACTAATAAATAACTGAGAATATGAAACACAACTTGTTCAAAGAGTGTTTAAGGAAAAATAGGCTTTTTTAGGGGTTGGGCCTTAGGCCTACCCTTATAGCCTACCAATGGGCTAAAAAATCCTTCTTGAAAGAAGTCTGATCTTTTGATCTATCAAGAGTCAGGGATTGGGCATATAGTCTACCACTATTTTATAATAATCATAATCTTTAAGAGGAACCATCGACTAGCGACACTCAAAAATATGTTGAATTTTTTTTGAGGGCTAGGAGTTGGGAGTGTGGTATACCTTTTATTTGTAACAATCTCATAAGTTTATAGGGAATTTGTAATCAACGATACTCAAAAAAATTTGAAGACTTTTGAGAGTCGAGGAACAGGCTTGTTATTAAACATTTATCATATGAGTTTAGTATTTGGTAAATATTTTTTCTAATTTTTGATGTTTGAACTTGTAGTGTCAAAAAATGTCATCAGTGACATTTTCACACTTGTTTGGGCCCTCCTTGTAGAATTGAGCTTAATGATGCCTTGACTTAGTGTTGTAATGTCTTTAACACACTCACATTAGGTCTTGGGCCCTTGTGAATTAAATAAACTTAATCATGCCTTATTTAGAGTGTTGTAAAGTGTTGTAACACACTTTCACACTTTTCTAGGGTTTTATTAAATAATTGGGTTTCTTTATGCTTTAATTGGCCTTATTTTGCATACACAAGCCTCATTTAATACATCCTTTTGAGGATAATCCTGACACAAATCAACATCCAATCATAATTTAGGTATTTTCAAGTTGTGTGGCCTAGATTTGGTGGTCTAGGACTTATTCGCCACCTTGGGTGTATGAGTCCCACCTAGGGTTTTGGGTCTCGATCCTAGTTTTACACCTTTTTAAGCATTTTTGAAAATGGTCCCATAAATTATGCCTAATGGGACTCATTCACCACCTTAGGCGTATCAGTCCCATGTGGCCCAAAATCAAAATTAATTCAAATTCTTGGCAAGATTTTTACTCCTAGATCTGATGTCGACTGCCTTGTAGTGTTGTAATTTTAGGAATTCTTGCATAATTAAGTATAAATACAAGGTTATTTCACTCATTTTCACCTAAGAATTTTGTGAGAGCATTCATAATAGCAAGTTGGAGTTCACAAGAGCATTCAAGTGTTTACAAGAGAATTCAAGAGTCTTCAAGAGTAGATTATCAAGCATTATAGATAATTATTCAAGCATCAAGCATCATGTCAAAGATTTCATGTATCATGTTTATTTTTGAGCTAACAATTGTGATGTAGGGTTTTATAATTCAAGCTAGCATTTCATTCAAGATCTATACTATTCAAGAAAGAGTCAAGATCTACATCCATTGGAGCCATTTCATACATGTTTGCAACACTTCATTGCTAGGGTTTAGTGTGTTGCAACATCTTGTTTTTTTCATTCATGATTCTCCATTCCTATTTCATTGCATTTCAAGGTTTGATTACCAAAATGGGGTTTGACCAAGGAAAACTCCTTTCCACTAACATAATAATATTTCTCCCTCTCTTTAGTATGTGATTTATAGGTTTTTATTGAAGATACATTGAAGGGAAAGTTTGGAGAAGTTTGTCAAAGTGTTCAAAGTTGTCACCTTGCATTGGAGATACTTGGAAGACTTCTATAGGTTATAGATCGGGTTCAAATCTGGAAATCAATCAGGAAGTGCATAGCAAACCTTTAGAATTTGAAGCTTTAGAAAACCCTAATTAGACTAATTCACCAGTTCTGGCATATGAGTCCCAATTTAGGTTTAAATTACAAATTTAGATACCCATTTTCCAAATTCTTATTCCTACACAAAAATCCAGATCTGGGACTGATTTTCCTAGTCTGGTGTATGAATCTCAATCAACATTAAAGTCAAAATTATTAGCATTTCAAAGCCTCATTCAATCTCCTTTAGGTTTCCAGGTGCACACATTCCATCCCGTATCTTTCTGTTTTGTTTTACATACTTTTCTAGGTCATTTAGTGAAGCATTACATCATATTAGGGTTAAAAATTATATCTTGCATTGCATTTGTATTTCCAAGCCCTAGCTTGGTGGTGAACCCCTTATTAATTTACAATCAACCCTTAGGATATCCCTATTGCAAGATCTCTTTCTCCTTTGCATTGAGATCTCTAGGGTTTGTCCATGAATGAGAGAGTGTGAAGATTGTTATTCTATCTCCCAATCATTGTAGAAGAAACAATTTTCCCCCTTTCAAAACTTATTAATTTTGTTTCAAGATCAAACCTTGGATTATTTCACTTAAGAATTCCTTGAAACATGCTTTGAAATAAACTATACATTTATCTCACTTTGATAATAACTTTTCTCTAAGGCTTTGAGGGTCAGGGATCGAGCATGTCGCTTAAATTCTACCTCAACAAAAAGTTATTCAAAAAAGGATGCACCCAACAAGTGACCCCTAAGGGAACTTTTAGAAACATATGCTTTTCACTAAAAACTACAAGTTAGGTTTCAGGGGTTAGGAAGTATTACCTTCCATTGGATCACAAGAAAGACACAATCATAACCATCGAAACCCAACACCCGATCTTTTTGAACATCAAATCTAAAGAAAGAAAGGGTCATTCATCAGACATCAAGGATTTGGTACATAAATCTTACTACAAATATGGATAGGGAATGAGCTAACCTTCTAACACTTGGCACTTGAAAATATTCCAAAAAAATGCTAAGGAAAAACATAGCAATTCCTTGGCTCGACTCATGATCGGATGACAAAATAAACATCCTCGATTGACACATTGAGATAAAAAAGGATTCAGTGCATCAAAAAATTAAAATGACAAAGAAAAAAATGAAGAGTGAAGAAAAACTAGAAAAAAAGAGAAAAAAAACAAAAAACAAAAACAACAATCTAACCCAAAATTGACACAAACAAATAGTACAAAAAATACCCACACCAAAAAACCATGAAAACACCATGTAAACTAACAAAAATCAAAAGGAATCATGATGCAAATCTGCAAGAACAATGCAATGCAAACATGCACTAGTGCCGGTGACTGAATGATGAATGAGGTTTAAGCAACAATAATGACAGAGAGATGCACACACAAGGGTTTCATTACAAGTTTATGAGTAGTTGCAGATCTTAGGAAGACTTGAAATGCACAAGGTAAATTCCAAAATGAGGATTCATAAACTAATAAAATCATTCAGTAGTTCTCCAATTTTTTTTATTAACTGCCTTATAAAATGCCTTGAAAATGAATAAATTTACTTCATAAATGTGACTGGCACAACAGTTGAGGTGACAAGACATCATCACCATCAAATGTTTGGGATGGGGCATTTTCCTTAATGGATACCTGATACGTGAAAACCTGAATTAGTGACGTTGAACTTTGAGCACACAATAAACATTGGGGGTCAGGCCTAACCCATATGGCATGCCATTATGGAGAACCTAAAATCCTAAAACCAAAAAGATACTTAGAAGAAAGGAGAAACAAAGAGGAAGAAAGAAAAAATTGAAAAAAGGAAAGGAAAGAAAGGAAGGAAGAAAAAAGGAAACAAAAAGGAAAAAGGAAAAGAAGGGAAGAAAAGAAAACAAGGCAAGAATTGTTGGCAACACAAGGGTAGGCAACTGAGAGGAGGGGTGAATCAGTTGTCCCAGAATTTTAAACTTATCAAACTCATTAACCTTGTTCTTAGATCTGATAAATAACCATGAAAGCATAAATCATCAACGCATCAGTAATACACAACACCAAGATTTTTTTACGCGGAAACCGGGAAAAACCATGGTGGAGGTCCACAAGATTATACCCTATTAAAAGTATAAAGAAAAATAAATGGGGAATGCACTTGCATTCAGGCACACTTCCTAGAGCTCATTGCTCAAATACAGAAAGGATTACTACCCAAAAGAGTACATGTTGTCTTACAAAAAAATTTAGATTACATCCGTAGGATTTTGAATTGAGAAAATAACATCTGCTAATGCCTGATTATAGTTCTGGTTAGGCACATGAACACTTCTTCACACTCTGCTCACTCTTCTTCACACTTTGCTTCTACCTTCGAGTGATTAGGACATTATTTGCACATTTCACACAAGCATGCCATCAAATGGAATAAATAATCACTTATATATATCCGCAACAAGAGATTACATTGCTACATGTCGGCCTCAACAAAATAATAAAACATATACAAATTGTCGTCTCAAAACAATAAATTTTTTTCAATGTGAATCAACCAGTGTCGGCCACAACATAATGAAGACCCAAAAAAAAATCCTTGAACATGAAACAACTTCAAAAATTATTCCTCGAAGATCCACAACACGCTACAACACCCTATTAGCCAAGGACATGAAAAACATGAAAACACAAGAGAAAATCTCTAATCACGGGCACAACGATCAATACAGATGTGCAACATAGATAGAGCATGATCTAGAAACATCCAAAAAAATCATGAATCACTAGAGAAGCATCTGCAACAACTGAACTTACTAGAATCACATCATCTTCATTTAGGAACACTAATTGAAGCAACATAATGACTATCAGAACACAACTACTCATAACTCGATCAAATCTTCATGCAAATCTCTGAAACTTGATGTGGATAAACTAGATATAATTGAAAAGAAACCATTGAATCCACAACCTTTGATCATCAACGTACTGAGCTAACCAACATAATGAACTTCACTTAACCACTGACAAGTTGTAGCTTATTTATTACAATTTTCTCAATATCCTCGACATATACAACTTGTAAGACATTAATGCCAATAGTATTGACATCAATGACAACCACATATCAACAACTCAATCACAACATCCAAAAATCTCCCCCTTTGGCATTGATGGCAACACATGATTTGAAAAACACCATCAACACAACTATCTCTTAGAACTTACTCCCCCTTAGGTTCCAACTCTTTTCTCGTCAACTCTTTCACATGAATATTCTCCCCACAAGGCTCTTCTCCCCAGATAATTCATAGTTTTTCACATGACTCTTCTCCACATTTGACATCAATGACAAAGATCTCTTTTCTCCACACAAGCTCTAAACCCCATATCTGAACATCTGACTACTCCCCCTGAGTAGCAGCTACTACAACATCAATACATATCAAGATATGACTATGAAATGTATGAAATGATGCAAGTCAATGCATCTTAGTTTTGATTAGGAGGGGTAATCACCTCTAGCTTCCCTCTGAGATACTCAAAAGTATCCTTAGGAAATGATTTGGTAAAGATATCTGCAATATGTTCCTTAGTAGGCACATACTCCAATCTGACTTCCTTTTCACTCACCTTCTCTCTCAAAAAGTGAAAATTGATAGATATATGCTTGGTCTTTGAATGTAGCACCAAATTATTAGAAATGTATTGCACCAACAATGTATTCTTCCTCTGCAGTAGATAAAGAAATGGCATTTTTCTTCTTACTTAACCATGAAATCAACTTCTTACCCAAGAAAAATGCACCACCACTAGTACTCTTTCTGTCATTCACATCACTTATCCAATCAACATTAGTAAAAGCACTCAAAGTAAGATCATCATCTTTAGGATACCACAACCCAAAATCAATTGTCCCCTTCAAGTATCTGAAAATCCTCTTCATAGCAGTCACATTAGATTCCTTAGGATCAACTTGAAATATTGCAACAATGCATACAACATTCATGATATCAGGTCTAGTTTGAGTCAAATAGAGCAATCCACCAATCATCGATCTGTGTCTAGTCTGATTTTCTTTCAGAGAATCATCATCTTGTGTCAACTTGCATCTGGTCACCATAGGTGTACCAACTGGCTTTGAATCTTCCATACCAAACTTCTTTAGCAATTCTTTCACATACTTGGACTGAGATATAAAGATCCCTTTATCTAGCTATGTAATATGCAATCCCAAAAATAATTTCATCTCATCAATAATAGACATCTCAAACTCATTTTGCATCTCATTAGCAAACTTCATGCACAAACTATCATCTCCTCCAAAAATGATACCATCAACAAAGACTTCAACAATCAAATCTTTATCATCATAAATTTTGAAATACAAATTACTATTAGTAGTACCTTTATTAAATCCAAGCTTCAAAAAATACTTGTCCAATTTGGCATACCATGCTCCTGGGGCTTGCTTAAGTCCATACAATGCTTTCTTCAACCAAAAAACCATATCTCCCTGATCAGTCAATTGAAATCCATCAGGTTGTTCAACATACACTTCTTCTTCCAATTCGCCATTTAGAAATGCTGACTTGACATCCATCTGATAAACCTTGTAGTTTTTGTAAGCAACATAAGCAAGAAATAGTTTCATAGCTTCAATCCTAGCAACAGTGGAAAAAGTTTCTTCAAAGTCAATTCCTTCCATTTGAGAATATTCTTTGCACACAAGTCTTGCTTTGTTTCTAACAACTTCACCTTGCTCATTCAGTTTGTTTCTAAAGATTCATTTAGTTCCAATTACATTTTTGTCCTTAGGTATAGGAACAAGAATCCATGTATTATTCTTCTCAATTTGTTGTAGTTCTTCTTTCATTGCTTCCACCCAATGTTCATCTTTGCATGCTTCATTGACACTATTAGGCTCAGTCTTTGAAATCAAACAGTATTCTTCTGCAATTTTTCTCTTAGTCTAAACACCTTTGTTCTTATCACCTATAATTTTATCTTTTGAATGCTTTAGTCTTACATACCTTGGAGTCTTAGGATGTTCTTGAACTTTTGGCTCTTGTGATCTCTCTTTTGCACTTTCACTAGTTCCTTCCTCTTGATTTTCTTGATTCACCGGAATGATCTGAACTTGATTTTGAGTCTGAACTTTCTATCCTATGATTGAACTGTTATTCTGATCATTTGAATCATATCCATAGGTTCTGGATGGTCTAGCTATGTCTTCATCAACCTTGACATTAGCACTTTCAACTACTTTCCTCAATCTCTTATTGTAGCACCGGTAGGCCTTACTCTTAGTAGAATAACCAAGAAAAATTCCTTCATCACTTCTAGCATCAAAATTTCCTATATCTTCATCTCTTTTGATATTGCATTTACTCCAAAAGATTTTGAAATATCTAACAGCAGGCTTATGACTAGACCATAGCTCAAAAGGGGTCTTACCAATATCACCTTTGACTTGTACCTAGTTGAGGGTGTAAACAAAAACACTCACAACTTCTCTCCAATAGATATGCATAACATTTCCTTCCAACATCATAGTTCGAGCAACATCTTGAATTTTCTTGTTCTTCCTTTCCACAACTCCATTTTGTTGAGGACTACACGAGGCATATAATTATCTCTTTATCCCATGCTCTTCACAAAAAGAATTAAACTCATCAGAAGTAAATTCACCACCTCTATCTAATCTCAAACATTTAATCTTTAGACTTATCTTTGTCTCAACCATAGCCTTAAAAATATTGAATTTCTCTAGAGCTTCAAAATTTTCCCTTAAGAAGGTAACCCACATCAATCTAGAGTAATCATCAATAAGTAACATGAAGTACTTTTCTCCTTGTAAACTTCTGACTCTAGAAGGACCACACAAATTAGTATCAACAAGCTCCAACACTTTATTTGAACAATGATGTTTTCTCCAAAATAAAATTCTAATTTTCTTCCCTAACTGACATTCCTTGCATCTAGTATTAGTAGGCTTTACCAACTTAGGAAGATCTCTCACTTCCTGAGTAGAACTTATCTTGATAATATTGTCAAAGTTTACATGACACATTCTCCTATGCCACAACCAACTTTCATCAACTTGAGCAATCAAACAAATTTTACTAGTAGTATTCAGGTGAAAGATGTTACCTTTTGTTTTTGTACTTGAAGCAATCACATTTCCGAAACTTCCCAATATTCTACACTTTCCATTCTTGAATTGAAGATTGTATCCCTTTTCAACCATTTGTCCAACACTTAAGAGATTGTGCTTCAGACCTTCCACATATAGAACATCATCACTATTATTCTTACCATCAAGAGAAATGGATCCTCTACCACAGATTACACCAAATTTGTCATCACCAAATATTACAACACCACCATCATACTTTTCTAGGCTCACAAATTTTCTTTTATCACCTATCATGTGATGAAATCATCCATTTTCAATCACCCATTCATCTTTTTCTTCAATTTTGGCCACTAGAGCTTTCTCCATATTTGAGCAACTAGCAGATTCAATGGGTATAGGATCATTTTTCTTGATAGCAATAAATACCCATTCATCTTCACTTACAAATCCTTTATCAGATTCATCATCTACCACACCTTCATCAGCAACATAATAACACTTTATTTGGAATCTAGGCTTATTAGGTCTTGGTTTAGGAACTCTTTCCAGAAACCTTGATGCAAAATGGCCTATCTTATTGCAAGAAAAACATTTAATAGGTAATTTCCCTTTATACTTACCTTCTCCTCTGGCTTCCTTTTTGAAAATAAGTGCTTCAAGCTCGTCTAATTTTCTCTCCTCTTCTTCAATCTCTCTCATTTCCTCTTCATACTTGAATATCTTTCTAGAAGAACTTTCTCTTGGACCATATCTCTGCTTATCCTTTTTGGAACCGTAGTAGCTTGGAATGCAAATTCTATCTTAGGAAGAGCATCACCAAACTCACTTAACTCAAAAGCTATAAGATTACCAATCAACATGTCTCTGGTTACATTTGTCACAGTCTAGATCTCCTCAATAGTAGTAGCTTTGGATTTTTATGCAACAGGAAAGGATCTAAGCACTTTGGCAACAATTTCTGATTCATCCAATGATCCACCGACACATTTGATACTACACACAAGTTCATTCACTCTTTCTATGAAAGAAGTAATGTTCTCATCATCACCCATTCTCAACATTTCATATTTCCCTTTCAAAATTTGAAACTTAGCAATCTTCACATGTGCATCACCTTCATAAAAAGTTTCCAAAATTTTCTAGATCTCATAAGTAGTCTTCAGATCCATAACATTTGTCATCTCGGAATTAGTCAGAGCACTTAAAAATGCTTTCTTAGTCCTGATATTGTACTCAACATCCTTAATCTTAGCAGCAGTAGAAGGACCATTATGTGGGATAACATACCTATTCCTTGTAATGTTCCAATAGGGTTCACCAATGCATCTTAGATGACACTCCATTCGAGTCTTCCATAGAGAATAATTTGTTCCATCAAATCTTAGACTATCCTTCTTGTATGTCACCATCCTAGATTACCTCAAGCTATCAAACTTCTTTTGAGGAACCTGCTCTGATACCAATTGTTGGAAACACAAGGGAAAACAACTAAGAGGGGGGGAGTGAATCATTTTTCCCAAAAATTTAAACTTATCAAAATTATTAACCTTATTCTTAGATCTGATAAATATTCATGAAAGCATAAACCATCAACACAACAGTAATACACATAACACCAAGATTTTTTACGTGGAAACCCTGTTAGGGGAAAAACCATGGTGGAGGTTAGTCCACAAGATTATACCCTGTTAAAAGTATAAAGACAAATAAATGGGGAATGCACTTGCATTCAGGCACACTTCCTAGAGCTCACTGCTCAAATACAAAAAGGATTACTACCCAAAATAAGACATATTGTCTTACAGAAACATTCGGATTACATCTGTAGGATTTTGAACTGAGAAAATAGCATTTACTAATGCCTAATTATAGTTCTGGTTAAGCACATGAACACTTCTTCACACTCTTCTCACTCTTCTTCACACTCTGCTTTTTCCTTCGAATGATTAGGTCATTATTCACACATTTCACACAAGCATTCCATCAAATGGAATAAACAATCAACATCGCTACATGTCGACCTCAACAAAACAATAAAACATATGCAAATTGTCGGCCCAAAACAATAAATAATTTTCAATGCGAATCAACCAATGTTGGCCACAACATAATGAAGACCCAAAAAAAAATTCCTCGAACATGAAACACCTTCAAAAATTATTCCTCGAAGATCCACAACACGTTACAACACCCTATCAGCCAAGAACATGAAAAATATGAACATGCAAGAGAAAATCTCTAATCATGAGCACAACAATCAATGTAGACGTGCAACACAAATAGAGCATGATATAGAAACATCCAAAAACATCATGAATCACCAGAGAAGCATCCACAACAACTAAACTTACTAGAATTACATCATCTTCATTCAGGAACACCAACTGAAGCAACAAAATGACTATCAGAACACAATTGCTCATAACTTGATCAAATCTTCATGTGGATCTCTGAAACTTGACATGGATAAACTAGATATACTCAATAAGAAACTCTTTAATCCACAACCTTATATCATCAATGTATTGAGCTAACCAACAGACTGAACTTCACTTCACCATTGACAACCTACAACTTATTTATTACAATTTTCTCAATATCCTCAACATATACAACTTCTAAGACATTAATGCTAATAGTGTTGACATCAATGAAAAACACATATCAACAACTCAACCACAACATCCAACAAGAAAAAGAGAACACAACACACCAAAAAGAAGAAGAGGGGTCCCCATTTTTTTTCAAAAATAAAATGGGGTGTGAGTGCAAGGCACAAAAAATAGCAACCAAAGAACAAAATTCTTAAGAAAAGCATTTCCTCTTCAAAATTTTTCAAGAAAACTTAAACTCAAAGGGATTAATAACTCAAAATTAAGAAAAGGAGTCCATGTTAACCTAAGAATTTTACCAACTTATCCATCACAATAGAATATTTGAATCTGATAGTGTGTGCATATGATTTAAATTCTTTCAAAATAAGAAATTAATGAAGTACAATGACCTCTAATTCAAGACACGTGTTTGATATTTCTTTTCTCCCAACTATTTTATGCTATCATATGTACACATATATTTTTAGAACCTATTTGGTGTGATTTGGTATAACTCTTCTACTAGCTAGGAGTCCATAGCCTCGATAGAGATGTCTATAATTCCCTTAAACATATCTCTACTGCTAGCTAGGTGTCCATAGCCCCAATAGAGGTTATTTGAATCACTCATTTTATTAAGATTATATTCATGATATTCTTTAGAATCCTCTCCTCTAGGCTATCACCTGGTGTTGGGTTGGGGATTATAGTGGTCACTAAGAAAGATAAGCATCTTTATATTTTCTTGAGTTCAAAGGTCATAACCATTGATCCCTAATCCAAATATTGACTTCCTTAAGTTTGCAGACAATAATATTTAGGAAACTAAATTTAGAGATTCATTGGCTTCATACACTAGATTGTTTAGGACTTCCAATATTAATAATAGATTAGTATTTGAACTTAAGCAAGGAAACATTTTAAAAATAGAAATACTACAAGCATCCTATGCATGATTGAAATTTAGACCCATAATACTCACAAAAACCCACAACTAGAAAGGGAGGATAAAAAGGAAATAAAAGAGTTGGGATCACCTATTGGTGTAACAGTGAGATGGTAGCCCTGTTTGTGGTGCAACCAAGGTTCAAATCCCTACTTGGACCTTAGCGGTGTATACCAGTTTGGTTCTAATTGTTCAGAGGTAAATAAAATGGCGGATAATCTTGGAGGACGTATAGGTGATCTCAACAGACGTGGTGACTGATCGTGCTGGAGGCATGTGCTGCTCATGGATCTAGTTTCCTATCAATGTGTGTTGTTCATGGACTATTGTCGGACCCACACAGGTCTTTCATGCCTAACAAGTTTTGTATCAAACCCTCGTGAGTCTTTCACTCTTTTTGCTCAGTTGGTCTTGGAGAGATAATGATGACACAAATAGAGGAATGGTGTTGGTTCCAGCAGTGAGGTCGGCGGGATTGCTAGCAGGCGTAACATTGGGTGACTAGTGGAGGTGGTGGTTTAGCAGGGATGACCCCTAAATTTTGTCTCATTGGTTCATAGCTCTAGTCAAAAGCATTCAGGGTGCTACCTCTTAGCAGTGATTTACCAAGCAAAAAAAAAGAAAAAAAAAGAATTCATGAGAATAGGAAATGACACAAAAAAAATAGAAAAATAAAAAGGAACAAGAAACAACAAACCTACTCTAACTATTTACAAGAAGGAGCACAACCCTTCCTAGGATCCAATATAATGCTTGAGAAATCACACATTGATGGGCAATGGGGTTGGATCTCCTGTCATACTACTGATCCTAAAGGTATTTCCCCCTAAAATCTCAGATATCTAATAAGGGCCTATCCAAAGTTGATCAAACTTTGAATGGCTTCCTTTCTTCTCTTTAGAATTATCCCAAAGTAGGACAAGATCTGAGATCCTAAAGAACTCTATTTTAGGTCTTTTTTCAAACCACCATTTAACTACAACTTGAAGTTTTTAAATATGCTTGAGAGAAACATTTCTCTTTTCTTCTAAATCCAACAGATTCATTAGCCTAACCTAAATCTCATCATCTATGTCCACATAAATATCCATGAATTTTAAGGTAATAATTTTGAGATTCATGGTAAATATGGGCTCTAAACCATAAACTATCTGGTAAAGGGATACCCCTAAGTCATTTTTTGCTCTAGTGCTATCTACCCATAACAAAAACTTGATGTGAGATGCCAATCTTTTGGATTCTTGTCTAAAAAATTTTTAATGACACTTATCAAGTTTTTATTAGTCGACTCTTCAACTCCATTACCTTGAAGGTAATAGTTCAATGAATATTTAAAAATTAACTTGCATTAAAAAAGAAATGTACTAAAAAAAGAGGGACCATTATCACATACTAAAGAAAACGATATTACAAACATGGTCATTATGTGATATTCTAAAAAATTGGTTGCCACTTCTATCATGCTTTGTTTGCAAGTGATCACTTCAGACCATCTTGTGCAATAATCAATAGCCACTAGAATAAGCCTGTGTCCTGTAGATGAGTGGGGATAGATCATTCCTATAAAATCCAAGCCCCATTGGGAAAAATGATATACCTCATATACAAATTGTAGAGGTATTATTGCATTTCTTTCTTTGCTTACTCTCATCTGACATACATGGAAAGTTTTGACATGCTAAAAGGAATCCTTGAATAAATTGGCCCTATAATATCCCACCCTTAATATTTAGTGAGCATTAGCTTCAACTGAACCATGGACACTACCAAATTTATCTTGAAATTCTGCGAGAACTGAAATAGTTTCTTCCTTATCCAAGCATCTTAAGTAGACACTTCATAGTTTCTTCAATATAAAGTACCAACCTTCACCATATAATTTTGAATCTTGATCCTTAACACTCTCCTTTGAGCAATATTCATATCATTTCAGAACTTTTTTTGTAGTAGGTACTGAACTATATCTTTATACAATACATTTGAGGCGATGTCTTGTTGTGTGTAATGTTGACGTGCACTAGTTGTTTATCCACTATGTCCAATGTTTTTGATGTTAGAAAACCAAGATCACCTGCATGCAATCACCTGTCACATGTAAAAGAAATGCAGAACCAAAGAAGATGTTCTATAAACCTCAAAGTAAAAATGCATTATTGAGAATTGATTATTACAAAGAGATCAATCCTTATGAAGGAGATCAAGAAACCCTAAAAGGGAAACCCTAAATGAAACCCTAGTGTGCACACTTAATAATTAATCAATTATTAATGTGCCTAAGTTTAGCTTAAGTAACTAAAGGAATAAGTGACTTAATTAATTAATCAATATGATATAATTATTTAAGCATAATAACTTATTACTCTAACACCCCCCCTTAAGATGAACTTAGGAAGAAGCTAAAACACTAGAATAAGATGCATGAAAGCAAAGATGGACCTAGGCCTGATCAGGACCCATTTACAAATGCAAGAATGAGGTAGAGAAGGAAAAAAGTGGGAAAAAACCCCCCTACAATGAGATGAGCTGCAGAGAAACTACTGTTAACACTGGAACCAAAAACTGGCAAGCAAGGAAAGATACTTCTATTTACTATTGAAACCAGATGAGAGTCATTGATTGACTCAAGGAATCATGATAAAGCAACAACAGACCCGATGCCACAGAACACTGGAAAACTCCAAACGAGAACAACCCTGGAATCTATGAACAACAAACAATTATTGAATGATGTATTACTAAAAACGAAGTGCAAAGATGCAAGATGCACCCTCCCAACTGCCAAATCATCCAAGTAATCTCCAAACAACCCATCGAGCCAAATTTGGAATAAGCGATCAACCTAGGATAGATACAAAAAAAGTGCATGGATAGCAACATAGAGCTCCTTAATACCTTTCCAATGCCGTGAAGATAGCGAAAATCAGAGATCGTGGAAAAAAGTTATGAGCTCAGAAGCATAAAATAAACATCTAAATTAAAACAGAAATAAATGAAAGAAAATAGTAAAATACTGAAAAATAAATAGCACCATTGGAAAGTGCTCGGAACCAGCTTTCCGGTGATATCTCGTTTTCTCGATGTTGATATCGTATGCCCAAGTTATGACCAAAAGAAAAAAACTGCTCTTTTAGGGCAAATTAGGGCTAGGAGGGGCAAAGAGGGCCGTACGGCCGGGTGACGTCATGCTGATGTCAGCGGTTCATGGGCCTAAATTTGACGACCATCTGGTCGTCGCCACAAAAAGTCGGCCCCCCTGCAAAAAAATTGCCGAGCCCCTGGTCCTGATATGACCCGGGGCTATATAGAAATTTTGGGGGGCTGATCTAAAGAGGTGTGTGGTCACGGGGAAAGCCCTGGGGGCGGAGCCCCGGTCCTCCATGTGACCGGGGCGAAGCCTGGAGCCCACGGGGCATGCATGCAAGCTGCAGTGGATGAGGCCGGTGGCGGTTGTGCTGCGGTGGCCGCCAGGAGCGGGTTGTGGAGGCGCCGGTGCACAAAATGAGAAGGCACTTATTTTTCTTGATTTTCATGCAAAGAACTGCATTTTGGGGAGGTCGTACGCCCCCAGACAATTTTTTTGCTTCCAAATCAACTACACCAAAATCGAAAACGACATGCGTTCTTATGGTTTTTGGCCGTTGCGAGTGATGGCGGTGTCCGTTTGAGCTCAAAGTGTACCGAAAAATTGGCTACCCCCAAATCTCAAAGTGCAAAAAAGATCTTGCAAAAGATGCTGTGGAAACCCTTGCATTAGAAACTCACTGAAAGGCCATATCTTCATATCACGAACAGGTAGTTGCAGGTCTGGAGCTTTGATACCATGTTAGAAAACCAAGATCACCTGCATGCAATCACCTATCACATGAAAAAGACATGAAGAACCAAAGAAGATGTTCTGTAAACCTCAAAGTAAAAATGCATTAAAGAGAATCAATTATTACAAAGAGATCAATCCTTATGAAGGAGATCAAGAAACCCTAAAAGGGAAACCCTATGTGCACACTTAATAATTAATCAATTATTAATGTGCCTAAGTTTAGCTTAAGTAACTAAAGGAATAAGTGACTTAATTAATTAATCAATATGATATAATTAATTAAGCATAATAACTTATTACTTTAACATTTGAAAATCCTTGGCCTCTTACTAGTTTCATTGGTTGAATTTCCATGTAAAAATCCTACAAAATAGTCATCCATTTTCCTCTTCATTCTCCACTCTCATTTTGCATTAACATAGACTTACCAATGACATTTGGGACTATGGCTATCACTTTTCTCATTAGGATATAATGTTTGAACTTATTTACATCTTTCACAAGAGAAAAAGATTGTTTATCTAGGTTAACGTACCTGATGTTTAGATTTTTGAATGGAGAACTCATGAAAGCTATTGGCCTTTCATCACCATTTTCCCCTTTTAGAGTTAGAACACCAGCACAAAAATGTTCTGAAATAAAAGTATAGATATTGAAGGTCTTGGTGTAATCTAGACTGGGGAACACAGGTGCACAAGTTATAATTTCCTTAATTTCTTGGAAATATTTCTTTTATTTTGTATTCCACTTGATCTTTGCATCCTTCTTTAGCATATAATTTAGAGGGTGCACAATTTGTATAAATCCACTAATGAACTTTCTAACAAAGTTAATCTTTCCAAAGAAATATTTTAACTCTTTTATACTATTGGGTAATGGTAACTTAAAAAAGGACTCAATTTTATTAGGGTCTATGGAAATAATTTTTTTATAAATTATATGACCTAGGAGCTTCCCTTCAGTAACTCAAAGAATGCACTTCTTTGGTGTAGCATAGATTTTTGGTACCCACTTGCTTTCTAGCTCTCCTAGGGTTTTTCACCTAGAAGTAGAAAGATGGGCCAAAAATGCTTATGTCTACACTCAAAGTTAATGCAATATGGATGGAATATGGATGTAATGTACTTAGATGCAATGCTTGAATGCAAGAAATGAATGAGATTGATTGAATAATGAATAGAAACTAAAAGAAAACAACTTTTTTGAAAACACATTGTGTAATGCAAAATCACCTACAAATGAATGGAAGAATGCAACGAAAATAACTTAGACATAAAGTGTGCACTTGGAATGTTGAAGAAGACTAGAAATTGTTTCTAAAATGCTACTGATGCTGATTTTTCAGGCCTGGAGGGACTCATTCACCATTCTAGGTGAATCAGTCCCAGTTTTGTCAAACTGTACTAGAACCTGTTTTTCACAAAAGGGTATCCAAAAATGTAAAAATCTAAAAATTGACCTTGGGGTGGGACTCATTCACAACCCATGGTGAATGAGTCCACTTTTAAATTTCTAGATTTTCAAAAGTGGATTCTAAATCTTTCGATCTGCACTTTGATGCCCTATAGGTGTTCGCTTCCAAAACTCTGATTTACGGGCCTCAAAATAAGATTTTGTTGATATTTTGACTTGTTGAGTGAAGAAAAGACTTTAGAAACCTTGCAATTTGATCTTCAATGATTTTCAAGCTTCCAAAAGTCCTAAATCTATAAACACACAAGAAGAGAAGAAGAAATATTAAATGTTAGGGCATGGGGGTTTGCCTTGGTCAAACCCCGTTTAGGTAATTAAACCAAAATGATGAAAGAAAGTAATGAAACATGAAATAATGGAGTGGATTACCTTTCCATGATTAGTGATCTTGAAATTCTACAACAAAACATGTAGAATCAACCCTTGGATGTCTTAGGAAACTTAATTGATGACTTGCTTGAGAAGATAGATGATGATGGTGAAGAATAGATGAATTGATGATAAATATATATGATCTAAAATGAGGATAAAAAACCTATTTATACAATTCTTGTGCCTTAGTATCTATTCATACCTCATCACAGGCTGAGATCAAGTGTTTTTGAATAAAATCCCGAAAGGAAATTTAAAATATTTTGAATTTGGGGCCAAGGGGGACTCATTCGCCACCCATGGAAAATGGGTCCCACCTAGGACCTGAAAGTGTGTGTTGGGAAATATGTTGTATTTAATGTTGTTTTTCAGGATAATATTAAAAAATACACTTAATTTCAACTTATGAGGGTATAAAGGGACCAAATAAAGCATAAGAAAGAGATAAATAGTGAAGTGGTGCCTAGAAAAGCATGAAATCTTGTTACAAGACTTTACAACACTTCACAATAGGACTTGTTTAGTGATGAAAAGGTGGTTTTTAGGTGAATTGTAATGAATAAAGTCTAGAAAAGTGTAGAAATGTTTTAGAACACTTCACAACACCTTCACAAGACGTCGTTAAGTGCAATTTATTTAGTTTTCAAAGGTTCAAGATCTAGTGTGGATGCATAAAATTCTTCACAATATTTGAATCAAGGCCTAATTAAGTCCAACTAATCATGGACTAATCCCATGTCAAGCAAAGGGTCCTTTTTTCTACAACACATTTGGGTTTAGTGAAATACTTGATTCTTTGCATTGTTGGAGGATCTTATGTAAGTCACCTCTATGGTCAACTCTATTCTTAGAGAATACAATGAGATCATCCATATATATGATGATACATTTCTCGATTATCCTTTTGAAAGCTATGTCCATCCCCCTTTGAAAGGTAGCTCCAACATTAATGAGACCGAAAGGCATTCTTCGATATGCAAAGGTTACCCACTTAGTGGTGAAGGTTGTATTTAATCTATTTTCCTCTCAGATCATGACTTGATTGTAACCAAAACATCCATCTAGGAAACAAATCATCTGAGATCCATTTACTATTTTTAATATTTCATCTAGTGATGGAAGTGGATAATTATCCTTTTCAGATGGTTGATTTAGATTTCTGAAATGGACATACAATCAAATTTCTCCATTTTTCTTCCTTATGGGTATCAGATTCACAACTCAAGTTGAATGTATTACTGGATAAATAGTTTTGGCACTCAATAGCTTCTAAAATTATTTTTGAATCAATGGATCAAGTAAGGAATTGACAGGATGTTGCCTCTTCCTGAAAGGCTTAGTTTCATTATTTAGAGAAATGGTATGAGTAATCACTGACATGCCATATTTTTTCAATTCATAGCTCCAGGAAATGAATTCTCTATAATTTTTGAAGGATTTTACTATACCATTTCTCTCCTTAGTTGTGTAGTGTTGAACAATGAAAGCATGTCTCTTATCTTCTTTATCTCCTAGATTATGAGAATCACACTTAAATCCACTTGAATTGGAGGTGGCTTTTTGAGGTCTTATTATATTGTCATGGTCAAATATCCTTTCTAAATCAACCATCCCCTTAGGAATGTTATTGGTCTTTAAATTGATAATTTTTTCCTTTACCATTTCAAATGGATCTCTATCACATTCATCAATGATTTGAGTAGCAAAAATTTCAGAATTAGTGATGAATTCAAGGATATGTTGATCATATTTAAACACTTGAAAATTTGTAATGTTGTATGGAAATGAAAGTTGGTGTAGGAACCATATATACAAAAAAACTATTTAAACAAGATCCAATCATTAGTTGTAGAGAGCTGGCTGAGACAGTAAGAGCATCTGCAACATAGTTATTTCTTCTGGGAATAGATTTTATATTGAAGACTTTAAAATATTCAATCAAATCCTGTACTTTATTTTTGTAAGAAGATATCCTTTTTTCATGGAAAGAGTATTGAATTATGACTTGTCTTACAATCAATTGGGAATCTACTTCTATGAATAAATGTTTAACTTTCTTTGGATGAACCAACAAGAATTCTCTAACCAATGCTTCATACTCTATTACATTGTTCATACAAGTAAATTACAACTTGAAAGCACCTAGAAATGAATTCCCTTATAGGTTGATCAACTCAACCCTAGTACTATTTCCTTATTTACAGTTAGATCCATCAAATATGAGTTTCCACATCATTTTATTTTTAGAGACTAGTGGTTTTGGCTCTTCTTGCTTTATAGGGGTATCTTCTTGAGCAGGGACACAAGGATTTCTTACAACCTCTTTCTCATAATTATCTGACCTTTCTTCTAAAGATAGAGGGAATCCTTCTCTTGCATGTATCTTTAAGGGAAACCTGAATGTCACCTCATTAGGGTTCTACCCCTCTTTTGATACTTGATTATCATAAGTCTTTGTAACTTCGTAATTGTTCCATTTGATCCTCTGACATTGAAACTTCATCTAAATCTATATCTTCCTATTTTTGACAACGTATCATCTTTACTCTTTCTAATGCATCTTGGAAAGGAGGGCATGAAAACTCAGAATGATCTTTATTATGAACTTGAGGGTGAGTTTCATTTTTAGTTTGGTATTTTTCTTCAATTTTGTTCACAAACGTTGAACTTAGTGTGGTGTTGGCATAACACATTGATCATTTGTGGCACCTTATCAAAGTTATTAGGGAGTATAAATTTTGGTATGGTTGACATATGGGTACACACCTTTCGATAACTTAAGTGTGTGTTTTCCCATCTACCAGATTTTTTTGGCTACACACCTTTTGATGAATTAATTGTGTGTTTCTCATTTTTCCTTGGGGCTCACCTAGTGTATACCAAACTAAACTAGCCCTTGTGAGTGTATTTTATGGAAAAAAAACTTAAGCTTTATCCATCCTTTTGGAAAAATAGTTGAGGCTTGATCCATCCTTTTTTAAATTTTTGCATTGGCTTTGACATTGTATGCTTGTGTATCTTGTCTTTTTGCACATATCTTACATAAAAGTGTGTCCCTTTGTGCTTATGTTTCTTTTTCCATGGGATCTTGGATCTTGGGGGCTTGATCACCCTCCTTGATCCTTTTTCATCCTATCTTATCAACATTTGTGTACTTGGACCCCTCTTGACACATATTTATCTAGTTTAGTGTGAGACTGCGCGTAAGTTCATACTCTCACTTAAGTGGGGGCTAAATGCAATATAGGGAATTGTATATCTTTACAATCTCACACTATGTTTGGGTTCCTTAATTTATTGGACATAATTAAGCTTCTAATTTACCAAATTATGTATTTGAAATCCTTATTTTTACCATTTTTGGAAAGGAGATCCGGCATTAAGTAAATGTAATGAATAATTAAATCACCATGGAATATGTGTGTCCTCAACTTATAGGCTAGGAACCATTCACCCATGGACGAATGGGTACCCTTTAAGTTCCAAGAACCATTTTAAAAATGTTTTTCAAAGCATTTTAATGATTCAAATTCAACTTACAATTATCGGCTTTTGGAATCTATTTTTGAGAAATTAGATAAACGATTATAAATACATAATATTTTTATCATTTGAAATCTAACACACATGATCAAGTATTTCCAAGAGAAAAAAAAATTGTAAAGAGCATTCAAAAGCATATTTATCAATCATTTAAAAAAAAATTAGGATCCTAACATCATGTACAAGTTTATGTGTGTTCATGTCATCTTGTGAAGGCTAATATGCATTGTTGATCCTAAAGAATCCAAGAATTTATAGTATCAAAATCAATCAAGAAAAGAAAGGTCCAATTCCTTTGGAGAGATGCATTTGACTTTAGTCCTCTAAGGGAAGCCATTGAAGGGTGGTGAGTTGTAGCAAGAATTGTTCATCCATCATGTTGGAGCCAAAAAATTCACATTGGTTATTTTGCACACTTCCATTTTCACCCATCCTCCCACATTCACCATATGTTCCATTTCCATTTCATAATAGCTGACACTAATACAAACCACCAAATAAGGCCTTTGATCATAACAGTCAAGTGGATTCCCTGTTTGAAGTATTCCTATGGAAACACATGGAATGTCACCAAGATAATGATATATTGAAGAGAGTCTCACTAAAGTCTCTTCGACACGAGCATAAAGGGCTAATGCGAAATGTAGATGAGACTCCTGAATTTCTAAGAGACCTACTCATATATCTTCTCACTAGCCTAAAGAATGATGTGTCTAAGAGACTTGGACATGTCAAGGAGAAAATATAATATGTCTTACTGATAAATCATATGGAGTGTTCAACATTTAGGAAATAGAAAAGTATCTCTCAGACATCAAAATATTTTCATAAAATAAATGATAAGTCACTAGTAAGACAGTGTAGAAAAATGACAATGTTGAAGAGACATCAACATATCGAGGAGAGAAGTAAGAGAGTCACTTCAACATTCAAGGAAAAAAATATCAACGAGACATAGAGACATCAAACATACATTGGAAAAGGTCTCATCAACATCCTAACAATGATATGTTGAGACACAGAGGTATCGAGTAGAAATTCTTAAAAGTCTCCCCGAAATTCTTGCGAAAGTGTAAAAACATGTTATCAATGATACTAAGAGACATCAGAGAGAGGTGACCATAGGTCTCCCCGACATAACAAAGTTACATAGACATCATCAGAAAATAATACCGCCAATAGAAGAGATAGACATGTCGAGGAGACATAGGCTTTTTGGAAAGAGATATTTTCCAGCCTCATCGACAAAAGGAGGACCATAAGGGAAGAAACTAAAATGTAAATATTGAAGAGACCATGCAATATCGAAGAGAGAAATCTTAATGTCTCTTAGAAATTTCTCAAAAGATAGACAAGAATATATCAAAGAGAGATATAAACATTATGATTAAAGTATCTTCAACAAAATATGAAATAATTATCACTAGATTGATTTGACTGATGAAGTCATCGAAGAGACAACTGCCATTAATATGCAAGTTGATAGGAAGGGAGGAACAAGTGCTATTTATGAACCAGAGTTGGCTCAAGTGTGCTGAATTTTGATAAATACAACCTCTAAGGAATTGAAATTCACTACGAATCATGGCTAAGTATCCAGAGGAAGAAGTTGGACGAAGGCGAGCAACTCAAAATTTCTAGCATTCATTCAAGTACATATTGGATCAGCTAAATGTAATTTTTTGAAGATAACTTGAAGTACAACATAGTTAGGGTTAAAATGGATAAAACCCTAGAGAAAACAAGAGCAAAGAGTTAAAAAATAGAAAGTAGGCCACTTAATCAAGACTTAATAGACTAGTGTCCTGAGTTTGGGCCAAAAGCAAGAAGAATAGATCAATTAAACCCATCATGTGAGACCCTAGAGGACAAGCACAATAATTTGGGAGATGTGTGGACTCTACATAGGGGTTATGACTTGTTCATTTATCACTATAGAAAGTACATATATAGCCCAGTTTCAAGCCCATGGAATTTGAATCTAGGAAAACTTGTGATGCCAAATGTTTTTGTGAATGTAGAAATAATTAAAACATTGGCAAATAATTATAATCCCAAAAAGAGGGAAAATCACTTGCACGATTGGTCATAGTTCATTATTATAACAAGGGATTGCATTTGCATGGTTTTCCAATTGGACACATCCCTGAAGATGAATTGTAGATGAGAGACTTGTTGGAAGAATATCACTCTATGGATACAAGCTATAAGAGATGGAAGCTACCTCTGCACATGCCCAAAGGTCTAGGGAAACAACCTAGGATATTTTCTAGTGATGAAAGGTCCCCCATTCTCTCTAGATTTGTTTGAAGAATACTACCAATACACATACTACTCAGCTGGCCAAGTACTAGGAGTTGATGCCCCTACTAACATGAGAATAGCTCCCATGGTTCTGGCTATGGAAATTCAAATCCAAGATGCTAGGCCCTATGACTATGTAGAGTATCTATCTAAGGCCATTAACAATGCTCTTAATGCTACAAAAACAATAGTGCAGCTATCTGCACTATTCACTTCTTATGCATATAATACTGTATGAAGGGAAAGTGATGGGAATATGGGGAGAACAATTGAGAATAAAGGATTTGGATAGTGATGATAATTCTAGACTAGTACAAATGTGGACATCAGTCTAGGATAGTAGATGTGGGAGATCCCACTACTTGTACTTTGAAGAGCATTTTGTCAAACCCTTGTACAAATTACTTGGCCATAAATGTGACTATAATCTATCTCTAGAAGTACAGAGGTTTCTCCAACCAAAGGAGAAGGGCCATGATGGAAAGATAAATCATAATTGGGGAGATTGGTATGCATTTGTAGATTGTACTATCATTAGAGTATATGGATTTGAGGCAGCACCATATTTACTGCCTAAGACTGTGGCAGATAGGGTTGCATATCTTGAGATCATAAGGCAATTTTCTTATTCAACCTCCATGAATTTGAAAATCTATGGAAGGAAAAATTTCATGTCTTCTACTCTGTGTTTTGGTGACTTCACTATTATTGTTGATACAGGGTATGATTTGGTTGGGAGCAAGTTAAATTATTATGGCTTGTCAATGGGAAACAAGAGAAAAATTTGACCCTAAGCATTTCATCTATGATGCCAAAGTTTATAAAAAATTGAAAGGATATGAGCATGAGTTCCATGTTGATGATGTCATCAGGAACTATGAGGAAAGTCAGGTGATCATGAGAACAAATGCATACAATAGAATTATTATGGCTAAGACCTAGATAATGAATACTAACCCATCCTATGTGGAAGCCTTTCATGAAATTTAGGATCCTATGGAAAAATTTGATCAATTTCTCCTGCATGAAGAAGAAATAATAAAGGATGTACCTCTAGTGACATTTGAAAGGAGAAGAAATGTTGGCTCTACGAGGCAAGCAGAAAAAATAACACCATTGGGCCATTTGTCACTTGATCCTACTCCAGAGGTAAGCTTCTCAGTTGACACCCCAATCAAGGTTGAAGATGATATTGAGGGGGAAGAAAAAATCAAACATATCAACACTCCTGTTATTCCTCAATATGAAATCCCATTGGAAAGGAGTGTGATTACCTTTGAATCTTCCAATGAGCTATCTGATGATGTTAGACACTGTGCCAGTTAGGAATTCATTGCGGATGATGCATTTGTCTATAATTTTGAATTTAATGATTTCATCTATGAGGATAAAGGAAAGGTGGTAAGGGAAAGGCTAAAAGACATTGACCTTGAGAAGAAAGCGTATGCTTTGAAAGAGCTTCAACATGAAATTGATAGAGAGATGAATAATGTGAATGCTGAGAGAGGAAGAGCATTATTGCAAGAAGCTGGGGTTATGCTCCTTCTAGGATGGATATTAGTTCAACCATTGTATTTGATAGATTTCTAAAGAGAAAAAATAAAACCTTGCACTTGACAGATGAAGTTGGTGATAAGATCTATATTGGATCAGGATATAATCTTGATAATACTACTTTGTAGATATGGGAACTTTACCGACCATGCAAAAAGCCCTCCCTTGTTGATCATGATCATATTTTTGGACATTCACTGGTATAGAGAGTAGAAGAGACTAATCCCATGGTAACTACTGATTTGAACGTGAATGTGGCCAAGTTCACAAAGGCTCAAATTTAGAAATTGGTAAGGGATAACAAGGGGCTAATAGAAGAGAATGAACATTTAAAACATGAGTTGATTAGCTACAAGGATAGACTGCCTTCTTCCTCAGGGCTTTATTCCCCATTGGTTGAATGTGAAAGAAAGGTGTTGGAAGAAATTTTAGAAACCACCTACTCAAAATGTAGACATGAAAAAGTTTAGAAGGAATAAGAAGAGTTAAAAGGAAAGCTCAAGACAACCATCTTTGAAATGACATAAGAGATAGTTTGCATGAGATTTGAAGATATGTATAAGCATGCTGAACAAGTCTAGCATATTCATGAAAAAACATATGCAACACTATTGGAGAACACCAAATTGTGTGATTGGATGAAGGAAATGGAGTCTCACATCATAGAAAAGAAGGGAGATAACAATGATGTGCTACAAGAATATGAAGAGCTTATGAAAACCCATACAAATTTCCATAGCATCTTGACACAACATATAAGTGATTTTAGTCAGCCACTGAGTATGGCCTTGCCCAACTTCCTTGAGGAAACAAAATTGAAAGATCAAGATACATGGAAGGATGAGATAGCCAACTATTTTCTAGTTGTTCTTGATGCAATCAATGATGAAGATACTCATGCCAAAAGTGGGTACATTGAGCATTTTTTGAAGATTAAATCATTCATTGTATAGGCTAAGAGAGGAGTAATAGGGACTAGAGTTTTATGGTTTTGGATACACGATCATGGGGCATGCGCCTTGAATAGGTCTTAGGTGATCACATGGACTTGTTGGAGATTAATGGACTCTAGTGCATCCATCAACAAACTCTCAATGCTTTTATGTTTATGTTAATTATGTTTTAGTTATGCAGCGATATGACTTTTTGTAAACAAGCTTTAAGCTTGTTTCTTCCCATACAAATAGGGAAACTAGGGCCCGATTTTGAGATCATCATCATCATCATATCATAGTCCATTCTGTTAGAATAGGAATTAGTAAGAAGATATATTACATAATCCTCCCATCCATATCATATTAAAATACTTCTGTTATAATGCTTATATTTTAAAGTAATACAATGGAGCAGACTACTTATAAATCATAATCCATTTTTAGTGCTCAATTAGTGTGTCAATTTTCATGATTATCTATTAATTTTTTGTCTCTAAAGTGGTTTTTTCAAGTTATTTAAGTTTTCAAGATTTATCAGAACACATTTGCTATTACTGTGTGAATGCTTTGATTGGTTTCTAGTTAGTGTGAATTAAAATCCTTTCAAATAGTTTACTTTAATTGGTCCCTACCCAGGGTTAAAATACTTTTAAAGAAGTTGCTTTGATTGCTTTCCATTAACTTAAGAATTGAAGGTCCTTTCATTCTTTCACAATAACTTGATGGGATATCACTAGGATTATTAAAGAAGAACATTGTAATTAACAAACTTGCATGTTTACACAAGGTGTAGACATCTCAAGTGCCTAGTAATTCAAGTTAAGTTGAATAATAGGTTACTTATCTTATAAATCTGTATCCATTCCATAATCACCATCCACTCATTCACTCCATTCACCCACTCAGAGTAGGCACTAGTCATACTTTGGATACTTCATACAAAACACAACTTACAATCTTGAATTATCCAAGTACTCTAAATGGGAATTAGCTATCAAAGCTCTACATCTACTCCACCTTTGTGTTCCATAGTGAGTAGGTTGCTCAATCTAGGAACCACATCCAACTTTAAATCTGCCTTATTTTTTAGGTATACCCACCTAGGTTTGGTAGAGCCTGAAGAGTAGGAGGCAATCAAATTTTTTTTCCTTGTTCGCGGGCCAAAGGTTTATTAAGGGACTAGCACCCTCTTATGGTTTAAAAACCTGCACTTTTGAGACCTAATAGATTGGAAACTCTATTGGGAACCAAGCCAATTTTGAACCCAAGCCCTCCATCATAGAGTCATTCAAAAGCATCAAAATAGATTAGGGAGTCCACTAGGAAAATAACACAATCACTCAAAACCCTAAATTGTCCTACTCATGAAAAGGTAGGTGGTGATTGAAGAATTTTTATGATTGATAAAGTAAACATCAGATCAAAAAGGATAGGCCATAGACACCAAAGATACACCATACCATCTAACATGAATGGAAGAATATCTTTGCATTAGGAGAGCCCCAAGAAGAACAATGTTAGGTTGACAGATAAACATGGATCCCCTATTTCAAAGTTTTACATAAACAAGAACAAAGCAACATCTAAGAAACCAGATACAACATTTAGTGATAAGGAGAATGTATTTGAACAACCACCTACATTACATAACAACTTTGACCCATTGCATGGGTTAGAACATCATGAAGATAGTCTATGCAAGGATCCCTAGACTCCACTAGGACAAGAAAACAATAATTGTCCTATCTACCTCAATATTGATCCACAAAAATTAGATGAATTTGTTGCCCAATTGGAGGAAGAAGGGGAATGAATACAAAGAGATTATGATCAGAGATCTTCATCATAGCAAGAAGGGGAAGCCAAACATGCCTCTACAAGTCATTCTTTTCCTGTTAAGAATTTTGAGGGGATGACCACTCAAGAAATAAAAGATTACATACAATGGCAAGAAGAAGAGCTCAACGAAAGACAACAATTGATAAAAATGAGTCTTGATGTGAGTCAACAATTTTCCCAATTAGATGTTAATGCACCAAAACAACCCAAATACATCCCACCTCATAAATAGGGAAACAATACCAATACACAAGGGTCATCCCAAAATATAGGTGGCCCCAGTTCTTCAAGAACACCCCATAACACAGTTGGAAGAACAAATTGGCCTATGCAATACCATGTACTGCAAAATCCACCATCACAAAATATCAATATTCCACCACCTGTACAAGAATACACTCCACACCATCATGTCCCACAATAGTACCGTCCACATAATCCCCAACAAAATGTGTACCAACAGCCTCAACAGGGATATCCGTATTACCCTATTCCACCACCTCAAAATCCTTATCCATAGAACCCCATGAGCATAAGTAGACAATTTGATCTATTAGGATACCAATTGTATCCATTTCCAATTGATAGCAATTGGAGAAATATTGTTCCCAAGTTCACAGGGAATAATATCAAAAAACTGAAGAACATATCAAAAAATTCAATGCCTTTGTGCAAGACATAGGCATGGAACATGAGGATGTGAATATGAGGTTGTTCATGATGTCCCTAATTGAAGAGGCAAGGTATTGGTTTAACAATTTTTTCGATGCTTAAATAACCTCTATAGTAGACTTTTAGAATCAATTTCTTGAGCAGTATGGAAATCAATGTGCTCCTGAGTTTTCTCTACATGAACTAATAAGTATTTAGAAACACCAAAACAAGTTAGTCTATTATTTCAATCAAAGGTTCTCGAAGATCTATAATAAAATACCACATGGATCCAAATTGACCAATTCTATAGCTCTGAGTATTTATCTAAAGGCCTTTGATCCAAAAATGAGATATGAGCTCAAAAACAAGTGCCCTAAAAGTTTGACTAAAGCACAAAAGGCAGCCTTAACCATTGAAAATAATAGAAAGGCTGTAGGCATGACTGGAAAAAGGGACAACCTTAAGATCCCACAAAACCCCAACCCTCCCCAAAATAGATAGGATAATAAATACAAAAATGAAAGACCCAGACTACATGACATGCCCTACAATACTACTTGGAAGGATGGACAACCAGTAGCAAGATTAAATTGGAAGGATACTCCCAATCCCTTAAAGAAGCATGGATCACATGCACTAGACGCTACAAACTAGTCTTGACCTTGTCATAGACCCCATGAACCTGAACATTGTGCAGTAGACCAGGCTTGTCAAGATGAATGGTCACAAGAGCAAGACAGGGATGGTCACATTGTAAACATGCTAAGATGGAGGTCTTATCAAAATGAGGAAGGATATTCTTCATTTTAAGAAGGATATGAATATAATGTTGATAGTTAGAAGTAAAATGGGAATATGGAATAAGAGGTGTTTTTTGATCAAGAAGAAAACCTACAAGAGGCAGCATATACATACAACACACCTTAGTTTCAGCTAAGAACTCTAGCAGAGGAAGAAAAGAGAGCTATCACAACAAAAGTTGTGGCTGAGGCAAAAGGGAGGAGATACAATTTGAGAAGTAAGCCCACAGATGGAGATCAAGGGACACCAAGAAGCATGTTCATCAAAGAACAAAAGAACAAGGAGAATGTCCCATCTAATCAGAAGAAGGGTGAAATAAAGAAACCTTAGAAAGATGCTCAAAAGGAGAATGCAGATAATGAACTTGAGAAGAAGTTAAAAGATGACAAAATTCAAAATAAAGGGACAAGAAATACTAAAATTGAGAAGGGTAAACAAGGGATCACTGCCCCTTCATTTGACATGGCCCAAGTATTGGCTTAGAAAAAAATGACAGTTCCCTTAATGGAGCTGATGAATATTGATGAATTTAGAGATACAACCCTCAAATGATCACCAAAACATACTAGAAACAAAAGGGTCAAAAGAAGGAAGTAAATGTTGTGGAAAGGGAACCTACAAAGGCACCAGAAGTATATTTGGGAGATACACTCACAAAGAATCCATCCCAAATAGATCCATTTTACACTACATTGGTGATCAATAACAAGGTAGTGAAGAATTGTATGATTGAATTAGGGGCAACAATCAATATCATGTCCCTGGATATCATGAAGGAGCTAGGTTTATGGGTGAATACTACACATGGGAAATGCTATGCCATGGATAATAGATCAATCCCTATATTAGGAGTAATATGGGATGTAGAACTAAAGTTGGCATCATATCTAGAGGTGACATACAAGACAAATATTACTCTGGTAGATACTCCCCTTTACTATGTGATGTAACTATCAAGACAATGGACAAAAAAAGTTGGTGGGAATGTTCAGTTAGACTTATCCTATGCCACAATTCCTATGAATGGGAAAGAATTAAAATTATATAGGGAGCCTAGGTCTGAACATGTCATCAAACTATTTGACCCCAATCAAATGAATTTCTTCTGTGATATGGACTTAGGGAGTTTTAGAATTGAACACTCAAACCCTAAATTATTAAACATAGATCCAATTGCCAGTGATGTCTCCAAGAATGAGCATGGTATATGATGAATGTATTTTGATGGATCATGTAGTAGAGAAGGAAATGGAGTAGCAATTATCTTCATTTCACTTGAAGGAATAATTTTCAAATATTCCTTTTTGCTAACATTTGAGTGCACAAATAATATAGCTGAGTATGAAGCCCTGCTGATAGGTTTGAACATGGCTACTAAACACAAGATTAAACTATTAAATGTCCTAGGAGATTCTGAGCTAGTTGTTTCACAAGTGAGATCAAAATATTCCACAAAGAATAGAAGGTTGAAGCAATATAGAAATGTTGTATGGACACTATTGAGTTGTTTGATGCTTTCTTTATTGAGTGGATAGATAGGTCTAAAAACCTAATGGCTGATTTCTTGGTGAATGTAGCCTTGAAAAGGGATGATGTTACTTTAATGAGAATTTCATAGGTTGAACTTAAGACTAGGCCAACAATCACTAACAACATCTACAATTGGAAATTTTTTAGTGATGATACTGATCTAATCAAGTTCTTACGTTGCATTGATTAGTACGATGCCCAAGAGAATGATTTTAATGCATTTTTGGAAGAAGTAGATGGAAAAAAATTATCCTTGGTTTGGAAGTTGTGCAACTCAAGACAAACAAGATTCCTAAAGGACTAGTGGCACTAGAAAGAGTGTTTGATGAGAATGATCGAGCAGTCATGAAAAAACACCAGTAAGAAGGGAAGACATTGAAGTGATCAATTTAGACATTGAATTAGTGCCAAAGAAGGTATACATTGGGAAAAGGATAAGCCCCATAACTAGAAAGATGTTGATTACACTGTTGAGGAAGTATAAGCATGTCTTCACATGGTTTTATGCTAATCTTAAGGAATACAAGGAAGATCCGTTCCAACATGAAATTCCACTTAAACTTGATGCAAAACCCTTTAGACAAAAGTAGAGACCAATAAACCCAACTTTGGAGCCCAAGATGCATGAGGAACTTATGAAGCTTAGGGAGGGAGGTATCATCAAGCCTATCAGGAATTCCACTTGGGTCTCAAACTTGGTGTCTATCAGAAAGAAGAATGGAGACATAAGGTTATGTGTAGACTTTAGAAATTTGAATGTCTCTTCCCTTAAAGACAATTACCCACTCCCAAATATGGAGGCCATGTTGCAAAGGGTGACAGGTTGTGAACTATTGTCCATGATGGATGGATTTTTCAGGGTATAACTAGGAGAAGGTGAAGGAATTAGAACAATATAAGACTACATTTACTACCCCCTTGGCACATATGTGTACGTAAGGATGCCATTTGGGCTAAAAAATGTTGGTGCCACATTCCAACGAGTTATGGATGTTGCTTTTACTGATCTAATCAATACAATAATGGTAGTATACCAAGATGATCTCACAACATATTCCAAGAAAGCAGAGGACCATGTTGCGCATCTTGAGAAGATTTTCCTTAAAGCACTAGAGTATGGCATTTCCCTAAATCCTAAAAAAAATCATTTTGCTATGAGAAAGGGAAAGTTATTAGGGCACAAAGTGTCCAAGGAAGGGGTTAGAATTGATCCAAAGAGGGTAGAAGCTATAGATAAAATCCTTATTCCTAAAACTATTAAGGCCATTCAATCTTTCGTTGGATAAATAAACTTTGCCAGAAGGTTCATATCAAATTTTGTTGAAATTGTCAAACCTATCTCAAAAATGTTGAAGAAAGGGGCTGAAATTAACTGGACTGTAGAAGCACTCGATGCATTTGTATCTATATAAAAGGAAATAAAAGAGGCCCTAGTGTTAAAATTCCCCGATTTCAGGAAGCCCTTTCAGGTCTTTTCATTTTCCTCATACCACACCATTGCAGTAGTAATGTTACAAAAGAATGATGAGGGGTATGAGTAGCCTATATCATTCTTTAGTAAGTCCCTCCAAGGGGATGGGTTAAAGTATGATATCATAGAGAAACAAGCATATTCTCTTGTCAAAGCAATAAAATCCTTGCAGCCTTATCTGGTAGGAGCAAAAATAATTGCATATGTTCCCAATGCTATAGTCAAGGATGTGTTTGTACAAACCAAAGTCATAGAGAGAAGGTGTAGGTGGATCAATAGAATTCAAGAGTTTTATATTGAGATTGAAACCACTAAGCTGGTAAGAGGGAAAGGCCTATCCAAGCTAATGGATGAGTCAAATTTTGAAGCATCTCAAATTTGTAACATAGGGGAAGAGGAAACCATGATCGCCAACATAGAGAACACTGCATGGTACACTGACATAATGTATTACTTAAAGAACCATAAATTCCCTAAACACATGAATGAAAATTAGAACAGATCCTTGAAGTTACATGCCTCCAATTATGTTTTCATGGATGGTGACTTATATTGGAAAAACATAGATGGAATACCACTGTTATGCCTGGATGAATCTCAAGCAAAACATGTATTAAGGGAGATGCACAAAGGAGTTTGTGGGGGACACTTTTCATCCAATACCACTACCCATAAGATATTGAAGGAAGGGTATTACTGGCCTAGGGTTTTTAATGACTCTTTCACCTATGTAAGGAAATGTGAAGCCTACCAAAAATTATCTGGAAAAATGAAATATCAAGGAGCACTACCACTGAGACCAATACAGGTTGAAGCTTCCTTTCATCAGTGGGGGATTGAATTTATTGGGGAGATACCAAAAAAATCTAGTGGAGGTCACAATTGGATATTAGTAGCAACTGATTACTTCATAAAATGGGTGGAAGCTATCCCAACAAAATAGGCCACTAGAAAAGTTGTAGCCAACTTTTTGATGGAGTATATCATTACAAGGTTTGGGACACTTGTGTGGATAATCACAGATAATGGTACATGTTTTAGATTAGAGGAGTTCAAGAAATATTGTGAAACATATGGCATTACAATTTCATATGCCTCACCCTATCATTCACAAGCTAATGGGTAGGTTGAATCAAGGAACAAGAATATTTTGAAAATCATTAAGAGGATGTTGGAAAAAAAAAAGGCATGGGATTCTAGATTGAGGATGGCAGTATGGGTAGATAGAATCATTGTGAATAAGTCAATTGGTAGATCACCCTTTGAACTTGTTTATGGGGCACAAGCTAGAATGCCTATGTAGAATCTTCTACCTACAAACAAATTCATACTTCAAGAAGATTTAGACATCCCTAAACCTATGGAGGACATAATAGAACAATTGGCAGAACTAGATGAAATTAGGAGTTTGGCCTAGGAGAAAAATACAAAAATACAATCACAAATGAAATATTTGTTTGAAAAAAGGGAAAAGGAATTTTAGGACCCTTTGCCACTATTGGAAAGGGAGGTGAAGATTCCTACTATCTACAAAACATGTTAGGAGAAGATCAAGAATTGCTAGTGCATGGACACTTCCTGAAGCACTTCTTTTCTTAAATTAATTTTCCATGCACAGTAGTTTAGGAGAAGGTTAGGAATTTCCAGTGTATGTAAAATTTAAGAAATACTTCTTAAAAAATAATCTTCCATGCACAGTAGTTTTAGGTTTCCATCTCATTTTCATCCATCTTACCACAATTCATTCATGGTCTGAATACCAAAGATCATTTCTAGATCCTTGCAATGACCACACACTCATCCATCCACAATCAGAGCCATTGTTGGAGCCAAAAAATACACATTGGTTATTTTGCACAGTTCCATTTTCACCCATTCTCCCACATTCGCCATATGTTCCATTTCCATTTCATATTAGATGACACTAATACAAACCACCAAATAAGGCCTTTGATCATAACACTAAAGTGGATTCCTTTTCTAAAGTATTCCTATGGCAACACATGGCATGTCACCAAGATAATGATATATCGAAGAGAGTCTCGCTAAACTCTCTTCAATGCGAACAGAAAGGGTTGATGCGAAATGAAGATGAGACTCCTGAATGTCTAAGAGACCTACTCAAATATCTTCTCACCAACCTACAAAATGATGTGTTTAAGAGACTTGGACATGTCACAAAGAAAATATAGCATTTCTTACCAATAAATCTTATGGATTGTTCAATATTCAGGAAATAGAAAAACATCTCTCAGACATCAAGATATTTTCATAAAATAAATGATAAGTCACTAGTAAGATAGTGGACAAATGATAATGTCGAAGAGACATCGATATATCAAGGAGAGAAGTAAGAGAGTTTCTTCAAAATTCAAGGAGAAAAATATTGATGAGACATAAAGATATTGAATAGACATTGGACAAGGTCTCATTGAAATCCTAACAATGATATGTCGAGGAGATACAAAGGTATTGAGCAAACATTCTCAAAAGTCTCCTCGACATTCTTGCACAAGTGTAAACACATGTTATCGATGAGATTAAGAGACATTGGAGAGAGGTGACCATGGGTCTCCCTGACATAGCAAAGTCACATCGACATCATCAACAAATAATAATGCCAAACGAAGAGATAAAGACATGTCAAGGAGACATAGGCTTGTCGGCAAGAGATATCTGCTAGCCTCATTGACAAAAGGAGGACCATAAGGGAAGAAACTAAAATGTAAATATCGAAGAGAGAAATATTAATGTCTCTTAGACATTTCTCAAAATATGGTCAATAATATATCGAAGAGGTATATAGATGTTATGATTAAAGTCTCTTCGACAAAATATGAAATAATTATCAACGGATTGATTTGACTGATGAAATCATCGAAGAGACAACTGCCACTAATATGCAAGTTGATAGGAAGGGTGGCATGAGTGCCATTTATGAACCAGATCTAGCTCAAGTGTGCTAAATTTTGATAAATATAGCCTCTAAGGAATCAAAATTCACCACAAATCGTGGCTAAGTATCTAGAGGATGGAGTTGGATGAAGGAAAGCAACTCAAAATTTCTAGAATTCATTCAAGTAAGTACAACTTGGCTCAACTGAACATAATTTTTTGAAGATAGCTTGAAGTACAACACAATTAGGGTTTAAAAGGATAAAACCCCAAAGAAAAGAAGGGAAAAGAGGCGTAAAATAGAAAGTAGGCCACCTAATCAAGACTTAATAGACCAGTGTCCCGGGTCTAGGCCATTTGCAAGAAGAATAGCTCAATTAAACCCATCATGTGAGACCCTAGAGGACAATCATAAGAATTTGGGAGATGTGTGAACTCCACACAGGGGTTATGACTTGTTCATTTATCACTATAGAAAGAAGTACAAATATAGCGCAGTTTCAAACCCATGGAATTTGAATCTAGGAAAACTTGTGATGCCAAATGTTTTTGTGAATGTAGAACTAATTAAAACACTAGAAAATAATTATAATCCCAAAATGAGGGTAATTCACTTACACGATGGGTCATAGTTCATGATTATAACACAAGATTACATTCACATGGTTTTCCAATTGGACACCTCCTCGGAGATGAAATTGCAGATGAGAGAATTTTTGGAAGAATATCACTCTATCGATACAAGCTATAAGAGGTGGAAGCTACCTCTGTACAGGACCAAAGGTCCAGGGAATCAACCTAGGAGATTTTCTAGTGATGAAAGGCCCTCATTCTTATAGATTTGTTTGAAGAATACTACCAATACACATACTACTCAGCTGGCCAAGTACTAGGAGTTGAGGCCCCTGCTAACATGATAATAGCTCCCATGGTTCTGGCTACGGAAATTCAAAGCCAAGATGCCATGCCCTATGAATAGGCAGAGTATCAATCTAAGGCCATTAATAGTGCTATTAATGTTATCAAACACACAAATGAAGCTATTTGCTTCAAACACTATTGATTTCTTATGCATATGATATTGTATGAAGGGAAAGTGATGGGAATATGGGGAGAAGAATTTAGAATAAAGGATCTAGATAGTGATGGTAATTCAAGACTAGTACAAATTTGGACATCAGTTTGTAATAGTAGATGTGGGAGATCCCACTGCTTGTACTTTGAAGATAATTTTGTCAAACCCTTGTACAAATTACTTGGCCATAAATGTGACTATAATCTATCTCTAGAAGTATAGAGGTTTTTGCGACCACAGGAGAAGGGCCATGATGGAAAGATAAATCAAAATTAGGGAGATTGGTATGCATTTTTAGATTGTACTATCATTAGAGTATATGGATTTGAGGCAGCACCATATTTACTTCCTAAGACTGTGGCAGATAGGGTTGCATATCTTGAGATCATAAGACAATTGTCTTATTCAAACTTCATGCATTTGAAAAGCTATGGAAGGAAAAAGTTCATGCCTTCAACTTTGTGTTTCGGTGACTTCACTATAATTGCTGATACAGGGTATGATTTGGTTGGAATCAAGTTAAATTATTATGGCTTGCCGGTGGGAAACAAGAGAGAAAAATTTGACCCTGATCATTTCATTGATGATGCTAAAATTTCTCAAAAACTAAAAGGATATGAGCATGAGTTCCATGTCGATGATGTCATTAGGAACTGTGAGGAAAGTCAGGTGATCATGAGAACAAATGCATACAATTGAATTGTTATGGTTGAGGCCTAGAGAATGAATACTAACCCATCCTATGTGGAAGACTTTCATGGAATTAATGATCCTATGGAAAGATTTGATCAATTTATCCTACATGAAGAAGAAATAATAAAGGATGTAGCTTTGGAAGCATTTGAAAGGAGAAGAAATGCTGGCTCTAGGAGGAAAGTAGAAAATTTAACACCACTGGGCCATTTGTAACCTTATCCTACTCCAGAGGTAAGCTTCTTAGTTGACACCCCAATCATGGTTGAAGATGATACTGAGGGGGAAGAAGAGGTCACATAGATCAACACTCCTATTATTCCCCAATATGAAATTCCATTGTAGAGGAGTGTGATTACCTTTGAAGCTTCCAATGAGTTTTTTGATGATGTGAGACACCGTGCCAATCAAAAATTCATTGTAGATGATGCATTTTCCAGAATTCTAAATTTAAGGTTTTCATCTATGAGTATAAAGGAAAGGTGATAAGGGAAAGGATAAAAGACATTGACCTTGAGAAGGAAGTATATGCTTTGAAAGAGCTTCAACATGAAATTGATAGAGATGAAGAACATGATTGTCGAGAGAGGAAGAGCATTATTGCAAGAAGTTGGGGTTATGCTCCTTCCAGGATGGGATATCAATTCAACCATTATATTTTATAGCTTTCTAAAGAGAAAAAATAAAACTTTTCAATTGACAGAGGAAGCTGGTGATAACATCTATACTGGATCATTATATAATTTTGATAATACTACTCTGCAGATATGGGCACTTTACCCACTAGGAAAAAAACCCTCCCTTGTTGATCATGATTGGATTTTTGGACATCTTTTGGTATAGGGAGTAGGAGAGACTGATCCCATGGAAATTTCCGATTTGAACGTGAATGTGGCCAAGTTCACAAAGGCTCAAATTCAAAAACTGGTAAGGGATAACAAGGGGCTAATAGAAGAGAATGAATGGTTAAAACATGAGCTGATTAGCTACAGGGATAGACTACCTTCTTCCTCAGGGATTTATTCCCCATTGGTTGAACATGAAAGAAAGGTGTTGGAGGCAATGTCAAAAACCACCTACTGAAAACACAAACATGAAGTTCATAAGGAATAAGAAGAGTTAAAAGGAAAGATCAAGAAAACCACCTTTGAAATGGCATCAGAGATATTCTACATGAGATTTGAAGATATGTATAACCATGTTGAACAGGTTTGGTGTATTCATGAAAAAACATATGCAACACTATTGGAAAATACCAGATTGGGTGACTGGATGAAGGAAGTAGAGTCTTACATCATAGGAAAGAAGAAAGATGACAGTGCTGTGCTACAAGAATATCAAGAGCTTACGAAAGTCCATAAAGATTTCCATAGAATCTTGACACATCAGCTACATGATTTTAGTTAGCCACCGTGTATGGCCTTGCCCAACTTCTTTGAGGAAACAAAATTGAAAGATTAGGATACATGGAAGGATGAGATAGCCCACTATTTTCTAGTTGTTCTTGATGCAATCAATGATGAAGATAAGGTGCTTAACAAAACACATCAACAACTTGGAAGAATTTTTGAATTGGAGTATTATATGAAAAATATTATACATAATGCAAACACTCATGCAAAAATTTGGTACATTGAGCATTTGTCAAAGATTAACTCATTCAATGCATAGGCCAAGTAAGAGAGGAGTAATAGGGACTGGAGTCTGATGGTTTTGGATACACGATCATGGTGCATGAGCCTTGAATAGGTCTTAGGTGATCATGGAAACTTGCTGGAGATTAACGGACGCAATGCATCCATCAACAAACTCTCAATGTTTTTATGTTTATGGTAATTATGTTTTAGTTATGAAGCGATGTGACTTTTTGTAAACGAGCTTGAAGCTTGTTGCTTCCCATACAAATAGGGAAACTAGGGCCCACTTTTGAGATCATCATCATCATCATATCATATTCCATTCCATTATATTGCATAATCCACCCATCCATATCATATTAAAAGACTTATGTTATAATGATTATACTTTGAAGTAATACAATGGAGCAGACTACTTATAAATCGTAATCCATTTTTAGTGTTCAATTACTATGCCAATTTTCATGATTAGCTATTACTTTTTTTTCTCCAAAGTGGTATTTTTACATTATTTAAGTCTACAAGATTTATTAGAACACATTTACTATTACTTTGTGAATGCTTTGATTGGTTTCTAGTTGGTGTGAATTAAAATCCTTTCAAATAGTTTACTTTAATTGGTCCCTTCCTAGGGTTAAAATCCTTTTAAAGAAGTTGTTTTGATTGGTTTCCATTAAATTAAGAATTAAAGGTTCTTTCATGCTTTCACAGTAAGTTGAGGGGATATCACTAGGATTATTAAAGAATATTGTAATTAATAGACTTGCACGTTTGCACAAGGTGCAAACATCTCAAGTGCCCAGTAATTCAAGTTAAGCTAAATAATAGGTTACTTATCTTACAAATCTGTATCCATTCCATAATCACCATCCACTCATTCACTCCATTCACCCAATAGGAATAGGCATTGGTCATACTTAGGACACTTCATATAAAATAAAACTTATAATCTTGAATTCTCCAAGTACTCTCAATGGGAATTAGCTATCAAAACTCTGCATCTGCTCCACCTTTACATGCCATAGTGAGTAGGTTGCTCAATCTAGGAACCACATCCAACTTTAAATTTTCCTTATTGTTTAGGTATACCCGCCTAGGTCTGGTAGAGCCTGAAGAGTAGGAGGTAATCAACTTTGTTTACCTCATTCATGAGCCAAAGGTGTATTAAGAGACTGACACCCTCTTATGGTTTAAAAACCTGCACTTTTGAGACCTATCACATCTTTTCCTTCCTTTTTCATTATCTTTCTATAAAGGTTTAATTACAAAACTAGGGTTTGACCAAGGCAAGCCCCCATACAAACAAAATAATTTTCCTCTTTGTGCATGTGTAGATTACAAGTTGATGAGGAATTGAAGAGATCTTGAAGGAGTAATTTTGTATTATTGCACAAGTTGTCATTTGTGGCAACGAAAAAAGTATCCCTCTACTTTTTCGTGCTTGTTTAGGTCATCCTCATTAAATAAAGCATAATGTTGCCTTGATTTAGTGTTGTAATGTGTTTAACACATTCACATTAGGTATTGGGCCCTTGTAAACTAAATGAACCTAGTTGTACCTTATTTAAGGTGTTGTATCACATTTTCACACTAATCTAAGGTTTTCATTATTAATTGACCAGGCTACTGTATGCCTTATTTGGACTTATTTTACATCCAAAAGCCTTAATTAATGTATCTTTCTAAGGATAATCTTGACAAAAATCAACATTCAATCATGATTCAAGTGTTTTTGAATTATATGGCCTATATTTAATGATCTAGGACTCATACACCACCTTGGGCGTATGGGTCCCACTTAAGTTTTGGGGCCTCAATCTAGATTTCACATGAATCTAGACCTTTTCTAAAAAGTGTGTCCCAAGCTTAGCCTAATGGGACTCATACGACACTTCTGGCATATGAGTTTTGCTTAGCTTAGACCTAATTTAAATTCAAATTCTTGGCAGGATTTTATCTTCCTAGATCTGATGTCAACTTGTAGTATAATTTTGGGAAATTCGGCATAGAAAAGTATAAATACAATGTTATTTCACTCATTTTACACCTCATAACTTGAGCATTCATGCCTTATAGAAAATTTGAACATTCAAGAGTTTACAAGAGCATTCAAGTGTCTTCAAGTGTTGATTATCAAGGATCATGCCAAAGTCATCATGCATCATATTTATTTTTGAGCTAACAATTGTGATGTAGGCCTTCATGATTCAAGCTAGCATTCAATTCAATATCTATCACATTCAAGCAAGAGTCAATATCTACATCCATTGAATCCACTTCATACATGTTTGCAACACTTTATTTCTAAGGTTTGGTGAGTTGCAACATATTATCTTGTTAATTCACCATTTCTCTTTTCCATTTGATTTCATTACAAGGTTTGATTACCAAAATGGGGTTTGACCAAGGAAAACCCCTTTCCACTAACAAAACAACATTTTCCCCTCTTTAGTGTGTGATTTGTAGATCTAGGTTGAAGAACCTCTAAGGAGAAAGGTGTGAAAGAAGTTGTCAAGTGTGCAAAGTCATCAAAGTTTTCACCTTATTTACAAGACCATTGAAGGACACCTATAGAGCATAATTTTCCAATTCAGATCTAGAAACTAGGTCAAGAAGACAAAATAAAGTTTGAAGAGCAGATTCAGATCTTGATCTTCTGAAAAAGCCAAAATGGACTGATACGCGACTTCTAGAATATGGGTCACAATATAGTGAAATTTGAAGCTTTCAGGAGTTCTAAACTTGTCTCTGCTAGATTTTTGTTCCTACCCAAAAACACTAATTTGGGACTAAATCACCCAACCTGGTGTATGAGCCCCAATTTGCATTAATTTTAGTATTTTCTCTTCACAATAGACATTGCATAATGTATATATCATTCCATTTCATCCAACATATACTCATTAGCATCTCGTAGAATTATTGAAACCATCCTTGAACTCTTTGGTTCCTTAATCTTGAAATGACATCATCATCAAAAATGCACTCTTCTACAACCTCATCTAAAAAACCAAGGAATGATGGATCAAATGTTTCACCACTTTCCATGTCAAGACCTGTGTAGAACTAGTTGCCTTGGAAACATGATGCAACTTGTTTAAAACCATAACTTGTTTGAAACCATAACTTGTTTGAATCCATATCTAGTTTGAATCCATATCTAGTTTGAAACCATAACTTGTTTGAAAACATAACTCTCTCTACCAACTTCCTTTTCATTCCCAAAACTCTCTCTACCTTGATTGGATCTTTTAGCTTTTCCTTTTGAAGGATAGATTCCTCTATGAGGAGCCAACCTACAGTAAGTGCATATGAAGAACATAATGGAGTTTCTTCCTTTTATTTGTGCACTCCCTCCACCCTCAACCCTCAATTCTCATCCCTCAAACCTTAATCCCTTAACCCTTAAACCTTAAACCCTAAATCCTCAACCCCTATACCCTCAACCCTAATCTTTCAACCATATACTCTCAAACCTATAACCTAAACCCTCAACCCTAAACCCTTAAACTTTCTACCCTCTACACTCAACCCTATACCCTCAACCCAATACCCTAAACCATCAAACCTATAGGTTCTCAACCCTCTACCCTATACATTAGATCCTCAACCCTCATATATCTCTGTCCCTCCTTCCTCTTCTCTCCTTCTCTCTATCTATTCTTCATACTTGAATGAATTTCTAGAAGATTCCTCCCAGATCATATCTTTGCTTGTTTCTTCCAGATATAATAGCCTTAAATGTAGTTTCAATCTTGAGAACATATTCACCAAATTCACTCAATTCAAAGGCAACAAGTTTACCAATCAGTGTATCTCTTGTCATATTCGTCAACGATCTGGTTTCTCAATAGCATGAGCCTTTGCTTTGTAAGAGGGAGGCAATGATTTGAGCACTTTAGCTACAATTTCTTCCTATTCTAGAGTACCATTGGCACATCTAATACCCATCACTAGTTCATTTACTCTTTGCATAAAAGAAGAAATATTTTCATCTTCACCCATCTTCAAATTTTCATACTTGCCTTTCAAACTTTGTAGCTTAGCCATCTTCACATGTACATCTCCTTCATACAAAGTTTCCAGCTTTGTCCAAATCTCATGAGCTGTCTTCAAACCTATCAAATTTGTCATTTTTGAATCTATTAGAGCACTCAACAATGCTTCCATAGCCTTGAAATTATTCTTAGCCTCTTTAATCTCATCAGTAGTGCAAGGACCATTATGAGGAATACCATATGTATTCTTAACTTAATCTTCTAGTAGGGTTCACCAATACACCTCAAATGACACTCCATCCTAGCTTTCCACAGTGAGTAGTTTGTTCCATCGAATCTAGGTGTCCTTCTTGTATGATGCCATCACAGATCACCTCAAGCTTTTAAACTTCTTTAGAGGAACTTGGATCTGATACCAATTGTTGGAAAACCAAGGAAATACAACTGAGGAGGGGGGTGAATCAGTTGTCATAGAATATTAAACTTTTCAATCTTTACTTAACTTTAATCTTAGATTCGATAAATGAATAGTAAACCACAAGAAATCAACACATCAGAAACATAGAGAACACCAATTTTTTTTTTACGTGGAAACCCTGTTAGGGGAAAAACCATGGTGGATGTTAGTCCACAATATTATACTCTGTTAAAATTATAATGAAAATAGTAAGGGGAATGCACATGCATTTAGGAACACTACCTAGAACTCACTGCTCAAATACAATAGGAGCTCACTGCCCAACAATAAAAAATAGGATTAAATCTGGAGGGTATGAACTGAGAAAATAGCTTCTACATAAGCCTAATTACAGTTCCAATTAAGCACAAAAAAAATCCTTCACTCTTCACTCTCACTCTGCTCTGTAATCGAATGAATAGATCAATTATCACACACTTGCACTATCTCTGGTCTCTCTCACACCACACACACAATAACTTCTCTCAGCCAATCGATCATATATATCCTCATTATGGAATTGCATCAACCACTTAGTCGGCTAGTAAAATAGAACATATTTACAATGTCAACCCAAATTAACAATTAAATTTTCAATGCAAAATAAATTTTTTTGGCCAATACAATGATGTGACCCAAAACAATATCCACAAGTGCACCAAACATTCAAATTTTAATCTCCAAGGATCTGCAACACATTACCACCAACATGTTGGCCAGAAACATGAAAACCCAAACATGCACAAGAAAAAATATTTGACCACGAGCACATGGATCAACACAGATGTACAAAAATGATGGAGAATGATCTAGAAACATCCAAAAACATCAAGAACTAACATAGAGGCATCCTCAACAACTAGAATTACACAAAATTCAATTAGGAGCACTGACATAGACCACAAAAACACTATCAAAACACAATTGTTAATAGCACAATCAAGTCTTCACATAGACCTCTGAAACTTATGGTAGATGAACTAAATACTCTCAACAATAAACCCTTTAGTCCACAATAGCTGATCTTTAAAATACATAACAAAATACCTTCATGACCTTCACTGTTCCATTGGAAACCTGCAACTCTTCTTTTAACAAATTTCTCAATATTCTTGACATATACAACCTTCAATACAATAATGATAATAGTGTGTAGATCAATGACAACCACATATCAACAACACAACCACAACATCCAACATTATAAACTCTATGTGTTTACTTTAAGTTAATATTTTAAAGGGTCTTCAAAAGGTCGCAATGTTCTATAAAATTTTTATTGGCTAAGCTACTCATGATATAACTACAATGTTAGTTACATTTTGGAACATAAAAGGCTTCCAAAATGAGTTCCTTCCAAATAATGGACTTGATAGAACCTGAAAATGTTGAAGCTTGGGTATTCCTTGGAATAATGGACTTACAAGTTAGTGAAAAAGGTAGTGTTCATAAAGGAATGGAAAAGATGTATAGAGCCTTTGAATTATATACCCGTATTGTGCAATGGCATTGAATCATGTAACAAACTATTTTTTTTTCAGAGAACAACATTTTCTTGTGAAATAGTTGATTGAGATAGCCTTGTTTCGAATGACCAACCTCTCATGAAATCTCATTCATATTATAATCTTGCACGATCTTATCATGAGAATCCTTCATCCTCCCCGTCCATGAGAAGCCTCTCTTGAAATGTTTGAGGCCTTAACACCCCTAACAAGAGGAAGGTGCGAAGGCTCTAGGCTATAGTTTAATCACTAAATATTGAATGTATATTATTCTTAAATTTGGTTGCCTTGGGAAAATTCACCAAATTTTGAGAGCTTCTTTGATCCCATTAAGAAATGTCATATTAGTACCCCTTAAGAAATCGGTTTAGGGTTTAGGGTAATAGGATGGAAAGTAAGGGGGTCAATATTTTTTATTCATCACATATGCAAGAACATTAGTTTATGAATATTTTTGAATTTATGAATAGAATGACTATTTCCTTAGATATCTTCTATGATCGAGGAATTAAGCAAACAACTATAAATTAGCCCACTTTTGACAATTTAGGATAGTCTCTATGGTCTACCCTTAAATTTATAGAAATACATATATTTAGAGAAAATCAAAATGTGTCTTGACAAGTTGTTGGAGCTAGATATTAAAATTTGGTTATTGAATCCTTGATTAGTATTGTTAATTTCTATTCCTTCCCTAATTGTCTTTGAAGTCTATGAATAAAAGGAGTGGAAATATAACCTATGACCATAGTTGGATTTATTTTCTATAGATCAAGGCAATCATCCATAGTAAATTTGAGGATTGTTAAGCATGAGCGTAGGGAAAAAAATTCATTGATCCTAAACTAGTTACATTATTCTTGGGAACAAGGTCAACAAAACCCTTAAGAGGTGAGTCAATGTAGGTGTAGGGTTTACAAGAGTGATATAAGACACCACTTAAAATTTTAAGAGTATTTTTAATGTAAACACCTATAGAAGGAGAAAGGTATTTCTTTGTGGAGGAGAAAGTGATTGAATTAACCTCACCATATAATCATATGAAGAGGTGAAACACAATCCATTTCAAATAGATTAAATATTGTATTTAGATATATTAGATATTTATTACACACACTCATGGACATATAAATTATAACTTTTATTTAAAATCCTTTTATTTTCTCTACATTTTTTAATTTAATTTTTACTTAAATTATATCTATTTAAGATAACACTTGGATGAAATAAATCTAGCCTAAGATAATTTAATCCTCTATCTCCCTTCTCCAAAAAGGGTTTCTTTCTCATTACTTTTCTCATTAGTTCCTTCTAAATAATGGACTTGATAAAACTTGAAAATGTTGAAGCTTGGGTGGCCCTTGGAATAATGGACTTGCAAGTTAGTGAATAAGGTAGTGTTCATGAAGGAATGGGAAAGGTGCATAGAGCCTTTGAATTATATAGGTCATACTGCACAATAGCATTGAATCATTTAGCAAACCATTTTTTCTTCACATAACAAATTCAATCCTCTATCTCCCTTCTCCCAAAGGGTTTCTTTCTCATTAGTTTTCTTTTAGCTTCAACTCATGGATTTATTTAGAATAATAGACCCAATTTTCATGGTAGATATGGATTAATTTTATGTCATTGGAAACCATTTTTAAATTTTTGATTGACTCTAGATCACTAATGTCACCTTTTGGATTTGGTTTTGAAATGTTCCTTGCATTTTCCAATAGACAAAATGGTTGAATTGTTGGCTAAGAAGGTTGGAGGTTTTTGTCTAAATTCAAATTTTATTGATTGATTTGATCAAATTTTAGGTGAACCTTAAGAGTTTTTTAATCCTAAATCATAAACTTGAGGTTCAAGGATTACTTTGATAGAAAACTATATGTATGTTAATATGTTAGAGACTAGTGTTTTTTTTTGATTAGTTAAGAAGGGGAAGGGCCCTAATCCCATGGTTGCATGACAAAATTTAAAGAAAGGAAACAAGCTAGATAGAACAACACCAACCAACAACCAAAAACAAAAAGTCTAGGGTGGCACATAGGCCAATTAACAAAATAGTAACCACATAACCACAATACTTAATAAAAAACTAAATACTACTAGTAAAGAAATTTATACTATGAAGACCATTTATAAGGTACACCAGGGACTAGCAAGTTCTCAACCATAATAGAGCTATACAAAAATAACAGTCTGGGATATTGAAACAAAACAACAAAAAAGCAAGACAACCATAACCAAAAGATAGAAAAAAAGCAATTACTTGCCTTTTGCAATCAGGTCTTAGTATTCTCCTATATGGGAGACATAATCTCTCCAGTCAGGTCCCCCGTCTTTAGCTAGGTCCTTCAAATTATTTGTCTTTCCCATCTTCTTCAACTTTCTAGTAATTTTGATTTGGCCAGAGGCTGCACCAACCATCGCTTTTCACATGAGGCCATTCGTCACCATCAACGTGATAATGGATTTTTCCATATCATCCATTTGAACCTACATGTACGTCAACCTTATTTTTAGATAGTCAGTGCTAGAATCATTAGCAATATTAGTGTCTTTAGCCATGTCCCCGGTTTCAGGATCTGTTAGAGTTTCATTCCTTGGCTCTTCTTCAAATCCAGTCTCTTCCTCTTCATTATCTTCTTTCTCCTCCTCAACTTCCTCCTCTCCCATGTCATAGGCTATCTCTTCAAATTCCATCCAATCACTTTCTTCATCAACTTGGGCCTCAAACTCTTCCACCTCCAAAGCTTCCTCCTCATTAAAAATGACTTTTTATTTCCCCTTCTTGTCTTGAGAAGAAGCCTTTGCAAGGCAAGCTGATATATGACATCCAATGCCCTGACTCAACTTCCTCTCCTCCAAATCCTTAGTTTGAATACCCTCTTTTTCTTTGCTTATAGTGATGTCCTCATTTTGGATTTTCAACTCTTTTTTCATTTTCTTAGACTTAGGCGGTTCTAGGAGAAGTGGGGAATGCATGTGTTTCTTAGGGGTAGCTTTAACCAACTCGAGCTCGAGGGAGATTTTAGCAGACTTATTCATACCTATAGGGGTAGAAGGGTTGGATATTTTAGCAATAGAGGAAGAGATTTTAGCAGGGCTATTCACATTTCTTTTTGCAATAATGGGAGGGGGTCTGGAATTAGGCTCTTGAATGGGGTTAGCTTCCCCTAAAGGTTCCACATTTTTCCTAGCATTACGATTCTCAATTTCCTATCTAGCAACTAAAGGATTACCATGTGGGTTCAAGACTAATGCATGCTTATAAAGGGAAATCATTAACCCTTGATGTAGGGGAGGATTCACACCCTTTTCTATATTAAATTGTAGAGAGGAGAGTAAATAAAAAGGTAAATTTATACTCATTATGACGGATATGATTCAAAAGAGGAAAGTGGTATGCATGAACTATCATATAAATACCTTCAAGTTAAAATACCACATCAAAAACATACTAACCAGCGTAAAGAGAGTCAAGAGTTCAAGTCGTGCATACCCATTTTGGAACCTAGTAAGATATTTTCCTTCATGGAAGAACTTGTCAATGAAGGACTAGTAATTAGATCCACTCTTTCTCACCACCTTAATTCCCTAGTTTTGTAGGCTAGTAGCCTCCACTATGAATTGTGTCATCACCTCAAATCTAACGAGACCTATAGCCACATTCCCCTTTCTCCAAGAGTTGGTAAATTTGATAGTTAGGATTTCATACTAACCTTTCATAGTTTCAAAAAAAGGGACCATATTGGCTCTAATAAAAAGCCTCCATAGGTCCACATTTTGTCCAAGATCTTGATAAATCAGAGGTTCAATTTTCTTTCTCGGCCAGCCCATTTTTGTGCACTATAAGATTTTAGGATTCTGCGAGCATTTCTTCATAACCCACCATATTGGCTCTAATAAAAAGCCTCCATAGGTCCACATTTTGTCTAAGATCTTGATAATTCAGAGGTTCAATTTTCTTTCTTGGCCCACCCATTTTTGTGCACTGTAAGCTTTTAGGATTCTGTGAGAATTTCTTCATAACCCTACTCCACCTTGGCTGACTACAAAACTTGCAAGAAACACTATTGCTCATGAATTGGAAATAAACACTTTGAGAGAAGAAGTTCAAGAAGTTTCTTAAAGAGATAGACAATATCACATTTCCTCAAGCTAAGACTTCATTATTATTATTACAAATAATAAATGACTCTTGATTATTCGTAACAAGCAAATCTTCACATTGGCAGATAGAATTGACATAAGGCACACCACCACACTTGGATTTGACACCATTTTTGGCCTCTTACAATGGTTTAATAACTAAGCCTTTAGGGCCGTGACTTAGAGATTGAATATCTATACTAAGCAGCTATGTTACTCATCATGAAGGTGCATTTCACTTGTCAACCCAGGGACGTAAACTTGAAATGGGTTAGCACTATATGTGCACTGGGACTTCATTGCAATCATCAAAAAACTAGGAAAGTAACAGAGCTGAAAATAATGTGTTGGAAGAAAATCAATTTAAACACTAAGTGTAATCCAACATCTAACTAAGCATTAATCAGCTGGATTGGAAATAAAGATAGAAATGATAATCTCAACAAATAGACAGGAAACTACACTGTCTGCCTTGGCTGCAGGAATAGACATAGAATGGAATTTCAGTAGCTGTAGGAATAAACATTTGCTAAAATTGAAACTAACTACTAAACAAAAAATAAATTTTAAACTAATTAATGGAATTCTCACCAAGTGGGCCCCCTTGGATGAGTCTTCCTTACACTAACTCAAATGTAGCAACTCAGAATGTCATATTATTCCTTGAAAACATAAGTACAACATCTCAACAATAGAACTATAAAACTGGAAAATGCTAGTACAAACTCAGAATATCCAACCTTATCAAAAGGAGCATCTGACCATTATTTATAGGGAGAAGACTACCGACTATCCCTAACTACCTAGGCAGTTGACTCCATCAAAATAGGAGGATGCCACTTATTGGAAGCATATAAAAAGATGGAGGGAGTTATGCGTGCACTTAAATTGGTCAAAGCAGACTTGCTTCAACGAGAATCTAGCACAACACACTCCCTATATTTTTTCAACAACAAATATGACCATTAAAAAGGTGGTTACATCCCTTCATTTGAATTGGGAATTTTCCCTCCATGAGAGTTTTCCTACTTTGACTTCTTAATGATAAACTTCTTGACTTCTTAACAACTGACTAATCAACAAGAATTTTTCCCACATAGTAGGCTTTGTTGACATTATAATTTCAGTGGAAACCTACAAAATAGAATTAGCATGCACAAAAAAATGTATATCCATAATTACCTCAGTAACATTCATTCAACTACTAGTAAATGCAACATAGATAATTCTCATAGCATGATAATATCATTGATGTCACAAAGATAAAGCTTATGTCCAAGGTCTATGGTTTTAAGGAAAATATCAACAACCAAGTATCAAAGTCTAGGATAGTAACAAAAAATATGTAATGGATCCTATCAAAATTGAGCCATTAATTGAGCTCATCATTCCCCCACAACCTAACATTTTGTTGGTCCTCCAGCAGAAGGAGCACTAAACTTTTTCCTAGTTAATGCCCTGAATTCAGCTTCTCCCAGCTGTCCCACATCAGTATTTGCGGTGGCTGAATCAGGATCCCAATAGAATCCTTGTTTGCTTTCCAGTTTATTCCATCTTGTTCTTTTTGCAACTATGTCATACTGGTAGAACTTGTAATCTGGCACAAACCATAGTAATGTAGGTGGTTGAAATGTTAAGGGAAGCCAACACTACTGCTTCCTTCTACCAATTTGTATATACTTATCAACCCTTTTACATGTTGCAACATAATTCTATAAAGAGTGGGGTTCAACTTGCTTCAATTCTTCTGGAAAACTGTTCCACCTCTATGCTAAATATCCCATTACTAATTTTCTTGTGGTTTCAGCTACGCTCTCATATTCTTTGTAGGCTTCTTCTTTGATGGGAATAACCTTAGCTTTGTAGCTGTGGCGGTAAAGAATTATGTTCCATGTCATGAAAATATCTACAGGGTTACTAGATTCAACCTTGACAAATAGGGGAGTATGAAGTTCCCTATCCCTGTAAGTTCTATATTGTTGTCCCCAACTAATCTCATTTTGAATCCAAGACATAAATTCCCTTAAATGAAGGTCCCCGATATACAACAAGGGATTCCAATCATGATCATTAGACAAAACATAATTGTGCAGGTATAATTCACATAACAATTTTTTAACATCAGGAGGTGAAAACTGATAAGCCTGTAAGAATTCATGTGGAGTATCAAAGGTAGGACTCAAACCTGAAATGACCCTTGATAGCTTGAAGGAAAGATTTCTCTCCTTCAAGTGCAGGGAATACACTCTAGGAGGAGTTCTACATGCTAGCATTTTGGGTATTAAGTCTACCACATTATCTACCCTTTCTTTCAAGGAAACAATTTCTCCATTCTTCTCTTCAATCTCTGCATCTTTCTTTTTAATCATATTTTTTAGCTCATGCCTTTCCTTTTTCCATTCTTCTTCCCTTTTTTGCATCTCACTCCACAACTTCAAAGCTATTTCATTCCATGAAAAATCAAGAGGTATATGTATCCCTCCAAAGTCTTCTTTGGCACTGACTCTTGTTGTTCATACAACACCAGTTGCAGTGATTCAAGTTGTTCATCCTGCTCTGGTTGCAAGAAATTTGGATTCTCATTTTTTTCTTGCTGTAGGGTATCTTGAATTTCATTTTGTTCTTGGTTCTCAACTTTTTCTGCAATGGCAACAAGCTCTACCAAACTGATATTCACCTGATTCTCAAAAATGTCCTCTTCCTCAACATTCACTTACCTCGTTGGGGCTTCCGCCTCCTCCCTAGATGTTTTTCTAAGCCTATGGATTCTCTTTGGAGGTGCACCAGTGGCTGGTCTAGCTAGTTTTGATCTCTTAGGAGGGTTTTTTTCTTTTCCTTTGGTTGCAGGAGGAACAATGTTATCAACCTTTCATTTTCTAGGGCTTGGTGTTGGTTTTTTTGCCACTTGCTTTTTGGCCTTTCCCTTTCTTACTTCCACTTCTTTCTTCTGTGCCTCTTCTCTCCTAAGGGCATCCCTAGTTTGAATTGGGGTTTTAATAGGGACATTATCATTAGAATTTGAGGATGAACTTTCCTCTCCTAAATGTTCTAACTTAGAAGACCCAATTTCAATAGCTTGCTCAACTACAAGAGGGTTTGAACTAGGGTTCCACTAGAGGTTGATGCTCTAGGAGTAATTTTAACAACCCTCACTTCCCTCCTAACCCTACGAGGTTGATGATGACCTCTAACATGTTCTGGTCTAAATTGATCAATATTTAAAAACTCCTCCCATATCATATTAGATACTTCATACATATATTTTTCCACTAATAATTTGATTAAACAAAGGTGAGAGACAAAATTATCCCTACCTTTCTATGTTTCAGCTGCCATGATGGCAAGGAGATGATATAGCACATTGGGAACATTCATTCTTTATCCATGCCTCATATGGTTTAGTAGCTTGAAGTGTATGGAATGGAGGCATGAATGGTCGCCCTCACAAGTAATGTACTTAAAAATGTTGACAACTACTTGTCTCCATGGCTTAGGGAGAGAGATTCTCTTTGTACCTTGTTTATCCACCACCAATGAAGGATCACTGAGTTCAGTAAATTCAGCCCTGGTTGACCTTGCATCCTTTGTAGCAGGATACGACTCACAATCATCAGGTAAGCCCATTACCTCCACAATTATTTTCTTAGTTATAGTCACTTCCAATCCTCTTACCACTGCCTTCCCCTCGGATAATGTTTGTGCAAATTCTTGGGCAATGCCTTCATCGTAATTGTCGAGCTTCAAGAAATAGTCTAGCCACCCACAATTTCTAAATTCTACCAAAGAAGGCGCATCCTACATTACCACGTTATGAACCATGGGTTCACTTTGAATTAGCTATCCTCCCATTGTTCAACTATCCACAATCAACAAACACTCTGCTAAATTTCCTTTTTCTCTGTAATCTCCTTCTGAAAAACCCCAACTTCTTTTTTTGCAATTCTTCGTTCTGTCATACAGAATGTCAATGTCATGTAGCTTACTAAATTACTTTCATTGGGTAACATTTGAAATTATGACTAGGCAATAAAGGTTCATTAATGAGGGGTATTATCAAAAGAAATGGTAGCGGTTTAGTGACATCTTACACATGTAAGCCATAAGATCAATTTATCATTCAAATTGGCTCAGTTTAAATTTGTTGATATAGATGACATGTGGACTTGAGTTGACACTTCCCCCAAACTTAATTTATAGCATGTTTCTGCATAAGCTGGTGGATGATTATGATTGGACAAGGCGGAGTATAATTTAATGCTATGAGACATATCTACATTTAATTACAATAATTAAATAAATGTACTAAAAATAATAAAGATATAACAAATTATTTTGCATGTACTTGGAATCTTGGAGTATCTTTGAAAATAATTCAGAGAAAGTACTGATTACCTTTAAGAAGTATGGTTGAGCATTTCATGTATTGATGATGAAATAGAATGGAGTAATGACGAAGTGGAGTGATGGTGGCATTATGGAAGAGAGAGGAGATGGAGATGGATGGGTGGATGGGTGGATTAATGAAGAAGTGGACTCCCACAAAAGTGGAAGTCTTTATTATGAAGTGGTTTCATGTGTACTTGGATAAGTCAAAAGGAGAGACACTAGGTCCGCTTCCTTTGGTTGTAGGAAGTTCGAGGGTTGGGTGCTGGTTAAATTATTGCAAGAATTCTTCCTTGGACGTTGGCTTATGGTACAACCTTAGATGGTAATAGTTGACTAGAAGTTTGAATCTGATAGGGTCAATGGTGGTGAGTTTTACAGCTCCGTTGGGAAAGAATTCTGCAACCTTATACGGTCCCAACCATCTAGTCTGTAATTTGCTCACATTGTCTTGATACCTGGAGTCATAAAGGATTATCCATTCTCCAGGCTGAAACTTCTTGTCCTTTATGTACTTATCATGCCATTTGATCCTTTGATTCTGCACTAACTCGATATGATGTAGGGCTGTCTTTCTCATCTCATCCAAGTTGTTCAATTGCATGAGCCTATCCTTTTTTGCTTATGAGATATCCATTCCTAAGTCTAGTTCAATCCTAAGAGTCATGCTCAAATTCAATGGGAATCATAGTTGTCTTCCCATACAGTAACTCAAAGGGATTGAAACCTATGGTTGTTTTCTAGGTGGTCCTATAGACCCAAACAACCTTTGGTAGCCTATTTTCCCAGTCTCTCCTATGGAGAGCCATTGTTTTTGTCAGAATTGCTTCAATTTACCTGTTGGTCACTTCAGCTTGGCAATTGGCCTGAGGGTGATAAGGAGTAGACTTCCTATGCCTCACATTATATTCATTAACTAGTGCTGTGATAAGGGTTGATGTAAATTGAGCCCCTTGGTTAGTCACTATCTCCATTGGAACCCCATAACAAGTGAAAATTTCCTCATAAATAAATTCTGCAACCTTATTATCTCTTACATGCTTCATTGCTTTAACTTCTACCCATTTGGTCACATATTTAGTGCAAACCAATATGTAGGATTTACCATTTGATGGAGGATCAATGGGTCCAAAAAAATCTAGTCCCCATTTATCAAATGGAGTAATTACCACATGGGGGTAAAGATGCATCTCATCAAACTTTGTTGGGTGGCCCATCCTTTGGCATTTATCACACTTCCTAGTATATCTTCCTGCATCCCTATGAAGTGTGGGCCAGTAATATCCTGTATTAAGGATCTTCATTTCTATTCTCTTGGCTACAAAATATCCTCCATAGGTTTCATTTTGACATGCATGCAACATAACATATGTCTCATCTTCCCTTACACATCTCCTCATGACATGGTCTGGTTCAGTGTAAAATAAATAACCTACAATCCATGAAAAAGGAAAGGTTTTCTCAATGAGTACCCTTCTCTCTTTTGGAGAGAAGTGAGGAAGAACTCACCCTATAACCAGGTAATTGGCTATGTCAGCATACCAGGGAGTATGCACAGTAATGGAAAACAAATGATCATTAGGGAAAGAGTCATCAATGACTTGATTATCTTCTAATGTAGTTAGTCTAGAAAGAAAATCCACTACAACATTTTCTTTTCCTGGTTTATCAACAATGGTGATGTCAAAATCCCGCATCAACAACAACCATCTTGCTAGTCTACCTGAGTTGAGGGGCTTATTCATGAGGTATCTTATTGCTGCATGGTGTGTATGAATAAAAATATGATACCCTGTTATGTAGTGTTTGAATTTTTTAAGGGAATAGATGACTAACAACATTTCTTTTTTCTGTCACCGTGTAATTGAATTCAGCCCCTTGCAGGTTTTTGCTAACAAAATAGATGGCATTCTCTATAGTTCCTTCTTTCTATCCCAATATTGCTCCCACAACATTGTCTAATGCATCTATATGAATGTGAAAGGGAAGTTCCCAATTAGTTCCTTTGAGTACAGGAGCATGGGTTAAAGCTGCTTTGAGATCAGAGAACGCCTTGTCACAGTCCTCTGTCCAATGGAATTTAGCATCTTTAGTGAGGAGATTGTACAATGGTGTTGCCATTTTTCTAAAATATTTGATAAATTTCCTATAGTACCCTGCATGACCCAAGAAGCTTCTAACATCCTTTTACTTTTTAGGAATGGGAAGATTGGAAATCACTTCAATCTTTATTGGGTCTACTTTAATTCCCATTTTAGAGATGTAGTGCCCAAGGACTAATTAGCAACTGACCAATTAGTAAGAATTTTTCCCACGTAACAGGCTTTGTTGACATTAGCATTTTAGTGGAAACCTGCAAAATAGCATTAGCACACACAAAAAAATGTATATCCATAATTACCTTAGTAACATTCATTCAACTACTAGTAAATTCAACATAGATAATTCTCATAGCATGATAATATCATTGATGTCACAAAGATAAAGCTTATGTCCAAGGTCTATGGTTTTAAGGAAAATATCAACAATCAAGTATCAAAGTCTAGGATAGTAACAAAAAATATGTAATGGATCTTATCAAACTTGAGCCATTAATTGAGCCCATCAACCATTCTTTGTGTTGATTAAAGCCATGTGATCCATTACAATCTTGAGAATGAAATAATAATTACCTTTTTGGTTTGAGGAGATCTTCATACTTGATGTCGTACCACTTTTATCATAATACTTCTGAGATCTCTTTATTTCACAAGATCACATATACTTCCTATGCCACTCCCATTTCTCATCTTTGTAAGTTGTGCACATATTCATATTTTTCTTTGATCAACTTGTCTTTTAATGACAAAGAAAAATGATTTTTTTCCTAGCGGGTCCAACCATTACACTTAAGTGCTTTGTTGGATGCATAGTCAACTGAGATATTTCTTTCTCTAAACACATGTTGCACATGGTAATGAGTAAAGAAACTCATTAGGGACTTGCATTTTTCAATGATGTCTTTTAATTCCCAAGGGGTTGTAGGGCCACCATTCAATATATCCAAAGTTAATTTATAACCACTTTCCAAAATATCCTTCTTAAAACCATATTCTCTTAGAGTCTTTATAAATCCCAAACAACCATAGCCTCCACTTTGTTATTGGAGTAGACTCCAAAATTTATACCATAGCTCACAATGCAGTCTCCCATGTGGTTTCTTAGCAGTCCATCCGCCTCGGCCATGCTTGGATGATCTTTTGAACACCCATCAAAATTTCATTTAATCCACTCTCTTTCAGGAGGATCCCACATAGGAGCCTTCCTAGCCAAAATCATGGCCCAATTAAGATTAATTAGGTCCTTCTTTAGACCCCAGGCCTGATTAATTCTCATCTCTTTATAAGTCGACTAGACTTTTGAGAAGTATCCTCCCACTTCCATATTTCCCTGTACCTAAGCTTTTATAATCATGCAAACCTCATTGTTGCTTCTCTCTACCTCCCTGAAGATCCTATTATTCCTTTCCTTCCAAATTCCCTAGGTTAAAGGGGGAATTTGGTTCCAGAGATCCACTATGACCGTATGGGAGAAAGGACAGTTGGACCAATTTTCAAAAAAATACTTCATAGTTGGGGAGAACACCTAGTCAGTGAACAATAAAGGAAGAATGACCACACTTCTATTTGTTGTGCCCTCAGCACACACGCCCCATTCAGAACGGGGACCCTCTTTTCTTTTGCCTTGTCGGGTCTGTCGGGGCTGCCTGATTCTGGGGCGGCCCTGGGCTCCTCCGGGCCCCGGCCTCCGGGGTTCCCTTATCAGGCTTCCCCCTTTTGTTCGCCGCCTCGGCGGCATTCCCCGGGCGTCTTTCCGCCCTCCGGAGTCCGCCCTGCCGGTTGCCATTCGGAGGTCTTCGGGGATTTCCCGGGCGGCCCCTGCTCCTTCGGGCCCTGGGATCCGGAAGTCCGCTTTCGGACTTCCGTCCCAGGATCGCCGTCTGTGACGGTGACCCTGCGGCGGCCCCCCGCCTTTCGGGCCCTCGGATGTTGCTCGCCGCTGCCGTTCAAATGAAAGCGAAATCTCTCGGCGGCGAACTCTCCACTGCACCCCGCCCTCCGAGACCCAGGCGTTTTGTCGCCGCTGTCGTCAAAGTCTTCACATGTTCTCGCGATGGCCGTCGTTGCGCTGCTTCCCGCCTTCCGGATCCTGGAGTCTCTACCGCCGCCGCCGACTCAAATTTGAATCTCACCAACCTTTTGGTGCGGTTGTACGTGCAATAAATGCTCGCATTTATGACATATATGGTATATAAGGCCCGGCCCGCCGAAGTCATTTTCATTGTTCAAATTGGCCGAGTTTAAGCGAGTTGCGGAAGCTGATTATCTAGAGCCCATCGCGATTGAGAGCATTGCAAACATCAAGATCAACATCACTCCGTCGACCCCACCGGTGGATCTTACCAGCTTCCCGTTTGGTGAATTGGGGGTAGGCCATCCTCGTTTGCCCTCTGATTGTTTTGATATTTTTTGTGAATTTCGTTAAAATGAACAATGAACTAAATTGCATAAAATTGAACATCATCCCGTCGCGCCCATAACCCATATCTTCGAATTGACCGGAGCCCATCAGAATTGCATTCACCAACGATCCGGGGCTTGCTCGTTGCGCGACTGTTCTTCACGTAGGGCGACCGGCCCCCTCGGGCCCGGTCCCCTCCTTTGCCGGTCCATTCTGCGTATGGTTGCACACCGGCGGCAGCCTCCCTAGCCGGGCCTGGGTCATCGGGTTTCGGTCCCCGGAATGCCCTTCACATTTTTTCGTGTTAAAACTGACCTCGGCGGCAAAATTCGGTCTGCCTCCCGCCCTCCGGGTCCTGTCCTTTCCCTGGCCGTCTGAAGATTGATTAACCTTCGCTGGGCTTCAGAGATACCTTCGCCACCGTCGTCGCCCGGTCACTGCATATATCTCGCGGCGGCCGTGAGAGCACGTCGTCCCGCCCCTGGGTCCCGGTCCATCCTTCGCCGCCGCCGCTGCCCGAACATAGCTCAAGTATTGCGGCGGCCGTCGTTCCCCGTCTCCCTGATGCCCGGGCCCCGGTCTGCCTTTCGCTGCCATCGACCGTGAGTTGCCATGACCTCCCGGCGGCTGTCGCCTTGCGTCCTCCCGTGGGCCGGACCCTAGAGTTCTCCTCGCCGTTGGCGCTGAAACGTATTACAAAATCTCTCGGCGGCGAACCTCTGTCGGCTCCCCGCCCTCCGTGCTCCGGTCTCCTCCTCGCCGCCGCCATCCAAAGTGATCAAAGATTTTACGGCAGCCTTCGCGCCGCGGCCTCCCGGACTCCGGGGCCCGGTGCTCTGAATGCCGTCTGGTTTAAACTATTAAACCAAACCTCATGTCGGCCGTCTTTTTGCCTCCTGGGCTCTGGCCTTCGGACTTCCGCCGCTGGACTTCCTCAGCCGGACTTCCGTCCGATGTCCGCTGTCGCCGGCTTCCTTCGCCTGACTGCCTTCCGGCCTGAAACCTCCGGAGCTCCCCAAATCGATCCAAATCAATTCAAATTGAGAATCTAACGTTGACCCACGTCCTAAATCATGCCATTCTCCATCATGGGTCTCTTAGAACATCAAAATCTGACCAACGGGGGTCTCCGGGAACTTTCGGTCGTGTTTTCCCTTCCTGGCAGCATTCCTGCCAGGGAAGTTCGGCCCTCCGGGCCCGGATTGCTCAATTGCCCTAAAATAAAATCAATATCGTCTGAGGATTAAATTTATGATGTATTTGAATGGTTATTTAGTTGATATGCTCACAATGCGGACTAACATTAACGTTATTGGTGTTTTCTTGTGCTGACTTCGCCCTTTGCCTGTAGGATATATGGAATCGGCCGCAGGAACTTCAGGGGCCTCCGCCGAAAGGGACAAGGGTAAGAAATTCGGAATGGCTGCTCGTGGGAAAGACGACAAAGATCAGATGAAGTTCCAATTTCAAGGTGAGCCGCTCCAGTCGAAGGTCTCGACTGACTGGAAAGAAATCTCAAATACCAATATAGGCCAGGTGGACATAGATGAGTTCACCCAGAGGGTTAAGGTCGACCCTAAATCAAAGAATGCCCAGTTGATACGCCAAAGTGGAATTGCCAAAGCTGCTGGCTTCCCTCCCTCTCTGATAGCACTTGAACTGGTAATGGCTTGCCGAGAAGCCTACCAGACGGATATCCGAACAATCATGGACAAAGAAGGGAATATCCTCGCTGACATGTCTCCGGAAGGAATCACAAAAACATTCCACATTCCTACATTCCCACATATGCAAGTCCCCACTTTGGAGCAGTGTCAGGCGGCGTGGGATGCCAATCCATTGAGCTGCAAAGAAGTCAATCAACATTTACTGGTTAAAGGAGAAACGGGGCAGCGCTGCAAAGGTTCCCCAAGAGCTATTCCGCAGCGACTTTCAAGAAGACTATCACGACTTGGTGACCATGCTAAGCAGGGTCATGGGCCTCCCAGCAGCCGCCTACTTCTAGGAGTGGATGGCTTACTACATTGAGCAAATCATACGAGGAAATGAGGACGTGAAAACCAAGATCTTGTTCGACTGGGGGAGTATTATCAGCAACTGCTTCCACGAGCAGTTTGTAAATGTTAAGAAAAGCTCCAAGTTCTACATGATCTCGTACCTGGTGTACTCCTTGGCAGGTCAGAAACAATATAGTGGACTCTTCATGGTGCCGGATGGGGATCACAAACGAGGGCTCAAGCCTTTTGACCGGTACCCTCAGCTACAATACCGCTACTTCAAAAAGGAGTACCGCCGGGTCAATGATGCCTTCATAGGCCACATTATCAGGTTGATACCCGGGGACTTCGAGAGAAGAGTATCTCATAGCGCCAGGGCACTCTTGAAGGAGTATGCCTTCTTGTATATTCAGTTCCCTAAGTTCACTTACATCCGTGCCCAAGGATTCATGGAACGGTCGAACAAATTGCTGAGATACCCGAACGATAGGATCATTCTCCTAGAGCTTTCCCGGTAGCTCCAACATATTCAAATGATCTTCAGCCAGAAACACGTAGCAGGGATCCCTTATCCCATGACCCTCGACCAGGGCCTATATCAACTGCAAACATCGCAATGCACCGCCAACTCAGAAAAGGAACTCAAAGAATATAACTTTGAATGGTACACAGCTCGCCCACGGATGGACCCCCATGGCCATGTCAGGAAGGCGCTAGGACCGGCATATGCCCACCAGTACCATGTTGAAGATTTCTGGGCGGATTGTAAAGATGATAAGGAGGTCTGCAAGAGACACTACATGCGAATGACAATACGGTTTTTGAGGAGGGTGCAGCTGTTTCCGGTCCCTGATCAGCTTGAGGAGGATGAGTCCACCCTTGTACACCCAAGGTACCCTACGGTTGCCAACCTGGCAATCCCCTCCATCGACTGGGACGAGCAAGAGGTTGAGGACCTGGATATTATCATGAAGCCAATTATAGCTCGCACTAAGGAGTGGGTTGATGGGCAGGTGGCACAACTGGAGCAACAGGGGGTCACTTTAACATATGAAGCGCTCAAAAGCGAACCAAGCACCATGGAGGACATGGCCGCCTCTCCATCAGCTGGCGAGACTTCCAAGTCTCCCCCCATCACCAGGTCCCAGAAGAGAAAAGAAGCAGAAACGACACAGTCTGCGGACCCAAAAGAACAAGCAACAAAGGATACGGGAGGCTCATCTCCCAAGAAGCTTAAAAGGATAGTGGTCACGACAGAGGCGCAGCCTCCATTGCTCCTTCCTCCCTCGACTGGTGTGCTGCCCACCTCTCAGGCTGCAGCCGCCTCATCTCCACAAGCGGTGGACATTTTAGTCCACCTTGCCTCTTCACCCCCGGCCGGGTCCATAATCAATATTGACTCTTCCTCCAGCATGACCACTTCCCCTTCCTCTGCTGCTGCCATGTCACCCATCACCTCCCTGCCTCTGGCAATGATAGCATCGCCTGTTCCCCTTTCTAGCATGCCCGAGGCTATTACACAGCACCTGCAGAGTCTTCCTCCTGAGCTCTCGTAGATTTTAATGGACCCTGCTCTCCAGGCTGCCCTCGCCCAAGCCCTCGCAATAGCTCAGCCTTCGCAACCGCCAACGGGTCCGCCGGCCATGGAGGCCACAATGCAGATTTTCAAAGAGATGGAGGAGCTGGAACAGGAGGCTTCGAAGCCTATCGAGGAGGAGGCCGATGATTATCATGAACAACCTGAATATGAGCATAGAACCATCGATAAGGTTGCCTATGAGGAAGAGGAGACATGCTCTTCCGAGAGCGGGGATGGAGAGGATGGCTCAGGCACCAAGGAAATTATTTGGGTTTTTGATGATGACGTTGAAAAAGAGTTGGCTCAGCAGCCAAAGGATGTTGGAGAAGAGGCAGAACAGTCGCCACGTGGTAAGGAGGGACAGCCGCAAGAAGAGCAACCCAAAAGAGATATCACTGAGGCTGAGACCCACATTGTGAAGAGCCCAGAACCCGAAGCCACTGAAGAAAAGAAAGAAGAAGAGGCAACAAAAGAAGATCCCACCAAGATATTGACCACCAAGGCACCCGTTAAACACCTCGTGTTTTATCAGGACTCTGACGAGGAGGAGGATGCTGCTAGGGAAAAGGAAGAGCTTCAAAAGGAAAAGGAGGCAAAAGTCTTGCCTTTGACTGAGACGGGTGAAGGCAGCCATGATACACCCAAGGATAAATCTGTTATGCCTGATTGGCTGGAGAAGCAGCTTGAAAAGACTACTCCTGTTCTGAGCGACCTAAGGTCGAGATTGGAAGCCATCTTGGCTCGATCCCTGACCGTAACAAAGAAGGAGAAGAAGCCTAAGGTCCGTTCCCGGATAACCATGGACGCTTCTGGCTCCCGGGCTGCACAAGTAGCAACGCCAACTGTTGGCAAGGCCGGAGTAAGCTATAATATCTCCATGATCGACCTAGGGACAGCCACCAGGGAACAGAAGGTCGGACATCTGGAGGAGTCAGTGGCCACGGTGGTGCATCTGATTAAACAGGACAAGATCACCAAGGACGAGCTAAAGGCGTAGGTTGCTGCCCTGACCAATTATATTCAGTAGTGGTCCTCAGTAGATGATCTGCCTACTACCTCTACAATTTCACCGCAACTGCTCTCCAAGGAACAGATAGATAAGCTAGAGAGGAGGAAAAACTTGGAGAAGACCAAGGAGGACTGGTTCCAGTAGGTTGCGAGTGTCGGAAACGTAGGAATCGGCTTGGCTGTGCAGATAGCCAATAAGTTCCTGGACCTGGTTCAATCCTTGGAAAACACAAAGAAACTCTGCACCAACTTCCCGGCGATCTACGACTCTGCCTTCCCGAAGGTTGAAGCCATCCTTCAAATGCCAGAAAGCACGTGGGAAGAAAAGCTAGAACTGAAGAAGGAGGATCACTGGTTGGTAGACATATGGCGCAGAGACCTCATCAACCGAAAAGAAAGGATGGAGCAGATCCAGAATAGGGTGGATCCAGATATTGCATGGATCAAAGAAATCCGAGCAGATTGCACCGAGTACCTTAAGCTGATAACGGGCCATGATATGCCCACAGTGCAATTGGATGCAGAAAAGGTCAGATCATACTTTGAGGAAAAGATGAAGGACGGGACAGCCGGAGATATCACAACGGACTTCCTGAGTTTTGCTGCCCGTGCCTTCGATAGATCAGAGCTATTCAGAGATCAGGGCTCAAAGTATGATGAGGACTGGAAGCGGCTGGAAGACAACGCCAAAGAATGGAGCTACCAGGTGTTGAGATGCGAAATCCTCGAGGTAGACAAGCTCCAGGCCGTAATCCTCAAGTACATAGAGCACGCAGTCTTCGAGGAGCAACAAGATAGCCCATCCAAGGAAGAGGACCTCCCAGAAGAGTAGCTACAGCCAAAGGAATAGCAATTAGCTACAGGACGAAAAGGCAAATAGTGTCATCCACTAGATGACGAAATAGGGAAAAGACAAAAGATGTTTTAAAATTGTAAATCTATTTGGGGGTAGGTGAAACCCTATTTTGTAATGAATTTTGGCCATTCATTTGACTTTTGAAAAGCTATAAATAGAGCACTCCCCTCATTTGCAAAAGTGGGAGTTGAGTTGTTGTAAAGACATGCTGCTGAAATTTATGAGAAATAGCATTGACTTGGTGCATTTCCTTGTTTTCTCTTATGTCAATTGATTCACTTCTCCAATATTAGATGTTTAGTTTAGATCTCTTTGCTATTTAGTTAGCTGTTCATGTTATTTGGATAATCTTAGGAATGCTGTTGGCTATTTATGAAAATTCCTGCTTTGTTGATGATCCCTTAGTCCATACTTTTTGCTGTTTGCTAAAGGTAGATAGCTGTGCAAAGTTAGCCTGGACTTGATTAAAGCTTCCCAAACACTTATCTTTAGTTCATGCATGTATGTGGTGGATGGAGGATAAAAATCTGCAGCCCTTAGAAGATAGCACAATTTCCATGATACTGTGAAATCCCTGGTTAAGTGGGATATTGTTTTAAGGAATTGTCCATTGCAGGAACTCCATTATCACTGTTCGCGGCAAGCTTTAGGCTTAGGAACTTTTCATCCCCTTCGCTCTTTTTTCACTTTTCTTTAGAAACTGAACAATACCAAGGTTCATTGCACCTTATAAAGCCAAAACTAACAACCAGATGGAGTTTGAGACTACTGTTTGAACCTACAGCCAATACATAACTGCTTTCATGCTAAAAACTCCCTTTTTGAAGATCCAACTTCATGTTTTGTGCCCATACTTTGTATTTCTGTAAGACCGCCTTGTGATTCCAGCAAATCACATCAAACGACTGAGGTATCTAAGCACTGTCATGACCTGACATCCGAGAGACCTTGGGATAGTGTTCTGCAATCCGATTGTGGAAGATTGTCTTTCAAGAGAGGTAGTGCACCTACGCACTGCCTGTGTTGAGAAGTGCATAAAAACACCATCAACACTATTGAGAACTAGCAATGGAAGAAAAGATGCATAACTAACTCTTCATCTTGCTTACATAGAATGCATCTATTGACAAGCTGAAATCCTCTCCTTACCATATTATCAATGGTTAGAATTCTTCCATGCGAAGCTACCAACCAAAAATAGTTAACTTTTGGCATAAGATTTACAATCCACACTTTATCCTAGTGGAGGTCTCTACAGTCAGTTAGGGGTTTCACCAATTCATTATAATCCTGTTTAACTTAGAAACAACTTGAAAAATTCCCATTCCACACTCATTCATCTTCCCTTTCAATGGAAAACAATTTCACCTCCCCTATGAGGCTGTGTAACCTTTGCATAATCAGCTCCCAGTTAATCTGTCTCTGACCTCTCAAATTGACACTCATTAATAGTATGTTGAACTCCTTCCATTTAGGTTCTTCCACCTCCCAATTGATATAGTCCATCACCTTTTTATGACATAACCTTTTCGATCTTTGTTTAAGGGGATTGAAGCCTTCTATGGAGGAGAGAGGGGAAGCCTTAGTCTAGGGGTCTTTCCAAAAATCAGTGTCTTTTCCATTACCAATCTTCTTTCTCACTCCCAATTTTAAAACATTTTTTAATTTGATAAGATGGTTCCAGAGAATAGACCCACTAGGATGATGAAAAGTAGATAGGAAGTAGATAGGATCTCTACTCTTTAGATATTTAGCTTGAAAAATATTCACCCAATCCTTAGACCCTTCCAAGAGGTTCCATCCCACCTTAGCAGTTAGGGATTTGTTAAGTAGTTTGATTCTCCTTACCCCCAACCCTCCAACATTTTTAGGAGTGCACACTTTCTCCCAACTAACCAGAGACAACTTGTTTTTCTCTTCTGTTCCTAACCACATAAATCTTCTTTGAATCTGTTCTATTTTTTCCCCTATGAAAGCCGAGATTTTGAAGAGGGACAAATAGTAGATCAAGATATTCTATAGGGAGGCTTTTAGCAATTGAATTTTCCCAGCTAAGATTAAAATTTTACCCTTCCAACCCACCAACTTCTTTTGAACTCTCTCAATTAATGGTTCCAATAATTGTTTTCCAACTTTCTAGATATCAGAGGTAGCCCAAGGTAGGCAGCAGGTAATACAACTTCTTGAGAAACCAAAATCCTCACCACTCTTTCCTTCACTAATTAGTTAGTATTGAAGAAGTATATCTTGCTTTTTTCACAATTAAAATGCCGACCAAAGATAGAAGCATAGTCATTTAGAATAGATTTCCAAAGGCTAGCTTCCCCCACTGAGGCTTCACCAAACATGATTCTATCATCCATAAACTGTTGGTGAGAGTTAGGCATAAGAGATGAAGTAGAGATTTAACTCCTTTAAGGGCCTTAGAATCAATTAGATTTTGTATATTCCTTCCTAGGACCTCAACAACTATTATGAAAAGATAGGGGGAGAGGTGATCTTGCTTCAGGCCATGACCACTTGAGAAGAAACCCTAGGGGACACCATTAACCAGAACCGAGCACATAGGGGAGGTAACACAAGTAGTGAGAAACTTTAGGAATTTTCCCTCAAACCCAAATTTCCTAAGAAAAAAAAAGAGAAATGACTAGGAGACTCTATCATAAGCCTTAAAGATTGTAAACATTGATTTTGGCTTCCAAGTTTATCTCTAGCACTTCTAGGATTTTTAACCTAAAAGGAGAAATATGGGCCAAAATGCAATGCAAAAATTCAAAGATTAATGCAAGGATGGATGAAATATGTCTAAATAAGCTGATCTAAATTTAGAAAACTAATTAAAGCTATTGATTATTAATTCAAAACTATTGAAATGCAAGTTGTTGGAAAATACATTGTGATATGCAAAAACAACTAGAAATGAAGGTAAATTGTAACAAAAATTGATGAAACTGAAGGTGTGCACTTGGAAATTGAAAGAAGATGGAATGAAGGTCTAGAATCCTAAAAAAATTGATGCAGAAGTGAACTGGGACACTTGTGCCAATCTGGTTGACTTAGTCCTAGATTTGGAAAAACTGCCCTGGAGCTTGTTTCAACCAAATGGGTGTCCAAATCTACAAAAACCAATTTTCAGGCCTGGTAGTGGGACTAATTTTCCATTAGTGGAAAATTAGTCCACTTCTATATTTCTGAAAATTGGAAACTTGGGGAAACAAAAACCCTTGGTCTACACTTTGATTCTTTACAGGTGTCTGCTTTTGAAACTTTTATTTTCAGGCTTGAAAGTGACTTTTAGTGGATATTTTGGCTTTACAAGCAAGGAGAGGTCTTCAAAAAATCTCCAACCTAATCTTCAATGATTTTCAAACCCTCAAAGTATCTAAATCTGTAAACACACAAGGAAAGAGAAAGAAATGGTGAATGTTAAGGCATGGGGGTTTGCCTTGGTCAAACCCCTTTTTAGGTAATTAAACAAAAATGAAGAAATAATGTAATGAAGCATGAAATAATGGATTTAATACCTTTCTATGATGATTTATCTTGAATTTCTATAACAAAAGATGAAGGATATGCCCTTGAATGTTTGAAAAATGCTATCTTGATGACTTGAAATGATAAAACCCTATCTTGCTTGACTTGAGAACATGATGAGTGATGAATGAATGATGATGGGTTATGAATTAGGGTTTAGAGACTTGTATTTATAGGAAATCCACCTAATTTTCTTGTTAAATTGATCCCCAAGGCTAACATGAAGGAAAAATAAACTTAAATTGCAAATTTTCCTGCTCAAAACTCAAAAATAACCCAAATGTGACTAATTTGCCACTTTGGGTGACTTAGTCCCACTTGGAAGGGACTCATTTGCCTAGATGGGTAACTTAGTCCCAGAGGGGCCCTTTTTCCAGCTGGATTGTTGGGGAATGAAGAATTTTAGTTCTTATTGTAGACATCCAAATTTGGACAGTTAATTTATCCAAATTTATCACTTTTCATCTAAACATCCTCCTATCCGAGTTAATTAAGTAATATTACTATTATTTAATTAATATCTTTAATTCTGCCAAATCCTAAGGTATTTAATTAATAATTAAATACCTTACCCTCCTTAATCCTCTTTTCATCAAATAAATTAAATAAATATTACATTTATTTAATTCCTCACATGTCATTTTCATCTAATCCTAATCCATTTCCTAATCTCTTTATTAAGGATGTGCACATGCCTAATCCTTGATTAGGATGTGTCACATCCTCCAACTTTTGCAAGTTGTCTTTTTAATCCTAATTAGCCCCTAATTATCCTCTAATTCTGATTAATTAAGCCTAATCATTCTCCAAGGAATTTTTAATTCCTTTTTATTCTTCCTAGATTCCCCTCTTTTATATGTGAATTTTTAATTCACATTCCATCCTTCCAAGGCTTCTAGAACCTTGGACTTGTCACAATCTCCACATGTGACCAACCTTGGACTTGTCACAATCTCCACATGTGACCAAGTCCCACCTTTTTGGAGCCCACCTTTTATCCTCTAGATCCTCCTAGGAATGTGAATTTTTAATTCACATTTATATCCCTAACCACCTTTCCTTTTCCCATGTAGATTTTTGAGGAATTCCAAAATTCTTCAAATGTCTTTTTCACTCCCACTTAGGGACAAGAAATCCCTTTTTAAGGAAATCTTCTCACTCCCCAAGGTGCATGTCCTTCCTCCACCTCATGTACCTTCTTGACACCTCACTTTCACCTCATCTTCTCTTGGCCACTTCACCCTCCACATGTCAAGATGCGAGGGCTTGTGGGTTCTCAACCCACCATAGCCCTTCATCTTGGCCTTGTTGGATGCATCTTGACCGTTGAATTCTCTAGAGAATTCAAATTCTCCTATAAATACCCCCTCCTCAAGGGAATTTTGGGGGAACACTTTGAATTTTCATAACTACATGCTGCTAATTTACATCCTCAGTCCTTTGCCATCATTTAGCCATCTCTCTTGATCATATTGCACATTGAATCTTGCATTTTAGTCATTCAATCCATCATCTAAGGAGCACACAAATCATTCCAAGCAAGGGCCAATCAAAGAGATATCAACAACAAGGAAGGTGAAACTATTCGTATTTCATTTTATTTCATTTTCCTTTTTCGTTGTATCACTCTTTTGGCTAATCTTGAGGTGTCCTTGGTATTTTGTCATTTACATTTCTTAGTTATTTTGCACATTTAGAGCAGGATACATTCCAAGGTATCACACTTATATTGATTTCATTAGGTATTTGATCAAATTATGCCTTGGGATGCACAATGTGGGGCCATAGGGGCCTATTAATGATGATGTAAAGGTCAATTAGGGCTTGGGACACAAAGTTAATGTGGAAATGTGGTTAAATACACTTTACATCATTAAAATGAGGTCCACAACCTAGAAAGACACAACATCTAATGTGAATGTGTAAGACACATTACAACACTAGATTAGAGTTAAGTTTAATTCACAAGCATTCTAGATTGATGTAATAATGCAATTAAATACATTTTATAACATTGAATTAGGGGAAAGATAGGTCCATTAAGTCTAGAGAAGTGTGAAAGTCATTTACAACACTTTACAACACCTTCACAAGACGTCTTTAAATGCAATTTATTCAGTTTGCAAGGGTCCAAGACCTAGTGTGGATGTGTAAAACACATCAAAACATAAAATCAAGGCCTCATTAAGTCCAATTTGTTGTTAATTATTCCCATATCAAGCAAGAAAAAAGGGATGCTTTTTCTGTGTCCACAAAGATATCATTTTTCAAGGCCATCTTAGGGTTTTTACTATGATCCATAGAGTGAAGGATTTAATGGGTAGAGATAACAACATCTAAAATGTTTCTTCCATGGAAAAATCCTTTCTGGTTCGAGGCAATCATTTTGCATAAAACAACTTTAAGTCTGAACACAAGGAGCTTTGAAAATTTTATAGACAATATTACAAAGGCTAATGGGTCTAAAATCCTTAATAGAAGAGGCTTCATCATTCTTGGGGATAAGGGCAATAAAGGTGGCATTCAATTGGTTTAGGAGCCTTCCCGACTTGAAGAAATCTCTAGCAGCATTGAATAAGTTAGTTTTAACAATATCCCAATAATTTCAAAAAAATCCATGAGGGAACCCATTAGGTCTAGGAGCTTTATAAGCCCCAGATGAAAAAATGACCTATTTAACTTCCCCCATAGAAACAACATTAGACATATTGTTTAAGTCTTGTTTAGATATAACTTTAGGATCACTTCAAGGAAATCATCATGTACTTGATTAGCATCACATTGGGCATTCTAGAAGGAGGAAAAGAAGTTAACAACTTCCTCAACAATTCTTTTTTCAATCGAAACCATGGTACCATCTTCTTTCTTTAGTGATCTAATCCTGTTCCCACTTTTGCGTTTCAAGGTAGATTGATGGAAGAATTTAGTGTTGTGGTCTCCTTCAGTAAGCCATTAGACCCAAGACTTTTGTTTCCAAAAAAATTCCTCCTTTTTATTGACCTTAAACTGGATTGTGATCTTAGGTCACGTTCCTTATTGTATATCTCATCATCCACCAGGGCAACTTCCATTTTGTCCTAAACATCCTTTAAGCTGTTTCCCAATGATTTATTTATTTCAAAGATGTTACCAAAGGTAACTTTATTCCATCCTTTCACTCTCTGCTTGATTCTTCTTAGCTTCTTCACCAAGTAGAACATGGGGGTGCCTCCCGTGGGTTCATCCCATGAAATTTTTCATTAAAAAAACAAAGTCTGGATGAAGGCTCCACATGAATTTAAATCTAAAAGGGAAAGGGCCATTGTTGTGATAAAAAAATATTTTAAGCACAATAGCATTACATGGTCAAATCCTGATCTTGGGAGAGTAGAGATAGAAAAATTGAGAGATGTTCCAATTAGAAGAGATGAGAAACCTATCCTGCTTTACTTGACTTAGTTGGTTACCCATCCTTCTATTTGACTATGTGAATTTGGAGCCCTAGAGAGGGATATCAAAAATCCTAGTAGAATTTAAGAAACCAGCCAACTCCATCATACTATCAGTGTAGTCATCCAACACCCCCCACCCTAAATTTTTAGAGGGAAGAAGGGGGGAGTTGAAGTCACCTCCCAACATCCAATAGTCATCATGTTTACTTTTAATAACATCATTCAGATACTCCCAAAGCTGCAATTTGTCCCTACACGAATTGGGGGCATAGATATTGATTAAGTTCCATTTATCATGAGAAGCAAGACCTTCCAAAGAAACCATCAGTCTATTCCTTCCAGCAAAGCCCAAAGTTCATTTGAATTTTGAGGGATTCCAAAGAGTAAAAATACCCCCTGAAGCTCCTTCTACCTCATTGACATAGTAATTCACACTTGGTCAAATTTTCAAAATCACCTTGTCAAAGGTCTCCTTCTTTATTTTGGTTTCTTGAAGGAGAAAAACATCCAGTTTATTGTCTAGAATATATGTTTTAACCAAAAATTATATATAAGGGCTATTAAGGCCCCTAATATTCTATGAAAGAAACTTTATTAAGGAAACAAAACAGGTAGAGAAACACCAAAAGGCCCAAAAAAAAGTAGCTAAAGCTACTTCTTTTTGGACTTTGATCCTCTGATCGAGTCTAAGGTTCTTTATTTACCGGTAGCCACATCCCTCATAGTATCTTTGTTCCTTGATTCCTTTTGGGAAGGTTTTCCAACCTTATTTCCCCCACCAACATTTGGCTTCTTTTTCTTTTGACTTATTTGGAGCTTGTAACTAGTCATCTTCATTTTCTCTATCATTGGGGTGAGGGGGAAATCCCAACATGGCCAAGGATTCACTCAAGTTACCATCCTCCTGAGATAGAAATGACATGTCCCCCAGGGACAAAGTAGGGCCTTAAGACACAAATTCTCCTTCTTCCAACTCTATCCCTTCTTTAGCATCAAGAACATCTTACTTAGGAGTCAGAATATTGGCTTGCTTATGGAGAACTCCCTTTTTTTCAACCAGATTAACTATAGGCCTTTCCTCCTTCATAATAGGATTCACATCTTTGAGGAAACTTGGGGTAGGAAAGCTTTCGATAGGGGAAACATTCATGAAGTTCAAACTATCCAAAGCACTAGAAAAAACAAGAGGCTCAGTGGGGACAACAACCAAGCCACTTGAAGGAGCAACCACCTTAGGGGGGACAACTACCACTAGAACATAAGAAACTTCAGGAGGGCAAGTATAAAAGACAACCTCAGAGGTCTTAGACACCTACTCAAAAAGATATTGCAAGGAAACATTGGGTCCCTTACCTGGCCTTTTATCACATAAATTAATAAGGTGACCAAATTTCTTGCAAAGTTGGAAAAATTGACGAGAATTTTCATATTCAAGGGGTTGGGACCAGTTACCAAATTTTGACTTAAGAAGAATAGAGGTTGGAAGAACCGTGTTAACAACAACATTAACACAAATACGAGCATAAAGTAGTCTAGAATTTTCTTGCGTGATCTTGTCAATCACTAAGAGGCTACCAAAAGAATTAGCCGTAGCCCCCAAGTTAGTAGAAGGATCAAAAATCAGTTTCCACTTACATAGGGAAAGGAAGTTCTTAAAGCTAACATCAAAGGCCCAGGGACCACCCGTTAACACCTTTAGCATATCTTCATAAACCATAAAGGAGAAAAGGAAGATACCTCTAGGCATAACATTAATAGAGACACTACCTTTAGGATTTCATGCTGAGGTTTCCCATAGGCATACCTGTTCAATATTCGGATGATAGGCCAAAAACTTACCAACTAACCCCAGCTTAAGGCCGTCCATAGCCTTCAACATCAAAGCTTCAGGGACATTGACTTCCTTTCCAGTCACAAAGCAGGAAGCAGACTTCAAAAACTTTTTACCCATAGTTGGAAAGCTAACACCCACTAGTTTTTCCACATAAGCAGTCAGTTCTTCTTTAGAGAAGAAAGAGTCTAACCCAAGAGAAGGGGATAGAGGTGACTTTCCAGAAATATCCCTAGTCCTTCCCCCAAAAGAAAGGAAGAAGGTATGAGGATGAAAATTCAAATGGGAAACAACAACACTGGTAGCTGCCAATGCAGACACAATGCTAGACAAAGAGACAACATCCTTGGAATGGGGAACCTTCTTAGGTTCCCCGCCCAACCGACCCATGGGGTAGTCAAATTAGAGCAAGAACAAAAAGATTCAAAAACGGCTAGGGTGGCAAAGTTACAGAGCTAGAGCCGAGTGACTTGGAAAAATTTGACTAGTGTTTGTTAATATGAAAATGAAATATAAATTCCATAAATTGAAATATCCAAGCATAGAGATTTAAAACATATTGACAATGCAAATGAAAAATTTCAATTTTGAAATGTAAAAACCATCGGATTTAAAACATAAAGCGAAGAAAATGAATTTTTTCCATTTTCAAATATTCAAACAATTAGGGTTTTCAAATGCAATTTTATTTGTTTGATTTCAATTTAGGGTTTTCAAATACAATTCTTTTTTGTTTGATTTCAATTTAGGGTTTCAAAAAGCAATTAGGGTTTTCAAATGCAATTTTTTTGTTTGACATTTCAATTTAAGGTTTTCAAATGTAATTTTTTGTTTGATTTCAATTTAGGGTTTTCAAATGCAATTGCTTTTGTTTGATTCAATTTAGGGTTTCAAAAGGTAATTTTTTTGGTTTTCAAAGGTAAATTTTTTTCTTTGTTTACAATTTAAGGTTGATTTTTTTGTTTCTTTTCAATATTTGAGGGTTCATTTCGTGTTTTTTTTGATTTCTACAAATCACCATTTCTTTTATTACATGTAAATAAAAATGAAAAAAAATCAATAGAAATTGAAAAAATACAGACTAAAACCTATATTTGTATTAAAAAATTCAAAAAAAGTTGAAAAATGTAAAAAGAGGGGCTAGGCGATTTCCTGGAGGTTGATGTTTGTAGAGCTTCAATCGAGATCCCGTGCATAGGTGAAATTGATGAGTTTCATTGTTTTTAAAAATAAATACCACTACAAAACAAGATCTCATTTTTTACAAAATGGGATCTTGATTTTTACAAATCAGGATCCCATTTCCCGAAGGCTAGCTCAGGACACCATTACTAAGTGGGATCTTGTTTAGATTTTAGGCTCGGGACCCCGAACCTAAACGTGATCCCGTTTATTAAAAAATGGGATCCTATTTTGTTGAAGCCGATTTCGGGTTTTTCGCTAAGGATAAAACTTCCATGTTTCATGGACTCATCTTCTTGCATTTACCGTTATGTTTAGGCATTAATTATTGTCAGGTTTCCCCTTCAAAAAATGTAATTAATTAGGCTTATAAATGAACTAAAGGGATAATTAAGGTATAATAAAGCTCAATTAATGAAGAGGGCCCAAATAAGTGTGTAAATGTAAAGAGGTACATTTAACAACACTAAATTAAGGCATTATTAAGTCCATTTTAATTAGGAGGGCCTAAAAAAGTGAGAAAATGTAAAGGGTTAAATTTTTCCACACCACATCAATTATATCTTTATTGCACATATTTGTATTGGCAACTTTCCAAGATTTCCATAGACTCTTAAAGACCATAGATCCTGCAAGAACCATTGGAAAATTATTGGCTACAAGGTCATTGAAAGAGAGTGATTTATAGGACTTGGCCTATTTTGGGACTGCCATTTGAATATTGTTTCTTATCAGAACCTTCCAAGGTTCACCTCCTTGTAAAGAGTTAATGATCCACTTAGCTACAAGAGCCATTCCATGTAATTTTAGATCCTTTAGTCCCAACCCTCCACTAGCTTTGTCTACACAAAACCATTCCCATTTTACTGAGTGTTGTTTCTTTTTCCCTTATCATCTGACCAAAGGAAACTCTTGATTATTTTTTGGATTTCATTTATTTGGTAGCCACTGCAGAGACATATAGAGGAATAGTAGGGATTATATGATGCTAGGATTTTCTGACACACTTGCATTCCTCCTGCTAATGAGAGATAGTGTTTGTCCCATTTCACCAACTTATTCTCTATCTTCTCCTTTATCCAATGCCACATGTCTTTTAGGCATGGATTTATAGAAAATGGGATCCCAACGTACCTCACTTGTTTAGAGGGACCTCACCATTGGAACTCAAAGTTGTTCATCTACTTTGGAGGGATATCTTGCCATCCTAACAAAATAGACTTAGTTTTGGAGATCTTAGCCCTTGAGGCTTGGAAAGAGAAATTCAAATTTATCATTAAGGATTATATTTCCTTCTCTTCTAATTCTAGGAAAATAGCAATATCATTTGCAAACTGTAAATTTAACAATGCATCCTTGTTTGGGAGGGAGATACCTCTAACCTTAGGGGAGGTTGAGATTTCTCTTAATAGGTATAAGATTGCATCAACAATAATTACAAATAGGACAGGGGCAAGAGGACACCCCTACTTGATTGATCTCTCCAACAAGAATTCTTTAGTCAAAGAGCTATTGATTTCAATTTGAGCATTAGCATCCTTCAAAAGAGTTCTGACCCAGTGGAAAAATCTATTTGGAAAGCGAAAATCTTTTAATATTAAGAGCAAAAATTCCCACTCCACTCTATCATAAGCTTTTTCAAAATCTAAAAGAAACATAACAACCTTTTGGTCAAAGAGATTGGCCCAATTCATGGTCTCCCAACTGGTTATCAATTTTTCCAAAATATATTTTCCTTTTATAAAACTAATTTGAGTGATCCTTATGAATTCTGGGAGAATATTTATCAACCTATTAGCTAAAGCTTTGGCCAATATCTTATATGAGACATTCAATAATGTAATAGAATAGGTGGTTCTTTAGGTATTTTCACTCGTTTTAAAAAATAAATTCAAATATTTGTAGCTTCTAACCATTCAATTAGTAAAGCATGGCCTAATCTATCAAAAAATGCCTTTAGCTACAAGAATTTAAAAATCAACTTTCAAAATTTCTTTGATCTGTGGGAGGTTGTGTTGTCGAGTTCAGAGATCTACTTTGAATTTTTTTATCAACCTCTTCACTAAATCAAAGTCTTCATTGAACCTATTATATAAGTTTATTACTCAATCAATAATATTTGACTCTTGATTTAGTAGGTAATCCATCAATTGTTGGTGGCTTTGGTGATACATTTCATCTCATCAATAGTAGAGATATTCTCACTAGAAATTGTTCAACTTGAACTCCTCCAATTCTTAGTTTTATAATATTTATCCATTATTCAAACAATAGTGGTAATAGGTGATTGTATATTTTCTATCTACCCAAATTAACCTAGAAATTCTAAAAAATAGAGGTTTACAAGTGTCTTTAATCGTTGTCCATCGATAAAGAAGCAAATTTTATAATTCTTGGTCCATGTGCACTGATGAAGATAGAAGAAATAGTTTTGAATTTATCATGTTAAGGAAGTTTCTCAAGAAGTGATGAGATGACAAAGAAGACATTATCAAGAGGCTTGGAAACTCATCTAGATGGAGGAAGTTCATTTATTTGGATGATTTCTCTTGATTGTGAAAATATCTAGAATGTTGAACATTTTATACATGAATATACATAGAGGGAGAACGGGTTTGTTTAGGAGAAAGGAGTGGAGTTTGGTTGTAAAACATATGATTCTCAAGAGCATACTGGAATTTTGAGGTGAACTATGGGGAGTTACGAACTTCTAAGGGGAAGCATACCTATTTGAAGGAATAGGGGTGGCATGTTCTTGAGTGGGATTCACATAGGGTGGATGAGGAAGCCAATGAATTTGTGAAGAGATGAGAATCTTAGAAGATATTTCCCATATAATCTTCTCAGGCTAATCTCTAACTTTTAAAGTGAACTTTATTTTCTTCTTGCTTTGAATTTGTTCTCCTTCCTCTTCATCCTCTAGTCCATGCTCAATATTAGGGATATTCATAGTTGGAAAGGATGCTACTTATGTAATTGGCTACTCTTCAATTGTTGTTCCTTCCTAATGTTATAAGGGACTTGGGAAAATTTATCACCTTTTTGTGTCTCCCTCTTGCCTAAGTTGAGATCCTTTATCTTAGTGTTCAACCAAGTTAAATTCCTATCAATGAATTCTTGGCTTATTTGGTATTTCCTCCAAGGAATTCTATTTCTTCCATAGACCAATTCATCTTTGGGATAGAGAGGTTGGAAATCTCTCTCTTATTATTGTAGATTGGGTCAAGTACATCTCTATCATTGCAACATACATTGAAGGTATCATTAATGATGGATGTAAGGGTGTAAATTTATGACATTGAAAATTGACAATATGATAATCCCCTTTACAACTATCCCATATTTTATAGCAAGTACATTTGACATCTATCATTGTTATTATCAAAATCACTCTTAATATGAAGCTGAAGTCTAAACATGTTAACAAGTATCATTTCTCAATAATAACTTGAGAGTAAAATTGTTATTGATTATTTGACCAATAAATATAAGAATGAGATTTATCATAAATGAATTTCTGGCCCTTTAAAGTTTACCAAAACCACCCCCGGCATCACATATGCCATGAACACAACAATGTAAGGCGAGCAATGACAATTGACATTTGTCTCTCGATTAGCATTTCCAAATCATTCTTTTTACATTTCCCAAAAATATCCACATTTTAAGTATCGAGGTATGAAAGAAATTGCACTGTAAGCCCACTTAAAGCGAAGGCTTTGCCAGTAGCCCAATATGCCTTCAACATACCCACTAAATCCCATAAAATGAAACAAAGAAAAGGCAGAGATGCCTATTAATATTCTCAACTCTTTCAGGCCAAAATCCATTTCTATGCCAGCACTCAACAGAAATAACAGCAGGGATTGTAATATTTTACAACTGGGAAATCGTGGATTTTTCGTTCCAAATGTTCAATCTATATGTTAGTCTTTCATAAACTTCACGGATTTTATTCGGGAGGCATTTTCCATTGTTTTAAGAAAGAAAACAATTGGCATTTTGGTCCGTAAAAATAAGCCTCCGCTCCTTCCTCGTGCTCCGGCACCGATCTAGTCAGCAGTATAATGAATGTCATTTCTTTTATTGATTTATTTTCATTACTCTCTGGACCTTTGAAGCGTTTGGCATGTTTCAGATTCAAGTGTCAAATTTGCTTGGCGATGGTCAAAGAAACGTCAAATTTCAGGTGAAGCATAAAAAAGATGACAGTCAAAGTGGACCCCAAATTTAGCAACAAGATAATTCGACCGTGTGACGGTTAATGAACGTCAATTTTGTCTTGAGTAACGAATAGTGACTGTCAATGTCAAATTGAACTTATACCTATTAATTAAGACGGTCGGTCCAATGGACGTCAAATTGATTACTCGAGCTTGCAGAACGTGACAACTAAATAAACATTTACTAACCTTGCTGAACAGGACGGCCAAATGATGTTCAAATTTATTTCCATGACATGGTGGACTGTGATGGTCATATGAACGTCACACTTTTTATAACCATTTGCATACGTAAAGACCAAACGACTGTCAAATTTATCTAAAATAAATCCAAGCTGTGGCTGTCAAATCGGCGTCAAATTTCGATGGTAATATTGTCTAATGAAAGTCAACTTGAGTAATTTTTTTCTGTGATATGACGTTCATGTGGGTGTCAAATTTAATTATAAAAAGCAGTCTGACATTTGTATAGCCGCTAATTTCAGTATAACTATATAATTGGAGTTGACCGTCAAATGAATGTCAATTTGAACGATGCCAATTTTATGGTGATGGTCAAATGGACGTCAAAATTAGAAATCTAAATTTGGATAAGGGCAGTCAAACAGCCGTCAAAATTAGAAGATGGAAATTTTGAATAGTTGATGGTCAAAATTTACATTTAAATTGTGTACGGTGACGGTCAGATCAACGTCAAATCTAGGCAGCAGTCGGGACGTTGGAAGAAAAGAACGGCGGCAGTTTTAAAAAATGAAGTGCTTTCAAAGTCAGCAATTCACTGTGATGGAAAATTAATTGCATTAATATTTTTCATGGCAGTGAATTACTCGCCGTGAATTGTCCTTCCGTAAATTTTCCATAATCCTGAATTACTGAAGTTTGAATTTTCCGTCGTAAATTGCTGACGGTGAATTTTCCTAAACCCGCTTTCAAAAGAAGCCGCATGTTTGTAGTTACAACATTGGCAATAATGTCACAGCTTTTCAATCCTCAGCAGCTCATTAGATTTTCAAACTACGTAGACGTCTAAGGGTTAGCAATGACTTCACAATAATCCTGATATTAAAGACATTAGGTTTTCAAAATTTCATAACTTTTTCCTATCAATATGAAAGAAGAGCACTATAAAGATGAATATCTTCTTTCCAACTAATTACATTCCCACTCCATAATAATGTTCAGTCTCGGCAGCTTTCAATCCACTTCCATTAGATTTGACTTCTTGTCAGTCTCTTCGCTAACAAATTCCCAAAACATAAAGGGACCAAATTCAATATGAACATTCTATGATTATTGAGTTCAGGGCTTGGATGTAAAGGATTCTGCCTGCATGGCTACTCATTCTGAATGATTGAACATTCCTGTTAAATCTAAAAGGTTTTGCAATGATTGACAGTCACGAGTCTAAATTTTGAAGAATAGAAGATAAAACATTAAAAAATGTTGTTTTAAGAAAATGTTTGAAGAAGACGAATGGGGATGATTGATTATCTGCCTTCTCATGTAATAGATAAGAGAGTGCAATCTCACATATTAATGTAATCTTCATACATTCCTTTTTTTGCAAAGATATACAACACACAAACATGTGGCTTCTCTCTGCAATTTCTTTTGCATCTTCATTAAAAAATATGGTATTTGTTAAGTATTCTAAACTTATTTCTACTTCGATTTGGAATTATAGCAATGTCAGATTGTAATTGGTGATTAATGTTTTGAATTTCAATCAATCAAAACTGATTATTTCTCTTATATATTATATTTGATTTTTTTCTAAAATAAAATGCATGATTTTTAACTTTTCTAATTTTTAAAATTATTTTTCTTGAATATCATTGACTAAACAAACTTAGGCTTGATGAGGACGGATTATGCCGATTGAGTATAACATTTTTTATTTTTATTGATATTTTTTGAGGCTTTTTTTTTGCCACTTCTCAATTAATGTTTGCACCTCGGAAGGTACAAGAATTATGGCAAAGTTAGAGTTAGAAATTGTTAATTTTTAATAATTATAATTATAGATATATTTCTATATATGTGGATGTGGAAATAAAGATGGTTTTGTTGGAAAATGTGGTTGTGTAGTTGAAAGAATTATAATTATAAAAAATTGTCATTGGTGCCCATTTTAATCCTCGTGTCGTGCAATTCTATATTGTTGCAACTACATGCACAACTGTCTTCCTCAAACCGTTCTTCTTCAACCCTCTATTGTGAATCATTTTTTAAAAAGTCCTTTGTTTCCTAAAACATTTTAATGACATGACTAGTATTTGGTTAATGGTTGGATGATTTAATATTAATCATAAAATTTTGATGATATAGAACTGACACAGTGAACATTGCATATTTTATATAACAATATCTTATGTTTGGGTTATAGGTTTTCATTTTCACCGATTGTATTTGTTTAGGGTGAGTAACCTCCTCATTGGATTTTTTATTCCATTGAACCTTTTTTAGATTTTTATGGCATCAAACCTTTTCTCTTGTCCAAACTTTGAATATATCAAGATGACAACTGATCCCCCAATTGGAAATGTTTTAAATGTAATGTGCAGAGGAGAGAAGTGTTGGGTTTGGTGAAGTCCAAATTGACAAGTTTCTCTCACAGATTGATTTTTCTAAATTATTGGAGTGGAGACTATTTTATAAATACAACTACTGGTTGAATATGTAATAATTGAGTATCAATAAAAGGGATTCCCCTACTTTGAGAGTGAATGTAGAAAAATTGCCAAAGCATTATAAAATTATGTTTCTTGTCTTGTTTTGAATTTTTCTATTTTTGATTTTGTTTCTTTGCTCATTTTAATATTAACAATTGGTATCAAAGCTTTGGGGAAAAAGATGTTTTGGAAATTGTGAAGAATTTCCAAGAAAATGGATATGGAAGCTTTGGATGATTGGGCCTGAGCTCTCATGTCTTGGTCTTGTGGCTCTGGAGAATTTTACGATGAAGCTACTCATCCTACTGAAGATTCACCATCATTTGATTTCGGGGCTGCTTGAATAAAGTTTCTTGATGAATTAGATGCTGAAGCTGAATTTGTTATGGAGGCTTTCATAGGCATGTTGGAATCTGATGGTGATCGCAGAAGAGGAGTTGATGGGGCTCCCTATGACGAGTACGAGTTTGAAGATAGGGTGCCTCAGGTAGAAGATTGGGCATCACGAAAGAAAAAAGTGTCGTTTGTAGAGATTGTTGATATTTTTATATTATGAGGAGGAGTATGACAATTTTAAGCAGAGTAATAAATGTAGAAAAAGGAAGCGATCTAAAAGGAGAAAGAAATCAAGAGAGGAAGAAGGGGCAGAGGAACCAGACGAGGGAAGTTCTGAAAGTGCTTTGTGGATTATTTTGGAGGAAAGTGAATCCCCATGTGATGGGGAGTATCATGGGCTTCAAAAAAAAATCCCATGCCCAAGCTTGTTCATGTAGAGGAAGACTTCTCTAAGGGAGAAGATGAACTCCAGGTGAGTGAAGATGAAGATGACCTTGTGGAAGAGGTCGAGGTAAAAAATCGAGAGGCTGAAATAATGGTTTATAATAATCCATTATTCGAGCCAGAAGGAGGAATGGTTTATAATAATCCATTATTCGACTCCTAGGAGGCAGATTATGATGCTGTTGCAGTTTGCTCCGAGAAAAGCATTGGCGACGGTGAGGAAATAAGCGATCTGTGGGTTACAGTATATCCTCTGGTTTATGCATCCAAGACAGTGGCATCTGGGGTTATTAAGGACCTGAAGAAGCTTTTTGGGAACCGCAGAGGCAATGATGAAGGCCCTACGGGTCCTTCCGAGTTTGATAATGCAAAGTTGATGGTTGGAGTTTTGGATGTGGTTTCACACCTTGTACCATTTTTTCTGGCACTGGTTTTTGCGGTGTGAATCAATTTGCTTTCGTTGGCAGATGTCCCTGGAGGGAGGCCAGAGTGGGCATTTGGGTCAATTACAACAATCCTTACGCTTTGGGATTGGATGGAATTTTCTGCAGCGTGAGAGAGCATTGTACGGGCTGTGGCTACCAATCTGTAGTTGCTGGACATTCATGTGCAGGTTTCTTTTTTTAGAAGATTGCTTCTTATGGTGAGAAATTTAAGAGCAGAATCAAATCGAATGCATGCTCTTACTTGCATTTGCCAGACAACTCTTTGTGTTGATCTTTTTACTAAGGAGAATGTACACAGAGGGAAAAAACCACATACTGGAGCTAATATTACTTCACTTTTTGAAGACCAGAGAATTAAAAAGGATCTAAACAATGTTACAAGTAATAGTTTGTTTAGAGAAGAATTGGTGGCTTCAGAAATTGCAACAAGCGTTAGAGATTGTGGATGCTTGTGTTCTAACTGCAGAGTCCACCAAGACTTGGATGGATGGGGCACGGGTTTGGACCAGTCCACAATAGCTCATCACTACCCTGCAAGAACCCAATGGTGTGATAAAACACTGCTTTCATTTGACCTGGATGAAGCGGTTTTTTAGAGAATGAAGAAAAAGATAGAGTTCGATGGGGATGATAGTGACAAAATTTACAGGTTGAGAAATTTCAGTGATACTTTTGTCAAGTTTCCCTCTTGACTATCGAAAAAGTTTTGTGGGATGTGTTTGCTAGGGTGGAGGTGTATGAGCATGTTGATAAATATGAAAAAGCATCCTTCCTTACTTTGATCAGAGCACTTGCCACTTTGTCCAGGGCTAAAACTGGGCGCACCCCTACAGATAAACGTGTGGTGAAGGATGGTGCGAATAAGACTACCGTTTTGGAGTGGTGCTTGCATTGGTTTGAGTGGGAGTGGTCGCATGATCAGGAAACTAAGCTTAAGTTTGCAAGTGTAGTATTTCAAGATATTTTTGACTATGATTTGATTCGACAAAGACTCATTCGGAGTGTGCTTGAATAGAGTTTGGTAAAATTAAAATCTACGATATTGCTATCAGGATTCAACCGTGTAGTTTCGAGTCAAACTCATTGACCCATGTTTAATGAGTAGCGGTTCAACATGAACCCATCTCTCATGATATCGAATGGTCCACTTAGCACTCATTGCATTGGTCCGTCCCGGGAGGTCACCCATCCCAGTACTGCTCCAGCTCAAGCGCGCTTAACCAAGGAGTTTTCTCCAAGGTTAAGCCCGCTTGAATTGTTACCCCATTTGCAAAACCTTTAGCAAGTGTTGTGCCTTATGAACCATTCATAATAGAGCCCCTTTAGCTCATCAATTGATAAGTAGGAGGTATTTTTCCACAGTGTGTCAAATTATGATATTGCTATCAGGATTCAACCGTGTAGTTTCGAGTCAAACTCATTGACTCATGTTTCATGAGTAGTGGTTCAACATGAACCCATCTCTCATGATATCGAATGGTCCACTTAGCACTCATTGCATCTAGGTGATGCTCACAGAGGTGAAGCAGGTGGTCAGGAGGTCACCCATTCGATATCATGAGAGATGGGTTCATGTTGAACCACTACTCATGAAACATGGGTCAATGAGTTTGACTCGAAACTACACGGTTGAATCCTGATAGCAATATCATAATTTGACACGCTGTGGAAAAATACCTCCTACTTATCAAAATTAAAATCTTCCCAGGGTCTAGTGTTGATGTAAATGCCTGCAGTGGGGGATATCTCTAGCAACTATTTGTTCTTCAAGTGGGAGGTTGTTGGGTTTGGTGAATCCCAAATTGGCAAGTTTCTCTCATAGATTGAATTTTCTAAATTATTAGAGTGGAGATTGTTTTATAAATACAACTACTGGTTGAATATGTAATTAATCAAGTATCAATAAAAGGGATTCCCCTACTTTGAGAGTGGATGTAGGCAAATTGCCGAACCACTATAAAATTGTGTTTCTTGTTTTGTTCTAAATTTTTCTATTTTTGATTTTGTTTCTTTGCTCATTTTAATATTAACAAGAAGGTTATGACATCTCTTGGTAAAGTAATTTTGATGGTCTAGTTGTTTGAAGTGTTGATATTAAATTCAAGTTGTACAACTAGCCTTGCATCCTATGTCACTGTTCAATAGCTGTCCCCAACAATATGAGATACAGAGTCTCTAAGAGTAAGCAACACCTCCATATGCCATATGGATGTCCCCTTTGTTAAAAATTACCTAATGTATGAACTAAAAGTTGATAAGAGAATATTAAGAGCTTTTTCTAAGTCAACAAATTATGTTGATTCTCTCAGAAATGGGACAATTGGCGTTGTTGATGAGATTTTGTATGTTTACATGCTCATGTTTGAACATTGTGGTGAGTTTGATATTGTAAGTCAACCATTCTACATGTGATAATTTGGATTTGTAAGTATTTATTCCAAGAGATTGTGCAATTCTTTTCTTTTGGTTTAAAATATACTCTAATTCTCTATACACTATGCCATAGTTATTTTCCAAAGGGCCTCCAATGGTTCCAGAACTGACATTTGCAGTCTTGAATGTTACTCAAAATAAGACAAAGCTAGACCCAATTCGAAGACCCTGGTTTCATTTAGATTCTTGCAATGATGAAAACAATGATTTTTCTCAAGGACATGGTGGTAATGACATTGGGAAAATGAGCCAAAAAACTTTTTGGGGTTTATTCATTATCTCAACAGTTATATATTATGCATTATTGTTTTCCAATTTGGGTAATAAGTTTTGTAAAGGAAAAATAAGTAGGGCAATGACAGTGAAAGTTTTGTCCATGCCTCAAGGGAACCCTGTGCCTGTAATTCAATTAGTAGCTCTAGATTCAAATCTATTTTGTTCACAACATCATATTGATATTAATGTAAATTCATCTTCACATAATGTGAACCACCAACAAATGACTAGCACAACTTTAGCTTCTCATGTTGTGTGGAGGACTTACAACTTTAGCTTTTCATAACCGCAACATCAATAAAGGAAAAAAATTCACTCAACTTAATCTTATGAAGCCCCATATCACACAAGTTTGATAGTGGGGATTATCCCATACAAATTTTAAAACTAATTTATAAAATTGAAAAAATATAATGAAAAATAAGAAAATTTTCATGCTAATGGTCAGTCCTATGCATTTGATCCTTTATGTGGGAGTGATCTATAATTTTTTTAACTATTAGTTTTATATCTTTTAAAAAAAAGGAATTCACATTTAATTTGATTTAATGTACCTTCCAATTATTTTTAATAATTTAAAAATTAATATATTTTAACTCTTTCATTTTTTTTTAACAAATTTTTACTTTAACTTTTCCATAATCATTGCACCTCCATATATGCAAACATTAATGCTATATATAAGATTAATCAAGAGAGATCTAGAATGGTGTATGCCTGTATTTGTGTAAATGTGGTTGTGAATACAATCCTTCCTTCTTCAATCCTTCTTAAGTCTAAATTTGGTAATTGGAATCAACCCATAGAATATGAAAATGCATGCCTCTTTTTCCAGTTGTGCAAGAAGTTTGGTCATCTCATAGATTCTTGTGGGAAAAGGCTGGCAAGGGTTCAAAGGATAAGGATAAAATTCTAAAGGAGGATCACTCTGGTATTGAAATGGCTTCTGGAGTGTATCCTTTTACGATTCCTATTCAAGAGGTTTATGTCCACCTTTTGAAGGATTACTAGGTCACTAAGTCTGTTTCTAATCCTTTTGTTGAAGTAAATGATTTAGTATGCCTGAACCTTGATGTGGCTGCCCCTACTTCCACCCTTCCAACCCCAGGCTTCCCAACAAAGGTGGATATGGGGGGGAATGTAAACATGGAGAATGTACCATTAGGGGAACCCTTGATGGAGGATAATGTATTGGATCCTGGAGTGAAGGTTCAGACTCAAGGCGTGGGTGATGATCTTGAAGAAGGTGAGTATGTTCTAGCTGAGACTAACCTGTCTCTAGAGGACATGCACTCCTTATCCCAAATTGGAGAAAGGAACCTGCGTGACTCTTTGTCTCTTCTAGGCTTCCCTCAAGGGTCTAGGGATAAAGAGGACGATAAGGGATGGTCCCAAGCTACTACTAAATCCAAAAAGAAAAAGAAACCAGATGCGGGAGGGGGAAATAAGGTGGGAAGGCCTTCCCAAAAGGATTCCAGAATCAAAGACACTATGAGGGATGTGGCAACTAGAAAAAAAAGAACCTTGGACTTGATTGCAGGGTCGAAGTCCAAGAAGAAGTAGCTTTAACTGCTTCTTTGGGGTGGAGGTGGCATTGTTTACTACTTTACCAATGAAGTACATCTTTTGGAATATAAGGGGCCTTAATAGCCTGTATAAACAATTTTTGGTGAAATCTTGTATTCTTGACAATAAAGTGTATGTTCTTCTCCTACAAGAAATGAAGATGAAGGAGAATTTTGATAAAGCTATCGTGAGTATTTGGCCTAGGTGAATTATTTTGTTAGTGAGGCGGAAGGAGCTTCAAGTGGTATTGCTACCCTTTGGAATCCTCTAAACTAAAAGGAACTCTATGTTCTGCTTGTAAGAACAGTCTAATGATTACGTGCTTGAAGACATTGTTTCCTAGGAGAAATGAAATCTTATAAACATCTATGCTCCCAATTTGAGTAGGGACAAAGTTTTTCTTTGGGAACAATTAAACAATGCTATTTCATTTAGGAAAGATGACCACTAGATTCTTGGAGAAGATTTTAATTCTCCTCTCCTTCCTTTAGAGTAGTCAAGAGGGTAGGACGATTATTCTGACAGTATGATGGAGCTGGATGAGTTGTTGAATTTGGTAGGTCTTATTGATATCCCCCTCCAAGGAACTAAGTATATTTGGTCAAACATAAGGAAAGGAAACCATCTAATCCAAGTCAAATTAGATAGGTTTTTGATACCTGCTAATTGGAATATCTCACAATTCCTTTCTCTTTTAGCTCTTTCTAGGTCTAGTTCTGATCATAATGCCTTGGTACTCAAAAGAAATGCGGGCCATAACAGGGGACCTTTCCCTTTTAGATTTGAAGCTACATGGAGTCTCCAACCATATTTTTCTATTGTAGTTAAATCTTGGTGGGAGGAACCTATCATTGGTACGCCAATGTTTTTCCTGGCATAAATGCTAAGTAGAATAAAGCAAAGAGTGAAAGGGTGGAATAAGGTGACTTTTGGCAATATCTTTGAGATAAAGAGTTCACTGGGAAAAAGTCCTAAAGAGGTTCAAGATATGATGGAGGCTAGTCAGACGGATGAAGAGATATGTGCTAAGGAAAGAGACCTCAGATCCCAATGGTATAAGATAAACAAAAATGAGGAAATCTATTGGAAATAAAAGTCAAGGGTTCAATGGCTAGCGGAAGGGGATAGGAACACAATTTTTTTTCACCAACCCACCTTGAAAAATAGAAGTAGAAACATAATCAAATGGCTTGTGAAAGAGGATGACTCGATTGTGACCAATGAAACACATATTGTGAGGGAATTTGTTAACTTCTTCTCTACTCACCACAGGGCCCCTGGCAATGTACATCAGGTAAATGCTACCTTTATTGAAGTGATCCCTAAAGTAATTTCTAATATCCATTTAAAGAAGATTCAAATGATGTTTCTATGGATGAAGTAAAAAAGGTTGTGTTTTCCTTTAGAGCATTTAAAGCTCCTGGCCCTGATGGGTTCCCTCATATTTTTTTCCAAACCTTTTGGAATATAGTTAAAAATGATCTTTTCAATGTTGCTAGGGATTTCTTTAGGTTGGGTAGTTTGTTGAACTAGCTGAATGCTACTTTTATAGCCCTTATCCTCAAAAATGTTGATTCCTTAGCCATGAAAGATTATAGACCTATTAGTCTTTGCAACACGGTCTATAAAATTTTCTATAAAATATTGGTGTTTAGACTTAAACTGGTGCTGGGTAAAATGATTGCCTCAAACCAGAAAGGTTTTATCTAGGGAAGAAATATTCTTAATGCTGTTATTTCCACCCATGAAATTATTCACTCAATGGATCACTCTAAGAAGCCTAGGATGGCCTTCAAAATTGACATTTCTAAGGCCTATGATAGAGTTTCTTAGCCTTTCCTTTTTGCTGTTCTTAAGAAGTTTGGGATAGATGGAAGATTCCCAAAGATGATCTTCACTTGTGTTACCTCCCCCATGTGATCTGTTATGGTTAATGGAGTCCCCAAGGTTTTTTCTCTTGTGGTCATGGGCTTAGGAAAGGTGACCCCCTCTCTCCCTACCTCTTTATCATTGTTGTTGAAGCTCTTCGTAGGAATATCCAAAATTTAGTGGACTAAAAAGGTCTCAAAGGTGTTAAAGCTGCCTCATCTCTTATGCCAGATTCCCATCAACAATTTGCTAATGATACTTTAATGTTTGAGGAAGCCTCAGTGGAGGAAGTTGGTCTCTGGAAATATGTTCTCAATGACTATGCTGTTGTTTCTGGCTAGTGTATCAATTATGAAAAAATAAAATTTTAATTCTTTAATACTAACCAACAGATTAAGGATAGAGTGATAAAAATCCTAGGATGTCAAGAAGCTAATTTACTTGATGCTTATCTGGGCTTACCATTGATCTCTAAGAAGTAGGAAAAAAATTACTAGAATTAGCTGATTGAAAGGACTCAAAAAAAACTTGCGGGATGGAAGGGAAAGCTTCTTAGCTTGGTTGGAAAGATTCAACTCCTTAATGCCTCCCTTTAGAATATTACTATGCACTATCTATCCCTTTTCAAAATCCCCGCCTCTATTAAGGAGAAGATATAATAGATTTAGAGAAAATTCTTATGGTTAGGAACTGAAGAAAAAAATAGACTGGACCCCTAGTTTGCTTGGAAAAAGTGTATACTCCTAAAAGGAGATGGGGTCTAGGATTAAGAAGAATATCTATGCTTAACAAATCCCTAATGGCTAAAATTGGTTGGAATCTTCTAGAAGGATCTAAAGATAGGATAAAAATTTTCCAACCTAAATACTTGAGGAACAAGAATCCTAGTTGTTTTCTCTTAGTTTTTGATCTTCCTAGTGGTTCAACATTATGGAATCATCTTGATGAATTGAGGAATGTGTTGAAGCTGGGGGTTAGAAAGAGAATTGGGAATGGGAATAATACTGACTTTTGGAAGGAACCTTAGATAGAGACATGAACTTTTTCTTCTTTAGAAGATCTTAATCCTCTTAAACAAAGCCTAAAAAAGATTTGTGGTAAAAATGTTTCTGACTATATTAACTGGGAGTCAGAGGAACCAAAATGGAAGGATTTTAATTTATTATTAAGGAGGGACAATCTAAGAGGCTAGAGATAGGTGAATTGGGATCCTATCCTCACAAGAATGCATAATCTGATTGGAAAGGTAAAGTGGTTTGATAGAGAAAGGGAAGATGAGTGGCTTTGGAAAGGTAGCTCTTTAGGCCGTTTCTTAGTCAAAAAGGCTTATGAGGAATTGATGAAGGCACGAAATGTTGTTTCAGACCATTTTTGGGATAGGGTATGGCTAAAGAACTTGATTCCCAAAATTAACTATTTCTTGTGGATTGTGGCTCATGGTAAAATTCTCACTATTGATTAGCAGGGGTTTCCAATTGGTTAATAGATGCTTGCTCTGTAAATAGGAAGATGAGTCAATTATTCACATTTTCTTTCACTACTAATTTGCAAGGAAATGTGGTCCTACTTTCTGTCGTTGCTATCTTCAGATTGGGTGTTTCTTAACTCAATGAAAGTATTTATAGAAATCTGGTCAAATTTCCCTTTCTCACATAATGTTATTGTTGATCTATGGAACCAAGTTCCTCCTTTTGTTACTTGGGGTTTATGGAAGGAAAGGAATAATAGAATATTCAAGGATGTGAAGAGAAGTAGCTAGGAGGTAAGCCTGATCATAAAAACTCAGATTAAGGAAAACATCGATGTTGGAAGTTATGGCTTCTCAAAAACTTGGCCTAACTACAAATAAATGAGGATTAAAAAAAATTGGGGAATCAGGAAGGATCTAACTAAATTCAATTTGTCAAAGATCATGCTAATTAGAATGTCTACTGTGTGGATCCCTCCATAGAAGAATTGGGTAAAGTGTAACTTTGATGGGTGCTCAAAAGGCAACCCGGGACAAGATGGTGTAGGGGGTCTATTATGGAACCATAAAGGAGAGTGTATAGTGAGCTTTGGCATGAATATGGGGGTCTAATCCAATAATAAATTTGAACTTATGGAAGCATTGGGGGGCTTCAATACTCTTAAGGAGCTAGGTTATCAAAATGTCATAATATCTAAGGGGACTCTTAGCTTATAGTGGACATCCTAATGAAGAGGCTGTACAACCATGGGAATAAAAAAATATAATTGATAAATGAGAAGTTATTAAGAAGTCTTTTACCAATTGCAAGGTGCAACATGTTTATAGAGAGGGAAATAAAGCTATCAATTGTGCTGCCAATGTGGCACAGAGCTGTAGGAGATGGACCTAGTGGACTAATGGTAATATGCCGAAGTCTTTAAGAGACTCAATCCTAAATGAAAAATTTGAAAATGAGTACCATATGCAAAAATGAAAGATTGTTGTTATGTGGCAAAAATGAGTACCAAGTGGTGTTTTTTTTCTTTCCATGTAATGAAGACATAGGGAGTATGGGATCGTATCAGATGATCTTGGCTAGAAGTATTATTTATTATTCTTCAATTATGAAGGTGACCAAAAATCACATGAAGATTATCAAGTTGTTAAGGGTTGTCATTTCTATTCATGCCGCTTTTCCTTGTGTCAGCTATTCCCACATTTCTAAAGTGGAGAAAGGTATGAAAATTAATGGAGATTTTAATACTTGTAAGAAAAATGATGGGTTTTTTGTACTGGGAAATGTGTCATTGGACTAAGCAAAAAGAAACTTCTTGATTCACCATTCTTTATTGGCTCTCTATGTAATTTGGTGTAAGAGTGGTTGCTGCATTTTGGAAAGAAAGGAGTGGACGATTATGAAGAAAAGTCCACTGTAGCTGAAGAATTTGTAGAAAATAAAAATGGGAGGAGCAAGGAAGAGAATAGAGCTGCCAAATTGTCAAGCCCTAAAAAAGAACGTGGATTTATGGAGAACGTTTGAAAATGCTGGTATCATTCCATTCTTCCAATCCCTGAAGGGATACAATGAGAACCTAATGGAAAACTTTACCAACTCCTAAAGGAAGGGTAACATTACCATTGGGGTTGCAAAATCAATGAATTAAAGTTGTAAAGAAAAGCAGGGCGGACTACCAGAGGTTTGTTGACAAATTCCTGCATGAAGGGGAGAATCTCAAAAGATTTTAGAATGGGTATGTAAGATTGGAACTCCCTCCTCCCTTTGCTTTAGTTAGCCTATTTTTTATGTGGTAATTTACTCTTGAGGGAAGGTATATGTTGGTACATATGTACCATTTTCCCCTGCTTAACCACATTTGACATGGTGAGAGAGTCAATTTTCCTTTTTATCTATTTTCCTCCCTACAACTCAATATCGAGAAGGGAGCTAGTCCTCCCCTCCACCAAGGTCTAATGCTAACCCTGTACAAGTATACTCTAGCACTGAATCCCCATGGAAACCCTTTGGTTGGAAGAAATGAAAACCCTGGTCATTTTGAAGAGGATAATGAGGAACAACCTGTGGATGAAAACCTTGCTGTTGTTGAATTCCCAGCTGAGGAACCTAACCCCTACTTGCCTTTTGTTGCTACTGCTAGGAGGATGCTTATTATTGCTAAAATCTAGTCCCCAATGGCTAATGTGTCCAAACCCTCTACTCCCGTGTTACAGAAGAGTGAGGAAAAAATAACATTTGAAATTGAGCTCATCAAAGCCATACCAAAAAAAAGAAAACATTCACCTTTGCTGTTGGAACTTTCCAAGGTGAAGAAACCCAAAAGAGACTTAAACCCTAGGGATGCCATCAATATTATTGAGGAAGGGACTCAAAATGAGGAGGAGAAGGAGTCTATGCAAGGGAAAGGAAGTGGAGGGAGTGGTTGGAGAAGGTCGGCCTGCCTTGCAAAAGTAGCCTTGAAGGATAAAAAAGGTAAACATAAAATGACTGTGTGTGATGAGGACCTAGGGTATGAAGAATTTGAAGCCTAGGAGGAAGATGATCAGAGGATATGGATTTTGACGACTCGACTTATGAGATGGGGGAAGAAGGATCAAAGGAGGATAAGGAAGAGGAAGAACAAATTGAGCAATTTGAGGATGAAAAGGAGGATGAAAATGTGTAGGAAGTTGGGGATTTGGGTATGGATAATCAAACAAAGGACTCAAGAAATGAATTTTTAAAGAGTAGAATAACATTTCGACAGGTTCAGTTTGAAGATATGGAGAAGGCTTTAGTTATGCTCATGAAGGTAACTAACAGACTAATGAGGAGGGTGATGCTGGAAGCTACTTTTGGAGAATCCAAAATCACCAGGAAGCTGAGGAAACAGGGAAAACCAAATGTCTTGAAGATGCTGGACAAGACCAAGGGACCTAACTAGAGAGAATACATTGCTCTCATGGGAGAGTATGGGGACCTATTGAAGAAATCCAACTAATGACTTTATGTTGCTGCTCTGTCATTTATAATGAGTTTTTTGTCCTTTTGTTTTAATCTCTCAGACTACTATTTTATTATTGTTATGTTATGGTGGAAAACCACCTCGGACATTATTGACTTAATTAATGGTTTATGTAGATCTAAGTATGCTACTAGAAACTTATTTCTTTTTATTAGTATTGGTTGGACTATGGTTACTGTGTTAAAAGTTGGCCTACAAGCTAATATTGTTGTTGTTTTTTGGTTTGCTGGTGGTGTTGTTTCCCACCTTTTTTTGTTTCCTTTTTGTCTATTGCTGTAAGCATGGGATCAGGGCCCTTCCCTACTTATCTAATCAAAAAATTTAATGAAAAGTGGTGGAAAATTTTCCTTAAAAAATGTGAATAAAATTACAATATATGAAATGGGTCAAGTTAATATTGTTAGCAAATAAAAATGCAACATATTACATTGTCTTTGTTACAAAGGCACTTAGAGGTAGTTATACTTCATTTTGTACATGGTTGCTCATAGTTGTTTCAACCGTTCATTTTACTTCATCAATTGTTCATTGTACTTTGTCCTATATAATGCTTTTCCTGCCTATTGGTAAGATGAATCGAATACATTCAATTAGATTTTTCCCTTCATATGGTATTAAATTCACAATGCTTTCGTCCTTGCACATGTAGAAGTCTAAAGAAGAGTTATTAGTTGGTGATAGATTTGTGTGACTAATTCAATTTGCAATGATAAAGGCATTCAAAATCTCTACAATATAAGCAATCAAGTGTTTGGTGTTTCAAAATTATGTAGGCTGATGTTCATATAGAAGACGATTGATTTGTTGTAGAAACCACGTTACATCTCAATGTATTGTTCTTGAGAGATAATGATGTGAAATTAAGGAGTGAATAACCTATACTTTCCAGTGAGAAAGGCATGATTTATATTGAATTCCGTGCTTCGGAGTATAAGAAATGAACAAAGAAGGTCGATTGGTGAAGTTCTTTGTCTAGATATGAGAAGAGGGAATTGGTGATTTGTAGATAGAAAAATTAAAGTTGTAGACTGAGTGGTTGTTGTTTGCAAATGGAGTCATGTGAAAGAAATGAAAAATCCTATGAGAGGTGGAGTCATCTTGATGTAGAAGGCAATAGAGCCACGTCATATCTATAACAATACTATGGAATGAGCATAGTAAGTTTATTAATTCCTTTCTCTACAAAGTTTTTTTTATAGTCCAACCTTAGAAATATTAGAAGAAGGATTTATTTTTTTCCAACCTCCAATAATTAGAGTATGGATTTTTTTTTTGATAGAAAGAAGTATTTCTAAGATGGAATCCATGAATTGGGAGAACACAAAAGTATTTTCCATTCAATCTGTTGCACTTACTATGCTTGGGATGGTCATCTTGATATGCCTAGTCATGTTGAATTTGAAATTGATGTGGAGCGGGTATTGTGTATGTTAGATGATGCAATCAAAAGTGGGTCAATAATTTGTTTCAAACATTTGAGGATTCATAAATGCCTAAATGGTTATTTGGATGCATTACTTATTAGTTGCAACTTTGAGGTAAGTTTCTTTGTAAGAGAAGATGTAACTAAAAATAGCTCTATGGAAATTAAAAGACATCAAGCAGTTGATGTATATTCCTTGAGTTATGCCAATCATATAATCTATCTTCTCACTATCAATGCTTGGGAAAGTGCATTTCAAAAAATTAAAATAGTTACTCAATATCTTGTAGATGAGTTTATCAATGTTGCCAATGGATCTTCAAATAGTTATGCTTGGACTTTCAAGACCATCTTTTCTATTCCTAATGAGGCCTCCAAAGACTCATCCAAGAAATCAAATGGATAAAGTATAAAAAGATCAAATTGGAGGTTGGTGGCATCAAAGGATGGAGGAATTTCCATCATATCAAGTTAGCTTCTCGCTTTGAGATGATGCTTTGCATGAGAAGCATTTTTAGTTTTATTTTATTGCTTTTTCTTGTTCTTGCTAATAGATTTGAAGATGTACATGTATTATGAAGGTTGATTTGTGGAGACAGGTAAGGGATTTGGTGAAGAGCTTAGTATGGATTGTTATCTAGATAGTTCATGAGATTGTGACCAAGGATTACACCTTTATGAGGGTCAATGAGACAACTTGGAGGATGGTTCTCTAGTAATTATAGCTAGGGACCAAGGGTTGTACCTTTACGAGGGTCGAGGAGACAACCTGTTGAGGGTCGTTGTCCAATAACTATGGTCTGTGGTTTGGGAGTTCATGGAGAAGAACTCAGAAATTCAGCTTGAAGCTTCCAGAGTAGTTTCAACCAATTCAAGATTTGTTTCTTTAAAGAAATTCTTCTCAAGAATGTATACATATTTTTTAATCAACAATTTTTGTCATCTAAATCTTAAGGGGGGGTCCCTTAAAAGGTGCATTAGAGATTTTAGGGATACAATTGTAGGAACAATGTAATAAGGGGGTAATGTTAGCAAATAACATTGTAATGTATTACATTTTCTTTGTTATAGAGGTAGTTAGAGGTAGTTATACTTTGTTCTATACATGGTTTTTCACTGTTGTTTCAACTATTCATTGTACTTCATCCTATATACTATTTTTCCTGCCTGTTGGTAAGATGAATCAAATACATTCATTCAGATTTCTCCCTTTAAATATTAGTACTAATTTTTTAATTAAAGAATAACAAATTTTTTTGTAAACTTGTTATATAATAGATTAATTTATATTCAACAATAATATGCACAAATCAAGAACAAATGACATATAAGATGCAAAATAATATAATGATATTTAGAAGTTTAGAACCACCAGGTAGTTTATAAATATTTTAGTTTAGTTATAAAATAATGTTCTTGATTGCCATTTTCCATACTTTATTTTGAGGTTGTATGACCTGTGTTTATTGGACTTTGGACATATAGTGTTCACCTAAAGGGTCTTTCCCCTAACCATTGAAATTTATTTAAGAAAGAAAAAAATATTGATGGAGTTGGACAATGGTAGATCTTCTCAAACACTAAAGAGAAGAACATAAGGAGTGGTCAAGTTGTGTACTACTAGAGATATCACTTCATAGGTCTCTTAGTTCTTTGATTGGTAATATATTGATAAGACATTAGCTTCTCACTAGTAGCATACAAGGTTGAATTTTTTTCAATTGATCAATCAAAGATAGGGGCTCATCTCATAGTATTAAACTGTCAAGTATGGTAGGCACTTATAGAGCCTATTAATGATTTTTTTGGATTTTTCATTATTAACAAAATTTATAAAATAACAAGGACCTTCTTAGGTCTCTCACTACACATTATAATGTTGATTTGGTAGTGTTGTCAAAAATATGTTTGAACCATCACCATGGGGATTTTCATTTGACATCAATGCTCTCTCTATTATCTATTCAAACCCTCTTATTAGTAAACTAAATTCAAAATATAAAAAATGACTAAAATTTATGTCTTCTATCATTATATAAATTCTTATTTAAGGTAAAAAATTGCTTACTTTATAATGTTCACCTCCCATTTCTACACTCATTTTGGTGTTCATCCCTCTAAACATGTTTAAGAATATTTTTACTTATTTTTTTGTGTAAACTTGTTATTGATATGTTTTTTGAGCACTTTAAAGCTCTCTTAGATATCATCAACCTATCTTAGTATGCTCTATCTAATGAAGTGAGTGGAACATGTTGCAAAGGTCGTATACATAAAAAAAAGAAATTTAAGATAAGAAAAGAATCTGGATCTGTAGAATGATGTAATGGTGTTCTTATTCTAACCCTTATTTATGCACTTACAAATCCAAAAGAGTACAAAAGGATGCAATTTTACAATGACCATTCTATTTTGATGAACATCATAGCATCTGCTACTGCAAAGAATGCATTTTTTCATTTTTTGTAAGCAATGGTTATCACAAAAATCTTATATTTATTAAAATACAAGTACAAAACTTTCTTGCTAGCATTTGATAGGAGCTTCATAGCAAAACAACCTTGTTTCATATGTTTTGTTATATGGGTAAATGCTTTTCACTGGAGCTATGATACGGGTACAAGAAACCACAAGAAACACCTAGTGAAGGTACAAGGCCTGCGAGCACATTGGCCCAACGAGGGTTTGAACCCTGATAGCTATCACTACAACCAAATGACTTGACCACCGAACCACACCCTTATCGACAAGCTAATGACTATTTTTATCTTATGTTGTTTGTTACTTTTTTTTTCTAGAAAGTCCAACAATTGCATCACTAATCACTTATTTATAATTAGAATAATAAAAAATGATTATGGATTCTTAGTAACTTCAACTATGACATCACTTTTAGATTTTCAAGATGAAACCATCACTAGTATGTTGTACCTAAACATTATATCTCTCTCCTTTTGCTACATCTTGGACATGCTTATTTTAACTTTATTTAAGTTGTCAATTGGTAATTTTTCAAGTACTATTGCATTTATTTTATAATTAAATATATCAAAAATATTTTATCTAACTATCTTTAAGATCTCTTACTCAATCCATGATATTATATTTCATGTTGTATACATTGAAAATCTATTACTCTATTATAATCTCATTCTAGGTTTGTTTTTTCTTTCTTGGTGCACTAATGAATATTTCATAAATACATTGAAAATATATTACTAGGTTCACTAATGATTCATAAAAACTTCCTTTCCTAAAAACCACTATGAAATTGTATGCAATGTATTCAGATAATTTTTCATTTTCTTTTCATTTTTTATTTTTTTAAGTACTTTTTACACTATTTAAACTTCACACTATTAAATGGTGAAATAGTCAACAATAAATTTACACCCTATTTATATGAAAAAAAGTTAAATAATTATCCTATTTTTTTCAGCTTCAATTTACCTTTAACCATTAAACTAGATGATATTTAAGACTTCTTATTTTTGATAATCCAATTTCTAACACCAACATTCTTTCTGCAATTATTTATTTAAATAAATTTAAAAGCTTAGTTTTGAATACTCAAAAACAAAAACTTTCTCCTTTTGGTATTTCTTGATCTACAAAGTGTAAGATAAAACTAAAAATATTGAATGAGTGGATAATTATCTTACAATATATTAGACCTTCCCTTTTTAATATGTTTTTTTATTCTCAAAAGAACAAATAAAGAAATGTTGTATCTTCTTGCCAAATCAAAACCTATTTTGACTAATTTTGGTATTCTCAATTACTCTCTCTACATATATTGTTAACCTCCTTTTAGTATCTTACTACATAATTTCTTTAAAATCATGGTAAAATCATTGTTTGGTGCCAAAATTCAACATTTAATGTTGGTTTTCCATCTAGTATAAAAAAATCAATTTTTCTATAGGATATCATATACATGAATCACTAATGGGATTAATTATTTTATTAATGGTTAATCATATTTTTTTGAAAGGATCTCCCAAACTTATACATTGATTAAGACATATATAATAATTAAACCCTACAAACAACAAACAGAGAATGCCAAAGGAGCTAAGAATTAGGGGTTGAAATACATAGAAACACACTAAAAAATTGCTAAGAAGGGAAAACTAATAATAAAATAATTGTAAATAACCAAAGAAAAACAAATTTGAAGTTATCTTAAAGTCAAAAAAAAAAAAAATCTCTAAAGAATAATTTTATTGCTTTCCTTCTTAAATATAATCCCTTTTTTTCAAGCTAGCCATAACTCAAAAGAATCCTCAGGGTGACTAAAATGTGCATATCCTTTTCCATTTTCCTTTAATCCATCTTAGATAAAAAACAAGTTGTGTGAATGGTAGAGCTTGCAAGAAATGTTGCAAGCTTTTCCAACCTAATATTCTCCAATCCTTATTGATTATAATCTAATCTCTAGAATAATCCTTCTAGAAATCCTCTCACTAATGATTTGGCCTTGTGGCATAGGTATGGTAATTGAAAAAAGGTTACAACATTATATGACAATGATTCTACTTCACACTGAAAATGATCAAACACCTTTTTATCTTTTTTCATTCAATTTTTTTCATATAATTTGTATTTTCATAATAACCATAAAGAGATCACTTTTGTGTATGATGAAATGCTTCTTTTCTTTAGAAAATTCACTATTTTCTTGAATGTGGGTTGACATATGTAGTGAATACACCTCCATATATTCAAAAAATTAAGTTAAATAAAACTTAAAGAAGAAATCTAAAAAAAATGAAGTGGAAATATGTTTAAGGGAAATATAACAACTATTTAAAAAAAATGCAAATGATAAATTTATTTATTTTTTGTTCTTTTAATTATATAATTCAAATAAATGAATTAGCATATGATTATCTCCTTCAAGATGTCACTTAATGTATAGAGGAAATGTGGAAATTTGAAAAATTCAAATTCTATCCATCTCTCCTCCCATTACACTCTAGAATCACTCTCAAATTACCAAACAACACAAAATGAAACCATACATGATGAAATAATAATTTTACATATTTCTTATGTAATGTTCATTATATAGAGAATTAACTATCACTAAAATTTAGTCATTTTTAATTACAGATATAGACACTTTGAATGCAAACTAAATATAATACAAAAACATATCTATGCACCTCTATATAACCAAGAAAATAATTATACCATAAAAAATTACCACATCCACAAAGACCATTCAACATTTGTAATTTAAAACCAAACCTTAAAATATAAGTTCCTTACTAAACTTGGGACATTTAACATTCTTGCTATGAATTTTAAAAAATAAACTTTTAATTTATACATATCATCATTAGTATTTTCCCTTTTAGGTTAGGTAAAATATATCAACAAGAGGAGAAAAAGGTTTAATAAATTGGGTGCAATTCCATTGATTAAATTTTGTTTATATGTCAATATAATGTTTTTTAAATAATAAATATCTTATATCTTTTATCATTATTATTTTATGGTCCCCCCCTCGAGCTTGACTAGATGAAGCTCAATTTTGATGGCTCGGCTAAACCCAACCCAAGTCGGGCAGGTGGGGGTGGGGTCATCCGTGACCATAAGGAGAAGCTTGTGTTGGTGTATGTGGTTAACTTGTGAGTTTAGTCTTCTAGTTTCGTTGAGGTGGCGGCGGCCTTCCATGAAATCAATATTTCCAAGCAACCTAGGCTTTCTAACTTAATCATTGAAGGGGACTCACAAAACACGATCCTTATGCTAACTGTGATTGCCTCTCCTTGCTGGACTCTTCAGGACCTTGTGTCCTTGACTCACAATCTTATGATTTCCATTGGGAATTGCAGTGTGAATCACGTGTATAAGAGTGACAATAAAGTTTCTGATGCCTTAGAAAATATTGGAGCTTTTACTCCAATTTTGTAAAGCGGGATGATATCCGCCATATTTCAAGTCAAGTGATCAAATTAATTCAAAATGATGTCAAAGTACTGTCCAAATGAGATTGAGATGGATTTGTTGTTAGCTCATTTTGATGGTTTCCAAACTTATCATTTATGGAAACTTAAGCTCGTTATTCATTCTATGGAACCAGGTTTGCAACCCAAGTTGAATGTTTGACTAGAAATATGATTCTTGCAGACAGTAGTTACTGCACTTCCTTCTGTATTATGGGTTCTAGTAGAGCATTGATGGGCCTTTGCCTTTGTCTGAAAGGTTTTACTCCTAGATTGAGAGGGATAGTATGGGTTATGATTGATGTATCATAAGTATTGAAGTATTCATAACTCCAGGCTATCACATCTGGATATCTATGTAGTGCATCGATTATTCCTTTCCTTTCTTCTGGAGTGCACACTTTTCCAATAAAGATATTTTTGATATCATCCTGAGATCCCATATTATATTTGTCACACTGTCCACTGATAGACTCTTTCTTGGCATCCTTTTCTTGATCCCTGACCTTGCACAGATCAAAGATCCTTTCTAATTGCACCATTCCTCTAGGAATTGTATTGGTCTTCAGATTAATTACCCCTTCCAAATCCATCTCTGCTTCTTGGAGTTTAGTTTCATCAATGATTTGAGAAGCAAAGACATCTGTACTTGTAATAAAATCTAAGATATTGTTGTTATCTTTAAATACCTAGAAGTTGGTGACATTATCGGGTACTGAAGGTACTGGGGTCAGTTCCACTGTAAAATTCTTTAACCCAGAAAGAGACAAAGGTTGCAATGTACTAGCTACCTGGGCAAGGGAATCAACTGTTTGATTTTTACATCATGGAATTAGCTGAATATTGAAGGCATCAAATCCCTCAATAAGATCCCATACTCTATGTCTATAGTTGGTCATTCTTCTATCATGACAAGAGTATTATCTCCTAACTTGCTTTCCTACTAACTCAGAATCCCCAAAAACTTGCAAGATCTTAACCTTTTTCCTTAATGCCATTAACAATCCATGCACCAAAGCCTCATACTTTGCTACATTATTTGTACAATGAAATTGAAGTCTATGAGTAGCAAAGAAAGTCTTACCTCTTGGATTGATTAGTTCAAACCCTGAATGAGAGGAATTATTAACCCTGCACCAATTAGGTAGAGTAATTCCCCAAAATTCATTCCTCTTCCTAACTAAACCGAATCTTCAATGCACTTTTGAATAAATTCTTGAAATTTTTATAGCAAACCCAGCTGACTATCTTTTGGATCATCATCATTTTCACTTGGTTCATCATCATTTTCAATTGATTCCACCAAGTCTTCAGTACCACTGGATTCTGCTGTGAGACCAACAAACATTGTATGCAACATGAGGACCTCCTCTACATCCGACTCCTCAAAAGGAGTTGCAAGCACATAATTACCCATACTTACTTCTGATATTAGAATCTCATTGGAGGTATTCTGATATTCTGTAATCATGTATTTCATTCTGGGTTCTCTTTCAATTCTAATCTTGTTTGGCACTCCCTTCTAGGGAAGCCACATGTGAGAGTGATTAGTCGAGACATATCCATTCAAGGCCCTGGTGAAGTCTCTTCCTAAGATTAGGCCATAAGCATCAGGTATGTCAGCCACCTATATGTTAATGACTAGCTAAATTCTAGGATCAGAAGCAACCTACATATGAATCATATTTAACACCCCCACAACATTGACTTCAGTCCTATCCAATTGTGTAACTTTCTTTTGTGAATCAACATGAGTAATACCCATAGCTCTACAGACACCAAAGGGCGTAACATTGGTGGAAGCACAAGAATTCAGCAAACAATTATGCAAATTCTTACCGAATATTCAAATAGAAATCAGGAATGGAGGTGTGTCTGTCTTCCCTTGAAAAAGAGTTAAGGGAGTATCCACTTGAGCAACTTGAGTTTTTCCCTTCTCTTATCCCTTATTTCTAGGAGGCATATGGACTTGATTATGATTATGATTTTTCCTTCCTACTGATTAAGAACTAGATGCCCTATTGACACTTTCGCTAACTGATTTATCTTGTGACATGGAATTTGCATTATAAGCTTCTAGAACTGCATTCCTAATGGCTGGAACTCTCAATAACTCAAATGTAGAGAGGCTTATCTTTAGTTTTATGAGTTCTTTAGCAACATATAGGGCCAATTGTTCCTCACTCAGATCAGCAGGGGCCTCCTTTAGGTATTCTATCACCTTGTCCTTGTTTGCATCAATACCTCTCCCTTTTGGCAGGTCCATGTGTCCTTGATCCTAAGATAAGTATTTCCTAGACACCTGAGGAAGTGGCAGATTATTGCTAGCATTAGGATCTAGAGGCATGTTGAAATTGTTTAGTGGAATGGAAGTAGTAAAGGGGCCTGCAGCTTGTGGACGTCTGTGTGGAAATTTCCTCAAATCATACTTCTTGACAGATCTCTGGAAGGTTTTCACTTCTTCAAGATGAGCCTCTTCTTCATCGCTAGGGCCATTGTCATTTACTGCATTCTCATCAAATAACTATGTAATTTCATCTCCATTGCATACCTGGTCTGCTTCTTCCTCCAACTGGTCAGATGCCTCTTCAGGTACATTCTCCTTACTTTGTGGAAAAGGAGCGTGATTCAGTACCAACACTGATGAATCATAAGGGGTAGAAGGTGTAAAGAAAAGCAACGGTGTGGAAGAAACTTTCCTAATGTCAAAACCATAGGGGAGAAAGCATACAATACTTTAAATTTTTCTAATTACAATCCAATTAAGAAAAACACGAAAGATTTACAGAAATAGAGAAGATATTCAAAGACAATGAACAACAGATTTACGTGGGAAACCCTTTTGGAAAAAAACCCACCACACCAAGCTGAATCTCTTTGTAATACATTAACAACAATTACATACAATTAGAGATAGAACTCTCAGGTATTAGTTCATAGTAGCTTCATTCACTATTCATCTAGTTACAAAAATGCTCTCCCCAATCTAATCTTATTATTTTTCTTTCAAATCAGAATCGATCCTTTAAAACTAATCACATTCTAATTTTTTCCTTCTGTTCATCCTTATCCGCCATTTCCCCATTGTAAAAAGTTTCCTCTCGAGCAATTGATTTTTCCTTGCATGCTGTTCAACTCCAGCATCGCAACAATTGCAAAAATCTAACCGCCACCCATTTGAAATCGCTTCCTCTGATTTGTCCATGAGGCTCCACATAGGATGGTCAAACTGGTCAAGGGCGTTCAATTTTGTTGGCATATCAGTGAGACACTAACAGTGTCTCCCCGATGCCACAAAGTCTTCATATCGATATCGACATAGGTTCATAGTCTCGAAGATGATATACCAAATGCCATGAGACATACCCAATCCATCGGCATTCAATGCATCCCTATCAGTAAGAGATTTTTCATCAGCTAGACTCATACTGCTGCACACAAGTCACAGAGACTTCCACTTTGCTATCAGTAAGACTTTCCATTTAGCAAGATGTTTTTCCAAGTCTCCGCAAGTTTCACTGAAGCACCTAATAGTCGGCAAGACATTCGTCTTTTGCCAAGACTTTACACCGAGTTCATCCAAGTCTTACCGAGTCGACAAGACTTAAGTCTTTCGCTAAGACCTTACACCGGCCGAACATGTCACATCGAAGCATCGAAGAGTCGACAAGACTTATTGTCTTTTCCAAGACCTTATACCGAGGTCTTAAGTCACCCCGAGCGCTGCATTCACTAGTCGGCAAGACTTATGTCTTTCGCCGAGACCACATACTGAGCACCCATGTCTTGCCGAGTCAGCAAGACATTTGACTTCACCAAGATGTTTCACTATGCACCGAGAGCTACACCGATGACTTCAGTTGTATCCCCATCGGTGAGACTAGGCACCCTTCACCAAGACTTCATACCAAAGTCTTTTGTCACCGTGAAGGCACCAAGTGAAAACTCCCATCAGTGTGACCTTTCATTATTGTTGAGAGATCTTCCCGATGCCCTTGAGTTACCCATATAGCCATATGCTATCAGTGAGACATTCTCCAATCGACAAAAGATCACAATGAATGCTCTATGTTATAGTGATGTACTTCATTCAGCAAGACATCACCTTTGTCTTGGTGACATGGACATTTCAACAAGATTCAAAATAGTTAGTCGACCATACATGAATAATGTCACGATGACTTTTCCCTACAGGAGTTACATGTTAGTAAGAATTGAGGCATATATTCCAACAAGCTCCCACTTGACGAAGATCTTATTGACACCTCTAGAGCATAAACAAACTACTGGAAAACATGGGCCAAGAGGCCCATCAAACTGGCACACCACCTATATTTGTTTGTGCTCACAGGCTTCATCAATGCATCTGCAACATTCTCCAGAGTATCCACTTTCTCCAAAGAGACCTTCCCATCCTCCACCATATCTCATACAAAGTGATACTGTACATCTATATGTTTTGTCTTGGCATGGAAAGTAGGATTATTTTCCAAACATATAGCACTTTGACTGTCATAGTAAATAGTAATTTTTCCTGCATCAAAACCAATGTTAGAACACAAACGTTTTAACCAGATTGCTTCTTTACAAGCATGTGTAGCTGCCATGTATTCTGCCTTTGTAGTGGAAAAAGTGACTACAGCCTACCGCTTGCTCATCCAACTCACTGCACCACCATTCATCATGAAAACATATTCACCGGTGGATCTTCCGTTGTCAATGTCCCCTGCCCAATCAGAATCCACATAACCTCAAATATTGAGAGTCCTCTGTGATTCAACCAAGTTACCATGGTAACACAAAGCATAGTCTGAAGTGCCCTTTAGATATCTAAACACTCTCTTCACAACATCCCAATGTGTCCTTCTAGGATTAGCCATAAACTGACTAAGAACTCCCACTACTTGGGAAATGTCTGGCCTTGTACAAACCATTGCATACATAAGGTTGCCAACCACACTAGCATATGGTACACTGGTCATATCCTCCATCTCAATAGGAGATGTTGGACAATCCTCAACAGATAGCTTCGTTCCTTGTGTAACTGGAACAACTAGCTGCTTGCAATTAGTCATGCAAAGTCTCTCTAGAACAGTCATGATATACTTACTTTGACTCAGCCAAAGTTTTCTATTTTCCCTGTCCTTGGTTATTTCCATTCCCAGAATATACCCTACTGCACCAAGATCTTTCATTTCAAAATTTGCAGACAACTGAGACTTAAGATCATATATCATTAGCTTACTAGTGCCTATGAACAACATATCATCAACATAGAGTGCAATAATAAGGACTTGATCACTTTTAGCTTTGTAATATACACAATGATCACATTTTGATCTTACAAATCCCAATGAAAAAAAAATAGTGTCAAATTTCTGGTACCACATTCTAGGAGACTGTTTTAACCCATACAAAGATTTCTTCAACTTGCAAACCAATCTTTCCTTACCTTTTTCCACAAAGTGCTCTGGTTGGGACATATAAATTTCTTCTTCAAGATCACCATGAAGAAATGCTGTCTTCACATCCATCTACTCAATTTCTAAGTCATACACTGCTGCAAGTGACAAAAGAAATCTAATAGATGTCAACTTAGCTACAGGAGAAAATATTTCTCCATAATCAATTCCCTCTACTTGGGAATAACCTTTCACAACCAGCCTTGCTTTATATTTTTCCACATTGCCGTCCAAACCTATTTTCTTTTTAAACACCCATTTGCAGCCCACAACTTTTCTTCCTTTAGGAAATGGCACCAAACTCCAGGTATCATTCTTTTCTAATGATGCCATCTCTTCATTCATGGCTTCCAACCAAGAGTTTGAATCAGACATTTTAAATACCTCTTTCACAGTCCTAGGTTCATCAGTGCTAGAAATTAAAGCATAGGCACAAGTAGACTCTATTAAAGAAAATCCATACCTATCAGGTTTCTTTCTTTCATGAGTTGACCTCCTCACAGGCTGAGGCTAAGGTGGTTCTTCATATTCTTTAGAACTTTCAGAACTACTTGAGCTCTCCTCAGTATCAGGTACATTTTAATTTTTCAATTCTTCTTTATCTGGTCTCAGAGGAATTCCTACTACAACCTTTTCATTTTCTGATTTCTTCTCTAACTATAGATCCAATGTAGAAGTTTTCAGCTCACAAAAGATAATACTTTTGTTGTACAAAACCTTCTCAGTCTTAGGGTTCCAAAGCTTGTATCCTTTTATGCCATCACTATTGCCAATAAAAATACAAATTACAGCTTTGTTTTCCAACTTAGATCTTTTTTCAAATGACACATATGCATATGCCTCACAGCCAAATACCAAATATGTCTTAGAGAGGGCTTCTTTCCAGACCATGCTTCCAAAGGCGTCTTCTCAACAAGAGTAGAGTTAGGAGAATGATTTACCAAGTAACATGTTGTAGAGAATGCTTTAGCCTAGAACTTCTCTTCCAAGCTAGCATTGCTCAGCATACTTCGTGCTCTTTCCATTACTGTCTTGTTGAACCTTTCAACGACTTATTTTTGCTATGGAGTGTAAGGTGTAGTCTTATGTCTTGTAATCCCATGATCTGTATAGTACCTTTCAAATTCATCTGAACAAAACTCACCGTCATTGTCAGTCCTCAAGCATTTTATTTTCCTACCAGTCTGATTTTCAACAAGGTTTTTAAATTCCTTAAACCGACTGAACACTTCTAATTTACTTTTTAGAAAATATAAAAATGTTCTTCTTGAATAATCATCAATAAACAACACATAGTATCTTGATTTAGATAGAGAAAGAACATTCGCTGGACCAAAAATATCAGAATGAATATAATCAAGCAAACCGAAAGATTTGTGAGGACTGGAATAAAATGAAACACGGTGTTGCTTTCCATATATGCAATGTTCACAAAATTCAAACTCAAGGTTACAATCTTCAAGCCCTTCTACCAGGTTTTTATTTTTCAAGGTTTTAAAACCTTTTTCACCAATGTGGCCAAGCCTTGATGCCAGAGCATAGTCTTTTCTGCTAGAAGTTTAACTTCCATGGCGTTTACTCCATCAGGAACGTTTCCCTCATGAATAGCTTTCTATGACTTCGCAGAGACACTATTGCATTGAATAGCTTGTGCATCCAGCTTGTACAAGGTACCAATTCGAGCACCTCTAGCCATCACCATAGAGCCTGTAGTCATCTTGCAACTATTTCTAGAGAACGTGATATGCACTCCGATATCATTAAGCTTACTTACAGAAAGTAAATTTTGAACCAGACCTAGTATATGCATCATATTATTGATTCCCTTCACTCTTCCATCAGGGAATTGAATTTTGACTCTTCCACAACCAACAATTTCCAAAGATGAATCACTTGCCAAGTACACATTTCCACCATTGTATTCTTCATACTTCGTGAACCAATCTCTATGAGATGTCATATGGAAAGATGCTCCAGAATCAATCAGCTAGACATCATCTGATGCCCATGTAGCCAAAGTTGCAATGAAAGCATCTGCATCACTCTGAGAAGAATCATTGCCAGAAGAGTTCTTCTTCTTCTTTTTCTCCTTGAAAACCTTTTAGACATGACCAGGTTGCCCACAATTCCAACACTTCACCTTGGACTTCTTTCCAGGAGACTTTGATCTCCCTTCTGATTTCGATCTAGATTTCTTGTCCTTCTTCTTGCCTTTCTCCTTCGATCTACCTCTGACAGCTAGAGCCTCCTTTTCCATCTCAAAATATTTTCTTTTCATCTCTTCCGATAAAAAAGAAGCAACAACATCTTCCATCTTGAAAGTGGATTTCGTACTCCCAATAGCCATCACTAGATGATCCCAAGAATCTGGCAAAGAACATAACAACAACATGTAGCGATCTTCATCCTCAATCTTCACACCAACAAATGTTAATTGAGCAATCAACATGTTGAAAGCATTTAAGAGATCAACAACAAATCCTCCCTCCTGCATTCTTAAAGAGTACAACTTCTTCTTCAAGAACAATTTGTCCACCAAGGACTTTCCTTGATGAATTGATGCCAGTCTTTTCCACAAGGAAGATGCAGTCTTTTCTTCATGAATGTTCAATAGAATAGAGTCTACCAAACAAAGCCTTATCAGCCCCTTAGAATTTCTATTTGCAAGGTCCCAATCCTCTTGCTTCATGCCTTGAGGAATTGTTCTAGACACAACAGTCCAAAGATCTTGGTATACTAACAGATCATCCATTTTGAGTTTCCATAGCTCAAAATTGCTACCATTGAATTTCTCTATTTCCATCTTCCCAGATATGCTCACCATCTTAATCTGTAATTAAATTATTAGAATTCTAACAGACTCCCACTCAAAAAGAGTTGACACAAAAAACCCAACCCACTCACAAGGATAACACAACTGGCTAGGCTCTAATACCACTTGTAAAGAAAAGCAACGGTGCAGAAGCAACTTTCCTAACGTCAAAACCACAGGGGAGAAAGCATACAATACTTTTAATTTTTCTAATTACAATCCAATTAAGACACACATGAAAGATTTATAGAAACAGAGAAGATACTCAAAGATAATGAACAACATATTTATGTGGGAAACCTTCTTGGAAAAAAAGCCACCACACCAAGCTGAATCTCTTTGTATTATAGTAACAACAATTACATACAATCAGAGATACAACTCTTAGGTATTAGTTTACAGTAGCTTCATTCACTGTTCATCCAGTTACATAAATGCTCCCCCGAATCCAATCTCACTATTTTTCTTTCAAATCAGAATCGATCCTTTAAAACTTATCACATTCTAATTTTTGCCTTTTGTTCATCCTTATCTGCCATTGCCCCATAGTAGAAAGTTTCCTCTCGAGCAATTGATTTTTCCCTCCATACTGTTCAGCTCCAGCATCGCAATAGTTGCAAAATCTAACTGTCACCCATTTGAAATCACTTCCTCTAATTGGTCCATGAGGCTCCACATAGGATGGTCAAACTGGTCAAGGATGTTCAACTTTGTTGGCATATGGGTGAGACACTAACAGTGTCTCCCCGATGCCACAAAGTCTTCATATCGATATCATCATAGGTTCATAGTTTGCAAGACGATATATAGAATGCCATGAGACATACTGAATCCATCGACATTCAATGCATCCCTATCAACAAGAGATTTTTCATTGGCTAGACTCATACCACTACACACAAGTCACATCAACTTCCACTTTGCTATCAGCAAGACTTTCCATTTGCTAAGATGTTTTGCCAGGTCTCCACAAGTTTCACTGAAGCACCTGATAGTTGGCAAGACATTCGTCTTTCACCGAGACTTTACATCGAGTTCATCCAAGTCTTACCGAGTTGGCAAGACTTAAGTCTTTCACTAAGACCTTACACTGGTTGAACATGTCACATCAAAGCATCGAAGAGTCAGCCAGACTTATCATCTTCGCCAAGACCTTATACCAAGGTCTTAAGTCACATTGAGCACTGCATTCACCAGTCGACAAGACTTATGTCTTTCGCTGAGACCACGTACCAAGCACCCATGTCTTGCCAAGTTGACAAGACATTTGAATTCATAGGACATTTCACCATGTGCCAAGAGCTACACTGATGACTTTAGTTGCATCCCCGTCGGTGAGACCAGGAACCCTTCACCAAGACTTCATACTGAAGTCTTTTGTCACTACGAAGGCACCAAGTGAAAACTCCCGTCGATGTGACCTTTCATTGTCACTAAAAGATCTTCTCGATGCCGTTGAGTTACCCCAATAGCCATATGCTATTGGTGAGACATTCTCCAATTGACAAAAGATCACAACGAATGCTCTATGTTACAGCGATGGACTTCATTCGGCAAGACATCACCTTTGTCTTGGTGACATGGACATTTCAACAAGATTCAAAACAGTTAGTCAGCCAGACATGAATAATGTCACAGTGACTTTGCCCTGTAGGAGTTACATGTCAGTAATAATTGAGGCACATATTCCAACATAAGGCACCATTTCTTGACTACCTGCATTATTTTACACTTCGTACTTAAAAATTGAAGCTGCTATTTGGAAATCTTGACAATCTAACTCAGAATGTTGACTCATTTTATGGAGCCTACACCATCCTGATAAAGCCGCCTCAGCTAGATATACACTATTAGGAGACTTCTCTTGATTAATTGGCTGATTGATAGGCTGGTTAATAGGCTGATTGATTGGTTGATCCAATGGGGTGGGGAATCCTCCATTGTTAGGCCTTGTGTTCTAGGTCCTATTCTATCCTGGTGGCTGTCTCCTTTTGAACCCTTATCCACCACCTTGCCCTCTATCAAAGTTTTGGCCTAAATATTGTCCCTTATCATAATTCTATCATCTATCATTATTATACCCTCTGTCCATATTCAACTTCTTTACTTACTCAGACAATTCATCCAATCTCTCCTTGTCAGGAGTACTGTATGGAGGCTAATTCACATTATTTTGGGAATACCCTACTGCTGCATTGGCATTCAGTGATTGGTTTAATACTTTAGAATTCTATAGATACATGGGAAACTAGCCTAAGGCTTTGTATGAAGAGGTTGATTCACATTTTGCTGAGAGTAGCTTATTGTGGGTGAAACTTGTCTCACAGGAGGTCCTAGGTGAGGGACCAGAGGCAACTGGGGTACTGGATTCATGATCGGAGTATAGTTAGCAAGAGCCTGGTTGAGAGCTAGCACTTGTCTAGGGTGAGCAATGGGTCCTAATGAGGGTAAAGGCCCATATTGATGTTTCCTTAAAGTGGTGCTAACCTTCACAGCCTCTGCATATGCATCAAGTAGATTATCAGGAGGGTTATTCCTCCACTTCATAAAGGTAGTTGTCAGACTGTCAAGTCCCTCATAATACACTTCTAAAGGGGTAGGCTCATCAATAGCATAAGAGGCTTGCAGTCTGGTATAGGCATGATGAAACCTATTATTAAAGGATGCTATAGGCTCGTTGACTTCCCTCTTAACATTAGTGAACTGTAGATAGAGCTCATTGGGGATAATGGGAATCTGAAACTTCTGCAAGAATGCAGTCTCTAGCTCAATCCAATGTTGGATAGACCCCGCAAGTAAATGATTGTACCAATAGAATGCATCATTTCCTAATGAATAAGGAAAAAGTATGCATGCTACATCCTCATGGTTTATCCCTCTATCCTTAAGGCCCATCTGAAATATCCTGATGTGTTCCTCAACAATTCTATTGGGATCATTAACATGGAACTTTGAAAAAAAGTGTTCAGGGTACTTGGGCATGACATTGTAATTAGCAAAACTTAATGGAGATGGGTTATTAGCTAGGAAAGCCATTGGTGGAGGTGGGGGTGGTAACGACTGATTTATGACTGGCTGAGGTTCTGGAATGGGAATGTTCTTAGAATCAGACTCAGATGAACCTGATGAAGATGGAGATGATGTAGGTGGATAGGAGGATGATGATTCTGCCCTTCTGTTGGTCCTTCTAGACCTAGTAGGGACTGGTAATTATTGAAATTCCTCCTCTCCTGGAGTAGATCTGGTCCTTCTGAATCTTTCAGAAGAGATGGCATTCAAAAATTGACCTAACTTGCTTATTCAGGCCTTCCTTCTAGCACCAATCTGTTGATGATCTTTTCTACACAACAACTTAGACATAATATAATATCCAATCTCTCTTGAAAGCTAAATCTAATGTTAGGTCTTGACAATGCATAGACAACTCAATGATAAATGTGAAAACGCTGGTAATCACAATGGGACCTTACTACAAGCAAAATACTGAATCTCTAATTTATTAGATCTAGCAATGTGATGATACTTCAATCCTGAATCTAACCCAATGATAAAAGAAATAACAAAATACAAGGGTTTCAAAGAAATTTCTAGATTTAACACTAAATCTATAACTAACAATGCAAATGAAAAAACACTCAAAATAGACCAATCCCTCAAAGTCCCAAGGTTCGGCAGATCTGAAGGAAGGGAGAATTCCATCACTTACAATCTTATCCTTGGTATATGTTGATGGTGTTTTTTGCACAGCAACAACTCAGCTAGAAAATGATATTCTATCTCTCTTGAAAGATAATCTTCAACAATAAATTGCTGAAAATCACCCCAAGGTCTCTCAGGTGTCAGGTCATGACAATGCATAAACAACTCAGATAATTATGTGAAAATGCTGGTAATCACAAGGGGCCTTACAAATGAACAATGCTGGAAGTGAATTTTTATCAGATGCAACAATATGGCGATGCTTTCAACCCTAAAACTAACCCAGATTTAAAATAAACAGCAAAAGAGATAAGGGTTTAGAGAGATTCTATTCGATTCTAACTCCTAAGATTAACAATGCAAATGATAAAACACTTGAAATTGACCAATCCCAATGAAACCAATCTCTGCTTGACCAAGATTAATCTGCAATCTTACAGAAACAGTGCGATCTTCTAAGGTTTTAAAGATTTTTAGATCATAAACATTCACCCAAGACAACCCAATTACAGCTGAAATGAATAAATCTCCATAATTGAACCAAGCACAATGAATATAAAGGTCTAGGTTAACTTTGCAAAGCAACTAACAATTAGCTAGCTGCAAAAAGTATGGACCCGAGATTGGTGCAAACACTTCAAACATTAAATCATGAACATCATTGAACCAGATCTAAATCTAAATCTAATAACCATGAGCAATTTGAAAGATAGAAGTATAAGAACCATGCAAAATAAGTCAACACAAAAGAGATCACCAGAAAATCACAATGTCTGCAATTGCATTGAATCACCAAATTTTAGCAACAATTCCTGTGTTCTGTTACATCACTTGCTCAGAAAGAAGCTAACTCCTAACTCTAACTACTGCTAAAATCGCTTGTATCAAATCTTCTCCTTCTACTCTTCTATCTATCTCTCTATCTCCCCTTACAAATGAGACACAACTGCAATTTATAGAAAACCTCAAACATGTCGGCCCAATTAGATTTTACAATAATAACTGGCCTCAAAACAGGTCGGCCAGGAGAATTTCAAAATAGGACAAGATTTGCATTAAATGCATGAATATTATCCATGTCGGCCCACGATCTCCAGTAAGACCAAATTCACGCGTCTTCCAGAAAGTCCTCTAGTTGTAGACAGTTTTGGCACGGATTCTTAGGCAGTTCCCACTTTGAAAATTTAAATTGAACATTTCCATATTTCCCTCTTTGGAACGAATCCATATGCAAGTCCCCTTTTTAATATTTGTTTAGTCCTAAAAAATAGATATCATCATTAATAGCCCACATGTTCAAATTAAATTTGAATAAAATTCTGACCTTTAAGAAAAAATTACATTTTTATAAGGAAACTTTCATTTTCAGAAATTTTTCCATTTTGGAAATTTTTTTATTTTCAATTTTTTTTATCTCAAGAAATTTTCATTTTCGGGATCATTTTTTAAAAATTTCCATTTTTGGAAAAAAAATCATTTTCGAAAAAATTTCCATTTTGGGAAACCAGACCAAGGGAAAAATCCAGGAAAATCCAGGTCAGGCGGACTCCAGACCAGAATTCGGAAAAATCCAGCTGGACATGATTCTACCGAATAAGGAAAAAATTTCAACAATAGATCATCGAAACGAACCAAGAATGTGCGAAACATCGTGTAATATATCAAATTAAGCATGACATGTTGAGCATTTATCATCAAATTCATCAATTTAATCCAGTATTTCAATTTGCACAAAGCCAGGCAGAAAATCCAGAAAAATCTGGGTGGACCGGATTTTCGCGGATGGCATAAAATTTTAGACTTTTGGCACATTCCGGAAAACTGAAGAAATTTGGGAAAATCTAGATGAACTGGAAAATCCCAAACGCAGGCAAAAACCTGAAAAACTGAAGAAATTCGGCATTTCATGGAAATCAGGAAAATCTGGATGAACCGGAAAATCCCGGACTGGACCAAAAACCCGGATTTTCGCACAGAGCCAGACTTTGAGCAGACTCCGGAAAAATCCGGACAGACCGGAAAATCCCGGATTGGGGTAAAAACTCGGATTTCTGCACAGAGCCAGACTTTGAACAGAATCCAGAAAAATCCAGATGGACTGGAAAATCTTGGATTTAGGTAAAAACCCGAATTTTGCCCAGAACTTAGTTTTTTCAAAGTGCAATCTAGGGAAATCACTTGGGCAAGCAAGATGAACATCTAAGGACCTCCAAAGGTAATGAAATTAGTAAAATTAAGGGGCCAAAAGACACCAAAAGCCAGAGCAAAAAAGGAGGGTCCCTACTTTCAGTGGGGCATGTGTGCAAAACTGCACAACAGTATACTCCATGATGGTCTTAGTTTTTTGCAGTAGGAGGTCTGTATCTTCTTTATCCTGAGCTAACACCTCCTTCAACCAATTAATTTCCCTCATAGCATATTTCCTAGATGATAGAATGTCCCTAACAACATCACTTCCTTTAGTTCGCACCCCTTGCAACCAATTTGCAGTGGCAAGAGTGGAAGCCTTCATTCTTTCAAGCTAAGTGATAGTTTCCTGGGTTAAGGGTTTTGCAACAGAGGATGAGGGTTTAATAGATTACAAGGGTTTCGTTAGATCTTCTAAACATTTCTTGAGTTTCTCATTCTCCCTTTTAAGCTCCTGTTTAGTCTTTATTTCTTTTCTCAGCCTACCCAAGATGATTGCACTAGAACACTGATAATCTTCAATGTCTTGCTCAAGGGAAGTGGGTCCTAAATTGATAGTCTACAGGTTGTAGTCTTTTGTAGTTACATCATCTCTGTTCTTATCTGGAGCAGGAGTTGCAATGTGGACCACTCTATTACTTGCCTCATCTCTTTCAATCTTTGAAATGACCGTGACCTTCTTCTTACCTTTATCCTTTCCAATCTTGGCCAAAATTTCATCCTAGTCAGGTGAAGTATCCTCCAAAACAACCCGCTTTCTCTTTATTTCCTTGTCTAACCATTCTGGAATAGCAGACTCCAATTGCGCCTCACTCTATCTCACTTCCTCTTGCTGATCCTTAGGTCCTTTTTTATTGCAACTATGCTTCTCAGGAGTCTCATCTGCCTTACCCTCCTTTTCTTCAATGTGTTCATCTTGGTGCACAGGGGATGAAACCTTTTCTAATACTTCCTCTTTTTGAGGAGATTTAACCCTTTCAGTTCTAACTGGTGAATCTTCATATGTAACTAGGGGAGAATTCATCACTTTTTCAACTTCTGCCTCTACATTATAAAGCTCGCCCTCATGAAACTCTTCTCCCTCAGTGTCTAGATGATCTTCAGCCTCTTTGGATTCACCTAGTTCATCATTTTGGGATTCATGGGAAGAAGGGACATCATCATGCTCCTCATGAGAAGTAACTGGAGGAGGATTTGCTTTGGGCACACTATCCTTAGGAGAAGGAGTCCTAGACTACCTTGTATATACCTGTGTCTTTTCTCCTGAACTCTCTACATTCACCACTGGTGGATGAACTTATTCTCCATCCTTGGAACCTTCCTTTTGTGATAATCTTAGAATTCTCCTTCTTTTAGGCACAGGAACATCAACTTTAGGACCCAAATTTTTAGTTTCTTTTTTTTCAAACTTCTTAGTCCTTGAAGTATGCCCCCTTTTCTTAGCAATGGGCTTTCTCTATTTTTCTATTTCTTGGGCTTCCTCCCCTTGAACATCCTTTATCTTGATTTTAAAAGGAGAACCCACCTTACCCTTACCTTTAGGATCTTGCTCAGTAGATTCCTCAGAAGTGGAGTGAGGGTCTAAATCTCCCATCAGATCATAGGTGCACTGTACACCTTCATTTTCCAACTCCCACATTTTTTTCTTTAGCCACATCTTGGTATACTTGGTGACTGGATCCATTATCTGTCCTAATTCTGTCTTTTCTTCCACTAGCCAATCCAAATCAAAGCATGGCCTTGAATCAAGTCCCCATCATCCTCGAGTTGATTAGGAACTGCCTTCACATTATATAATTAGATTGATTCAACTAGGAGCTGAGAAAGTTTTTTCTTTTTGAACTCATATTCATCGCTGCAGTTGGCCCAGTAGTCTTCTAGATTATCCTTATGGTTATATTCTCTACTGGCCTTCTTTTGTGCTTCACCTGTTATATCAAATCGAGGCCTCTTGGAATGAAAAGATAAACCAAGAGTACTCATCTCGTCTTCTGAAGCCAGGTAGAAATAATGGAAGGGCATGCCTCTCTAGTGCCTATCCTCAAAGGGAAGTCTCTGCAAAAACCAGTCTTATGTTTGTCTCTTTTAACAATAGCATCAAAATCACATATTTGTCGAGTGACCTCTTGAAGTAGGATATGATCAGTGGGATACCTTGGAAGCCTGTATCGAGCCCTTTGACAACCATCAACCCAGATGTATGAGAAGGTTGGGAATTGAATGAACCAAGCACCATATTTTCTTGATGAGCTCCTTGGCTTGGTAAAAAATTCTTGTGTGTTCTGCTTCTTGAAACAATCTGGTAATATGCATGGTGAATGCATCATTCACCCTCCTATAGCTCAAGCTTCCCAAGTGAAATTGAGGATACACCTCATAAATAACATCCTGCCCAAAGACTCCCTTGGTAGTTAATCCCTTGTATGGATGAAATATTGCAAGAGCATAGACCAAGTATGAGGTCATTGTGAAGGTCTTCGTTTGCAACACATTGGACAATTGCTCATGAATCACTCTACTTATGACACCTACCCAATGATAGTTAGTATTTTCCTATTCCTTCCTCACAATAACATGGCACATCTAATTCTCAAAAATAACATCATTCTTCAATTCAACCACCCTGCTAAGAAGAGTGATGGCATCATAATTCTCCTTGAATTTTTCCCTGAATAGCTATTTAGCTAGTTTAGAATAATGAGACTTGGGCTTCTCTGGCCAAGAATTTATAAGTTGTTGTGATTTAATAGTCTCTTCTTCATAGTACTCCTTAGCTTCCTTCATGTTGAATGCCACTACATGAGATCTATCTGGCATATCAAAAGTTTGAGCTATGGAGACATGTTTTAAATTTTCCACAATCCTCCCCTGAGGACCAAGAATTCTCTGTGTATCACTGTCATAATGTCTGGCGCATTCAAGGACTAACTCATAACACTGCACCGTGGAAGGGAAACCAACTACATGCACCAATCCAGATTCTAATATTCTCCTAGCCACTAGAGGAAGATCTTGTGCTGCCATTCTACCTTTGAACTCCTCATAGTCCCATAGTCCAACATTGGTATCAGTTACTTCTGACCAGATAGAAGTGATCTTGCTCTCTTAGATTTTTTTCTTGATGTCTATCCTAATTCTTTCTACTTCAGATATGGAGGATCCCTCCATGTCACTGTTAGCTTTCCCAGCTACTACCTTGCTAGATTCAACCTGCACTTAACAAAGGAAACATAATAAAGATCACACCAACAAAGGTTAATCAATCAAAATCATCATTAAACCTTATTAAACATCATATAGAATGATCATGTTAAACTCTAGGTTTCAGGACCATCTGCAAAACCCATGCCAGGGAGGAATTTATGAGAATTCTGGGCTAGACGGATTCTAATGGAATGAACAAGAAAACATCTATTGGAAATTCAATCTGATCATTATTAATCAATAAACATGTGAGATTTCAAAATAGCATAAATTAATCATAAAATGCACCATCACCTATTAACACATCATGTTATTTCATATTCCTTCATATTTCATCAAATTCTGGGACAATCCGCTAGAGATAGATTTCCACGAAGGAGGAGACATTTTGCAACTTTCAGAAAAACTAGGGAATCAAGTATTTCTAGAAAATCTGGAGTTGACAGAAATCCGTGAAAAAGCTAAATCTCTGAAGAATAGTGGATTCTAGAAAAATGACGGCGTTAAGGACAATTAGGGTAATCCGCAAAAGATGGACAATCCTGAGATGGGTGAAAATTTTGAACTTTGGTATTCATTCATGATTTCACTCAGACTAATGGATCGATCATAAATTTCAAGAATCTAGGCCTGAGACAAGTTTGATATGGTCCTTCTATAGATATTCTTAGGATTCTAGGCTAATTCGAAAGTAGACTAAAGCTAAATGGTGATGCCCTAAATCAAATTCTACAAATCCACCATTAATCGCATAGGAAAGCTCAAGATTTGATCATTTCAACTGCTAATCTTTCACTAGGGGGGAATCATGGCTCACAAACAAGTTATCTCCTGATGCAAATGAAAAAGTGAACTCAAAACTTGCTTGGGAAACCAAAAATTAAATAATGTCATGCAACCCTAGCATCAAACTCTCAAACATGCAAAAATTTGAATCCTGAATAAACCCAAAATACCAAAGAAAGCTAAATTTCATGAATCAAAAGTAGGGAAATCATATACATACCATTGATGAAGTAGAAATAGATCTCGAAAATAAAAAATGCGAGTTTAACAATGCCCAACAAAGACAACAGAAGAAATGCTCAAGAAATCACCACTTAAATCAAACAATTCACAAACTTAGCACCCCAAATCAAATTGAATTCTTCCAAGACTGCACTGCTCAGCTCAATTGATGACAAACAATAAAGCATAATGGCACAAGAGTCCTCAAAATGTGGTTTAAATGCATCCCTCACAACAGTACGAGTAACATTAATGCCGCTGACAAGACATCCAAGAAGATTCAGGAACCAGACGATAGGACAAAATTCGGAAAAATCTAGTCCACACAGAATTCTGTGAAGACTAAAATTCTCCAAACCAAAGTGATCAGCCAGAGTCTGAGGAGGATCCGAGAAAATCTGGCCAGGGTGGAAAGTCCCGAACTTCAGTGAAAACCCAAACTTATCTCAAAACTAAAGATCTTCAATGTGCAACTTATGGAAATCACTTAGGCCAACAAGATAAACATTTAAGCACATGCCAAGGAAAAGTTAATCCTCAAAATGAAAGGGCCAAGACACCAAAAACCAAAGCGAAAGAGGGTCCCTACTTTCAGTGGGGCATGTGTGCAAAAACTGCACAACAAATGGTGACTCTGCTGGGAAAATGCTCCAGAGCATTTGATGACGGACATGAATCGAAAACCCAGAATCCCTGGTTTCAGTCTCACTATTAGACAAACAATTTAAAATGCAAAGATTAAAGAATCAGAACCAAAGGGTAGACTAAACCTTCCATAAATTGAAAATCCATGTGTGTGCATATGAGTTCATTTCCCTCCTTGAGCTACTGTAGAAACCTAGTTCAGTCAGGACATGCTACGTAAAGATTCTAATTTAAAAAGAAATCTGGATAAAGCCTTGCTGGCAGTCAGGCGTCTATAGCCCCGATGAGGTTATCACTGTGATTCTCCCAAACATAGCTCTATTTCTAGTCAGGCATCCATAGCCCCAATAGATATATTCAGATACTCCTGATAGATTGAATTCATTTAATTTTCAATATTTTCTCTTTTTCCTTCTTTTGATATTTCTTTTCTATGTCACTTTTTCATTTCAACCTGTGAAAAATGAAGTTCACACTCAGGGCTAAGAACCATAGTGGCGCTGAAGTAGAAATAGGATTTTTCACCTAAAAAAATGTCACAAGGATCCTACAGTAACATTAGGCTTCTTAAGATATATGAAAGATATAAGATTTCAGAATACTTCAAATTCAAATCAGGACCAGTGACCTATCTTCTATAAATCAAACATTTAGACTGCTCGAAGATAACAAACACTGCAACCCTCTTTTTAAGATACAAGACTAAAGTCCACCAATGAAATACCGAGAACAATCCCAAATAATGATATATTTTCCATGCAGGTGTAACACATTCCAGAAGAAAACAAGAAAACCTCCAAAGCAAAAGCAGAGCAAAAAGAAAACCAAACCAAAAGAAAATCTACACTAACCAAAACAAACAAAAGCAAAGAAGAAAGGGAAACCTACTCTAAGCAAAGCAAAGCGAAGAAAACAAAATAGAAAAGAAAACTAATCTAACTATATACAGGACAAGAGCTGAAAACAACTCAAGACTGGAAATAATGCTTCAAATACTGCCCATTGATAGGTAGTGGGATATCCTCCCTAGTGAGAGTTTTCAAACAGAAAGCATTATCTCCAAAGATTTTTGAAATATGGTAAAGGCTAGGCCAAAGTTTATCAAATTTTCCATGCTCCTCCTTACGGTCATGGGTTTTATCCCAGTAAAGAACCAAGTAAGAAATCCTAAAAGCTTTTACCTTGGCTCTTTTATCAAACCATCTCTTGACTACCCCCTGATGTTTGGCAAAGTTTTTCAGGGCTTTGTCTCCTTTTTCCTCAAGGTGTAATAATTCAACAAGTCTAACCTCACGTCTATCTCCCTCATCATAATATTCATTAATGAACTATAAGGTGGGGATTTTCAACTGAATAGGAAACACAGGCTCTAACCCATAAATCGGGTGTTAAGGGGATATTCCTATAGAAGTCTTGTGTCTTGTACAATCTACACAGAGAGAAAATTTGAGTTGAGTGTGCCAATCCTTAGGATTTCTTTCTAATAGTTTATGGATAACAGTTAGGAGGTTTTTCTTGGATGACTCAACCAAACCATTACCCTGAGGGTAATAATTGGATGCAAACTTAATGAAAATCCCATGATCAAAGGCCCAATTAGAAAACTGTAATGATGAAAATGCAGGACCATTATCACAAACTAAAGACATAGGACATCCAAAACGATTGATAATACCTGATTGGATGAAATTAATTACCACCTCAGAAGTACATTGCTTGCAAGCAAGGGCCTCATTCCATCTTGTAAAATAATTAGTTATAGTAAGAATATACCTGTGTCCTGTAGAGGATAGTGGATTGATTGGACCTATGAAGTCCATCCCCCACTGTGCGAAAGGTTTTACCTCAAAGATTGGTTGGAGTGGGAGTGATCCATACTTCTCTCTAGTTGCTATAGTCTGACACACATGAAAAGTTTTGACATGGTTTTGTGTGTCCTTGAATAGTGTAGGACAATACTAACCAACTCTTAGAATCTGGTTCACTATAGAAGGTGTTGATCCATGACTTGTACCATATCTGTCGTGAAATTCCAACATCACTCTTTCAGACTCTACCTTTCCTAGGCACCTTAAGTAAAAACCCTCATGATTTTTCTTATATAGAACAACTCCCTTTAGCATGAAACTGCCACTTTTTAAACGCAGTTCCCTTCGTTGTACTGTATTAAGATGATCAGGGCATCTCTGAGTTAGGAGATAGTGAACAATATCATCATACCATTCGCCAGAAGAAACATCCTCTAGATTGTAATGTTGGGCCACAAGGTCAAGGCCTACCTCTACCATTGTCTTTGTAAGTCCTTGCCCTCTTACCAACTTCATGGGCTGAATCTCAATGTCATACTCTTGTAACATAGTTACCCACTTAGCTCTGTGTTCTCCTAGCTCATTCTGCATCAACAACAACTTAACTGCAGGATCAAGAACTATAGCAAAGACCTTATTTTTGAGGATATAGTGTCTAAACTTCTTTATAGCCCTAACTAAGGCATACATCTGCTTTTCCACACTTGTGTATCTCAACTCTGTATCCTTCAATGGTGCACTCATGAATGCTATGGGATGTTCATTGCCTTGATCAAATTTTTGAGTTAACATAGTAGCACAAGAAAGATCAGAAGCAAACAAATATATATAGAATGGCTTAGCATAGTCTGGACTCATCAAAATCGGAGCTTCAACAATAACCCTTTTTATCTCTGTAAATGCTTCCTTTGCTTCTGTATTCCATTTGACTTTGGCCTCCTGCTTGAACATTGCATTCAAGGGCTTGACTATTTCTGTGAATCTAGTGATGAACTTCCTCACAAAGTTGATCTTGCCAAAGAATGATTTCATTTCTTTCTTGCTAGCAGGTGGTGGGATCTTGAGTATAGCTTCTATTCATTCTTGATCAATGGAAATTCATTTCTTAGATAGAACATGCCCCAAGAATTTACCCTCTGTAACTCCATAGATGCATTTCTTTGGATTGAGAGATATCCCAAACTCTCTGCATTTTTGAAAAACCTTGCACAAATCTATGATATGATCACCTCTCTTCTTGGAAAAGACTGTCAGATCATCCATATAAATGATTATGCACTTACCAATTATGTCTTTAAAGGAAATTCCCATCGCTCTTTGGAATGTGGCTCCAACATTAATCATGCCAAAGGGCATCCTTTTGTAGGAAAAAGTGCCCCACTTGGTGGTGAGAGCAGTCTTGTGTCTGTCCTCATATTGTACCATAACTTGGTTGTATCCTGTATAACCATCCAAGAAAGACATCATCTGAGATCCATTTACATTCGGGAGTACTTTGTCCAGTGAGGGTACTGAATATTTATCCTTTTCTGATGCCCTGTTGAGGTTCGTAAAATCTACACATAGCCTGATTTCACCATTTTTATTTTGCACTAGAACTAGGTTTGCAACCCAAATCGAATGTCTGACTAGAAATATGATTCTTGCAGACAATAGTTTCTACACTTCCTTCTGTATTATGGGTTCTAGTAGAGCATTGATGGGCCTTTGCCTCTGTCTGAAAAGTTTTACTCCTGGATTAAGAGGGATAGTATGGGTTATGATTGATGTATCATAAGCCTTTAAGTCTTCATAACTCTAGGCTATCACATTTGGATATCTATGTAGTGCATTGATTATTCCTTTCCTTTCTTCTGGAGTGCACACTTTGCCAATAAATATATTTTTGACATCATCCTGAGATCCCATATTATATTTGTCACACTATCCACTGATAGAATCTTTTTTGGCATCTTGTTCTTGATCCCTAACCTTCTCCAGATCAAAGATCCTTTCTAATTGCACATTTCCTCTAGGAATTGTATTGGTCTTCAGATTAATTACCCCTTCCAAATCCATCTCTGCTTCTTGGAGTTCAATTTCATGAATGATTTGAGAAGCAAAGACATCTGTACTTGTAATAAAATATAAGATATGCTTGTCATCTTCAAATACCTAGAAGTTTATGACATTATCAGGTACTGAAGGTACTGGGGTCAGTTCCACTGTAAACTTCTTTAACTCAGAAAGAGACAGAGGTTGCAATGTACTAGCTACTTGGGCAAGGGAATCAACTGTTTGATTTTTACATCGTGGAATCAGTTGAATATTGAAGGAATCAAATCCCTCAATAAGATCCCATACTCTGTGTCTATAGTTGGTCATTCTTCTATCATGACAAGAGTATTGTCCCCTAACTTGCTTGACTACTAGCTCATAATCCCCAAAAACTTGCAAGATCTTAACCTTTTTCCTTAATTCCATTAACAATCCATGCACCAAAGCCTCATACTCTGCTACATTATTCGTACAATGAAATTGAAGTCTATGAGCAGCAAAGAAAGTCTTACCTCTTGGAATGATTAGTTCAAAACCTACCCTAGCTCTTTGAATTGATTTGGATCCATCAAATCTTAGAGTCCAACAACCAACAACTACAAAATTATTTTCAGTATCTCTTGCACTGTTGCTACTAGATGTTTTTTTAGAAAATATCCCTCTTTTCCCTTTGGCATCCTCTTGGACATTCTCGATATTAATTTTGACTGCTGGAGTGGGGTTGATACACTTTTGTATCTGTTCCACTGTAGCTTGGCACAAGCAACATTCCAATTCTGAATGAGAGGCATTATGCATCCTGCACCAATTAGGCAAGAGTAACTCCCCAAAATTCATTCCTCTTCTTAACTGAACCTGATCTTCAATGCACTTCTGAATGAATTCTTGAAAATTTTCTATCAAACCCAGTTGACTATCTTTCGGATCATCATCATTTTCACTTGGTTCATCATCATTTCAACTAATTCCACCAAGGCTTTAGTACCACTGGATTATGCTGTGAGACTAGCAGACATTGTATACATCGTGAGGACCTCCTCTGCATCAGAATCCTCAAAAAGAGTTGCAAGCACATAATTTCCCATACTTACTTCTGATATCAGAATCTCATTAGAGGTATTCTGATATTTTGTAATCATGTATTACATTCTAGGTTCTCTTTCAATTCTAATCTTGTTTGGCACTCCCTTCTAGGGAAGCCACATGTGAGAGTGATCATTCAAGACATATCCATTCAAGGCCCTGGTGAAGTCTCTTCCTAAGATTACGCCATAAGCATCAGGTATGTTAGCCACCTGTATGTTAATGACTTGCTGAATTCTAGGATCAGAAGCAACCTGCATATGAATCATATTTAACTCCCCCACAACATTGACTTCAGTCCTATCCAAATGTGTAACTTTCTTTTGTGAGTCAACAGGAGTAATACCCATAGCTCTACAGACACCGAAGGGAATAACTTTGGTGGAAGCACCATAATCCAACAAACAATTATGCAAATTCTTATCGAATATTTGAACAAAAATCAGGAATGGAGGTGTGTCTGTCTTCCCTTGAAAAAGAGTTAAGGGAGTATCCATTTGAGCAACTTGAGTTTTGTCCTTCTCTTTTCCCTTATTTCCAGGAGGCATATGGACTTGATTATGAATCTGATTTTTACTTCCTATTGATTGAGAACTAGATGCCCTATTGACACTTTTGCTAACTAATTTATCTTGTGACATGGAATTTGCATTATAAGCTCCGACAACTACATTCCTAATGGCTGGAACTCTCAATAACTCAAATGCAAAGTGGCTTACCTTTAGTTTTCTGAGTTCTTTAGCAACATACAAGGGCAATTATTCCTCACTCAAATCAACAGGGGTCTCCTTTGGGTATTCTATCACCTTGTCCTTGTTTGCATCAGTACCTATCCCTTTTGGCAGGTCCATGTGTCCTTGATCCTGAGATAAGTATTTGCTAGACACCTAAGGAAGTGATAGATTATTGCTAGCATTAGGATCTGGAGGCATGTTGAAATTGTTCAGTGGAATGGAATTAGTGAAGGGGCCTCCAGCTTGTGGATGTCTGTGTGGAAAGTCCCTCAAATTATACTTCTTGATAGGTCTCTGGAAGGTCTACACTTCTTCAACATAAGCCTCTTCTTCATCCCTAGGGCCATTGTCATTTACTGCATTCTCATCAAATAACTGTGTAATTTCATCTCCATTGCATACTTGGTTTGCTTCTTCCTCTAGCTGGTCAGATGCCTCTTTAGGTACATTCTCCTTACTTTATGGAAAAGGACCATGATTTAGTACCAAAACTAATGAATCATAAGGGGTAGAAGGCACCATTTCTTGACTACTTGTATTATTTTCCAGTTCGTACTAGAAAATTGAAGCTATTGTCTAGAACTCTTGACAATCTAACTCAGAATGTTGACTTGTTTTGTTGAGCCTACACCATCCTGCTAAAGCAGCCTCAACTAGATATACACCATTAGGAGGCTTCTCTTGATTAACTAGCTGATTAAAAGGTTGGTTGACAGGCTGATTGACTGGTTGATCCAATGGGGTGGGGACTCCTCCATTGTTAGGCCGTGTGTTCCAAGTCCTATTCTATCTTGGTGGCTATCTCCTGTCGAACCCTTGTCCACCACCTTGCCCTCTGTCAAAGTTCTGGCATGAAGATTGTCCCTTATCATAATTATGTCCTCTATCGTTATTATACCCTCTGTCACTATTATATCCTCTATCATTGTTGTACCCTCTGTCGTGATTGTATCCTCTTTCATGACGTTGCCCTCTATCAAAGTGCTATCCTTGTGGATTTTCTCAATTTTCTCTATTATGATTGGACTGCATATTTCTCTAAGCAGCTTGCAACTAACTGTTCTTGTTCCTCAAGTAAGTCACCTCCATATTCAACTTCTTTACTTGCTTAGACAATTCATCCAGTCTCTCCTTGTTAGGATTACTGTATGGAGGCTGATGCACATTATTTTGGAAATACCCTACTACTACATTGGAATTTAGTGATTGGTTTAATACTTTAGAATTCTGCAGATATGTGGGAAAAATAGCCTAAGGCTATGTATGAAGAGGTTGATTCACATTTTGCTGAGGGTAGCTTATTGTGGGTGAAACTTGTCTCACAGGAGGTCCTGGGTGAGGGACCAGAGGCAACTGAGGTATTGGATTCATGATTGGAGTATGGTTAGAAAGAGCCTGGTTGAGAGCTAGGACTTGTCCAGGGTGAGCAATGGGTCCTAATGAGGGTAAAGGCCCATACAGATGTTGCCTTAAAGTGGTGCTAACCTTCACAACCTCTACATATGCATCAAGTAGATTATCAAGAGGGTTATTCCTCCGCTTCATAAAGGTAGCTGTCAGACTATCAAGTCCCTCATAATAGATTTCTAAAGCGGTAGGATCATCAACAACATAAGGGGCCTATAGTCTAGTATAGGCATGATGAAACCTATTGTTAAAGGACACTATAGACTCGTTGACTTCCCTCTTAACATTAGTGAACTAGAGATAGAGCTCATTGGGGCTAATGGGAATCTGAAACTTCTACAAGAATGCAGTCTCTAGCTCAGTCCAATGTTGGATAGACCCCGTAGGTAAATGATTGTACTAGTAGAATGCATCCTCTCCTAATGAATAAGGAAAAATTCTGCATGCTACATCCTCATGGTTTATCCCTCTATCCTTAAGGCCCATCTGAAATATCTTGATGTGTTCCTCAGCAGTTCTATTGGGATCATTAATAGGGAACTTTGAAAAAAAGTGTTCAGGGTTCTTGGGCATGACATTGTAATTAGTGAAACTCAATGGAGATGGGTTATTAGCTAGGAAATCCATTGGTGGAGGTGGGGGTGGTAACGACTGATTTATGACTGGTTGAGGTTGTGGAATGGGAATGTCCTCAGACTCAGACTTAAATGAACCTGATGAAGATGGAGATGATGGAGGTGGATGGGAGGATGATGATTCTGCCCTTCTGTTGGTCCTTCTAGACCTAGTAGGGACTGGTAATTCTTGAAATTCCTCCTCTCTTGGAGTATATTTTGTCCTTCTTCTAAATCTTTTAGGAGAGATGGCATTCAAAAATTGATCCAGCTTTCTTATTCAGGCCATCCTTCTAGCACTAATATGTTGATGATGTTTTCTACACAACAACAACTCAGATAAAATATAATATCCTATCTCTCTTGAAAGGTAAATCTCTATTAGCAAGCCTCAAGAGATCACCCCAAGGTCTGTAATGTTAGGTATTTACAATGCATAAACAACTCAGTGATAAATGTGAAAATGTTGGTAATGACAATGGGACCTTACTACAAGCAAAATACTAAATCTCTAATTTATCAGATCTAGCAATGTGATGATACTTCAATCCTAAATATAACCCAATGATAAAAGAAATAACAAAAGACAAGGGTTTCAAAAAAATTTCTAGATTTAACACCAAACCTAAGAGTAACAATGTAAATGACAAAACACTCGAAATGGACCAATCTCTCAAAAAAGCTGATTTCTACTTGACCCAGATGGATTTGCAATCTTATATAAACAGTGCAATCTTCTAAGGTGTTAAGATTTTCAGATCATGAACATTCATTCAAACAACCCTATTGCAATTGAAATGAATAAATCCTCACAATTGAACTAAGCACAATGAATATAAAGTCTAGGCTAACTTTGCAAAGCAACTAACAATCAGTTGGTTGTGAAATGTATGGACTAGGGATTGCTGTAACACTTCAAATATCAAATCATAAACATCATTGAATCAAATGTAACTCTAAATATCAATTTTCCTCAAAGAAATTCTAAAGATAGAATAACAAGAGCCATGCAAGATAAGAACACAACTATGGCACCAAATCAAAATGTCATTACTTGCATTAAATTATCCACTGTAGCAACAATTCCAACTTTTTGTTACAATATTTTCTTGAGAATAACTACTTGCTAGCTCTTTCTCTACTTAATTCGCTTCTATACTAGATATCTCTCTATTCATCTATGTCTATACTTAACCCTTACAAATGAGGCAAAATTCCATATTTATAGAGAATTCCCAAAACATGTTGGCTTAACCAGGTTTTACAATAATATTTAGCCACAACAAGTCAGCCAAGAGAAATTCAAAATAAAATAAAATATGCAGTAAATGCATGAACTTCATCTAGGTCAGTCTGGGATCTCCAATGCAGCTTGAAACAATGCATGCAAAATAATAGGGAAGCACAAATCTTGATGCCCATCATTAACCATCTTCCCCTTTGTCTTTATTTCAATCCAACATTTCATGCACCTTCAAAAGAACCTTATCCAAGTTGGCCATAGGTGGTAAAGGCAAAACCTTAAGTCAACTTTCAATTGATGTAATATCATCCCTTGACTATTTCACCAATTTATCCCACTCAACCTTATATGTTAGATACTTATCAATAATAACAATGTAGGTGGCTGCATCATCTAATTGGTGTTCAGTGATAGAATCATCACTGATTGGAGCATAAACATCTTGCCACCACCTTCTCAACTGTTCTAAACTCAAATACTTAGGTGCAATCTTCCTTCTCCCTATCATTATCTCAAAGAAAGCAATGCATCCATTATAGACACCAGTTAGGGTATCATCAATTTTCCTCCTCTTCTTGTAGATCTTTTTAGAACCTTCTACCTAATTTGTAACGCTTCAAACCACTCTCAAGGTTTGGTAGCTCTGAAGGAAGGGAGAATTCAATCACTTACAATCTTATCCTTGGTATACTCCATGATGGTCTTAGTTTTCTATAGCAGGAGGTTTATATCTTCCTTATCTTGAGCTAACACCTCCTTCAACCAATCACTTTCCCTCATAGTATCTTTCCTAGATGATAGAATGTCCCTAATAGCATAACTTCCTTTAGTTCGCACCCCTTGTAGCCAATTTGTAGTGGCAAGAGTGGAAGCCTTCATTCTTTCAAGCTTAGTGATAGTTTCCTAGGTTAAGGGTTTTGTAGTAGAGGACGAGGGGTTAATAGATTGCAAGGGTTTCATTAGATCTTCCAAACATTTCTTGAGTTTCTCATTCTCCCTTTTTAGCTCCTGTTTAGTCTTTATTTCTTTTCTCAACCTACCCAAGATGACTGCACTAGAACCCTGATAATCTTCAATGTCTTGCTCAATGGAAGTGGGCCCTAAATTGATAGTCTGCAGGCTATAATCTTTTGCAATTACATAATCTCTGTTCTTATCTGGAGCAAGAGTTGCAATGTGGACCACTCTATTACTTGCCTCATCTCTTTCAATCTTTGAAATGACTATGGCCTTCTTCTTACCTTTATCCTTTCCAATCTTGGCCAACAATTCATCCCAATTAGGTGAAGTATCCTCCACAACAACCTGCTTTCTCTTTATTTCCTTGTCCAACCATTTTGGAATAGTAGACTCCAATTGCGCCTCGCTCTGTCTCACTTCCTCTTACTGATCCTTAGGTGCTTCTTTATCCAAACTTTGCTTCTCAGGAGTCTCATCTACCTTACTCTCCTTTTCTTCAATGTGTTCCTCTTGGTGCACAGGGGACGAAACCTTTTATGATACTTCCTCTTTTTGAGGAGATTTAACCCTTTCAGTTCTAACTGGTGAATCTTCGTATGTAACCATGGGAGACTGCATCACTTTTCCAACTTCTACCTTTGCATTATAAAGCACACCCTCATGAAACTCTTCTCCCTTAGTGTCTAGATGATCTTTAGCCTCTTTAGATTCACCTAATTCATCATTTTGGGCTTCATGGGAAGAAGGGACATCATCATGCTACTCCACATGAGAAGTAACTAGAGGAGGATATGCTTTGGGCACACTATCCTTAGGAGAAGGAGTCCCAGGCTTCCTTGTATATATTTGTGTCTTTTCTCCTGAACTCTCTACATTCACCATAGGTGGAGCAACTTCTTCTCCATCCTTGGAACCTTCCTTTTGTGATATTCTTACAATTCTCCTTCTTTTAGGCACAGGAACATCAACTTCAAGACCCTACTTTTTAGTTTCTTTCTTTTCAGACTTCTTAGTCCTTGAAGTATGCCCCCTTTTCTTAGCAATGGGATTTCTCTATTTTTTTTGTTTCTTAGGCTTCCTCCCCTTGAACACCCTTTATCTTGATTTTAAAAGGAAAACCACCTTACCTTTACCTTTAGGATCTTGCTCAGTAGATTCCTCAGAAGTGGAGTGAGGGTCTAAATCTCCCATTAGATCATAGGTGCACTATACACCTTCATTTTCTAACTCCCACATTTTATGCTTTAGCCACATCTTGGTATACTTGGTGATTGGATCTATTATCTGTGCTAATTCTATCTTTTCTTCCTCCAGCCAATCCACATCACCAATTGGTCTGTCCTTTATCACCTCATAAGCATGGCCTTGAATCAAGTCCCCATCATCCTCGAGTTGATTAGGAATTGCCTTCACATTATATAATCAGACTGATTCAATTAGGAGCCGAGAAAACTTTTTCTTTCTGACCTCATATTCATTGCTGCAATTGGCCCAGTAGCCTTCCAGATTAACCTTATGGCTATATTCTCTACTGACCTTCTTTTGTGCTTCACCTTTTATATCAAATCGAGGCCTCTTGGAATGAAAAGATAAACCAAGAGTACTCATCTCCTCTTCTGAAGCTGGGTAGAAATAATGGAAGGGCATGCCTCTCCAGTTCCTATCTTCAAAGGGAAGTCTCTGCCAAAACCAATCTTATGTTTGTCTCTTTTAACAATAGCATCAAAATCACATATATGTCGAGTGACCTCCTGAAGTAGGATATGATTAGTGGGATACCTTGGAAGCCTGTATGGAGCCCTTTGACAGCCATCAATCCAGATGTATGAGAAGGTTGGGAATTGAATGAACCAAGCACCATATTTCTTGATGAGCTCCTTGGCTTGGTCAAGAATTCTTGTGTGTTCTGCTCCCTAAAGAAATTTGGTAATATGCATGGTGAATGCATCATTCACCCTCCTGTAGCTCGAGCTTCCCAAGTGAAATTGAGGATACACCTCATAAATAACATCCTGCCCAAAGATACCCTTGGTAGTTAATCCCTTGTATGGATGAAATCTTGCAAGAGCATAGACCAAGTATGAGGTCATTGTGAAGGTCTTCATTGGCAACACATTGGACAATTGCTCATGAATCACTCTACTTATGACACCTGCCCAATGATAGTATTTTCCTGTTCCATCCTCACAATAGCATGGAACATCCAATTCTCAAACATACCAACATTCTTCTATCCAACCACCCTACTAAGAAGAGTGATGGCATCATAATACTCCTTGAATTTTTCCCTGAATAGTTTTTTAGGCAGTTTAGAATAATGAGACTTGGGCTTCTCCAGCCAGTAATTGATAAGCTGTTGTGATTTAACAGTCTGTTCTTCATAGTACTCCTTAGCTGCCTTCATGTTGAATCCCACCACATGAGATCTATCTGGTATATCAAAATTTTGAGTTATGGAGACAAGGTTTAAATTTTCCACAATCCTCCCCTGAGGACAAATAATTCTCTATGTATCACTGTCGTAATGCCTGGAAAATTCAAGGAATAACTCATAACACTGCACCGTGGAAGGGAAACTAGCTACATGCGCCAATCCTGATTCTAACATTCTCCTAGCCACTAGAGGAAGATCTTGTTCTGCCATTCTGCCTGTAAACTCCTCATAGTCCCATAGTCCAACATTGGTATTAGTTACTTCTAACCAGATAGAAGTGATCTTGCTCTCTGAGATTTTTCTCTTGATGTTCATCTTAATTCTTTCTGCTTCAGCTATGGAGGATCCCTCTATGTCACTCTTAGCTTTCCCAGCTACTACCTTGCTAGATTCAGCCTACACTTAATAAAGGAAACATAATAAAGATCACACCAACAAAGGTTAATCAATCAAAATCATCATTAAACCTTATTAAACCTCATATAGAATGATCATGTTAAACTCTGGGTTTTAGAATCATTCACAGAATCCAAGCTAGGGAGGAATTTCGAAGAAGTCCAGGCCAGACAGATTCTAATGGAATGAACAAGAAAACATCTATTGGCAATTCAATCTGATCATTATTAATCAATAAACAACATGTGAGATTTCAAAATAGTATAAATTAATCATAAAATGCACCATCACCTATTAACACATCACGCTATTTCATATTCTTTCATATTTTATCAAATTATGGGAAAATCTGCTAGAGACGGATTTTTGTGAAGGAGGAGACATTTTGCAACTTTTAGAAAAAACAGGGAATCAAGGATTTTGGGAAAATATGGAGTCGACGAAAATTCGTGAAGAAGTTGAATCTCTGAAGAATAGTGGATTCTATAAAAATGATGGAGACAAGGACAATAAGGGTAATTTGCCAAAGACGGACAATCCCAAGATGGGTGAAAAACCTGAACTCTGACATTCAATCACGATTTCACTCAGACTAATGGATCTATCATAAATTTCAAGAATCTAGGCCTGAGACAAGTTTGATATGGGCCTTCTATAGATTTTCTTATGATTCTAGGCCAATTCAAAAGTAGACTAAATTTAAATGGTGATGCCCTAAATCAAATTCTACAAATCTGCCATTAATCATAGATGCAAGCTCAGGATTTGATCATTTCAACTGCTAATATTTTACTAAGGGGGGGGAATCATGGCTCATAAATAAGTTATCTCTTGATGCGAATGAAAGAGTGGACTCAAAACTTGCTTGGGAAACCAAAAATTAAACAATGTCATGCAACCCTAGCATCAAACTCTCAAACATGCAGAAATTTGAACCCTAAATAAACCCAAAACACCAAAGCAACACTAACTTTCATCAATCAAAAGTAGGGAAATCATATACATACCATTGATGAAGCAGAAATTGATCTCAGAAATAACAAATGCGAGTTTAATGTCGCCCAATGAAGACAACAACAAAAATGCTTAGGAAATCACCACTTAAATCAAACAATTCACAAACTCAGTGCCCCAAATCAAATTGAATACTTCCAAGACTGCACTCCTCAGCTCAATTGATGACAAACAATAAATCATAATGGCACAAGAGTGCTAAAAAATTAGTTTAAATGCGTCCCTCACAATAGTACGAGTAACATTAATGCTGTCAACAAGACATCTAGGAAGATCTGGGAACCATACAATAGGACAAAATTCAAAAAAATCTAGTCCACATGGAATTCCGCAAAGATTGAAAATCTCCAAACCAGAGTGCTCAACCAGAGTCCGAGGAGGATCCAGGAAAATTCGGCCGGGCGGAAAGTCCCGAACTTTAGTGAAAACCCAAACATAGCTCAAAACTAAAGATCTTCAATGTGCAACTTAGGGAAATCACTTAGGCCAGCAAGATAAACATTTAAGCACATGCCAAGGAAAAGTTAATCCTCAAAATGAAAGGGCCAAGACACCAAAAACCAAATCGAAAGAGGGTCCCTGCTTTCAACAGGGCGTGTGTGTGAAAACTGCACAATAGTAAGGTTTTGGAGCAGTAGGTCCTCTGGCTTGAGGAGGTGGAGAATAAGACACATTGGGACATGATTTCTTCCTTGGCCAAATCTTTTGAGAGGTGGGAAAGGTGAGAAAAAGAGTTGGATGGTCTTCGTGCCATTATTGGTACTAAGGAAGTAAAGAAGAAAATTTTGCTTGATATTGAGGCCATCCACTAGAACTAGGAGAAGACCATGTAGTGCTTGAGGGTTATCACTAACTACAACAAAGAAACAGTGAAGAATACTGCTCTCACCCTTTAGATCTTTCAAGATGAGCTAAGGAAGAGTTAGGGGAAGCGGTTGGCAAAAGGTGTGGATGATGCTCTCTCAAAGAAGAAAGGTAAGAAGATGGACACCTTGGCTTGTGATGCTATGACAAATACTAAGGCCATTCAATAGGGGCCTATGACTTTCAAAAAGAAGCTTGAATTCCTAGAGCAATAATGGAATGTGATCACTGGTCTCAATTTACTAGGAGACCTGTAGGTGTCTGTTGGTTTTGTGTTGTTCTTGGCTTTGTGTGTTTCTTTTTGTTTAAATTTTACTACTGGTTGAATTGTTTAACCTATAATTTTTGTTTACTTTTTTGGTTTTCTCACTTCTCATGAGTCCCTAGTCCACCTCTATGGCTATTTTGTAATGGGTATCGGCCCTTCTAATTTTATCTAATCAAAACATTATTATTAGTTGATAGGCTATTCTGTTTGAATTTTCCATCAGGATTTTCGTAGTCCAGCCATGAATTGGATTTTCTGGCACCAGAGATGTCCCAGCTGATGGCGACTTGACTAAGTTTTTTTGTGGTGACATGGAGCTTGGTAATTACATGGTTTGGTGGAGGTGAAGTTGGTGTCCTTGATACATAGAAGTTGAATCGTAGGTGTTTGCTTGTAGGAGTGTTAATGCATTTTGTCATTGTTGTACAATGGAGGTGGATGAAGTAAATACAAGAGGATGAAGTAAATACAATATTGACTATTTTAGTGTGGGAAATTATACTTTGATTAAGTTGTATTATCAAAAAAACCATTGTAGTGTTGGTTTCATAGTAGACTATTGTAAAAATCACCGCCTTCGGCTTTATGGCTGGTTTGATAATAGATTATTCCAAAAATCGACTAACTATTGTTCTTTGGAATCTGTAAGTCATTTTACATGGGTGTTTTGCATATATGATTAATTTATTGTTCATGTCTTCTTGTTATATGTTTCTGTCTTTGGCGTTATACTCATTTTGGAGATTTGAAAGAGATTATCACTCTATATGTATGGAGAAATTACAATTAAATCTTCTTTCTTTTGTCAAAAAATATGGTTAGGGTTAGTAATTTTTTCACCATTGGTTTATTGTTTTAGTTATCTCTGTGCATTTGTATGGTAAGTCATTTTACATGGGTATTTTGCATAGATGATTAATTTATTGTTCATGTCTTCTTGTTATGTGTTTCTATCTTTGGCATTATACCCATTTTGGAGATTTGAAAGAGATTATCACTTTGTATGGATGGAGAAATTGTAGTTAAATCTTCTTTCTTTCATCACAAAATATGGTTAGGTTTAGTAATTTTTTCGCTGTTGGTTTATTGTTTTAGTTATCTCTGTGCATTTTTGGCGTTATACCCATTAACATAGGAGCAATTGCAGATTAACATAGGAGCAATTGTTTTTTTTCCCTTCATTTATTGTTTTATTTATCTCTGTGAATCTTTCGTTTATTGTTTGTAGTTATTTTTTGTGAATCTTTGGCGTTACACCCATTACCATGGGAGCAATTGTAGTTAAATCTTCTTTCTTTCATCAAAAAATATGGTTAGGGTTAGTAATTTTATCACCCTCCATTTGTTGTTTTAGTTATCTCTGTGCATCTTTTCCATTACACCAATTAAGATAGGAGCAATTGCATATATATATATATATATAGAGGGTTAGTATGAAAGCATAAATATATTGGAGATAAAATTAATTTGGTGGTTGTTTAGTGTTATTCTAACAACTCTTTTACAATTTCTCTATTTGTCTATAATATTTAGTGTGAGGTGATGTAGCTGGAATTTTGAATGAAGTCTATGGCGTTATACTCATTTTCACATGGGTATTTTGCATAGATGATTAATTTATTGATAATGAATTCTTCTTATATGTTTCTATCTTTGGCATTATACCCATTTTGGAGACTTGAAAGAGATTATTGCTCTTTACATGTGGAAAAATTATAGTTAAATCTTCTTTCTTTTGTCAAAAAATATGGTTACCTAGGTTAGTAATTTTTGGCTGTTTAGTGTTATTCTAGTAGCTCTTTTACAATTTCTCTATTTGTCTATAATATTTAGTGCCAGGTGATGTAGCTCAAATTTTCAATGAAGTGTGCAGGGTTATACTCATTTTGCACAGATTATTGCTACCTATTGGATTTAGGAGTACTATTTAATGTGGCTTTGCTTTCATCTGTGTTGTATGAATATGTTTCATGATATTATTTTTTCCTCGTGTGTTTGAAGCTCCCTGTAACAAATTGTTCTTCATGATATATTTTTTTCCAATTGCTCATAAAAAATTGTTGATTATTGTAGTTTTCCTATTCTATTATGCATATTTTATTCATGATATTCTTGTTTCCTGATTTGTTCGAAGGAAAATTCATAATTTTTTCCCGGTCCTTTTTGACCAATGAGTGACATTTAGGAGTATTCTTTGTTCAAGAGGTAAGGTCCATGTCGTGATAAGTAGATTGAAAAATTATTATTCTTTGGAATCTGTATGCCATTTTACATGGGTGTTTTGCATAGATGATTAATTTATTGTTAATGTCTTCTTGTTATATGTTTCTATCTTTGGTGTTATACCCATTTTGTAGACTTGAAAGAGATTATCACTCTTTATGGGTGGAGAAATTGTAGTTAAGTCTTTTTTTTTCATCAAAAAAATATGGTTACGGTTAGTAATTTTTTTGGCCCTCGTTTATTGTTTGTAGTTATCTTTGTGCATCTTTGGCGTTATACCCATTACCATAGGAGCAATTGTAGTTAAATATTCTTTCTTTCATCAAAAAATATGGTTAAGGTTAGTAATTTTATCGCCCTTGGTTTATTGTTTTAGTTATCTCTGTGCATCTTTGGCGTTATACCCATTAACATAGGAGCAATTGCAGATTAATAGAGGAGTAATTGCATATATGTATGCAGAGGGCTAGTATGAAAGCATATGCATATTGGAGATAAAATTAGTTTATTGGTTGTTAAGTGTTTTTCTAATAGCTCTTTTACAATTTCTCTATTTTTCTATAATATTTAGTGCCAGGTAATAGGTCAAATTTTCAATTAAGTCTGTGGGGTTGCACTCATTTTGCACAAAGTATTGCTACCTATTGGCTTTAGGAGTTCTATTTAATGTGGCTTTCCATTCATCTATCTTGTATCAATATGTTTCATGATATTATTTTTTCCTTATGTCTTTGAAGATCCCCATGACAGGCTGTTCTTCATGGGATTCTTTTTCCCACTTCCTAATAACAAATTTTTGATTGCTGTAGTTTTCCCCTTCTATTCTCCATATTTTATTCATGATATTTTCTTTAGGTTATGACAACAATTATATGATGCAATAATCTGTGCAAAATTCGTATAATGCCACAGGCTTATTTGTAAATTTGAGCTACATTGCTTGGCATTAAATATTATAGAGAAATCATTTATGCAAAATACCCATTGTAAAACAACTTGTAGAAAATAATTGTTATTCTAACACCTCTTATACAATTTCTATACTTCTCTTCAATATTTATTAACAAAGAACATAGCTCGAACCTTGTATCAATATGTTTCATGATATTCTTTTTTCCCTGATCTACTTGAAGGTCCCTAGAATAAACTGCTCAGGATTATTTATGTAGGCGATGGAGCTTGCTAATTACGTGGGATGACAGTGTCTTATATGAATATGATTCATTATATTCTTTTTCCCTCATCTATTTCAGGTTCCTCACAACAAACTTTTCTTCATGATATTATTGTTTTTAGTTCCCTGTAGCAAACTATTCATTATTGTACTTTTCCTCTTCTATTCTCCATATCTTAAAGTTCTATTTAATGTGGGTTTGAGAGAATATGTCATTTTCCTCTGATTATTAAGTGTTTTCCTAATAGGTCTTTTCCAATTTCACTTTTTCTATTCTATCAATATGTTTCATGGTGTTTTTTTTTCTCAACTATTTGAACTTCCGCATAACAAGCTTTCTTCATGATATTCATTTTCTAGTTCCCTATACCAAACTGTTAATTATCGTACTTTTCCTATTCTATTCTCCATATTTTAACATTCTATTTAATGTGGGTTTTCAAACATCTCTCATATTCCTTTGATTGTTCAGTGTTTTTCTTATAGGTTAGTGAAATGCATGTATAGATTTGAGTTTGCAACATATTCCTACTTACCAAAAATTCTATTACTGTCTAGACAAGGTGTAACAGTGAATTCTATGTGACAGTTGGCTTTTCAATTCAAAATTCAAGCTACATTGTTTCCCACTAAATATTATAGACAAAATAGGGAAATTGTAAAACAACTATTAGAAAAAAAACTTAAGAATCATAGGTAGCACTAGAGATGTCCTGACCAATAGGCTATTTGTTTGAAGTTTCCACTGGTATTTTCCCCAGCCCAGCCATGAATTAGATTTTCTAGTGTCGGAGATGTCCCGACTGACGGTGACTTGACCGGGTTTTTTTGTGGTGATATGGAGCTTGGTAAATTACGTGGGTTGGCAGTGGTGGAGTTGGTGTCCTCAATACGTGGAAGCTAAATGGTATGTGTTTGCTTGCATGAGGGTTGATGCATTTTTCCGCTATTGTACAGCGGGGGCAGGCGAAGTAAATGTAGGTGGTCAAAGTAAATGGAATAGTGAATGTTGTAGAGTGGGAAAGTATACTTTGATTAAGTTGCATTGTTGAAACAACCATTGTGGTGTTGGTTTCATAACATTTTGTAAAGGTTATTGCACTCTTCTATTTTCCATGTTTTTCCCATGATATTCTTTTTCCGTTCATTTGTTAGTTATGTCTGCTTCTTAAGTGTTTTTCTAACATCTCTTACAACTATTTCATAGACTGCTTATCTTGTACCAATATGTTTCATGGATTTATTTTTCCTTGATATGTTTGAACCTGCTTATAATAAAGTATTAATTGTTGTGGTTATTTTTTTTGTATGGAACATGTTGTATGTCTTATATCAATATGTTTCATAATATTTGTTCTTCTACATTTGTTTGAAGTTCACCATAACAAACTCTTCTTCATGATATTATTCTTTTTAGTTCCCCATAATAGACTCTAGCTCTCCCCAAGCTGCTAGACAATCTTCAGGCACCAACCTCGTAGGTGAGTTGCTTGCTTCCTTTTTGTTGTGGGAAACTGTATTGGGCCTTTGTCAGATGCATGGTTAGTTTGTTCATCAATTGTACACTGAGTCTTAGATTTGTGAACTTGTTACAATTTGTGATGCAGGAGCATCCAGTGGTGTAAGGACAATCTTGCATCACCCAAAAACATGCATTGTATTTATATTTCATTTGTTTAGATTTTTGTAGATGTCTTTGCATTTCTGGATACCCTTTTTGTTATTATGTAAATTCCCACTTTCAGTTTTGTTTTTTTGCTTTTTCTGGTCAACTACTATTTTTAGCAGCTTTTGGAATTTGAAGGTGTTTTGGAACAAAAATTATATGGAAGGATTTAGAATAGAAAAATAAGAAGATTGGTGAAAGAATTAGGCCCGGAGCATTCCCAGTTTGAAAGATATTGCAGTTTCAATCTCCCAGAAAAGCACCTGAAAACCTTCCTGATTAGGTTTGAGGCACTAAACGGCCTTGAAACGGCTCGAAAACTTTCCAAAATTGACATAGAAACTTCAAGCACATTATTGACTTTGAGACCTTTTCAATGGTTCAAATGGTTCAAAAAATAAAGTCCCGGATCAAAAGTTATGGCTCCTAGAAGTTGGTACACTTTCAAAATGTGTTGATTTTGGAATGGTGTTTTAATTTTTGAATTTAAAATTGTAATTCTTGGTGCCAAACCATCAAAACTCATAACTTGAACTTTTTTTTGGCTCCAAATGGAAAAGGGGCTATTTATGGGGGGATTTTTCTAATTTTTGGTAGCTTTTGGGGAAAGGAGTTTGCATGCTGCAAAAGGGGAACTTAGGGTAATTTTCTGTAATTTCTAAATTTGGCATGTATTATAGAGCTTGAGGATTTGAGATCATCTACATGTAAGAATCCCATATTATTGAATAAAATATTATTCTTTATTCTATGAGTGTTTTTCTATGTCTTGAGTTTGCTCCCTCATCAGGTGGTATTAGAGTGGGTTTTCTTGACCGTGTGAATAGATCATCGATTGTGAGGTAGTTCACACTAGGACTGTGGTTATGGGTTTGAGGTATTCAAGATACCTCCAAGAGTGATGCTTGGTAGGCGTGGTGGTGCCAAAGGTGGCAAAAATGCTGGTGGAAGAGATCCATTGGTGGTCAAGGGTTTCAGAGCCCTCCAGAGACAAATTGATGCATTGTAGGAGCAAATGAGAAGAGGGTTGAACCCAAGAAGAAGAGGAGAAAGTGAGGATGAAGAAGAGATGGAAGATAGAGATGTAGAAGAGGAAGAAGTAGCAATTGATGAAGATCAAATGCAGCTGATTAGGGCCATTTCAAAGATCAGAAAAAGACCCAAAATAGAAGTCCCTAGTTAATCTGGAAGTCTAAACCCAAAAGAGTTGATCGACTAGATCAATGAGCTAGAAGAGTATTTTGAGTATGAAGAAGTAGAGGACCCAGATCAAGTTAAGTTTGCAAAACCGAAGCTGAAGGGCCATGCCAATATTTGGTGGAAAGAGGTTTAGTTGGAGAGAAATCGAAGAGGAAAAGGAAAGATCAACAATTGGGATCGCATGGTGGAGAAATTGAAGAAGCAGTTCATACCAGTGGACTATGAGTTAGATCTATTGAAGAAATTGCAAAGGTTGAAGCAAGGAAGTAGATTTTTGAAAGAATACACTAAATATTTTCACAAGATGATCATCAGAATGGGACATCCAGAGGCTAACAAGGAGAAGGTAGCCTATTATCTTAATGGGTTACGACCTAGCATTCAAGAGGAGTTAAGCCTGGTCAGAATGACCACCATTGAGGATGCATACTAGTTCACCCTGAAAGTTGAAGAAAAGTTGAACAAAAGGTTTGATAACAAGCAAAAAGGAAGAGGAGGTCAAAGTGGAAAGGGTGGTGGAAAATCTTCTAGAAGCCGAAATGAGGATGAGAAGAAAAATGGAGATGTGGGTACCAGCCGAGGATAGAGGAGTGATAATTTCTACCACTTGCATGATCAAAACGATGGTGATAAAAGAGGTAGAGGATGAGGTAGATCTAGAAAAGGATTAGGAAGAGGTGGTTTTAGAGGAACTTGTTTCCAGTGTGGTGAAGAAGGGCATCAAGCCTATGAATGTCCACAACACCAAGAAAGGACAGATAGAAGACCAGAAGGTCGTGGAAGGGTTGCACATGCAGATGAGGAGGCCCAATCTGAGCATTCAGATGATGTTGAAAGGGAAGAAGCCCTAGTGGTGAGAAGACCCCTAGTGACTGGAGAGAAGGAGCCAAAATAGAGGAAGAATCTGTTTCACACAAGGTGTAAATGTGAAGGAAAATGTTGTGATGTCATTATTGATAGTGGGAGCACTGATAATGTGGTGTTAGAAGAGATGGTTGCAAAACTAAAGTTGAAGAGGGAAAGAAATCCACATCCGTATCAAATTTCTTGGCTGTAGAAAGATCACAAAGTTCTACTCAATGCGAAGTGCTTGGTGAAGTTCAAAATTGGGAGCTATCATGATGAGGTACTCTGTGATATCTATTGGAAATATGTGCCTCAAACAATACAAGCTGAAGCCTCCATTAGAGAAAATTCGGTATGAAATCTATCATGTTTGGCCGACTAGCAACTTTGATACATTCTGTTTTGAACAGTTCCCTGTGACCTTGCAGAAGTCTTGCCGAAAGGTTACACTTTGGAGCTATCGCTGTGACAAGGAGTGTTCATTATGACCTCTTAGTGCTCGGGAGACCTCTAGCTAATAGGACATTCAATCATGTATCGGGGAGACTCTTGGTGACCATGGGCTTCGAGATAACCTATGACAGCTCGGTGAGAAGTCTCAGCGAATGCTAATGTCTCACCAATAGGATGTTTCATTTTATGGTCTTTGAGATAGCTAAGGGTTCTCGCTAAGAAGTCTCAGTGAAGTGTTAATGTCTTACTGACAAGAATACTACTGATGTCTTCACCATAACATATAGATCCTGGTGTGAGGTCTTAGTGAACAATGAAAGTCTTGTTGACGGGAACACACTTGGAATCATCGGGATAGCACTAAGGGTTCGCTAAGAACTCTTAACGATTGATAAGTGTCTCGCTGACAGTATGTTACATGTTATACTCTTCGGCATATCTTGTGGTCTATTGGTAAGAAGTCTTACCGATGAAAAAATGTCTCACTGACGAAGATTCAAAGGTTGATCATCGGAGTAACATAGCGGCTCGGCGAGAAGTCTTAGTGAGAGTTACATGTCTCATCGACAGTGCTTTATGTTGGAACCTTTGGGGTAACATATGGAGTTCGGTATGATCTCTCGGCGAAGGGCGTATGTCTTGGCGACTATTGATAGCTTTGGGGTGACAATAGAGATCTCAGAGAAACCTCTTGGCAATATTGGTATGTCTTGCTGACTATTCTTTGGAGCTCAATATGACTTGTGTCTTCGGTATAACCTTTGGTGACTCGCTATGATCTCCTGGAAAAAGTGATAGGTCTGGGTGACTGCTTAGTGACTCGGTGTAACACTAGAAGCTCGATAGGACATCTTAGTGATAATAGAGACTCTTGGCGACATCGATATAAAGGCTATGTGGCATCAGAAAGACACTATTAGTGTCTCATCGAGATGCCAGTAAAGTGAAAATTCTATTGACCATTTGACCATCCTATGTGGAGTCTCATGGACCAATAGAAGAAGCTGAATCTGAACTATTGGAAGACAATCGGTTGTGATGGTTCTATGAGGAAGTTTGACAGATAGGGAACGCCATGGATATACTCAGAGATTGAAGTTTGTGACTGGTTAGATTATCGATTGGTTCGTTGGTTGAATCAATAGGTTGTTGAGTGATTGAATTAGTGGATGAATTCTGTGGACTATAATGTGAAGGTTCCTGAAACAAGATTGCTCATGGTGAATGCTACTGTATAATGACACCAGAAAGATAAGTCTAGAATTTGTATGTAATCTCTGTTACTGTAATACAAAGTGATTTCTCTTGGTGTGGTGGGTTTTTCTCCCGTAAGGGTTTTCCCATGTATATCTGGTGTTCATGTGTGATTTTCAAATACTTTGTTTCTATTATTTACTTCATAGTGCATTTTAGTTGAACTATAATTGGAAAAATTAAAAGTATATCTACATTATTTCTTGAGGTATTGACATTAGGAGAATTGTTTCCGCATCTAATTTTCCTTACAATATCATCCCCATGGATGCATGTCACATGTTGTTGGGGAGGCCGTGGCAGTTCGAAAGGTGAGCTATACATGATGTCCATGCAAACACTTATTCCCTGACGAAGGATGGAGTCCACCATAAGTTGAAACACCTAAAGGAGGCCAGAGAAAAGGTATGCAGTAGTGCTAGGGTTTGTTATGTTGATGGAAGATTTTTTTTAGAAGGCATGAAGCATGAGCGTCTATGTTATTCATTGATTCCTAGAATGGATAAGGAGGATAGTGGGAATGTACTAGTAGAAGTTTCTGGGGTATTGGGTGAGTTTCAAGAGATTGTTTCTAATAATGTGCCTGAGGGTTTACCACTAGTTAGGAAGATTAGTCATCATATTGAATTGATCCTTGGAGCCATTTTGCCAAATAAGGCAGTTCATAGAATGACTCCTATAGAAAATGAGGAGTTGAATAGACAAGTTCAGGAGTTGTTGAGAAAGGGTTTGATTCAAGAGTTTGAGTCCATGTGCAGTACCTACAGTACTAGCACCAAAGAAGGATAGGGATTGGAGAATGTGCACAGACTCCTGAGCCATAAACAAGATAACATGGGGATTAGAGAATGTGCATAGACTCTCGAGCCATAAACAAGATAACAATCAAATACCGATTTCCCCTGCCAAGGATGGATGACTTGATGGATTGTTTGAGTGGAGTGCAATACTTCACAAAGATTGAATTGAAGAGTGGATATCACCATATCTAGATTCATGAGGGAGATGAATGGAAGACCACCTTCAAGACCAAAGAGGGCCTGTATGAGTGGTTAGTCATTCCTTTTGGGCTAACCAACACACCGAGCACATTCATGCAGCTCATGAACAAGGTATTGAAAGAGTTTCTGGGAAATTTTGTTATTGTGTACTTAGATGATATTTTGATATTCAACAAGTCCTTGGGTGAGAATTTGGTGCATATTCGTAGTCTTTGAAAAGTTGAGAGAAGAGAAATTGTTGATTAATTTGAAGAAGTGTAGTTTTGTGAGGAAGGAGTTAGTGTACTTGGGGTTTGTTGTTTCGGAAAAAAGTCTCAAGATCGACCCAGAGAAGGTGAAGGATATTCTAGAATGGCCTACCCCAAGAACTGCTATTGAGGTGAGATATTTCCATGTTCTAGCTAGTTTTTATAGAAAGTTCATTAGAAACTTTACTAGTATTTGTGCACCCTTGACTGAAACAATGAGAGGGGATAGAAAAGAGTTCAAGTGGAGCACTGGAGCAGCAAAGAGTTTTGATTTGTTGAAGTAGAAAGTGACAGAGCAACCAATTTTAGCCCTCCTAGATTTCAATATGGTGTTTCAGGTGGATTGTGATGCCAATGGTTGTGCCATTGGAGCAGTGTTGAGCCAAGAAGGTAAGCCCATTGCCTATTTCAGTGAAAAGTTAAATGATGCAAAGAGAAAGTACTCTGTATATGATCAAGAATTTTATGCAATAGTTCAAGCATTAAGAAATGGAGACATTATTTGTTTTCGAAGGAGTTTTTTTTGTTTACTGATCACCAAGCATTACTGTATCTGAATAGTCAAGGGAAATTAAATCAAAGGCATATGAAATGGGTAGAATTTTTGCAAAGCTATACCTTTGTTTTAAAGCATAGGAGTGGGAGGTCAAATAGGGTTATAGATGGCTTAAGTAGGAGGCAAAAATTGTTGAATGAGATGAGAATTGAAGTGGTTGGGTTCAATGAACTCAAGACATTGTACCCTGAGGATCCTAATTTTGCAGAGGCTTGGAAAGCTTGGAAGGAGCCTGTTATAGTTGATAGGACAAGGTGGTTGGATTTCATAATCTAGGATGACATGTTGTTTAAAGGAAGCCAATTGTGTATTCCAAGGATTTCCATGAGGGAGAACCTGATAAAGGAGAAGCACAATAGAGGAATGGTAGGATGTTTTGGTCAAGATAAGACTATTGCCATTATCAGTGAACATTGTTATTGGCCGCAGTTGTCACAGGATGTTAGGAAGTTTGTGTAGAGTTGCAAGGTGTGTTAGATGGCTAAGAGAGTGATCTAGAATGTAGGGTTGTATCAGCCCTTACCTGTACTAGAGAGGCCTTGGAAAGATATAAGTATGGAATTTGTTCTTGGTTTTCCAAGGACGCAGAGAGGGAAAAATTCAATATTTGTTGCAGTTGACATATTTTCAAAGATGGCGCATTTCATTCCATGCCAAAAGACCCATGATGCAGTCCACATCGCTGACTTGTTCTTCAAAGAGGTGGTGAGGCTACATGGTCTACCAAAGAGTATAGTCTCAGATCATGATACCAAGTTTGTGGGATACTTTTGGAGGACCTTGTGGAAGAAGTTGAAGACAAAGTTTAAGTTTAGTTCTACACACCATCCACAAACTAATGGGTAGACTAAGGTTGTGAATAAAAGTCTGGGTAACCTATTGAGATGCTTGGTAGGAGATAAACCTAAGGGATGGGACTTGATCTTACCCCAGGTAGAATTTTCTTACAACAATTTTGTCAATAGAAGCACTAGTAGATTACCATTCTAGATTGTGTATGGAGGTTGTCCCAGGATCGCTCTAGAATTGAGGAAGATGGACTAGGAGAAGAAGACTAGTGTTGAAGCCGAAGAATTTATAGAGCACATCAAGAATGTACATGAGGAGGTAAGAGAACATATAAATAAGATGAATATGCAGTATAAGGCTAAGGTAGATCAAAAGAGGAGGAATAAGGATTTTTAGGTAGGTGATGAAGTGATGGTCCACTTAAGGAAGGAAAGGTTTCCAATGGGAACCTATAACAAATTAAAGATGAAGAAGTTCGGTCCCTGTAAAATTTTGAAGAGGCATGATTCAAGGAACGCATATGAGGTAGAGTTGTCAAATGGAGTCAAAATTTCCCCTATTTTCAACATTTTATATTTGACAGAGTATTATGAAGGTGGCACAGAGGAAGTACCAACAATGGAATAGTGTGGTATTCCAACATCTACTATAGAGAAGGAGGAGATTGAAGCAATCCTGGATAGCCATGTGGAAAGGAGTACCAAAAACAGGCAATATGAAGAATATCTGGTGAAGTGGAGAGGAAGGCCTATGGAAGACTCATCTTGGCTATTTAAGGAAGAGGTTGACTGTTTGGGTTTTCCTCAACCATCTGAGATTTGATGGGGTCACTTCTCAAATTACCTTGGGTGTCTGATGTAGGAGCATCTAGTGGTGTTAGGGAAATCTTGCATCACCCAAAAACATGCATTGCATTTATATTTCCTTTGGTTAGATTTTTGTATATGTTTTTTCATTTCTGTATACACTTTTCGTCATTATGTAAATCCCCACTTTTATTTTTGTTTTTCTGCTTTTTCTGGTCAACTGCTATTTTTAGCAGCTTTTGGAATTTGAAGGTGTTTTGGAACAAAAATTATATGGGAGGATTCAAAATGGAAAAATAAAAATATTGGTGAAAGAATTAGGTTGAGAGCATTCTCGATTTGAAAGATATTGTAATTTCAGTCTCCCATAAAAGCACCTGAAAACCTTCCAGATTAGGTTTGAGGCACTAAATGGCCCCAAAACAGCCTAAAAACTTGCTGAAATTGGCATAGTAGATTTTTGAGCACGTTCTTGACTTTGAGACCTTTTCGACAGTTCAAACAGTTTGAAAAAAGGAGTCCCGGATCAAAAGTTATGGCTCCTGGAAGTTGGTACACTTTCAAAATGTGCTGATTTTCGAATGGTGTTTTAATTTTTGAATTTCAAATTGTAATTCTTGGTGCCAAACCACCAAAACTCATAACTCGAATGTTTTTTTTGGCTCCAAATGGAAAATGGACTTTTTATGGGGGAATTTTTTTGATTTTTGGTAGCTTTTGGGGAAAGGAGTTCGCATGCTACGAAAGAGGAACTTGGGGTAATTTTATGCAATTTCTGTAATTGGCATGTATCAAACAACTCAAGGATTTGAGATCCTCTACATGTAAGAATCCCATATTATTGAAAAATATATTATTCTCTATTTTGTGAGTGTTTATCTGTGTCTCGGGTTTGCTCCCTCGTCACTTTGTAGCATTGCTTGATATGTGTATGGATATATGTATATACACATGCATATGCATATGTATATGTAAGGAAAATTAGATGCGGAAAAAACTCTCCTAATGTCAAAACCACAGGGAAGAATGCAAAGATGCCTTTTATAATTACAATTACAGTCCAATTAAGATGCACATGAAAGAGGTAACAGAAACATAGTATTTGTCACACACATATGAACACCAGATATACGTGGGAAAACCCATATGGGAGAAAAACCCATCGCACTAAGAGAAGTCACTTTGTATTATAGTAACAAATAATTACATACAGAGCTCTGAATTATCTTTTTGATGCCAGATTACAACAACTTTCACAATGATCAATCTTGTATAGGAACCTTCAAGTTACAATCTTTACAGAATAGAAATCACTCTGATACAATTCGAACTGTTCACACAATTGTTCTTCGAACCAACTGAACCATCGAGTATCTGCAACTTCAAACTATATTCATGTCATTCCTTGTCTGTCAAAATTCCTCACACAACTGCCTCAACGGATTGTCTTCCAACTGTTCCCATTCAACTTCTCTGATTGGTCCACGTGACTCCACATAGGAAAGTCTTCACACAGTCAAAAGGCTTCAATCTGTGTAGGCATGTTGGTGAGACAATGACCGTGTCTCCCTGATGCCACACATAGCTTAGCATCTGATATCACCAAGAGTTTTCCATCGGCAAGAGGTTCCACTGAGCTTACAACCGTTACATCGACTTCAACATTGCCATCGGCAAGACTTACCGCTCACCAAGAGGTTACATCAAGACTTCTTAAGTTACATTAAGCACTAAACGGTTGGCAAGACATTCGTATTTTTTCCAAAACCTTACATCAAGCAAACATGTCATACCGAAGCATCCAAGAGTCGGCAAGACTTATCGCTTTCGCCAAGACCTTATACCAAGATCCTAAGTCATACCAAGCCATTAGCATTTCCATCGGTATCTATCTATTGCTAAGACATTCAACTATCTCCAAGAGGTTTCATTGAGATCACTTATGTTACTCTGCAGTCATACTACTATCGACAAGACCCCACGAGTCGCCAAGACTTCATAACGATCGCCTTGAGCTACTCTGATGACTTCATATTAAACACTGTCGGCAAGACATCCATATCGATAAGACTTCTTACCGAGCCATCGCATGTTATACCAATGTAAACTATCAGTGAGACAAAGCAACAGTCACCAGGAGTTTATAAGAAAACCTCCGAGCTACCCCGAATACACCAAGTGAATGCTATCGGTGAGACATTCATATCGCTAAGACCTCATACCAAAACCTTAAACCCTTTGGCCAAGTCTTTCTGATATATGATAGAATGGCCTATCGGCCAGAGATCTCCATGAGTGGTGAGAGGTCACACCGAATGCTTCTTGTCACAATGATAGGCTCCTTCGGTGAGACGGAAGCAAGGTCACAACGACCTGTAAAAATCACAATGTGTCAAAGCTGCTAGTTGGCTAGACATTAACAATATCACACCGACTTGGCTCCAATAGAGGTTACAGCCTATGATGATTTAGGCACATATTCCCAAAAATCTCCCACTTGATGAAGATCACACATGCACCTCTAGAGCACAACAAAACTTGATGAAAATCATGGGCACTAAGGCCCATTGAACTAGCACACCACCTGAACTTGTCTGTGCTCACTAGCTTCATCAATGCATCTACAATATTCTTCAGAGTATCAACCTTTTCCAAACTAACCTTTCCATCCTCCACCATATCTCATACAAAGTGGTACTATACATCTATATGTTTCATTTTGGCATGGAAAGTAGGATTCTTTGCCAGAAAAATTGCACTCTGACTGTCACAAAAAATAGCTATTTTCCCTGCATCAAAACCAATGTTAGAACACAAAATTTTTAACCAAACTGCTTCTTTACAAGCATGTGTAGCTGCCATGTATTCAACCTTTGTAGTGGACAAAGTGACTACAGCCTACCACTTACTCATCCAACTCACTGCACCACCATTCATCATGAAAGTATATCCACTGGTGGATCTCCTGCTGTCAATGTCCCCTGCCCAATCAGAATCCACATAGCCTCGAATATTGAGAGTCCTCTATGATTCAACCAAGTTACCATGGTAACACAAAGCAAAATCTGAAGTTCCCTTCAAATATCTGAAAAACTCTTTTCACAGCATCCCAATGTGTCCTTCCAGGATTAGCCATAAACTGACTAAGTATTCCCACTACTTGGGCAATGTATGGCCTTGTACAGACCATTGCATACATGAGACTACCAACCACACTAGCGTAGGGTACACTGGTCATGTCCTCCATCTCAGTAGGAGATTTTGGACAATCTTCAACAGATAGCTTCATTCCATGCAAAACTGGAACAACTAGTTGCTTGCAATCATTCATGCAAAATCTCTCTAGAATAGTCTTGACATACTTACTCTGACTGAGACAAAGCTTTCTACTATTCCTGTCCCTGGTTATCTCCATCCCCAGAATATACATTGCTACACCAAGGTCTTTCATTTCGAACTTAGCAGACAACTGAGACTTAAGATCAGAAATCATTAGCTTACTATTGCCTATGAACAACATATTATCAACATAGAGAGCAATAATAAGAACTTAATCACTTTCAGCTTTATAATAGACACAATGATCAGATTTTGATCTCACAAATCCCAAAGACAATACAAAAATATCAAATTTTTGGTACCACATTCTAGGTGACTGCTTTAACCCATACAAAGACTTCTTTAACTTGCAAACCAATTTCTCTTTACCTTTTTCAACAAAGTGCTCAGGCTGGGACATATAGATTTCTTCTTCAAGATCACCATGAAGAAATGTTGTCTTCACATCTATCTATTTGACCTCTAAGTCATACGCTGCTGCAAGTGACAAAAGAAATCTAATGGACGTCAGCTTAGCTATAGGAGAAAAAATCTCCCCATAATCGATTCCCTCTAACTGGGAATAACCCTTTGCAACCAACCTCACCTTATATTTTTCCACACTGCCATCCAAACCAATCTTCTTTTTAAATACCCATTTGCAGCCAACAAATTTTCTGCCTTTAGGCAAGGGCACCAAACTCCAAGTTTCATTCTTTTCTAATGATGCCATTTCTTCATTCATGGCTTCCAACCAAGAGTTTGAATCATAAATTTTAAATGCCTCCTTTACAGTCCTAGCCTCATCAGTGCTAGAAATCAAAGCATAGGCATGAGTAGAATCTATTAAAGAGAACCCATACCTATCAGGTTGTTTTCTTTCATGGGTTGACCTCCTCACTTGCTGAGGCTGAGGTTCTTCTTCTTCAGAACTTTCAGAACTGCTTGAGCTCTCCTCAGTTTCAGGTACATTTTGAATTTTAAATTCCTCTTTATCTAGTGTAGGAGGAATTCCAACTACATCCTTATTGTTTTCTGACTTTGTCTCTAACTGCAGATCCAAGGTAGAAGGCTTCAGCTCATGAAAGATTACACTTCTGCTGTATACAACCTTCTCTGCATCAGGATTCCAAAGCTTGTATCCTTTTATGCCAACACTATAGCCAATAAAATACACTTGACAACCTTGTTCTCCAACTTAGATCTTTTCTCATATGGCACATGAGCATATGCCTCAGCCAAAAACATGAATATTTCTTAAAGAGGGCTTCTTACTAGACCACGCTTCTAGAGGTGTTTTCTCAACAAGAGAAGAATTTGGAGAACGATTAATCAAGTAACATGCAATAGCAATGGCCTCAGCCCAGAACTTCTCCTCCAAGCCAACACTACTCAACATACTTCGTGCTCTCTCCATCACTATCCTATTGAACCTTTTCGCAACTCCATTTTGCTGTGGAGTATAAGGTGTAGTATTATGTCTTTTAATCCCATGGTCTTTACAAGACCTCTTGAAATCATCAGAACAAAATTCATCACCATTATCAGTCCTTAAGCAATTTATTTTTCTTCCAGTCTTTTCTACAAGGTTCTTAAATTCCTTAAATCAACTAAACACTTCTGATTTACGTTTCAAAAAATAAACAAATGTTCTTCTCGAGTAATCATCAATGAATGATACATAGTACCTTGACTTAGACAAAGAATGAACATTCACTGGACTAGATACATCAGAATGAATATAATCTAGCAAACCAAAAGATTTATGAGGAATAGAATAAAAAGAAACATGATGCTGATTTCCATATATACAGTGTTCACAAAATTTAAATTCAAGGTTACAATCTTCAAGCCCCTCAACCAGGTTTTTATTCTTCAAGGTTTTTAAACCTTTTTCTCCTATGTGGCCTAACCTATGATGCCAGAGCATAGTCTTTTCTACTGGAAGTTTAACTTCCATAGAGTTTATACAATTAGGAACATTTCCCTCTTTTCCTCCATGAGTAGCCTTCTGTGACTTTACAAAGACAGTGTCACATTGAACAACATGTGCATCCAACTTGTACAAGGTACCAATACGAGCACCCCTTGCTAGCACCATTGAACCTCTAGTCATCTTGCATCCATTTCTAGAGAACATGACTTGCACTCCAATATCATTCAACATACTTACAGGAAGTAAGTTTCGAGCCAGACCTGGTATATGCATTATATTATTGATTCCCTTCACTCTGCCATTGGGGAATTGGATTCTAACTCTTCCATGGCCAAAAATCTCTAAAGTTGAATCACTTTCCAAGTACACCTTTCCACCATTGTATTCTTCATACTTCGTGAACCAGTCTCTATGAGATGTCATGTGGAAAGATACTCTAGAATCAATCAGCTAGACATCATCTAATGCCTGCATAGCCAAGGCTGCAATGAAGGCATCACCATCACTGTGAGAAGACTCATTATCAGAAGAATACTTATTCTTATTCTTCTTCTCCTCTTTACAATCCTTTCAGACATGACCAGGTTGCCCATAGTTCCAACACTTCACCTTGGACTTCTTGCCAGGAGACTTTAATCTCCCTTCTGATTTTGATTTGGACTTGTCCTTCTTTCCTTTCTCTTTCGATCTTCCTCTAATAACAAGGGCCTCCTTCTCCATCTCAGAAGATTTCCTTCTCATTTCTTCTGACAACAAAGATGCAACAACATCTTCCATCTTGAAACTATATGTTGTACTCCCAATAGCCATCACTAGATGATCCCATGAATCTGGAAAATAACACAATATCAGCATACAATGATCCTCTTCATCAGTATTTACACCAACAAAAGTTAACTGTGCAATCAACATGTTAAATGCATTGAAATGATCAGCTACAAACCCTCCTTCCTGTATTCTCAAAGAGTACAATTTCTTCCTTAGGAACAATTTATTCACCAAAGACTTCCCCTGATAAATAGATGGCAGTCTCTTCCACAAGGAAGATGCAGTCTTCTCTTCATGCACATTGAAAAGAATGGAGTCTGCCAAACAGAGCCCTATTATCCCCTTAGAATTTCTATTTGCAAGGTCCCAATCTTCTTGCTTCATTCCTATAGGTTTCACTTCAGACGCAACAATCCAAAGATCATGATCCACTGAGAGATCCTCCATCTTTAGTTTCCACAACTCAAAATTGCTGCCATTGAACTTCTCTATTTCAATCTTTCCTGATGTGCTAGCCATCTCAATCTATAATTAGAAATTGACAAACTTCTACAAGACTCCCACTTAATGGAAATTGACACAAAAAACCCAACGTACGCACAAGGATAACACAACTGGCGAGGCTCTGATACCACTTGTAAGGAAAATTAGATGTGGAAACAACTCTCCTAACGTCAAAACCATAGGGAAGAATGCAGAGATACATTTTATAATTACAATTATAGTACAATTAAGATGCACATGAAAGAGGTAACATAAACAAAGTATTTGTCACACACATATGAACACTAGATATACGTGGGAAAACCCTTACGGGAGAAAAACCCACCACACCAAGAGAAGTCACTTTGTATTACAGTAAAAAAATAATTACATACAGAGCTCTGACTTATCTTTTTGATGCCAAATTACAATAGCTTTCACAATGATCAATATTGTACAAGAACCTTCAAGTTACAATATTTATAGAATAAAAATCACTCTGATACAATTCAAACTATTCACACAATTGTTCTTTGAACCAACCAAACCATCGCGTATCTACAACTTCAAACTATATTCATGTCATTCCCTGTTTGTCAAACTTCCTCACAAAACTGCCTCAACGGACTGTCTTCCAACTATTCCCATTTGACTTCTCTAATTGGTCCACGCGACTCCACATAGGAAAGTCTTCACACGGTCAAAAGGCTTCAATCTGTGTTGGCATGCTAGTGAGATACTGACTGTGTCTCCCTGATGCCACACACAACTTAGCATCTGATATCGCCAAGAGTTTTCCATTAGCAAGAGGTTCCACCGAGCTTACAACCGTTTCATCGACTTCAACATTGCTATCGACAAGACTTACCACTCGCCAAGAGGTTACACCGAGACTTCTTAAGTTACATCGAGCATCGAATGGTCGGCAAGACATTCATCTTTTTTCCAAGACCTTACATTGAGCAAACATGTCATACCGAAGCATCCAAGAGTTGGCAAGACTTATCGCTTTTGCCAAGACCTTATACCGAGATCCTAAGTCATACCAAGCCATTAGCATTTCCATCAGCATCCATTTATCACTAAGACATTCAACTATCGCCAAGAGGTTTCACTGAGATCTCTTATGTTACTCCATAGTCATACTACTATCGGCAATACCCCATGAGTCGCCAAGACTTCATAACGATCACCTTGAGCTACTCCGATGACTTCATATTAAACACTATTGGCAAGACATCCATATCGGTAAGACTTCTTACTGAGCCATCTCATGTTATACCGATGTAAACTATCAGTGAGACAAAGCAACAGTCGCTAGGAGTTTATAACGAAACCTCCGAGTTACCCCGAAGACACCAAGTGAATGCTATCGGTGAGACATTCATATCGCTAAGACCTCATACTAAAACCTTAAACCTTTCAGCCAAGTCTCTTCGATATACAATATAATGGCCTGTCAGCTAGAGATCTCCAGGGGTGGTGAGAGGTCACACCAAATGCTTCTTGTCACAGTGATAGGCTCCTTCGGTGAGACAGAAGTAAGGTCACAACGACCTGTACAAATCACAATGTGTCAAAGTTGCTAGTCAGCCAGACATTAACAATATCACACCAACTTGGCTCCAATAGAGGTTACAGCGTGTGATGATTTAGGCACATATTTCCAATAGTATATACATATATGTATATGTATATGTATATACATATATGTATATGTATATATGCATATGCAATAAAAAAAGGTGAAACTCTTTCAGATGGAGGGTGCAACGAAGGAAGGAACGATGCATACACATAAGCAACAACATTACACTCTTCGGGAAAGAAAAAAATGCACTGTACCTTCCATTTGTTACACTCTCCACCAAAATTGCATTGCATATGCATAGATATATTTACATATAGAAATGCATATATGCATATACATATATGCATATATACATTCAACCTAATTAGATGTACATGCTTTTTTTGTTCTTTAATTAAATTTTATCTATATTAGTTTAGTGGCTCTTAAGTGTTATTTTCATTGGTGTTATACAATTTCTCTATTTGTCTTCAATATATAAATGCGTATATGTATCTGTGTATGTTTCAAAGAATTGATTTCCACATACTGTTCACAATCTACACCATCCTCTTTGTAAGGATTCGAAGTTAAATCAATTAGAAAGATACCAAAGAACTAACAATACAAAATGTGTATAACACCAAAGATGGACAAAGTATATATATGTGTGTATATATGTATATAGATGTATATATATATATGTATATATTTATGTATGTATATATATGTATATATATGTATGTATATGTATATGTATATCTATATGCATATATATATGTATGTATATATATATGTATACATATATATATATGTATATATAAATATGTATATATACATATATATATATACATATACATATGTACATATATATAAATACATTTATACATATATATATACATATATGTATATGTACATATATATATACATATATGTACATTTATGTATATATATGTATAAATGTATATATATATATATATATATATGTACATTTATGTATATATATGTATTAGAAAACATACTCTGAAATGTGCAAGAAAATATATTGGTTAAGTTGCATTGTCGAAAGAGGCATTGTTGTGCTGGTTTCATAACAGATTATTGGACGAATTGCTTGCTCTGCGTCTATTTTATAGCAAATTGGAGGGTTTTAAAATTGTTGTGCTCCAGAATTTGTGAGTTGTATATATATATATACATATATATATACATGTATACATATGTATATATATATGTGTGTGTGTGTGTATTTATTTATATATATGTATATAATAATGTTTATATGTATATATGTATATATATGTATTTATGTATGTATGTATATATGTATGTTTTTTGTAATAGTTTTTTTATAGTTTCCCAATTTGTCTATAATATTTAGTGCTAGATAATGTGGTTTCAATTTAGAATTGATAAGCCAACTGTTACATAAAATGCTTGTGTTGTATGAATATGTTTTATGATATTTTTTCCTCCTATTTAAAAGTTCTCTTTAATGTTGGGTTTCAATCATCTGTCATTTTCCTGTGGTTCTTCAGTGCTTTCCTAATAGTTATTTTACAATTTACCTATTTGTCTATAATATTTAGTGCCAAATAATGCAGCTTGAATTTAGAATATATGTATGTATATATGTTTATATATTTGTATATGTATGTATGTATATATATGTATGTATATATATATGTATACATTCATACATACATACATACATACATGTACATATATATATATATGTGGGAAAGTATACTGCGAAATGTGAGAAAATATATTGATTAGGTTATATTGTCGAAAGAGCCATTGTGGTGTTGGTTTGATAGTAGACTATTGTAAAAATTGTTGCCTCCACCTCTCTTTCAAGTTCCCAATAACATATTGTTCTTCATGATACTCTTTCCCCAGTTCCCCATGGTAGACTGTTCATTATCATATTTTGCATAAGAATCAAAGGTTAATGACAGATAATCGAGAACCCACATTAAACACATTCATACAAGTCAAGCAGTGTATGTAAGAGTTGGTTTTGAATTCAAAATTTGAGCTACATTCTTTGGCACTAAACCCACATTAAATAGACTTGTAAATGCAATGGGTAGCAATAATATGTGAAAAATGGCTATAAGGCCACAGAGTTAATTGAGAATTTGAGTTACATTACCTGGCACTAAATATTATAGAGAAATAGAGAAGACTTGCATGGGGTTTTTAATGATGATGTGGAGCTTACCTCTTCAACAAAGGATGTTCCTAAATGTTGCTCATTGGTCAATAAGGATTGCAAAAAAATTATGAATTTAGAATTGACAAGGCAACTGTTACATAGCTTGGTTGTCTTGTATCAATATGTTTCATGATATTATTTTTCCCTCATCTATTTGAGTATCAATATGTTTCATGATATCCTTCTCCACTCATCTAATTGAAGCTGTCTACAATAGATTATTCTATTGTTCTTGTAACAAGGATTGTTTTCAATTTTTAAAATTTTAAAATTTTTCTCGTGGTTTTTTTGTTTGGATGGAACATGTTATATGTTTTGTATCAATATATTTCATGATGTTCTTTTTTACTCAACTGTTTGAAGTTTGTGATAACAAAGTGTTCTTCATGATATTTTTTTCTCAGTTCCCACCTTTTCTATACTCCATATTTTAAAGTTGACTTTTTCATCATCTATTATTTTCTTGTTCATACAAGTCAAGCAATGTATCCAAGAGTTGGCTTGTGAATTGAAAATTTGAGCTAAATTCTTTGGTAGCAAACCCACATTGAATAGAACTTGTAAATGCAATGTGTAGCAATAATTTGTACAAAATGGCTATAAGGCCCCAAAGTTAATAGGGAATTCGATCTACATTACTTGGCACCAAATATTATAGAGAATACTTGCCTAGGGTTTTTAATGATGATGAAAAGCTTACCTCTTCAACAAAGGATGTTCCTAAATGTTGCTCATTGGTCAATAAGGATTGATTTTTTTTAATGAATTTAGAATTGACAAGGTAACTATTACATAGATTGGTTATGTTTCATGATATTCTTTTTCCCTCATTTGTTTGAGTATCAATATGTTTCATGATATTCTTTTCCACTCTTCTATTTGAAGCTTCCTGTAATAAATTATTCTATTGTTCTTGTAACAAGAATTGTTTTGAATTTAAAAATTCTAAAATTTTTACCGTGGTTATTTTGTTTGGATGGAACATGTTATATGTCTTGTATCAATATGTTTCATGATGTTATTTTTTACTCAACTATTTGAAGTTCGTGATAACAAAGTGTTCTTCATGATATTGTTTTCCTTAGTTCCCCATAGCAAGTTGTTCATTCTCATAGTTTTCCTTTTCTATACTCCATATTTTAAAGTTGACTTTTTCATCATCTTTTTTTTTTTCCTGTGGTTCTTACTTATATTCTTAATAGTTATTTTACAATTTACCTATGTGTCTATAGTGTTTAGTGCCAAATAATGTAGCTTGAATTTAGAATTGAGAAGCGAAATATCACATAGATTGTTTGTCTTGTATCAATATGTTTCATTATATTTTTTTTACCTAATCTGTTTTAAGCTCCCTGTAATAAAGTGTTGATTTATGTGGTTTAGCTCTTATAAATTCTAAAATTTTGTAGACTACTAGAAATTGCAACCATGGCATTGATCTATACCTTTGGGCTACTTGCAACTTTTACATAGACAGATATATATACACATATATATAAATATATGTATTGAATTCCCCATTTCATATTTAAAAATATACATATATACATATGTATATATATACATATATACATATGTATATATATATATATACATATGTATATATATATACCAAGACTAGTGTGGCTTGTTTGAAAATCCAATAGTAATTTATATATACACATGTATATCGAAGCATATATGTATGGTATCTTTATTCATATTTATGTAGACTTTGATTTAGAGAGAGTAAAAAGTACCAAAGGACCACAATGCCTCATTTTAAAATACAACTTAATCGCTATATTTTCTCACACATTTTGGAGTATACTTTCCCATACTACAACATTGAATATTGCATTTACTTCCTCCAGCACCATGGTGCAATAGTGCCAGGATGCATTGACCCTCATGTGAGCAAAAACTTACCATTCTGCTTCTGTGTATTGAGGCAACCAACTCTACCACCGCCAGACCACATAATTTGAAAACTTCATGTTGTTATAAACAAACCCTAGAACCCCCGCACTAGAAGTTCATATGGATATATATATATATATATATCTAGTTATATGTGTTTTTTTAGATGTGTAGACAAAGAGAAAATTCAATGCATATATGTACTTAGTCATTTTCTTTCTTGCTATTGTATATTCTATTGTTTGCATTAAAAAAGATGAAGGTAGCAGGTAGCAACATATACAAATTTCTACATATAGGTATTTATAGAAATATAGTAAAAAATTGCATGCATACATATATAAGCAACCTCAAAGATAAACACATACATATAGGGATATATACATTTGCATTTATCATTCCTATTGTTCTTGTTGTATCTCCTACTGTTTCAACAGTATTAAAAGTGAAATGTTTATACCCATTTTCATTTAATGAAAATAGTAAAATGGTTGCTAGATTATCAATATTTCTAAGTTGTCTACCAGTTGGGATTTGATGTTGCAATACATTAATCTTTTATTTTTATTGTGAAGTAGAGGTGCCAATCAGTCAACTATAATTGTAACATTTCCTCCCTCTAAAAGGTCCCAAAACTATGTTTGCGAATTGGGATTTGTGGATGGGTCCCCAGAGTCCCCCTAAATTGATTTGGTGACACCTCCCACAGGTCCCGCTATGGAGTTTAGCTCTGAGGGCACCATCCACCAACCTCTAGATCCTGATTCTATAAGTTTGTATTTCCTTTTCCTTATACCTACTATAAATTTTTTGTTATTGTTTCCTTCCTCTCTCATAATAAACTTGAACATTTCCTTTCAGTTCCTTTAATTTTAGGATTCTTAAATACAAAACAATACACCACATACGAAATTTACTATTTATGTTTTTCATTTTTATTGGCCTTTAGGTGTATACACACATGGATGACCCTAGTAAAGCATATAGATGTGGAAGTACATATGCATTGATATTTTAGAACACATTAAAATATCTCTTTGCAACCTTTTTTTTCCTTACTCATTTTATCCATTTGCTGCGATGATGTGCATTTTCCTTGATTGAACTTGTCTTTGTAGGATGCAAAGAAACAACCAACTTTGACTTCATTTGCAATTCATTCCATCAATGCTAAAGATGTCGTTCCCTCTCTAGTCCTTCAACTTTTTTCCTTCAAAAAATTTTGCAGTGATGAAGGGCAGGTTGAGTGATACAAGGTTGTCTTGTTTGATGGACACCATATGCAAATAGGAACCCTACCTTCCAAATGTAATGATTTTTTGTTTTCAAGTGTTTTGAAAATAGGGTCCCTTGTATGTTTAAGAGACTACGTCTGTAGGAACATCCAAGATTCAAGGTGGGCTACATTGTTTCTTGTCTATTTTTTAAAAATTCTCTTTCTCCTTCATATGTGCCTAATATAATGTGTCCAATATATTGTTTTGCTTCTTTTCTAGGGCCTTAATCATATTTAACTTAGTTGTGATTATGTATAATTTTCAAATCATTGGGACCCCTAGGTATCTATTCAAGTAGTAAGAAGAGAAAATCTTGGGGCTAGACTCACCTTCTCCTTCTAGATGGACCCCTAAATTTGGTTCCTAGTTGTCCCCTAAAAAACAAAACAGCCCTCGAAATGTTAGCCCTATTAAAGCTTTAAAAATTTATCAAAATGTTTGGACAGTGAAAGGGCATGTAACACATATTAGAGAGATGTACCATTTCCACAAAGAAAGAGGTGAAGACCAACTTTTTAGTTGACATTATAGATATGGAGGGGACAAAAATACATGTTACTCGTTTCGATGATATTGCTGAATTGCATTACGGTTGAGTTGAGGTGCGTGCAACTTATTTAATATCAAGAGGATTGGTGAAGGAAGCAAATAAAAAGTTCAATAAATTAAATAGTAACCTTGAAATTGTTTTGGATGAAAAATCAACAATAAAATAGTGTGAAGATGAAATTTTTGTGCCAAAAAAAACCCCTACTTTTGTGCTAGTTAGTGACATAAGCAATTATAGTGATAATAGCTTGGTTGATATTATTGGAATTGTAGTGCATGTTGGGCACATTTCAACTGTTCGTAGGAAAAATGGATCCGAAACAATCTGGTGAACTATTAAACTATATGATATCTTTGCTTCTTTCATTGATGTTAATTTGTGGGGTCCAAGTTGGCAAGAAAAAGGTGATGTCTTGGAGCGGATGTATCATTCTGGTGATATAGTCATAGTTACTATACGGGGTGGTCGTGTAGGCTACTTTAATGGTAAATTTATCAACACATCAACAACAACAGTCCTTGACATTGACCCTTCTATTCCTGATGCAAACACTCTTAGATCCAAAAGCCCAATCAAAGTAGAACAAATGGTTTAATCTTCTTCTACTCCTCATAGGCTACATCCTTCAAATTTTAGAGTTACTATTCCATTTATCTTGAACAACTATCTTGGCTTGCTAGAAACTGTTGAAGCCATTTTTAAAGAAACCATTCAAATTGCAAAAATTGAATCTTTTTGTTATCCTAATTTCCCCTTGTTAGTTAATGGGAAAGAATGCAAAATAAAATGCACATGTCCCCGTGCTGATGTTTGGTTTTGTGATCATTTCCAGATGGAAATTGAGGAATGCAACTATCGCTATCTTCTACAGTTAAAGCTACAAGACCACTCAACTAGCCTTTGGTCTATTTCTTTCAATGAAGCTACCACTAGTTTACTATAAATTCCAAAAAAAGACCTCTACATGTTGCAAGACAGCTCTGAGTCTACAACAAATCCATTGTTGTTATTAAAGGCCTTTTTTGTAAACCATACATCTTTACTGTCTTGATCAAAATAGATACTTACAATTCTGAGGACCAGGTTAAAACAAGGATTTTGAAAGCAACAAAAGTTGATTTCAAAGTAGAGTGTAAACTGTTGCTTTCAGACATAGTAAAGATATCTACCACTGCTGCAGAAAAAAGGCTCCACTAGTGAGCCTAGGCTTTGACTACTCTTTTGCACTTTCCAACATTTCTCCTAGTCTTTCCTTTTTAATGCTCACTATGGGATGCTAATACTTCCTTTTTACAAATATGAACATAATTTATTCCTATGTTTAGATATATATATTTACACATTCATTGAACTCCCATCTTTTTGATTTTAACATGCTACCTAGATTGTTTTTATTTTGCATTGTTACTATGATTCTTGATTCCTGTTATATGGTGGAATTTTTAGTTCTTATATGCATATTCTAAATTCACTTCTTCCCTTTATAATCATTGAATAGAAATGTTATATTCAATGGAAAACATATAATAATATTCAAATATTGAAAATTGTTAATGAAGAAATCTATACAATGCTTGTATGTATATATTTATATATTGTAATGTTGAAACCATTTTATTCCTCTTGTGATCATTCATAGATATACATTATATCCACATGTATACATATATATTTTGTTATTATTTTTTGTGTAATTACTTTGACCATCATAACTAATATTCAAATAAAAAAATGAAAATAAATAACATCAAATTAATAAATTATCTACTGCTACATAAGCATTGGGAAAAATATGCCATACCTAAAGTTATGGACTGATGTTTTTTTAAAGAACACTTATTTATTGAATATTAGTAATTAAAGACATGACTAATAACTCTTTAAAAGAGGAAAATCCTTTAATCTTCCATATTTTTCATAAATATTATTTAATCCACAACTTCAAGTCTGCCATGTATTTCTATGCATATGTATCTTAAAATAATTAAATAATAATCTACCAATTGATTGATTAGCCTAGACAAAAAGGTCAAATATAGATGTGCATGTAGGTCTAACAAATATAAAACTAATACAAAGGTAAAATTATATTGTACTTGAACCAATCTATATAACAGAACTTGCTTGTCAATTCAAAATTCAAGCTACATTATTTGGTACTAAATATTATAGACAAATAGGGAAACTGTAAAAGAGCTATTAAAAAGACATTTACTATGTAACAGTTTCCTTGTCAATTCTAAATTCATAATTTTTTTGCAATCCTTATTGACCAATGAGCAACATTAAGGAACGCCCTTTGTTGAATAGGTAAGCTCCACATCATCATTAAAAACCCCGGGAAAGTATTCTATATTTCTCTATAATATTTAGTGCCAAGTACGTGGAGAATAGAACAAGTGAAAAAATTACTAGCCCTAACCATATTTTTTTGACGAAAGAAAGAAGATTTAACTACAATTGCTCATATGGTAATGAGTATAACACCAATGATGCATAGAGATAACTACAAACAATAAACGAAGGGTGAAAAGTATATGTGTATGTATATGTATATGTGTATGTGTGTATACACATATGTATGTATATGTATGTGTATGTATATATGTATATGTATATGTATATGTATATGTATGTATATGTATATGCATGTGTATGTGTATGCATATGTATATGTATATGTGTGTATGCATATGTATAATGTTGATCTATAGAATTCTCTTTTGAGCATTTTACTATTTCACTCTTCCTCTATATTGCTTTCAGAAATATATAGTCTTCTATACATTGCATTTTTTGCTTAATATATGATAATACTCCATGCAATTTGCGAGGCCTTGCTCAGGCCTATTCACAACAACGGTGGAGTTTGTTGACCACATGGGTTGGAAGTGGTGTAGTTGGTTGCCTTGCTCAATGGGTACAAAATAGTGAAAGCCATGCACCTCCACTGGTTGGACAATTGGATGGTTTAAAAAGTGTTGTGTTCTACAATCTGCACTGTCTCATCCCCCTATTATTGTTGTAAGTTTTTTTTTCCACTGTCTTTTTTTCCATTCCATACACATCTAACCATAGATATATATTTTGATAGATTAAAATAAAATATTGCTTTACAATAATATGATGTTGGCCTCAATGAAAGCATAGATGTACAACGAGATATGAAGCCTATTTGTGGAACAATTCATGCCTAAAAGATGCCCATAGCTATAACCATAATCAAGGTTTATTTTATAAATTTATATTTTACTAACTTATACATTCACTCCTTTTCTTTCTGTAGAGCTAGATATCCTCTAGTAGATACCAAAGTTATACATTCACCCCTTTTCTTTTTGCATGGATAGATATGTTCTAGTACATACCAAAATTAGGTATGTTTATAAAGTTATTTGTATACATTGTATGCTTTTAAGAAAAACCTTTGCTATTTCATTGATGTCTTCCTTTTAACGATATCTTTGTATTTCATCTACCTAATTGGTTGTGTTTTGAAACAAGACCTCCTATATAATATCCTTTTCCTATATTTATCAACATTATAGACAGATTCCATATTCCACAATTCTTTATCAACATTCTCTTTTCTAAAACGTTATTGCAGCAAAAAAACACTAGGAAAAGCAATCCATATATTGGAACACACAATTTTTTTAGCAACTTCATCATTGTCTGATATATGATGGAACTGCATCAAATTTGTCATCAGTATTTCATGCTTTACTTGGTTGATAGTTTGCCATGAGCCCATGAGGCTCCATAATGCTGATGTGGTGGGGAGGATAGCAACCATGCGATTTGCACTTTTTCCTTACACTATCATATTATATATACATACAATGTGAATTGTATGTGAAAATGAATGCTTTGAAACATACACAGATACATATATGCATATATATATTAAAAAAAAATAGAGTAATTGTATGAGAGGTATTAGAATAACACTTATTTGTTACTAAATACTATACACAACCATTCATCTTCCGTGTATCAAGGACACCAACTCCACCACCACCAACCCATGTAATTACACAACTCCATCTCACCACAAACAAAACCCGGTCAAGTCCCCACTAACTGGGGCATCCCCAGTGCCGGCAAATCCAATTCACAACTGGGTTGATGAAAATCCTGAAGGAAACTTCAAGCAAATTCTTACATACGCTTGACTACAATAATCATAGTCTATTATACACATTGCATTTGTCCATGTTTCTACAATTATCTTTTCATCTTATGGGAAAAAATATCTATAGACAGATTTTTATCACCATCCCATCTTTTTAAAGTTGTTACACCAAAAAAATGCCACAATATAAGAAATCATATATGAAAACACCAAAATTTCTCCTACTTCTATGTTTCCTGATATATGATATGACTCCATTAAATTTGTGATGGGTCTTTCATACTTTTCCTTGCTCGGGGGTTTGGCTAGAGCCCATGTGGCTTTATCATACGAATATGGCAGGGAGGAGAACGAGCATGGGTTTTCTACTTTTTCCTTGCATCATCATATATTGACTACTACAAATACAAAATATACTCTATTCTGATGACTAGATTTCTCCTTGCTTATACAACCATCCTTTCAACTTGCCAAATCAATTTTAAACCCACTTGTTTATTACGATACCTATTTTCTCTATGTTATGGAAACAATTATATGATGCAATAATCTATCCAAAATGCATATAACACCACATACTTAATTGGAAATTTGAGCTACATTGCTTGGTATTCAATATTATGGACAAATCATTTATGCAAAATACCCATGAAAAAAAATTTACAAATTCTAGAGCACAACAGTTTTAAAACCCTCAAATCTGCTATAGAACAGACTCGAGGGTGACGATTCTTACAATAGGTTGATGCCAAACCAACACCACAATGGCTCTTTCAACAATGCAACTTAATCAATATATTTTCTTTCCATACAAACAAAAAAATAATGACAATTAATAGTTTGAACATATAAGGAGCTTCAAACAAATGAGGGAAAAAGAATATCATGCAACATATTGGTACAAGACAAGCAGTCTATGTAATATTTGTAAGAGGTATTAGGATAATAATTAGGAATCAGATGTATGCTGTTCTTTAGTGTTTTTCTAATAGTTATTTTACAATTTACCCATTTCTCTATAATATTTAGTGCCAAATAATGGAGCTCAAATTTAGAATATATGCATGTATATATGTATATATATGTATAGACATACACATAAAAATGGTCATGTCTATAATCCTGGCAATTAATTAAATATTTATTATTTAATTAATTTATCTAAAAGTCCTCTACATATGATTAAATTTTATTAATTTAATTGTATTGTTCATTCATCTTATTCTTCCTTCATAATTAAATAAATTTATTTTATTTAATTATTTTCATACATCCACTTAATTAATTAAATAAATACATTTTATTTATTTAAATTAATTATCATTATTTGAATTTAAATTAAATCTTTTGATTTAAATTAAGTTTAAATATTGCCCTTTTCTTCTATTTTAAATTCTTCTTCTAATTAATTAAATATTTCATTTAATTAATTTCATAAAAGTGGTTTAATTAAATAAACCTTATTTAATTAAATATCTTATGCTTTCTTTCTAAATCACAATTAGATATTTTATTTAATTGTACAATCTTCTGAAATCTTCTCATATCATAATTAAATATTTTATTTAAATATGAGATCTTCTGCTTTTTTCAAAAATCCTGATTAAAGCTTTCTTCTTATCACAAAACTTTCTTTTGCTTTTAAAAGCTTAATTAAATATTTTATTTAATTAAGAAAAAGCTGAATATCCTCCAAAAATAAATAATTGAATTTTTAATTCATTATTTATCAGCTTTTAAATCTTTCTTTTATTCTTTTAAAGAAAGATGATTTCTTATCTTCTTATCTTTTCCTCTTTCATAAAAATAGAAAAATCTTGTTTTCAAGTTTTCTTCTATTTTCTCTTCAGTTTCATCCTTCTTCAACCATTCGATTTGCCAGGAATTATCACAACCGTCAATCAAGACAACCAATCAGAATCACTCGAAAAACTCTATAAATACCTATGTGAATCCAAGCATTGGTAATAGGCAATTAATTAGAGTCCATGCATTTAATTCCTTTAGCATTTTAATATCATAGCATCATGTTTATTTCAAGAATATTAGTCCAATTCAATATCATAGCTTAATCTTGCATCATGCATCACATTTAAAATATCGTTCTTTAGGAAGACAGTTTGTTGAGCCTAGCCTACAAATCTGAGAGAAAAAGATGGAATCAACAAAAACACTGAAGATAGAGGACAATAGGACGACAATTGAAGCAGAATACTGAGTTTGCATTTATTTACTTTTTATGTTCTATTTTGATACAATGTCTTATTGGTGTGCTTGAATAGTATTTGTTTCAAATTCAATTACGCATATTATTTTCGATCACACATTTCTGGCGCCCACCATGGGGCCTATGCCCCCATTTTAGACTTCTTTCTTGTAGGTTTTCTTGTAGGTTTTCTTGTAGGTTTTCTGACATTCGGCATTGCATCTGGAGATCCAAAAATTTTCCGTTTTGCAGGAACTTCGGCACATATGAGGACTGTTTCGGCGCATATGGGAGTTTCTGAAGAGCATTTGGGAAACAGAATGGCACATATGAGAATTTATGAAGAGCATTTAGGAGTTTAATTACTGCATATAGGATATCTTTTAGTGCATTCAAATCTGTTTCGATTTTTTTTTTTTTTTTTAGTTTAGCGCATCTAGTGTCTTTTCTTGCGCATTTGGGTTTTGTTCTTGCGCATTCAAGTTCTATTTTTGCACATATAGGTTCTATTATTGCGCATCCATGTTTTGTTCTTGCGCATTCGGCTTATGTTTTTGCACATTTAGGTTCTGTCATTGCGCATATAGGTTCTATTTTTGCGCATCTGGGTAACAGAGTTGCACATCTTGATTGTAACATAAATTCTGAGTCTGACGCCTTCTGCAGACAGAATTTCTTTCCTTTTCCTGCTGGTTTTAAAATGAATCAATCTAAGGTAGCCACCACATCTTTATCATGCAGTTAAAATGAACCCCATGTCTGTTGTGAAGCAAAATATTCACTTAGATTAAATCATTTTTGATTTTGGTGCACCTAAAATGAATTTGTCTACTCTTCTTGACTGTGTTTGAAAGTGGTAGGTGACTATGCTCTCACCCTATGTAAACTAGGTGATCAGAAAACCAGACCCACTTTTCCTTATGTAACCTTGACTTGATAATCAAAGTATCCTCTCCCCTTGTGCACTCGTGCAATCCTGGGTGTAAGAGAAACGATTATTGACTCTAGAAATTGGGCCTTCCTGGGGATTTCATCACCTCAACGTGACTCAAACCGGCAACAGAGCTAAGGCCAAGCTACCCCCAACTGATATATAAATGTAAACCTTAAGGGAAAACCTAAGGTTGCTTGTGCGGATGTGTCATACAGACGGAGTTGTACTCCTTTAAACCCTGTTGAGCTTAACCTCTTCAAGTTGGAGTGCCACCTTAATGGTGATTAATCCCTTGCCCCATGTATGGCCACTCGAATGGAGGTCCCGAACTAAAAACCATTGTTTAGAAAGCCAAAAACCTTCTATCTGCTAGTCCAGCACCAGTCGGTGTGAAGCCTTCCACACTTTCGTAGTTAGTAGTAGAGGTGATCAATCTGCCATGGGAGTTTCATGGGGGTTGGAAGCTTGGTTGGCTTGAGAAGAGAGTGCATTGTAAGGGGGAGCCCATGCAGCCAAGCTTCTGAATTCACATGCTACTGATATGCGGTTGGGGAAACCCACGTGGAATCTAGCGGATATTGTCCTGGCCTAACCTAGGTTGTGCTTGTCTTATTCTGTGCTTGGTTATGATCAACTTAAATCAGACTATTTGTTGTGTTTTCAAGAACATTAATTTAGATAAAGGATCATCCAAAATGAACATGAAAAACTCCAACTGACAATTTTCAAAATTGGTCAAAAACTGTCTTTGGAAAACTATTTTAGCGCATCTAGGCAAAACTGTAGTGCATATGCAAGCTGTTCTGGTGCATCTGAGTCATTTTCTAGCGCATTTAGAGATTGTTTTAGCGCATATGCTTCATGATTTAGAGCATCTAAGTTCTGTTTCTGCACATTAAAGGTATTCTACAGCACATTTGATTTTTTTTCCAGTGCATATACCTCTTTCTACAGCACATTTAGGGAACAAAATAACGCTTTTAGTTTGCTGTCAAAATTTTACACAGGCTTGAATTTTTGATATTTTTCGCCCATGTTGAGGAAGTGGAAATCAACCAAGTTCGTCAAGAATTCAGTCTTCAATAGGATGAAGAAGCCCAAAATGAACTTATGTTACAAGAAAACTTTAGACTGTAGAGAATTCTTGTATAAGAGTCGACACGTCTTGCTCCATTATCGCAAATTTCTCCATAGATACCAAGACTACATTAGAGGATTCACTGATGATTATGATGTAGAACATTTAGCTACTTATTATCAAAGATTAGCGTTATCTCAACATCACAATCTTAATCAACCTCTTGAGTTCGAGAATATACCACAACCTTCGATTGAATATTCAACGCATCGTAGTCAAATCCTTCAGTGACCTTTTGATCATATCATAAGATTTCTTTCATATGCCTATTTTTACAAGATCTCAATACAACAAAATAGGAGAAGAGTCTCAACGAGAAAGTCCTACCCATAACATTCAAGAAGAAGGTGAACGTGGTAATCCTCATTTTAGTGTGAATCACAATCCTCTTTTCAGTGACGACAATATGGCTGATAGAGAGGAAAATCCATCTCATAAGTACAAAGACATGAACAAAACTCCCGCAGATAGTGACAATGAGCAAGAGGAAGAACTTCAGATTAGAGAGGCTAAACAAGACCCCAAGTTTCTTAAAGCCATAGAAAAGATCCTACAATGTGACAAAGAAAAGTATTTTCTCTTCCTAGCCGATCAAGGAGCTAAACTGCCTAAGGATTTTGATATTGAGAAATTAAAGAGCAAAGAAGAAGAAGCATCCCCATCTGATCTTACTACTCTTACTCAACAATTTAAGGCACTCCAAGGACAAATCAAAGAGTTACAAGGAGGAACCACAACAAAAAAATACACTCTTGATGACATATGTCCTTATCCTTTTGATAGAAGTCTCAATATGATTCCATTTCCTAAACATTGTGAAATTCCCAAATTTGATCATTATAATGGGAAATCGGATCTAATTGATCACGTGAGAGACTTCTGAAACATGACTTTAGAGTTTGCACATGAAGACACTTACTTGCTGCGATTGTTCCCTAGGAGCCTTGGAGTTAACTCTATGGAATGGTTATCTAAGATTACACCTCCTGTTCAAACATTTGAGGAATTGATCAATTTGTTCATAACACAATATGCCTACAACATCCAACACCAAATCACCATGATTGATCTTTGCAAAGTTGCACAAAAACCTGGTGAACCTTTCACTACCTTTCTTCAAAGATGGAGAAGAATGTTCGCTAGGTATCCACGTCATGTTCCTGAAAAGGAAAAAATGGTTACTTTCATCAATAGCCTAAATTCAGAAATGAGCTATCGCTTAAATCTACATTGTCCACCTTCCTTTGAGAAATTAATTGAGGATGCCATCACCATTGAGGGTGCTTTGGTCAAACAAGGGACAATAAAACTTGACAGGGACAATCCTAGCTCATCTAACCATTATAACAATCAAGACAAGTCTAAATTTTGGACTCGCAACAAAAACATTGTAAATGATGGTGTTGTAGATGCAAATAATGTCTTAACTAAGCCGTTTGTTCTGAGTATTTCAAATACTCCTCCTAACAATAATTACAACAATGTCAATTCTGTCACGAATCAAGGAAACAATCTTCCCCCTCCAAAGAACAACAATCAGGGGACTGTTAACAATCAAAATTACCGTGGGAACAACAACAACAACAATAATTCCTTAGGGAATGCCTCAAATACAAACTCACAACGCTTTTCATTCTTCTCTAGTAGAAGAACCTTCACTCCACTAGGACAATCCTTGGAATCTATTTTTAAGGAGGTTATGGAAAAAAATGTCCTTACTTTACCACCTCAACGCAATTATGAACCTAGTGTAAAACCTCCATCATGGAATGAAGCTTACTATTGTGACTATCATAGGTGTAGAGGTCATCATACAAACAAGTGTCAAGCTTTGAAGCATGCTATTCAAGAACTAATTGACAATGGCATTATCATAGTAGAAGGACAACAAAAATCCAATGAAGATCACCAAGCATTTTGTAATCCTTTGCCAAATTATCAAAAGGGAGAAGCTTTTGACAAAAATGTGAATAAAATTGATGACACTGTAATCCGTCACCTCTACACAGATGATGAGCGAATCAATGTTATAAAAATCAATGAGAAAATAGACAATGGACAAGTTAATGTCACAACAAGAGCACAAGCTAAAGTTTTCTTGAAGGGTGCCTCTTCGAAATCTACTGAGACCTTCCCTCAACATCAATATGACCTAGTTAACCAACTTCGAAAAACTCCAGCTCGAATTTCCATTTTAGAACTCCTGAAGATTTCTCCTCCACATAAGGAAATTTTAGACAAAGCCCTTTTTGAAACAACTATATCCACAGACTTGGATGTGAACCGATTTCAAGCCATGGTGGGACATTTTTCCTCACCCACATGTCTTTCATTCTCTGACAAAGATGATGTCTCCAGGATTCATCCCCATAATTCATCGTTATACTTAGAGGTCATGATCCATAAGTTCTGTGTTAAACATGTCCTAATAGATGGAGGGGCTGGTGTAAATATATGTACCTTGAAGGTGGTTCAAGCTTTAGGATTTGCAGAGGACTCCATTGATCCTAGAAGGAAGATCACCATAAAATCCTATGATGATGAGGAAAGAACGTCTAAAGGTCTAATCATGCTACCGATAAGAGTGGGGCCTGTTATCAAAAATACCTTTTGTCAAGTTTTAGACCGGGATCTTGCATATAACATCTTGTTGGGTCGTCCGTGGATCCATGAAATGCAAGCTGTTTTGTCCACTTACCATCAATGTCTCAAGTTTCCATATGACAGATAGGAAATCACTATATCAGCTGATAATTCAAACATCCAAACTTGTGCCAATGTCAAAGCTAGTCAGGATACTTTGGTTCCAAATAATCAAGAGGCACATACTAATACTTCTCCTAAGAATGATACACAAATCAGTCAATTGACCAAAAGCTTTGACAAGAAACTACAATTCAAGGAAAGTGGAGTTGGGGAATATTCTCTTTGTCTTGCTAATCTACCTACATCACCTCAATCATATGGACAACCTTCTATTACACAACAACAGATATCAGTAACATCAAGATCAACACAAATACAAATAGAGCCAACTACCAAGTTCAATGGACAATTTATCAAAGAAAAATTCCCCATGGGAGATCCTGAGGACACAGCGATTCTGAGTTGGCTTTGTAAGGATGAAGATGAAACAGTTCTAAATGTCACCTTACCAACTGACAGATATGGGAAAGGGTATTCCATCATGCAAAAGATGGGATATGACAATGGTCCTCTTGGAAAAAGAAAAGAAGGCATAGTCTAGCCTATCCATCTTCCAGGGCTTGCTGCATATGATAAAATTGGACTAGGCTATGACGCTACCCCATCCAACCAATCACAGGGTAATATTTTTACATTACAAGAAGGTTTTGATAAGAAAGAGGCATGTTTGGCATCAATCCTAAATTTCATAGAAAATAACTCTGATACAGATTCTACGGAATATGAATGGGATACCATCCATGATGATGAATTTTGGAGAGACAAAGAGGTAGATGTCATACACAAATATACACCAACTTTAATCAAAGGAGAAGGTTGAGGGTCCCAACCACAAGAATCTTAACTACAAAGCAACTATGAGTCTAGTGATACTGAGTCAGATTTTAACGAACAAGACTATCATGAGAATAGTACCATCATTGATCTACCTCATACCTTGGATCTTACCGATAACTCTGTTTTGACTCTAACCATCGCTGATTTCACACGACCAAATGACTTGTTACCTTTGATCCACCCTGATCTCATTGACTGGGATCTAACTGAACCTATTGATATACCTATTTTTCCAAATGATGAAGCTATCATAAACTTCCTTTCCACATATGATGCAAATGATTGTTTCACTAGCAATTTGTGGCACAGAGTCTTTAATCAGGAGAGTGTCAAGTCTCCTAGCTACAAAAATGAAAATAAAAAAGAACGATCTAGTGGTGAAAACCAGAATCTGGCAGTACTAGATCAAACAAAAGATAAAATAAAGAGTGTATCAGATGGTGAAAATCTTTTCAAGGCACTAGCTGATGGGAAACTTGACTCTCCCGAAGCACTATCATGAGCGATCACCCATTGTAATCGAGCCTACAAAGGAAATCAATATAGAAACTACAGAAAATCCAAGGATTCTACAGGTAGCTGAATCAATGACAGATAATGAAATCCCAGAGTTCATGAAATTTCTCAAAGAAAATCAAGTCAATTTTGCTTGGTCATATGCAGACATGCCAGGTCTTGATCCTGATCTCATAATGCATCATTTGTCTATCAAACCAGGAGCTAAACCAGTGAAACAAAAACTCAGAAAGATGCATCCTCACGTTGCACTACTGGTTAAAGAAGAACTCAAGAAACTCCTCGATGCAAGATTTATAAGATCAATTGCCTATGCAGAATTGATCTCCAATATTGTCCCATTAGCAAAGCCAGATAAATGCATTAGAGTGCACTAATTTTAGAGATCTTAACAAGGCCTGCCCTAAGGATAAATTTCTGCTTCCAAGCATTGACACTATAGTTGATTTAACAGCTGTCCATGCCATGTATTCATTAATGGATGGTTTCTTTGGTTACAACCAAATCAAGATTGCACCAGAAGACCAAGAGAAAACAACTTTCACTTGTCCGTGGGGAACATACTGTTGGAATGTCATGCCTTTCGGTCTAAAGAATGCTGGGGCTACTTATCAAAGAGCTATGACTACGATCTTCCATGACATGATGCACACATTCATGGAAGATTATGTGGATGACATATTGGCAAAATCATACACTAGAGAAGGACACATGGAGATACTGTAAAAAATATTTACCAGATTGGAAAAATTTAAAGTTTGCCTAAACCCTAAGAAATGTGTTTTTGGGGTCACATCTGTAAAACTTTTAGGATATATTGTTTTAGAAAAGGGAATTGAAGTAGATCCTGCTAAAGTTCAGGCAATCATGGAGATGCCTCCCCCAAAGAACATCAGTCAATTAAGATCATTAAAAGGGCGACTTCAGTCCCTAAGAAGATTCATTGCACAATTGGCTGACAAAAGTTTATCGTTCACACATCTCCTGCATAAGAATGTTCCTTTTAGATGGGATGACAAATGTGAAATGACATTTCAACAAATCAAGTAGTACTTGATGAACCCACTAGTTCTAGTACCACCAAATCCAGAAAAACCATTGATCTTGTATATTGGCGCAACCGAGACATCCTTGGGGGCATTATTAGCACAAGAAGACTGTGACAGAAAAGAACGTGCAATCTATTACATCAGCAAAACACTAACAAGTCATGAACTTAACTACACTTTCATTGAGAAGGCTTGTTTAGCAGTAGTCTTTGCTTCACAGAAATTTTGACATTACATGCTAACTCATACAATCAATCTTATTTCAAAAATTGATCCACTCAAGTATCTACTAAGTAAAGCATCACTAATAGGAAGGTTAGCAAAATGGGTCATGATTTTGAGTGAGTTTGACATCCACTACATTGATCACAAAGCAATCAAGGGACAAGTTATCACTGATCAACTAGCAGATGCTCCTCTAAAAGCAGATCACCCCTTGCACATTGAATTTTCAGATGCCGATGTTTTCACTGCAGAATTCAAGCAACTATGGTCCTTATACTTTGATGGTTCTTTTACTCAACATGGATCGGAGGTAGGCATTCTCTTTGTCACCCCTCAAGGACATACCATTCCTCGGTCATATAGGCTAATGTTTCCATGCACTAATAACATAGCTGAATATGAAGCACTAATCACTGGACTAAAGACAACATTGGAATAGAGGATTACCAAGCTACAAGTTTATGGTGACTCACAGTTAGTCGTTAACCAAATCAATGATGATTATCAGACCAAAGATGACAAATTGTTGCCATACAAGAAGATGGTCGATGACTTCAAGAAGTACTTTGTAGACATCCAGTTCACACAAATTTCAAGGCTTGATAACAAAGCAGTTGACGCTATGGCTATGATCGCATCATTGGTACAACTCCCAGAAAAATAGACTTGCTATGAATTTCTGGTGGAACAATTACTTACACTTGCCTATGACACACCCGAAAGCCAAATTATCTGCCACTTGGTAGGATCCGATTCACCTTGGTATGGTAAGATTTGTTCTTACCTAAAAGATGACATTTTACCACCTGACTTATCCTGTAACCAAAAATGTAACTTTATCTGACAATCCTCTCGCTATACCCTTATCGCTAATACCCTTTATCACCGTGGTCTTGATGGTACTTTACTTCAATGTCTTGAACATGATGAATCCGACAAAGCTTTACAAGAAGTTCATGGGGGCATTTGTGGTACTCATTCGAGTGGACTAACTTTATCCAAGAAATTGATTAGAATGGGTTATTATTGGCCTACAGTGGAGAGGGAATCATTCACTTTTGTTAAAACATGCTCAAAATGTTAGATTCATGGGAATCTTATTCATGCTCCTGCCCAAGAACTTCACTCATTCACACCAACATGGCCATTTTCTCAATGGGGGTTAGATCTAGTAGGAGAATTTCATCCTTCATCTTCAAATGGGCACAAGTTCATCATCACGGCGACAAGATATTTCACTAAGTGGATTGAGGCGGTACCTCTATCTAAAGTCACCAAAAAATAAATTTCATCCTTCATACTCAACTACATTATTTGTCGATATGGTATTCCTAATGCCATTATTACAAATAATGGTCGACCTTTCAAAAATCAAGATGTTGATGAACTTTGTGAAAGATTCCATATTCAGCACAGATATTCAATGCCTTACTATCCACAAGGGAATGGCCAAGCAGAGGCCTCAAACAAGACTATACTAAATATTTTGAAGAAGACCGTAAATGATTCAGGAAAAGATTGGCATGTTCAACTCAATCTTGCCTTGTGGGCCTACAGAACCAGTGTCCAAACACCAACGGGAGCAACACCTTTTTCTCTTATCTATGGAGCAGAAGCCATATTTCCCTTAGAGGTTGAAATACCATCACTAAGAGTATCACTAAAAGGTCTCATAATAGAGGATGAATATAGAGTTTCCCGACTACAAGAGTTAGAACTTCTAGATGAAAAGAGACATAGAGCAGCTGACCATTTGAAGGCATACACATAGATGATGTCTTGTAGCTATAATCACAAAGTAAAGCCACATACCTTTCAGGTGGGTGATCTAGTTCTGAAAGAGAACCCATGCAATCAACAAGACAGAGAAAAGAAATGAAAGTTTGAACCAAATTAGCTAGGCCCTTATGTGGTTATTGCAGTCTGTGGTTCGGGAGTATACAAGTTATCAACGCCAGAAGGAGACCTGTTTGATGAACCCATCAATAGCATGCATCTCAAGAAATATTATGTTTAAGTCAACTATCATCATCTAGAAAAAGTCCTGAAGAAATACAAAAATAGCAGAAAAAGTCCTGAAGAAATACAAAAATAGCAGAAAAAGTCTTGAAGAAATACAAAAACAACAGAAAAAGTCCTGAAGAAATACAAAAATAGTAGAAAAAGTCCTAAAGAAATACAAAAACAGCAAGAAAAAGTCCTAAAGAAATACAAAAACAGGAAAAAAAGTCCTGAAGAAATACAAAAACAGCAGAAAAAGTCCTGAAAAATTCAAAAACAGCAGAAAAAGTCCTGAAGAAATACAAAAAAAAATCAGAAAAATGTCATAGGGTGAAAACCTGGCAAACAGGCAGTCTATTGACAGAAAAATACAAAAAAAAGAATTCAGAAAAATGCAATAAAAACAGATAGTAAAAATCTGGCAAACAGACTCTATCTATACCTCTCCATCTATTAGTTCCTATTTTGCACTTTGGCTTTTCAGCTTCCTTTTTCTTTTTCGTATATTTTTCCGCATCTTAGGGTTATAATCGCATCATCCTGCCATCATTTGCCTTGGGTGATACAACGTCTTACCATGGCTTGATCATTGTGCATATTCCTTTCCATAAGTTGTGTCAATAAATAGGGAAAAAACTCAACTGGGGGCACTTAACTTTCAGAGCATACTAAAACAGCTGAACAATGACATAAAATCCAATCATGTGAACAAACAACCAACTAATGCGAAACCTTATCCGGTCATCGAGCCTTATCATGAAACACTTTTTAGTAGATTCCATATCATTGTCTATTGGATGATCCAAAAATTTGAATAATGTATGAAATAATAGTATTACATAAAGGTTGTTTGATTTTTGATATCATTACTCTGGAGCACACTCGATGATATACTGAACTAGAGTGGCAAGGAACGAGAATGATTTTTCTTTGTCTGTTGTCTTGAGGTTAACGATCAATCTGATGCAAATATGTCACAGGACATGATGATCAAAGCAATATCATCGATGACAGTTCCACATTTACATCAGAAGGGTGGTTAATCTTTGTCTATTTATGCAAGAAATTCTCAGGTCATCTCGGTTCAATTATACCTCGATGCTTGTGTTCACTTGCTATAGCAAAAATCATGAAAGTTGTACTTAGGTCATCATTGGCGCTAATTTCCCCTCTGATGCTTGTACATACTTCCAACATTTTAAATGCTCTATGATGATTCATGAAGGCTTATAACAGGCTCAACAAATTGGTTAATTTCATTTAGTTTCATATTCGTTAAATCATTGAATATATCTGCATATTGGATTTACATCAGTATTCTGAAAGGCTGAATGAAAACATTGACGGTTGTCATATAGCTTTGAACTCTTTGTGGAGGACATTTGGACATCTCATTCATTCATTTTTATCATTCATTATCATCATCATTATCATTATCATTTATCCTTCATTATCATTTTATCATCATCATTATCATTATCATTATCATTTTATCATCATCATTATCATTCTCATTTTTCATTCATTATCATTCATTATCATCATCATTCTCATTATCATTTATCATTCATTATCATCATCATTCTCATTATCATTTTTCATTCATTATCATTCTCATTATCATTTATCATCTATCATTATTGTTACCATTATTATTCTCATGTCTCATTCATTCATTTTTATCATTTATCATTTATCATTATCATTTATCATTATTATTTCTATCATTAGACCCTTATCTCATAATATTTCATTACCATTGTTTTCATAACATTATCATTTCTTATTCATTTATCATTTCATATCATTGATCATTAATTTTTCTTTCATATCTTTATCGTTTATCATCCCATTATTATTTTATCATTTATCATTCGCTATTATTTATCATCATCATCTCATATCATTTCATTACCATTGCACTCATTCATCATTTCATTTATCATCGCATTGCCATTTTCATTACATAAACATTACCATCATTTATCTTTTCATCATTATCATTATTAGTATCACATTCATTATCTATCATTTTCATATCACAATTTCATGATGTATTTCATACACATACTATTCATTTTTGCATTTGAAACAAAATAAAAAAATCAACAACTCATATTTACATTATCACAAATCATTGCATCTATATCCTAGATCATCCATTTGCATCATATCATTAGATCATCCTGCATCATAAGATTAGTCCGCAAAAACAATAAAAAAATATCAAAATTCATCTCATATCATACATACAAGTAGCATCCATATCACATCAAAAATGCATAAACATATCATCATCAAAAACATCGCCACTGCATATTATCGCTCATCAAAATAATACAATTGTCCAATGACTAATGAAACTAAAAAGTTCAAAACATAATACATGAGACATGACCAAAACTCAATACATACCTTGCATATATGAAAAAATATATCAGTCCCAAAACACTAGCTGGTAGATGCCCCTGAAGGAGCTGGTCTGGAAGGAGGCGGCCTACCACTAGTCCCTGCATTAGGATCCCGTCGAGGCCCTATAACCTCTCTGCCATGTGTCGATGTCCGTGATCGGGTCCTTGTCCTACTATGTGATCGGGGATACGGCTCTTGCTGCTTGGGAGGGCATAGCTCCTCATATCATACTCTATAGTACTCGGCCTCTCTGGCTGCCTCGAATCCCTTTGCAATGGCCTCCTGTAATGAGGTACTCTCTACGGTACCCATGAGTTTCTGTGCCACACCCTCAGCCTCCAGTGCCCGTCGTCTAAGAGCATCTCTCTCCGCTACCAACTGTGCCATCTGGGAATCTGGGGCAGGTGCCTGAGCCTGTAGCTGTATCTCTATTTGGGCCTATGAAAGTTGTGCCTATAACTACACTATGACACTCTAAGCCTGAGCTAGTTGGTTCTGTAGCTGTGCCTGCTGTCCTTGAAAGGTCTGAACCTCAGCCTGTAATGCAAAAATCTATGTTTGCTGAGAAGAGGATGACACCCTAATCACTGTTCATGCTCTACCACCAGATCTGGCCCGCCGAACAATCTGTGCTCTGCCCAGACTATCCAAGTTCTGCCGCCTCTCCTCTCCACCATCATACCCCTATCATCCCTGTCATCTGAGCTATCCCCCTCATCTCTGCTCTCCTCACCCTCCTCTCCCTCTTCCTCATCTCCCTCCTCCTCCTCTCCTCCACCCATAGCTTGCTCTTCACTGGCCACATCCCCCTGTATCCCTGCCCTTGGCTGTGGTGCTAACCCAATCGCCTGTGGCTCATTTGGCACTGTAAATCGTGGAAATGGATGCGTATGAAAATACTGTGCATAATCATCTGTCATCCCTGCATCTAGCACCTCTGGCCTATCGGTCCATACCTCGGGCTGTAAGGTAGAATACTCTATGTATGCTGCCTAGTATTGAATGCATGGTCCCCATCCTGGATCACCCTTGCCCCACCCATAATGAGCAACGCCCTGGGGCATCCCCTGTGTAAATCCAAACTGTCTTAGGACCTATAATGCCAAAAATCTCTCGATAATAAAGGGGGTCCGCCCTATCAGATATTGCGGCCTACAGACAAATGACATCTCCAAGTGATCAGTCGCCCATGCCTCACAATCTGTGTAGGGTCTCCATATCACTGTATCAATATCATCCAATACTCGTCGGCAACACTCTACCTTTCCCAACTTCTGCTGGACAAGTGCATCAGAATATGCATACACATAGGGCCTCCCTGTTGGCCTATCTCTCGTGCAATGTGGTCTCATGATCGCAATGTGCTCCCATGCCTAGATCTGTAGAAGCGTCACCCCACTCGCCAAGTTAGTGGATCCTCTGTAAACAACCTGATGGAGATCATGATACATGTCAGCCAATACATAGCTCCCCCAGGAAAACCTCCATGGTTGTGTCACCAACCACTCTAGCATCCTACCCCAACCAACTGTAAATCCCTTAGATCAATGGTCCAGTCCAAGGAAGCCTCCAATAAATGTAGCCAACACAACAACTAAGGCTGGATACCTGCTAAAATCCTCCCAATCTATCCAGTAACCACATATGCTAGCATCGCCGCATATTTGTCACAGTGCCTCAGTCCCACCAATCTCCTTGTGGTCATAAACTACAAGGGCACCAACAACTGGGATCCCCAGAATCCTGTACACATCCTCGGGCGTCACACTCATCTCACCAGTTGGCAAGTGAAAAGTGTTATGCTCCGAGTGCCATCTCTCTACCAAGGCGGTCAACAGTCCCTTGTTGGCCCAAATGCCTCGCGGCATCTCCAACAAAGGTTCCAGTCCACAATCTGCTATCAACTATAACTTGGCAGGGGTAAGCTCTCCTATCCGCTCCCAACATAGTGGGAACCGCTCTCTAATCTGGAGGCTTTTGAAAGCCTCCTATTTTGTTTGACCATCACAAAGGACACATTAATCAGACTCATATCATATCTCTTAGTGACCCATATCAAGTGCTACATCAATCTATCTGAATATCAAATCAATCTATTCTATTATCATCTACTATTTGTTTTTCTTTTCAGGAAAGCAAATTTATCAAAACACAAATCATTTTACTATTTGGTTTCTATCACAGAAAGAAAATTTATCAAACATTTACTCTTTTTTTTTCAATCGCGAGAAGCAAAGTTATCCACCATAAATCAACCAATCACTCAATTTCCCCTTTGTTGTTTGTCACCAAGTTATCGACTATCTAATCTTTGTTTTCTATTTTGGAAGCAAAGTTATCAGTTCTTTATCAGAATTTCTATCATATCAGCATGATGGTACTACAACTCATCTATCTATGGGCTAAGGAAGCCATTTAAATCATCATTTTTCATCACACATGCATTCTGTGAAAAATTTCCTAAATGCGCTATTTGTTTCCCATATGCGCTAAAACACGGATGCGCTAAAGTTTTACTCAAATGAGCCAAATTTTTTTTCGGATGCACTAAAACTCGATATGCGCTATTCTATCCTGCCTATGTGCCACTTTAATTCTCATATGCACAGCTCTAGCATTTTCAAACCCTAGCCCTATATGCACAATTCTGTGCCCTAGATGCGCTATAGGATTAACCTAGCCGATTCTAGCCTATATGCGCTACTCTATTTGTTGAATGCGCTAATCAATCCATTTTTACCCTACGCCTATATGTGCTATGAAATTTCCTATATGCACTACGGGATTTGTCGAATGCGCTAAAACTTTTCTCAGATGTGCTAAAACGTGCGAAAAAACTGACATCCGATCTAAAACATTTGCAAATTTGATCCAAAATGCAAAATTCGAAATCATAAACGGTTGGAATCACTCACCGGTGGTCCATACACAGTTGGTCTCTGGTATCGGCGCGCTTGCTCAAATCTATGCTTGTGCAATGGGAGCTCCATCTTGCCAAGTCACTATCAGAGCTCACTTTTTACTGTAGCAGCAGGGTGAAAATTACACTTCATTTTACCCCTTTTTACCTTATAAGGGTCTTTTAGGGTGGGAGTTAATGGCATTTTCCATTTCTTCCATATTATTTTCACTGAGCCATCACCAACATCATTTATCAGGAGCTAAATCACTATTTCCCTATCATTCTCGACATCATGTTCTATGATTTACCTCCCGAGGGGGCATCATCGACATAAAAAATTAGAAACATATCAGGGGCAATTTTTTTTTATTTTCTTTGAAGCAATGCATTTCACACATCACTTCAAAGAGGGGAAAAATGTATACACATAAAAATGGTCATGTCTATAATCCTGGAAATTAATTAAATATTTATTATTTAATTAATTTATCTAAAAGTCCTCTACATATGATTAAATTTAATTAATTTAATTGTATTGTTCATTCATCTTATTCTTCCTTCATAATTAAATAAATTTATTTTATTTAATTATTTTCATACGTCCACTTAATTAATTAAATAAATACATTTTATTTATTTAAATTAATTATCATTATTTGAATTTAAATTAAATCTTTTGATTTAAATTAAGTTTAAATATTGCCCTTTTCTTCTATTTTAAATTCTTCTTCTAATTAATTAAATATTTCATTTAATTAATTTCATAAAAGTGGTTTAATTAAATAAACCTTATTTAATTAAATATCTTATGCTTTCTTTCTAAATCACAATTAGATATTTTATTTAATTGTAAAATCTTCTGAAATCTTCTCATATCATAATTAAATATTTTATTTAAATATGAGATCTGCTTTTTTCAAAAATCCTGATTAAAGCTTTCTTCTTATCACAAAACTTTCTTCTGCTTTTAAAAGCTTAATTAAATATTTTATTTAATTAAGAAAAAGCTGAATATCCTCCAAAAATAAATAATTGAATTTTTAATTCATTATTTATCAGCTTTTAAATCTTTCTTTTATTCTTTTAAAGAAAGATGATTTCTTATCTTCTTATCTTTTCCTCTTTCATAAAAATAGAAAAATCTTATTTTCAAGTTTTCTTCTATTTTCTCTTCACTTTCATCCTTCTTTAGCCATTTGATTTGCTAGGAATTATCACAACCGTTAATCAAGACATCCAATTAGAATCATTCGAAAAACTCTATAAATACCTATGTGAATCCAAGCATTGGTAATAGGCAATTAATTAGAGTCCATGCATTTAATTCCTTTAGCATTTTAATATCATAGCATCATGTTTATTTTAAGCATATTAGTCTAATTCAATATCATAGCTTAATCTTGCATCATGCATCACATTTAAAATTTCATTCTTTAGGAAGACAGTTTGTTGAGCCTAGCCTACAAATTTGAGAGCAAAAGTTGGAATCAACAAAAAAACTGAAGATAGAGGACAATAGGACGACAATTGAAGCAGAATACTGAGTTTGCATTTATTTACTTTTTATGTTCTATTTTGATACAATGTCTTATTGGTGTGCTTGAATAGTATTTGTTTCAAATTCAATTACGCATATTATTTTCGATCTCACACATATCATCCTGGCATTGTGGTGCGATGGCACAAAAAGAACTAAATGCAATATTCAATGTTGTAGTGTGTGAAAGTATATTCCAAAATATGCAAGAAAATATATTGATTCAATTGCATTGCTAGAAGAGCCATTGTGGCATTATGAATATGTTACACATATTACACAATTAAATGCTCTATTCTTAACATCTTGAAATTCTATATTATTGAATGATATGGCTATATTGTGGCGATTTTCTCAAAATGTAGAAAATACTTATACATGCTATTTTAAAAAATCTATTTAAAATCACACTTTAGATAAATACAAATAAACATAGTATACTGATCTATTTAGATAGACATACATATATATAAATTGATGTTGCATTCTCAAATAATCCACAGTGCTCTTCGTGTGCATATATGGATATGTATATATGCCTATATGTATATTTTTATAAATTAATCAAACAATTAAATACATATACATGCACACACACACACACACACATATTGTGAGTACCTACAAATTTGCATAAAGCTTAAACTCCAACACTAGTTAACAATGGGGTTAGTTCATGTAAATGCATAAATACTCCTATGAAATAATGCATAATTTCTGTCAAAAAAGATAACAAAACAAACTAATTGAAAGCATGAAAGAAACGTAATGCACACCTATTCCATAGTGGATTGGTGTCACTTTGTTGTGAAAAGTGACCATTTCCCAACCCTTGACAAGCTCAATGATAAAATGCCTTGAAGATGTGGTGGACAAAATTAGCTCTCAATGTGAAGAGAGTAACTTTGCATAAATTGTGGATGTTAAAATAAGGAATGAGACCTCCTATTTATAGAATGATAGGATGGAGAAATATGCAAAATGGGTGAATGTGGGACAAAGATTCAACCAATAGGAAGGAGCCACTTATCCAAATGTGAGTGGATGGAGGATGTGCAAGTTTTGGTCAATGTGCCAATAAATGACATTAGGTGGCCTTTTCAAATTTCAAATTTGGCTTGTTGGAGGGAGAAAAAGGGGCTTAAATGCCAAGTGGGGGACATGTAAGAGGAGAATTAATGCCATGTTGGAAGGGACAAGTCAACTTGATTTAAATTCAAACTTGAAGGAATATTCTCCAAAGATGCCTTGTTGAGAGAAAATGAGGATTTAATAAATTAATTAAAATCCTTTATTTGTGCAAGTGGGAAAATCTAGAGAATGTGAATGCATTAGATTAGATTGAATCTTGATTTAGTTAATTTAAAATAGGATTAGGTGATTTGACTCATTTGACTTAGATTTAAGGATTAAACTAAATCAAAAGGAGATGGAAGATGATTTTAGATTAAATAAAGATTTGATTTATTTAATCAAAGAGGGCGATGTTAGGATCAAATTAAATAAAGTTGATTTATTTAATTTAAATGGATGACTTTAGAGATTGAATTTAATGAACTTGATTTATTTGATGAATGGATGCATATGAATTAGTTAAATGCATGATGCTAATTTTGCATGTCTACATTTTTCCCCTCTTAGAAGCAATGCACTTGCTGTGTTGGTTCAAAGAATAAACTTACCGCGATCAAAATTCAAAAATTTTCTAATTATTTTTTTAGATGCCCCAGCAGAAAAAAGTACACTAGTACATTGCCCCGTCAAGAGATTGAGCGAAAAGATTCAATTTGAGGGTTGATCTCATAATAAACAGGTTCAAAATGGATGGATGGATGGTTATGATGATGATGCAAATGAGATGGTTTTAAGATGCTTAGAATAACCAATCTATATTATAATAAACAACTTAAATGATAATATGATGTGATGACGCCTATATGATTATGCAATAGATGTTTTATGCAAATGTATGATTTATGAGATGCTTAGACTAATAGATCTATATTATGATGATGAACATGCATGTGAGATGACTGGTGTTTATTATATGATATGATATGATATGCATTATGTTAATGGTTTGTGGATGCAAGATGGATGCAATGGCGATGATGATTAACTATCCTGGCATGATGTTAGTGCAAGAAAGAAGAAATGAGAAATGAGATTATGAAAAGAGGATCCAACAAGCCAAATTTATGAGTGATAATGATGAGAAACGAATGATTTGCTTATCAAGAATTGGGATTTTAAAAGGGTCACTTATCTTATGTTTGATAACATGCATAAGCATGATACATCAAGGCATAAAGAACTAGGATGGCATTGTACTTGGTGTGATGGAATTTGACTCGACAAATAGATAGGAGTATTCTTGTTCACACCTGACATACGAAAACCTTGCTAGGATGCACTTTAGAAGTTTCAAACATCTTGGACCAAAACATGGAAAGGTATAACCTATCAATGTAATAGTCAACAAGCTGCCCAAAACACCCTCCATACATATCTAACAAAGCAAATATTCGCCAAGTTATATTACAAGATTGTCCAATAAGCACAATAGACAAAAGATGATGATCATTGCCCCATTCCTATCTTTTTAAATCCATTTGTTTGGACATCATCAAGAAGTTATTGGAATGAGTGCAAAGAGATAAGTCAAAAGAAAAAGATAAAGTAAACAAACAAGCCGATGCTATTCAATACCGTTAACCAAAAGGAAATGTGTTTTTAAGGATAAGAACCAAAAATATTTCCAAAAGATAATGCCCATTGTAGGAAGGATACATCTTAGGACATGTTAGTGGATGGTGGCACATCATTTCATTTATCCAAAGTGTTCTTTTTGATAAATAATGCCCATTGTAGGAAGGATACATCTTGGGACATGATGTTATTAGATGAGTGATTTGGGATTGATTGGATGATGGGCTATTGACACAAAGAGTTGACTAACTTGTTTACGTACTAACCTAAACCTGAGACTTGACGTTTTGAGTTTTTACTTTTCACCTGCTAGACTTGTTTCTGATTGTTTTACCAAAGGTTGAGGATGACAATCGTTTATTGTAATACCCCTCCACGCTGTGTATCATTGTTGATGATACCTAAGTGTGTGCCTTGTTTAATTACCTTGTTTAGATAGAAAACATCAAATCAAAGTCATGAAGATAATTTAATAGAAGTCTTTTACGATGGATGAATAAATTAAATAAATAATGTTAAAGTGATTGTTTGGTTTTAATAAATTAAACTTTATGATAAATTCTTTTATAATTAACATTATAATAAAATGAAATTTTGAAGTAAGAAAATAGAATATTAAGGTGATTTTTAAATGAAAAAGTAATTGGAAATTAAACATTAAATAAAGATTTATTAACAAATTATAGTTGAAATAAATTAAAATGATAAAACACGAAATAAAATATTGAATTGGAAAGTTGCAATTATTAAACAACATCAAATAGAAAGAAATTGAAGTGGCAATAATAAAGTCAGATTTATTCTAAATTGTGGCATGACAGCCAACCAATGCATGCTGCTACAAGATTTACTTAATTGGCTAAAAATATAAAAAAAAAGAAAGCAGGGAATCTTTCACAGTTTCAGATTTTTTTTGAAATAATTGCCTTTTTATGGGCTTTTCATAAGGGGGGGACGAGGACAATTTTGTTGGGGGAGAATGGTGGAAGTCCAAAAAGAAGCAGAGCTGTAGGCAAGGAGCTGGTTCTTGGCACTAATCTTCAGCTGATCCAATCATCATTATATCCAGGTTCTTTATTTCTGAAATATCTTTCTCTATTTTGAAGCAAAAGTTTCCCAGTAGAAGTTGTTGGTAATATGTCATTCGACTGTTTGAGCTCGTAAGAAGAGACATTTGAATAGGAATTTGACTATGTATTTGAAGGTTCTTGTAGTTTTAGTGCATCTATTCTTCATGCCCTGTTTGTTCCTAATAAACGCATTAAAATTTTTATAAACTTCAGCCATGGGGTTTGTAAAGGTGTTATCTCACCTTGTTTTGAAGATTTTGCTGGACCTTGGCCGTCCTATTTCTTAATATTGTTCACTTTGTATATGCCTGCATAGTCTGTGACTCTATAGATTGCATGTCGACTTGCCAAGACATATACAACTAAAATCTAAATGATAATAGATCTCTTCAGTTATTCTTCATTTCAGTTCACATGCTTAGTCTCTAACTTCTCATTTGCAAACATGTAGACCGAGGCACTTGCAACTACAACATATATCCTTTAGGATTGAGAGATGCTCAGTCGCTGTTTTTAAATTCCCATGTTGATGGGTCTGGGCATCACAGAAATTAGCATTCAACCCCATTGCATACATGTTTTTTCATCACAGCCTGTAGATTTCCTTTGATTTGTGCTTGAGGGATACCCATCCATTGTTCCAAAGCGCTCATGGAAAATGTTAACGAAAGGTCATGGAAATTGGCTTTATTTCTGCTCGTTGTATTTTCTTGTAGTCGTTCAACACTCCTAATTTGTTCATTTTCCTGTAATCATGGCATTGTAATCCTTGATGCATGCATTTGATAGAGATTGCATGATTTAGATCAAACCGTTTAGCATGATCTTACCATAGGTTTTGTCAATCCCATCATCGTTATTTCTAACTCAAAGCATAATCTGCAATTTTGGCATTTCCTGAGTTGGTATCTTTCTGGGGCCTTCTATCAATTAGTTTATTGTTTCCTCAGTCAGCTGGTATGTCTTCCCCATCACTTATTTCGGCAATCTTATCACTAAATTCATATGCAACCATGTTAACCTCATGCAAATAGATCTGTGTAGAATACATCTTGCTTTTGTTGTAGCTGTTAACTCATTTCTCTTCCTCTGTCGCTGTCTGTGAATCCTGCATGCAGATGATCTGTCAATATAAAAATAAATCTGTCTAATATAATTATCTATATGGAAATGTGAATATCATTTTCATACATTGATAATGGTAACTATTATAAACATATTTAAACTAAGCCTGAAATCGGCGTTCCTTAAATGAAAACCAGTGGTAATAATTTTGTATGATTCGATTGAGTTATGTATGATTAGTTTGTAAACGTATCATATTTTACTTAACTTAATAAGGAAGCTTTTTATTAGCCTATACTATGGGGTATACCTTGGGAGATTCCTAAAAAGGCTCCACGTAATATTCTCCCTAAAATAAAATAAAATCCTTTCTTAAAAAAAAAAGAGAAATGAAAAGTCTTTCTTGTAAAAGAGGCACTTAATTCTATGCTAAATTAACCATTAGTGAAAAAAAATGATTCTTACTTCCTTTTTGGAAAGTGGAATATATTATATTAAAATCTAAAATAAATAAATGAATTAAACTAAATTAAACTCCTTAAGTCTAAGGAAAAGGGAGGAAGGTCAACGTGGAAGTCCTTGATTTAAGTTATCCCTTTTATAAAGTTATGGAAGTATATTTTCATGTTCTATACAAGGAATCTTTTTAACTAAATTAAGTTAGAATAAATAGGTGTCTCTTAGATTATCTCCTTTTTACGGAAAAGTAAATGATATCCTATGTAATTAGGAATAGTATAATTAAATGTATATAATTTCTTTCATTCTCTTAAATTACTTTATGGTAAATTATATATGAAAATAAGTAGACAAGCAAGTAAATAATAGATAATTATAAATAAATTGAGATATGTATGTGTTGATAAATGTAAGTTTAGGGAAATTACATAGAGGTATCGTAATTAATTAGTAGAGGATTTATACCTTTTTTTTGGTATTGTATTTAATTGTGTAAATCAAGAAGTATCGTTTCGTAGAAAGATTGATAAAGTGTAAAATATAAAAGAAGCTAGTGATGAATATAAGAGTTACCTTTGAATTTGATGATTTATCTTTAATCATAAAATGGATGTCTCATAATCCCACAATGTCTCTATGCTCTCTTATGATTTTGAGTGGTAGTAGAAACAAGTGAATGGTCATTGTTGGTATGAATGCGGGTTTTGTTAGAGTGTGTAATCCTTATGTAAGTGACTAATAGGGGTCTTCCAGAGGCTAGGGGAGATTCTCTTCTTGATGAGAATATGTTAAATCTTGGAGATGATTGCTTTTTCTTTTGCATTGAGCATGTATGTGATGCCTATTAGCCTCGCACAGTATGTTCACCTTGTGATTGGAGTTTGTAACTTGAAAGCGGGAAGGATATGCCTCGCCATGTTGTATTGATTATGAGTTTTAAGATTGTGCAAGTGGCTTTGTGCTTGAATTTATTGGTTTCCTAGTCGTCAGTAGGGGAGTGGCTCTCAGTGGGGGTCCGGCACACAAAGGGGCGCCAGGGTAACTCACTAAGAGTTTAATCAAGTGATAAGCTAATTAATTAATTAGGAGAATTGGGTAGTTAAAACACTAATCAAGATAAGATAATGCCTCGCTCATGGATCAAGTGCTTGTAAAGGCTTGAGATGAGTCGAGAAGGCCTGGAATGGCAAGACCAATTCCCTGGTCTATTTGGAAGGTAAGTTGGTCCCGTATAGTTTGTATGGGGGTCCGGCGGCCGGTAGAGGCAGCCAGGGTAACCCAAGATGGGGGTCCGGTAGCCTAGGAAGGTTACGCCAGGGTAACCCATAGCAATTATGCGATGACACTCACTCCTACGACAAATTTGTACTCCCTTGGTTTTTTTACATCCCCTTAGTTGATTTTGTGCCTCTGGAAGTGTTTTGTATGTTATTGTTGTTGTTTTCGTGATTGTTCAACATTGTCATGTCAACCATATGTTGTCTTGTACCTTTGTCCTTCTGTGGTGTAATATCGTTGATGTTGTTCTACTTGTTCTTGTTTGTCATGTTGGCCTTGTGCATGTTTGTCAGTGATGGTGGGAACCTTTGCTATCTCCTAGCACGGGGGGTGGGCCTTCGGGTTCCACGTGGTTGGGTGGAACGTGTTTTGATCTCCATTGGGTTCCTTCTCCTGTGCGTGTCGTGATGACTTCTCTTGAACTGTGGACTACAACATTGTACTGGTCCTTAGGATTTGTTATCCTTATATTTGTATTGTACCACATTGATGTATCATGTTTCATTTTTGATGTTCACACCTCACTGGAAATTGGGAGATAACTTTATTTAGAATGTAAATGTATTGATGTATCTGATTAAGAACACTACTATGTATTGGACTAGAACTAGTTGGCATTATATTTGTAATTAAATGATTTGAATCAATTTAATTCCATGTAAATATGTTATGGTTGTACTTTATTTTGTTGATTCAAGTAAATGGAATATTTTGATGCAATCTTCTTAATAATGTTAGTACTTGGTTATTGTAATGTTTCTTAAAGGTTACATGTTAATTTTTAGACGTGAAAAGTAATGATGTCGCAGACCCTAGAGGACTTAGACTAGAGAACTTAATATTAATGTTAATTGCATACAAGTGAATGTTGCACCTTAAAAAAAAAATTGTTCTACCTCAGGTTGTTAGTGTGCGTTCTCTAGGGTTTGTGGCGGGTCATTACATATGGTATCAGAGCCCAAGTTCAAACACTGGGTGCTCTGGGTTTATATATATGAGCCCATTAAGTTGTATTAGTTACGTAGATTTTGAAGTTTACGTTTTTCCTTGTTGACCTCCTCTAATACCCTGAACTTGTCCTTGGCAGCGTATGTGTAGGATAATGCCTAGAGGACAGGGTCGAGGTAGAGGGCGTGGTCGAGGACGTGGTAGTGGCCGTGGGGTCAACCTTGAGGACTCCGCTCCACAGAGTTCCCATGGATTAGACCGTGGCGAACGACAAGGTTCTCAAAGCAATCAGGGAGGTGGAGAACAAAATCTGGGACAATTGGGATTGGAAGGTGCACAGTTGCGTCAATTTTTTGAAGAGGTTCTTGCCCGTCTTGGTCCAAGACAGGAGGGTGAACAGCTAGTGAATAGAGAGAGAGAAAGGTCTCCCAAAAGGAGAGAGTCTACAATTGAGCAAGATGCCATTCTAGCTAGTCATATGAGGGATCTTCTTCGTGCACGTCCTCCTACATTCGATGGGACTGGCAGTGGTCTAGAGGCAGAAACTTGGTTAATCGATCTGAACCGGTGTTTCGCTATGCATCCATATGGTAGCAATACCAAGGCCAGGTGCGCTATCATGCATCTCCGAGGTTTTGCTTCCACATGGTGGCATCTTGAGGAGCAGAAGCTCCATATGGATATAGATTCAGTGTCATGGGAGATGTTCCTTGAGCGATTCAGAGCTCGGTTCTTGTCTGACCATTGGCGGCAACTTCGAGCAGATGAGTTCCATGAGTTGAGACAAATGGCGATGTCAGTGGAACAGTATGAGCGGAAATTCTATGAACTTAAGCAGTATGCTGGCATTTGTGATGACGAAGGCATGTTAGTACAACACTTTATCAGGGGTTTGAATTCCCGTATTAGTGGTGGTGTTCGGGTATTCGAGCCGAAAACTATGGAAGTGGCTGTGGAGAAGGCTCGGATAGTTGAGGAGAATCTAGCTATGGATTTTGGTGGGCAAACAGGCATACAAATTAGTAGTGCACCTCCTATTAGTGTTGGATCTCAGGGTGGTACATCTCAGGCTGTAGGACCCTCTGAGCAGCATCAGGCACTCGATAAGTTTGAACAACAACAACACTCTCAGCCAAACCATAAGAATTCTCAATATCAACATGGTGGTAGATGGTTTCAGAAAAAGAGAGATCGGAATTGGAAGCGATCTCAACGTAACCGTATCAATCAGCCAGCACAGAGTACTCAGTCTACGATTAGTGGAGGTAGTATTCTGCAGATTGGTGCACCTCCTGGTAATGGTGGATTTGGTAGAGGTACGGGATGTTTCGCTTGTGGCCAGCAGGGTCACATTGCTCGACAGTGTCCTCAGAAGGGAACTTCTGGATTTAGTCAGAGACCGGTGGCTTCAGAGCCGACCGTAGGAGATGTCGGCATATCGCACAGGGTGTTTGCCGCGGTTGGAAACCGCCAGACCGAGCACCAAGGTGCAAATGGAGAGAATTCTGGTGGAGGAAGAACAACATTCTTCAGAAACCATGGGCGTCCTATGGCTTCGAGAGTTGATCCTCGGGGGACGAGTTTAGGTCCAGGTGTGGGTCCATTGGGATCCTAGGGTCGAGTCTTTTGTCTTTGGGAGGATGTGTCCCTATTGCTTTGCTTACTGTATCTAACAATACTTTGATTGTATTTGGGCACTATGTGACTTGTTGTTTGATGAGACTTGGATGTTATATAGATGAGGTGATACTATGATGTTTAGATATGATGACTTTTGATGACATTTTGATGCTTAGTTTGATGATAATTGATGACTATTGATGACATTGTAATACTTTGATGCTTTGAACTTAATGCTTAGATATAGTGATTCTTAGTGACACTAATCTAATTGATGATTTAAGCTTATATTATGGTTAGAAAATTAGTTTAAACTGCTTATGTGAGTTATTATGGATATTAACATTATGTGATTACCACGCTTTGATGTCAGTCATTATGTATTGGTGATGGGAAACAGTGTTGCATCACTCGCTTGCGAGTGCCCTGCGACTCTGCGAATTCCCCATCACGGTGTGATTAGCTATTTTTCTCTATGCACATGTTCGACCGTGTGATTTGTTGCAGGTTGCAGGTTCCAAGCCTCGACTCCACCTGTACTAACAGGAATGGGCGAGCATAAAAACCCAATGGAGTTTGTTGTTTCGGAGGTAGCACCGGTTCCCCCACTTTGAGCCATCATCCTCATCGAGGATGAATCCTTATTGTCACAACTCTGTCTGTAAGGTCAGTTGAGTTGTTTTGTCTCCATTGTTGTCATTTGCCTTTTGTTTATATTGTAATTAAAGGTATATGTTGATATGTGATTCGTTGATGTTTGAAGTGTTGTTGTATGTCTCGTTCCTACCTTACGACTTCCAGGAGTAAGTCGAACCTTAGGGGGGGAGGATGTAATACCCCTCCACGCTGTGTATCATTGTTGATGATACCTAAGTGTGTGCCTTGTTTAATTACCTTGTTTAGATAGAAAACATCAAATCAAAGTCATGAAGATAATTTAATAGAAGTCTTTTACGATGGATGAATAAATTAAATAAATAATGTTAAAGTGATTGTTTGGTTTTAATAAATTAAACTTTATGATAAATTCTTTTATAATTAACATTATAATAAAATGAAATTTTGAAGTAAGAAAATAGAATATTAAGGTGATTTTTAAATGAAAAAGTAATTGGAAATTAAACATTAAATAAAGATTTATTAACAAATTATAGTTGAAATAAATTAAAATGATAAAACACGAAATAAAATATTGAATTGGAAAGTTGCAATTATTAAACAACATCAAATAGAAAGAAATTGAAGTGGCAATAATAAAGTCAGATTTATTCTAAATTGTGGCATGACAGCCAACCAATGCATGCTGCTACAAGATTTACTTAATTGGCTAAAAATATAAAAAAAAGAAAGCAGGGAATCTTTCACAGTTTCAGATTTTTTTTGAAATAATTGCCTTTTTATGGGCTTTTCATAAGGGGGGGACGAGGACAATTTTGGGGGGGAGAATGGTGGAAGTCCAAAAAGAAGCAGAGCTGTAGGCAAGGAGCTGGTTCTTGGCACTAATCTTCAGCTGATCCAATCATCATTATATCCAGGTTCTTTATTTCTGAAATATCTTTCTCTATTTTGAAGCAAAAGTTTCCCAGTAGAAGTTGTTGGTAATATGTCATTCGACTGTTTGAGCTCGTAAGAAGAGACATTTGAATAGGAATTTGACTATGTATTTGAAGGTTCTTGTAGTTTTAGTGCATCTATTCTTCATGCCCTGTTTGTTCCTAATAAACGCATTAAAAATTTTATAAACTTCAGCCATGGGGTTTGTAAAGGTGTTATCTCACCTTGTTTTGAAGATTTTGCTGGACCTTGGCCGTCCTATTTCTAATATTGTTCACTTTGTATATGCCTGCATAGTCTGTGACTCTATAGATTGCATGTCGACTTGCCAAGACATATACAACTAAAATCTAAATGATAATAGATCTCTTCAGTTATTCTTCATTTCAGTTCACATGCTTAGTCTCTAACTTCTCATTTGCAAACATGTAGACCGAGGCACTTGCAACTACAACATATATCCTTTAGGATTGAGAGATGCTCAGTCGCTGTTTTTAAATTCCCATGTTGATGGGTCTGGGCATCACAGAAATTAGCATTCAACCCCATTGCATACATGTTTTTTCATCACAGCCTGTAGATTTCCTTTGATTTGTGCTTGAGGGATACCCATCCATTGTTCCAAAGCGCTCATGGAAAATGTTAACGAAAGGTCATGGAAATTGGCTTTATTTCTGCTCGTTGTATTTTCTTGTAGTCGTTCAACACTCCTAATTTGTTCATTTTCCTGTAATCATGGCATTGTAATCCTTGATGCATGCATTTGATAGAGATTGCATGATTTAGATCAAACCGTTTAGCATGATCTTACCATAGGTTTTGTCAATCCCATCATCGTTATTTCTAACTCAAAGCATAATCTGCAATTTTGGCATTTCCTGAGTTGGTATCTTTCTGGGGCCTTCTATCAATTAGTTTATTGTTTCCTCAGTCAGCTGGTATGTCTTCCCCATCACTTATTTCGGCAATCTTATCACTAAATTCATATGCAACCATGTTAACCTCATGCAAATAGATCTGTGTAGAATACATCTTGCTTTTGTTGTAGCTGTTAACTCATTTCTCTTCCTCTGTCGCTGTCTGTGAATCCTGCATGCAGATGATCTGTCAATATAAAAATAAATCTGTCTAATATAATTATCTATATGGAAATGTGAATATCATTTTCATACATTGATAATGGTAACTATTATAAACATATTTAAACTAAGCCTGAAATCGGCGTTCCTTAAATGAAAACCAGTGGTAATAATTTTGTATGATTCGATTGAGTTATGTATGATTAGTTTGTAAACGTATCATATTTTACTTAACTTAATAAGGAAGCTTTTTATTAGCCTATACTATGGGGTATACCTTGGGAGATTCCTAAAAAGGCTCCACGTAATATTCTCCCTAAAATAAAATAAAATCCTTTCTTAGAAAAAAAAAGAGAAATGAAAAGTCTTTCTTGTAAAAGAGGCACTTAATTCTATGCTAAATTAACCATTAGTGAAAAAAAATGATTCTTACTTCCTTTTTGGAAAGTGGAATATATTATATTAAAATCTAAAATAAATAAATGAATTAAACTAAATTAAACTCCTTAAGTCTAAGGAAAAGGGAGGAAGGTCAACGTGGAAGTCCTTGATTTAAGTTATCCCTTTTATAAAGTTATGGAAGTATATTTTCATGTTCTATACAAGGAATCTTTTTAACTAAATTAAGTTAGAATAAATAGGTGTCTCTTAGATTATCTCCTTTTTACGGAAAAGTAAATGATATCCTATGTAATTAGGAATAGTATAATTAAATGTATATAATTTCTTTCATTCTCTTAAATTACTTTATGGTAAATTATATATGAAAATAAGTAGACAAGCAAGTAAATAATAGATAATTATAAATAAATTGAGATATGTATGTGTTGATAAATGTAAGTTTAGGGAAATTACATAGAGGTATCGTAATTAATTAGTAGAGGATTTATACCTTTTTTTTGGTATTGTATTTAATTGTGTAAATCAAGAAGTATCGTTTCGTAGAAAGATTGATAAAGTGTAAAATATAAAAGAAGCTAGTGATGAATATAAGAGTTACCTTTGAATTTGATGATTTATCTTTAATCATAAAATGGATGTCTCATAATCCCACAATGTCTCTATGCTCTCTTATGATTTTGAGTGGTAGTAGAAACAAGTGAATGGTCATTGTTGGTATGAATGCGGGTTTTGTTAGAGTGTGTAATCCTTATGTAAGTGACTAATAGGGGTCTTCCAGAGGCTAGGGGAGATTCTCTTCTTGATGAGAATATGTTAAATCTTGGAGATGATTGCTTTTTCTTTTGCATTGAGCATGTATGTGATGCCTATTAGCCTCGCACAGTATGTTCACCTTGTGATTGGAGTTTGTAACTTGAAAGCGGGAAGGATATGCCTCGCCATGTTGTATTGATTATGAGTTTTAAGATTGTGCAAGTGGCTTTGTGCTTGAATTTATTGGTTTCCTAGTCGTCAGTAGGGGAGTGGCTCTCAGTGGGGGTCCGGCACACAAAGGGGCGCCAGGGTAACTCACTAAGAGTTTAATCAAGTGATAAGCTAATTAATTAATTAGGAGAATTGGGTAGTTAAAACACTAATCAAGATAAGATAATGCCTCGCTCATGGATCAAGTGCTTGTAAAGGCTTGAGATGAGTCGAGAAGGCCTGGAATGGCAAGACCAATTGCCTGGTCTGTTTGGAAGGTAAGTTGGTCCCGTATAGTTTGTATGGGGGTCCGGCGGCCGGTAGAGGCAGCCAGGGTAACCCAAGATGGGGGTCCGGTAGCCTAGGAAGGTTACGCCAGGGTAACCCATAGCAATTATGCGATGACACTCACTCCTACGACAAATTTGTACTCCCTTGGTTTTTTTACATCCCCTTAGTTGATTTTGTGCCTCTGGAAGTGTTTTGTATGTTATTGTTGTTGTTTTCGTGATTGTTCAACATTGTCATGTCAACCATATGTTGTCTTGTACCTTTGTCCTTCTGTGGTGTAATATCGTTGATGTTGTTCTACTTGTTCTTGTTTGTCATGTTGGCCTTGTGCATGTTTGTCAGTGATGGTGGGAACCTTTGCTATCTCCTAGCACGGGGGGTGGGCCTTCGGGTTCCACGTGGTTGGGTGGAACGTGTTTTGATCTCCATTGGGTTCCTTCTCCTGTGCGTGTCGTGATGACTTCTCTTGAACTGTGGACTACAACATTGTACTGGTCCTTAGGATTTGTTATCCTTATATTTGTATTGTACCACATTGATGTATCATGTTTCATTTTTGATGTTCACACCTCACTGGAAATTGGGAGATAACTTTATTTAGAATGTAAATGTATTGATGTATCTGATTAAGAACACTACTATGTATTGGACTAGAACTAGTTGGCATTATATTTGTAATTAAATGATTTGAATCAATTTAATTCCATGTAAATATGTTATGGTTGTACTTTATTTTGTTGATTCAAGTAAATGGAATATTTTGATGCAATCTTCTTAATAATGTTAGTACTTGGTTATTGTAATGTTTCTTAAAGGTTACATGTTAATTTTTAGACGTGAAAAGTAATGATGTCGTAGACCCTAGAGGACTTAGACTAGAGAACTTAATATTAATGTTAATTGCATACAAGTGAATGTTGCACCTTAAAAAAAAAATTGTTCTACCTCAGGTTGTTAGTGTGCGTTCTCTAGGGTTTGTGGCGGGTCATTACATTTATTATGAATGATGTTATTGCAGGTGAAAGCAAGATGAGACATATGGATTTTTTTCAAAGATATGTATTTTTTTGAGTTTTTGAAATGTTTTGAGGCTCTTTTTGGTATTTTTTGAGATTTTATAAATGTTTTAATTTTTTTGATTTTCAAATGTTTTGTGGTTTTCTGAGATTTTGACCAAGAGACTAACCTAAGGACCTATCCTAGGGGCCTTAGGGGCTGATCAATAGATTAGCCTTGCCTACGTTATACACGCAAAGACCACGCAGTTCGACTGACGACTTGACCAATTTACAGATGAAGATATACATGATGAAATGTCAGTTTATTATGATGGACTCATAAAGGACTGACCTAAGTGTCTCAGAGGAGGATCAAAGATCAACCTTGCCTATGTTCAAGGCTCAAAGACCCGTAGTTCGACAAGATGACTTTATTTTTTGAATTTTTGACTTTTTTGACCTGTTTTGGGATTTTGATATGTTTGAATGTTTTTGGATTTTTTGATTTTAGGACTTCAAGAATATACACAAATCCGATCCAATGAGAATATTCCCCCAACATGATGCAATAGACTACTCTGATAAAGGCAGGACAAAGTGACCTTGGGAATGGGCCAAGTAGTACTAGGAGGGATCATGATACAAACATAGTACCAAGCCATGATGTGAATGGGTGATGGATGGATATATGGAATTTGATGGATGCGTAATTGATGGATGATGTAGAACAAGCCGTGAAGATCTTGGTGGATGGAAAGTGCTTATTTATACAAGGTGCCTATTTTCTAGGTTTTCACCAAAGTACTTGCCCAAAGTGCCACCGAAGTGGTTTTCACCAGAGGATGATTTTTTATCTTTACTATTATTTATTTATTTATTATCCTTTTTCTATTTATTTTTTTTTGGATTTTTTTTTTTGGATTTTTTTTGTTGTCACCAAGATGCCTGCTTGCCAAGTTTCACCAAGGTAACCATTTTTAGGACATTTTTGATTTTTTATTTTTTTTGGGTTCTATACCTTGAAAGATTAGGCATAAAACTTTTTGAGATGAGAGCTATTCATGGGCTCTTCCAAAGGTTCCCTTTCGGGTGTTGATAACTGATATGCCCTTAACTTATAGCTTGTTGTGATAAAAAATGGTCCCAACCAATTGGGTTCAAATTTTCCTTCGCTGTTTGGATTTGGAACGTTCTTCTAATTCTCCTTTAGTACCAGTTCTTCGATTTGGAAAATCTTACTTCTGATTTTCTTATTATAGCTCCTCTTGAGTCTATTTTGATAAACTTGCAAATGATTTAAAGCGTCTATACGCTGCTCATCTAGCAGCTCTAGCTCATTCAGTCTTGATACTTGGTACTCTTCATCTGTGATGAGGTTTTGTAGTGATATTCTCAGTGATGGGAGCTCGATCTCAATGGGGAGTACTGCTTCTGATCTGTAGACTAGGGAGAAGGGGGTGGTGTCGGTGGGTGTGTGGATGTTGGTTCAGTAGGCCTAGAGGGCGGGATTGACCTGTAGATGCCAGTCATGACCTGTGTCATTGACTGTTTTCTTGAGGATCTTTAAAATGGTTTTATTTGTGGCTTTTACTTAGCCATTTCCTTGGGGATAGTATGGGGTGGAGAAGTAATGTTGGATTTTGAATTTTTCACATAGATCATGAACATCCTAATTCTTGAATGGTGTTCCATTATCTGAGATAATAGCTTGGGGAACACCATATTGGAAAATGAGATAGTTTAGGATGAACTTTGATATCTGCTTCCTAGTTATATATGTCATGGGTATGGCTTCCACCCACTTGGTAAAGTACTCAGTGGCAGTTATGATGAACTTGTGGCCATTAGATGAAGTGGGAGTGATTTTTCCAATGAGATCAAGTCCCCATTGCAAAAAGAGTCATGGTGTGATGATGGGATGAAGTTCTTGAGATGGAGCAAGGATGAGGTCCCCATGCTACTGACATTGTAGGAACCTTTTGATGTAGTCATGTGCTTCTCTTTTCATTGTAGGCCAATAATACCCCATCCTCAACAATTTCTTGGCTAGGGTCATTCCACTTGAGTGTGAGCCACAAATGTCGTTATGCACCTTAGTTAAAGCGGTCAATTCCTCCTTAGCATTTAGAAAACATAATAAGGTTCCTTCTATGATCCTACTAGTACGGTATAGGGTATCTCCTAGGATGATGAATTGGGATGCCTTTTTGACAAAGGTTCATTTTAAATTTGAAGGTAAGTCAACAAGTAGGAAACCTATTCACAAGTACCTATATAAATGTCATGGTACCAGGATCATTAGGACCAATGATTTCACACACAAATTATGATTCTGGTACCTTAAATGCAGGCACGAGAAGCTACTCTACCAAGAATTCATATTTTGGGACATTATGAGGGATGTATAGTAGGGATCCAATCATTTCCATGGTGTTTGCTACTCTATTGTTTGCTCTGGGAATCTACTCAAATGTGATCTCAATAAAAGATTCCTTGAGATCCTCCACTAGTTTCTTGTATGGAGTGAGCTTATCATCCTTAGTTTGGTACTCACCGTTCACTTGGTTTATTATTAGCTGAGAGTCTCCGTATACTCTGAGGGCCATGATGTGCCATTGTATTACTATTCTGAGACCTATGGTTAAAGCCTCGTATTCTGCAATGTTGTTGGTGCAGGGGAATGCCAATTTATAGGACCTTGGTATGCAGTCCCCTTGTGGGATGATAAAGAAGACACCGACTCTTGATCCATGTTGTGTGAATGAGCCATCAAAGTAGAGTTTTCAGTGGTCGGCTATGTTGAGATTGAAGATGAATTTGTTTGGAAACTATGAGATGAGAGGATTCTTTGAATAGATTGGTGCTTCTGCAAGCTGGTCTGTGATGAATTGTCCTTTAATTTCTTTTTGCTCCACATATTCAATGTCATACTATGATAGTATCATGACCCATTTGGACATTCATCCAGTGAGCATTGCTTTTGATAGTAAGTACTTGAGAGGGTCGATTTTGGCGATGAGTTTTATTTTGTGTGCCAACATGTAATGTTTGAATTTTTGTGAAGAAAACACTACTGCTAAACATTCTTTCTCAATGATTGAGTAATTTAACACATGCCCAACCATTTTTCTACTGATCTAATAGATGACCCTTTCTATCCCATTTTCATCATGTTGAGCTAGGAGAGCTCCAAGGGCTACTGTTGTTGCTGACACAGAGAATTAATGGCTTTCTTAGGATCAATGGCATGAGGATTGGTCATGTAAGTAGATATTCTTTGATATTATTAATGGATTATTCACACTTGTCATCCCACTTGTACACTAATCCCTTGTGAAGTAGGTGAGAGTATGGATTCTATTTATCTGCCAACTGTTCTATGAACCTTCAAATGGACTAAAGCTTACCTTGGAGGCCTCTCAATTGTTTCAATGTTTTGGGTGCCTCCATCTCAAGGATTTCTTTTACCTTAGTAGGTTCTACCTCAATACCTCTCATTGACACGATGTATCCTAGCAACTTTCTTGATTGTACGCTGAAGACGCACTTCTTTGGATTTAATTAGACCTTATATTCCTCCAGCTTGTCGAAAACAGTGCTCAAAGTTGCTATGTGATCCTTCCTCTTTCTAGATTTGGCTAGTATGTCATCGACATAATCTTTGATAGTTTTATGAATCATGTCATGGAAGATTAAGGTCATGGCTCTTTGGTATGTTACTTCTACATTCTTCAAGCCGAATGGAATCATATTCCAATAGTAAGTCCCCCATGGACAAGTGAAGGCCATTTTGTGTTGGTCTTCTTTAGCAATCATTATTTGGTTGTATCGTAAGAAACCATCCATCAGGGAGAGCATTTCATGTCTCGCTGTCATGCCCACTATCATTTCAATATTAGGTAGCGGGAAATTATCCTTTGGGCATGTTCCTTGTTTATGTCCCTGAAGTCTATGCAGATTTGAATGCCCACATCAGGATTTGAGATAGGCACCAGGTTTGACACCCATTCTGGATAGTCTATTGGTCGAATGAATCCTACGTACATCTAATAGATTCTTTAGTTCCATTTTGACTAGCAGGGTGATTTGAGGGTGCATTTTCCTAAGCTTTTGTCTAAAGGGCTTTACTTTAGAGTATACTACTAGGTGATGAACTACAATTTCTAGATCTAGCCCTAGCATGTCTGCATAGCTCCATGCAAAATTAACTTGTCTTTCTCTCAAGAAGGTTGCTAAGAGATCTTGTTCCTCTGACAGTAATGACTCTGCATAGAATGTGATGTGCGGGGTCTCCTTTGTTCCTATATTAACTGGATTACACTTTTCTGCTAGGACCGCTGATTTTTCCTGATGGAGAGCTCTGAAAGGAAGATTGAATCCCCCATCCTCAGGTGCCTCAGAGAGGTTTTCACCATTGGATGCATCTTTTATTTTTACTTTTTTCCTAACGAAGAGTGCCACAGTGTGGTTTTCACTCAAGGACTTAGATGTTATTCTTAATTTCTCACTTTTGCGACTGGGGGATTCAATCATTTCCCCATAATAGGCCTGTGTATCTAGCTCAATGATGAATCCAACTTTGTGATCCCCACACAAAATCTTATCTCGTAGTCCCATGAATTCTAAGAGCACCTCATCATTTTTGAATGTGTCAAGAATTGGTGGTCCTCGTTGGTCATAATCGATGAGTTGGGGGTAAACTAGGTAGATTTCATGTCTTTGATGGTCTGACTCAAAGGATAAGGTGTTAATCATGAGACGGTTAGTATCCTTGAAGTGCATGGGTAGGTTGGCTATGGGATCCTTGTCATCAGTACTACTAAAAATGTTAGTTATGTCAAATGTGAAGTTGTCTATGACTTGACCTGTAGATACGGGTAAGAAAAGTTTGATTGCGGATTACTGAGGAGGATTATTGACCTTTCTAATTGGAGGACTTCAACCACATATGGTTATACTCAGAGGGGTACATCCAAGGCCAAGATTTCTCATCCGCATCTCCAAAATGATAGGTATTATAAGCCCGTTGTCATTTTTCCTAAGTCTCTGGTTTCTATCATAGTCCATTGTGAGCATCATTTTCAAACCTTTGCTTCTGTCATCCATTGGTAGATCAGTCGCTAGTTTATTATCTTGGTATAGGAGATGAGGTGGGTCCTCTTCTATGACTTCTCGGTTGAGATCTCCCCAACTTCTGAAGTTGGGATATTTAGGGGATGTTTGGGAAGTGGAGGCTTGATTTGATTGTGGGCATCCTCGTGATTTAGGAGATTGTGGTACCTCTCCTACCACAAGGGCATTTTTTGGAATCATATAGTTTCCGCAACCATTGTTCTAGATGATTAATTTGATATCAGAGATGGCGTGGATGGTAGGAATGATGGGTTTCTCTGTCTCAGAAGTGGAGGCGAGAGTGGCTGGATCAATGTACGGTGTTGATGGGCCTTCATCATTTTTAGGTACTTGAGGTATTTTGTAGTATTTTTCCTCAAGGCTTTTGCAATAGAAGAATGGTTCAGGATCTCCATAGATGATGACCTCTTCTCCTTCATATGTGAATTTGACACATTGATGGAAGGTTGATGCTACTACTTGCATTGCATGAATCCATGGATGTCCTAGGAGAATGTTATAAGGCAAGTTGAGATCTAGGACCTAACAGGTAGTTTCCGTGATAGCTGGCCCCACTTGAATAGGGATTTGAATTGTGCCTTGCAACACTCTGTCCTGATCATCATATGCTTTGATTGTGATACCTTTTCCTTTTTTAATGGAATCCTCTGAGATTTTCAAGTTCTTAATGAGCTTGAGGGAGCAAATGTTCAAGCCTACACCTCCATCCACCAAGACTCGCTTGAATTTATTTTTATGCACCAAGAGCTCTAAATGGAGTGCACGGTTGTGAGATGGTTGAGTGGGAAAGTCCTGATCAGAGAATGTAATGAGGTTTGGAGTGATGATGTTTCCGACCATAGCTTGGAATTGTTTCGCATCAAGATTTGCAGGGACAGTGGATGAAGCCAATGTTTCCTTAAGGATTTTCTTGTGGGTGGATGAGATTTTTAATAACTCCATGATGGAGATTTGTGCTAGGGTTCTTTTTAGCTGATCAAGGACATTGTAACCATTGGGAACAAATCTTGGGTTGGATATAGTTGTTTTGTTTGACTGAGATGACCTTGCGATGGTAACTTTGCCGCGTCTTGTGGTGACTCTACAATCAGTATGGGATCCTTTGATGGTGATGGTAGCACAATAGTCATCTAAGGATGCAATGACATGGTTGTACACATGATTCATGTTTTTGAAGGTGCCTTTCCCCTTATCAGTGTTATTGTTCCCTTTAAATTGTTATGGTTAGGCATCGGATTTGTATATATTTTAAGATTATAATTTCCTATTGGCTATTCCACATTTATGATTCTTTGATCAATGAGGTCTTGGACTATGTTCTTTAACCTCATGCAATTGTTAGTGGTGTGCCCTTTGATTTTGTGGATGTCGCAGAGCTGATTTTTGTTATACCAAGGAGGTTTAACATCTGGTTCTTGGTAGTTCTCATAGGTGGGAATCTTGATGAGGTTTTCGTTTATTAGTTTCTTCATGATGAATTCAAGTGGTTCCCAAGGGAAGTGTACTTTTGCTTGGTGGATTTCATGTTTTGTTGGGGCAGTCCCCTTTGATCAATTAGCATTATTGATCGCTTGATTTTTTGGTTGTTGTGGTGTGAGTGTGTTTTTCTAAGGGGAACTGATGACAACTTTGACATCAACGACACCATCGTTGGTAATATTTTTGTTTCTTTCCCATGTGCGAGGTTTGTCATTGTAATTCGTGGGTGGGAAATTGTTCTGTTGTTCAGGATATGAAGTTGATCCTCTAGGTTGTGTCATAAGGGCTTGTTTGATGCTGAGCGCCTTGGAAATCAACTGGTCATACGTGGTGATCCCTTGGACTTTGAGATGAAATGCTAAGAGGCCATTAAGGTTAGATATGATAGTGCACACTTATTCCTTGGGCATGACCCATTTTCTCTAATTGGCCTTGGATCACCATCATTGTAGGAATGAAGTAAATGATTCATTCTTACCTTGTTTCAGAGCCGATAATTCCTTAAGACTAACATCCATGGCAATATTGCATGTGTAGTTTTTGATGAATGTGTCTATGATTTCTTGGAATGTCTTGATTCCTGTAAGTAGGCGAGAGAACCATTCCATGGCATGGCCTTCCAAACTCTGAGGAAATAGCCACATCAGATAGGTATCATCATATGCGACTTCCATGCAATGAACCTACAATTCCCTGATGTGATCTTTAGGGTTTCCCATCCCATGGTACTTATCAAATTTGGGGATCTAAAATCCCTTTAGGAATGGTTTCATTACAAGGCTTCTGTTGAACGGATAAGGACACAGGTTGCTAGGTGTTTTTGTGGTTCACCCTAATTGAAGGTCAAGCACTTGTTGCGAGAGAAACTTGATTTGTGCTGTCACATCATTTTGTAGATTACGGGGTGGGATGAAAGTGTTTTGAGGTGGTTCATTTGTGGGTGGGATGGGTGGATTGGTTGGTATGTTGATGGATGATGTTTGCATATTCTGTTGAGCCAAGTGTGCTTGCAATTGTTGTTGTACCAACAACACTTGTTGTTAGTCCTGTTGCTGTTGTGCTATTAGTGCCTATTGTTGAGTTTGTTGTTGTGCTTGTTGTTGAGCTGCTAATTGGGATGCTTCCTACTATTCTTGATATTGCTTTAGTGCTTACTGATATGCTTGTTGTTGCACTATGTGTTGTTGTACAAGATACTACACTTGTGCTTGTGCTTGTTGTGCTTGATATTAGGCTTTGGCTTGAGTGTACACTTGAGCTTGGGCTTGAGCTTGAGCTTGTGCTTGCGCTTGTACAACTTGTGCAACTTGAGCTGCTTGAGAAGCTTGTTGTTGTTGTTTCTGCAATAAGGCTTGGGCTTGTGCAACCTATTGCGCTTGTTGTGCGACTTGGGTAGCTTGAGTAGCTTGCATGACTTGCACGACTTGTTGAGTAGCTAGTTGTGTGGCTTTTTGTTTCTATACTTGCAGAAATGCCTTTTGATAAGCAAATTGCTGAGTAACTTGCAACACAATACTATAAATTGGCTTGATGTATTCGGGTTTGGTGGTGGTGGATTTGGAATGGTGCTCGTTGTGGTGATGAGAGGCACTGTCATGTTGATGAACGGAGTTTGAGTGGTAGATGGTGAGATCGATGTGGTTGGTCCTTGAGAGACCATGTTTTGAGATGTTAGGGGGGTGGTTGATGATGTGATGGTGGTGTTTTGTGTTATCAGGATGGTTGCCATCTGTTGTTGCGATATCAATGGCAAGGTGGACGTATTTGGAACATGATGTTTTGATTGATGCTTGCTGGGTTGATTTGGTTTTGTTGATTACCATTTGGTAAAGGGGGAAGCCCTAAACTGAGAGGTGATGTGGATATTGATGGCAATGGTAGAAGTGGTGGAAATGTGAGGGGTGTAAGCTCTTGAGGAAATGGTGTAGTGTCAAAAATTCCCCCTGGTCTAAACATGTCACCCTCTCCTTGCGAGGTTATGGGGAGAGAGGTTTGGGGTATTGCGTGGAATGATGATGATGATGGGTCATTTGGATCATGAAAGGTGAGATGGACATATGTATGCAATGGATTTTGGGGTACGATTTGTCCCAAGATGGTGTTTGAGTCCAAATCCTGATTGTTTACAAGAGGATGCATTTGCAATGCATTGAGAAATGCACTTCCTTTGTTAATAATGGGTTACATTGGAGTGATAGATGATGTTATTTGCGGGATGTTTTGAGTGATTCTTTGAAATGAGGGGGTAGATGAAATGGGGATGGTAGATGAGATTGGAGCAATGACTCCAAAAGATGGCTCCACAATAGTTCTCACATCAAAATCGAAGGGGAGTTTAGCCCCTTGCTTTGCTAATTCAAGCATGTATAGTGAGGGATTGATTCTCATCATGATGTTGATAATCTTATGATTCTCCAGATTTTGAATTATTTCACTGATTTCATCATGTGACATTCCAAAGGTATTATTGGTAAGATCCTCCACTTGGACACCTTACTCTTGATGGTCTTGTGAAAATGGAGGAAGGTTAATTGTGACACTGCCAAACCTAATGGGATTCATTTCATGAGTAGTTTGACTTAAGTCACTCGAAGTAGATGTTTCTTTGATGGCTTCAATGTTCCTCTTGTGTTGTGATCTAGTTTGCACCATAAAATAGGGACCAATCTTCAAGAATATGGAAGGTGAATTATCTAATTCTTTGGATTGATCTAACTTTAGGTACAAAAGAGAAATTTTAGGATGATTTAAGGATCAAAGGGTGATAATGATATGGATATAAGATGGATGCTTGATGGATGATTGGAACTCTTGAGAAAATATTGAAGGGTATGTTAAACTTTAGGACTTGATTTGGGATTGATTTGTTTTGGATTTGGATTCTGGTGGACTCATAAACTCAAAGAGGTTGGATGTTTTCCTAGAGTTAAATCGTTCACACGATGCTAATTTTTCTAGATGTGAGAAGAAGGATTCATCTAAACACTCCTATCCAAACAAGATGATTTTGATAATGAACTCCTAAATCCCAAGATGTTGGATGTTATCAAGGGATGAATTTTTTCACAAGGTTTGATAATTTGATCAAATATGTGGAGAAGGATGCATCTACACACATTCAATCAAACAAGGTTATTTTGGTAAATGATTTTCCCAAAGTTTAACATGAAGGATTTTTCCAAGACTTTCGAAGAGTTAATGATGAGATGATTTTGGTTTTGATGTTCAAATATGAATGAAGGTCTTATTTTGATCCTAGGTTTACCTAAAAAGACACTTACTTACTAGACCTTAGTTTTGAAGAACATACAATACTTCTAAGGACCTCTATAACTAAGAAGTGGTTCAAACTGAGCATACATTTTCAAATTGTTCAAAGGAATGAGTCTATAGAACCTTGTGAATTTTTTTCTTATTTTGATATGTTTCTTTTGATTGCACTTCCTAATGTATTTCTTGACGACCTTTCAAGTGTGACTCCTAAATTTTGAACTTTGGCTCAAGGACTTTTGTTTTGGGATTTTGAATTTCTTGGAAATCATGAGGAATTAACACATGTGTGAGAGCCAATTTCGTTATCTTTGCTTAGTGATTTTTTTTTACCACAAACACTTCTTTGATTAGATTTCGAAACTAGATGTCCAATGTCTCAATTTCTTCAAATCCCACAAAGTATGTTATGTGGAATTTTGATGAAGTCAAGGCAAGGGTTACCTTTTGTTTAGCTTTAGTAGGAAAATTGAGATGCAAATCCAAGTGTTTAGAAACCTCTAAGGATAAAATCCCAAGGGAAAGCAATAACATATGAATTTGGTCAATTTTATTTTCCTCCTAAAGGGTTTGAAGTTTTGATGATGATGTTAAACATTTGTTTCCAAATGTTTTTAAACAAGAAAAGTGTTTTGTAACCAAGAACAAGCACAACCTTATGGATATGAAAGACTCTATTTGTTGAGTCCCCACTTGGACAAGTCCAACTACACTTATCTTTAGTGAATGGTTAGATGCTTGACCCCACTGGCTCCCCTCCATGACACTCACTTATATGGGGCAGCCAAGCATCAACACCCATGAAAATCCCATGGAATGCTTTCCATTTCTACTAAAGACTATAAAAGTGTGGGGCTGTTTCAGAATGACTGCTCTTGCACCAACAAATAGATAGGGATTTTAGCCTTTCTACAACAAGGGTTTTAATTTAGACTTTCTATTTGTAGGATTTGACCCAACATGGTGAGAGACCATTGCTGCCCTTCTCGTCAGAGCCAACCGTGTGATACTGGTATTTATTCCAATACCCACATTTATATCCTGGCTGGAAATACTCTTGGCTTTAGAGTGTTACCAATTGAGTGATTCCCTTGGGTGAGTACTTTTTCCCCAAGGCAAGCCCTCTGAGATAAACAAAAGCAAGCAAACATATTCATAGTTCGATCAACCTTCGTTTAGAAACAAAGGGAGAACACATGCAATAGGTTCCACTCACACTCACAAAATGTTTTGTTTAATTTTAGTGCCCAAAATAAAGTGTGGGGGAAATTAATTTATCCCAACCTAAGACCGTAAAAAATCCTTTTGATTCTCAAGATCATCGTGAGGTGCAAGAGAAGTGCATACGTCTTTTTAATGGCGTTAGTTTGAGTAAGTAATCACAAAACAAAGTTGCACATATTCATTTTAAGTCCAAAAAGAAATGATTTTGATTCATTTTAAAGAACCAAAATGAGAAATGAAAGTTGTCTTGTTCAATTGTTAACCTCAAACAAAATCTAGTCAATTTGCCTAAAGTTCATTTTAACCCTTTGCAATGAAAATTGAAAACTTTTGTAATGTTTGTTTTAGAGCCTAAAAATAAGTGAGTTAGTCTAAAAAAAATAAAATTAAAGCATAGAATGGAAGACTTAGCATTTTAAAATGCTTTGTTAACTTCAAGTTTCAATGCTCAATTTTGCTTCACTCCAATCTTGCTTGCTTTCTCCTTATTCCAATTCTTGAGAAAAACCACCATTTCTTTCTTGATGAAAAACACTGTGAATAAAAACAAAGTTATCATTAATAAGAAATATGATATTTCAAAAAATAAATGATAACTTTACAAAAAATCTAAATCACGCATTGATAATACCCTCAATGTACTTTAGTCCTCAATAAAGCCTCTTTTCTTTTTCTCTTTTATTTTTGATAATTCATTAAATATGTTCCAAAAAAGAAAAAGTGATTTAAATCTAGACACAAATGATTACACCAAAAGATGATTAATTAGCCTACCAATGGTCTCTAACATCATGTCAACAAATACTAAGCATAAGAGAACCAAAAATATTAATTGGCCTACCACTTGGAGTAAGTCAAACATACCCTCTTTACTCTAACCATTTAAGCACATAAAATATGTGAAAAAAGATAAAACATTAGAGAAGATTAGTATAGATAAAGTCGATTTATCATAAATAAGAGAAGCAAACTAATCACAAAGTCAATCAAAAGGGCATAATTCATGACAAAAGATGTGAGAAAGTAGTTTCCTAGTATTAAAAACCCAAATAAATAGCTACCGAGGTGGGTGAAGTTTGAATTTTCTTGAAGCTTGTTTAATGACTCATCTTTAATGCCTTGAAAAATTTGGAATAAGCATACACAATACATAGTTCTAGACTGATTCAAACAAGCATTGAATGTGGCATTTAAGGTAAGACACTCCTTAGGCCACTCCTTTCTCAGTGCTTCTCAATGGCTACGTTACAACTTGATGTGTATTGTAATGATTAGATCTATCTATTTCAGATTTAGAATGGTTGTGTTATGCTGCAACATGGAATATATATATATAAATACTCTCTTCAAAAATATGGCTATGTTATCTACACAAAAGGTACTTTATTCAAAAATCAGATACTCTAGTCTTCTGGAAAGTAATCTATAATTCAACCGTCCCTACGGTTTTGTCAACAAATATCACCATAACTTCTTGGAATTTTCTTTAAAGATAGGTTGTTCTCAAAATGGGAACCATGTAACACCCCTCCTTTTTGTGCTCTGTTAATCAGGCAATGTTTTCCTATGTTATGCTTCAATCATGTTAACATGTGAATTAATGATGCTTTATGCTTTGATTATGTTAATAATGTTAGCTTTGTCAGTTAGTGATATTGTATTGGTGAAGGGGACGGGGTTGTATCACTCGCTTGCGAGTGCCCTACGATTCTGAGATTTCCTCTTCACGGTGTGTCTGATCATATTATGTATATATGCACGTTCGACATGCTCCTTGTTGCAGGTTGGCAGGTACATGACATCGACTCCACCTGGTTTCCAGGTCTGAGCGTGTCCATTGACCAACGAAAATTAATTGGGAGATAGTAGCTAGGTTTTCCGAACCAGGTCATCACCCTAGTCATAACATGTTGGTTTATCGTCGGGGTCAGTTGTTTTATCTTGGTCAGTTTCCCTTGAGTGTTTATTTAATTTCAAGTTAAAGTTTATTTAATGACTTGCGTAGTCTAATTAATGATTAAATGTGTTTAGTTGCAAGCTAAAAGGGATTAAATAGCTTTTGGAAATTGGAAAGGATGAATGTTTGGTCTTATTGAGATGTTGGAAAATTAGTGGTTAATTAATTAATTTAATTGAATTAATAAAATAATCTAATTTTTGAATTAGATTTACTTTATTGATAATTTGAATTAATTGTGTGAATTAATTTAATTATCCCTTTTGAATTAAAAGTGTAAAAGATTTAATTCTTTTGTTGAATGTAAAGGGCTAAAATATTTTGAATACAAATTGGAAATAGAAAATGGGTTAAAGTTATTAAAAAAAAAAAAATTCAAATATTTCTTATGCAAGACTTTGGGGTAAAAAGGATATTTTCTGAATTAGTTGACTTTTTTGGTAAAAGATATTTGTGTTTGAAATTGAAATTGGAATTTGAATTAAATGTTGATTTGAATTTGAGTTCAATTTAATTTGTATTGAGTTAGAATTTGAATTTGAATTAGAAGTAGAATTTGAATTTGAATTAGGGAAGTTTGGAAAAAGGTATATTTTTATTTTAGGGTTTTCTTTTCAACCTCCATGGATTCTTGGTTGGAGTTTTGGGTGGAGAGGCTTGAAGGAGTGCTTGGAAAAATCTCCATGGTGGAAGCTTACAATTTTTGGAGAAAACATAAGGTTCTACCTTTCTTTTCCCGTCCTCTTCTTGCTCATTTGAATGGTTAAAACATAGTTTTAGATTCAACAAAAATGCATGGAAAAGCTTTTCAATTTACAAAAAAATTGTAAATGGATTTAGAAATTGAAAGAAAATAAAATAAAACTCCATGTGAGATCTAGTCTTGAAAACCCATCTTGTTGTTTGAAATAAAATTCTATTTTTGAAATGGATTTAGATAGATTATTTTCATAATTTGAATATGAATCAAATATTGGGTATGTATAATTGTGCATACAACCATATGTCTTAATATTTGAAATACCCACAAATATATATGCCATATATTTGTTATTTGAGGAAATTTTTAAATATAGGTTAACCCAGAAAATTTCTGGTAAATTTCGGTTTGAAAACGCAAGAAATTTTTAAATTAATATAAAATGTGTTTTTTTTTTGGGTGGTTGGGGAGGTCAACCCCCACCACCGCCGCTGCCACGGCCGTCGCCCGCAGGGAGGCGTCGGCTGTGTGATAACACACAGCCACCGCCACCCGCAGGGGGGCGGGCTGTGTGATAACACACAACCATCGCCGCCCGGCGGGGGGCGGGCTGTGTGTTCGCACACAGCCACCGCTGCCCGTAGGGAGGCGGCGCTGTGTGTTTGGCACACGGCCACCGCCGCCCAGCGGGAGGCAGGGGCTGTGCCCTGGCTTCGGCCTGCGCCCTAAGCCTTTTTTTTAAAATTTCAAAAAGTTCTTTTATTTCATTTTAAGTTTTAAAATATTATTTTATGTTTTTTTTTTTATATAATATTCATAATATTTAATATTATCTATTATATAAAATATAATATATTTAATATATTTTAAATTAAATGAAACCTGGTATAAGTTAAAATATATTTTATTCTTTTGTTAAATCATAAGGTTTATAGAAATGTTTAAATTGAAAATATAAGTTATTTGGTATATTTTTAATTAAACAAATTTTAATGAGTTCAAAATGTACGTTATGTTAATCATGGGGTTTTGGAAGTATAGATTAATTGGAAAATCTATGTATATGTTATGTGTTATAGTTTACTCAATGAGAGTTATATTTAAAGTATTTAAATGATTCAGTTGCAAATAAAACATAATTTTATTTGGTATATTTAAATAATGTTAAATGTCAAACTGGCACTTTTAAATGACCATGTGATGATTATGATTGCGGAACTGAGAGTAAAGGATGAACTCATTAGTGAACCTAAATGATTTATTAATCTAGCGATTTATCTTTTGTATGTGAACATGAAATTTAGAGAGAACGATTGATTTAAGTTTTAATCAGATAACTGCGTTATTAACATGCTTTAAGGTTACGAAATTTAGAGTAAATGATCTATTCTTTATATAATTCAATGTTGTGAAAAGAAATGGGATCAATCAATTGGATAAATGCAAGTCATGAAATCTGTGTTTGAATGGATTTAAGAAATCCGAACATTAGCTTACCTTTGTGTCTGAAATGTTTTCAATGTTAATTGTTCGCCTTCGATGTTGCGAAATGAGAGTGAATGTTTTGTGAATCTTCCTGATATGGGTTCATTTATTGTTATGGGTGGTTTACGTGAGTTATATGATTGTTGGTTTTAAGTCATCTCTTGTTGATCATGTAAGTCTTCCAGCAGTGTTTTCTTGAGATGATGTTGTGTCTCTTATGTTTTGCTTTGGCTTTATTGGACTATGTGTGAGTAAGCTTAAGCGGTTACCTGGTTCTTTGAACGGGTTGTGTGACCTTGTGATTCATGGTTGAGTCAAGTTATCAGTTGTTTTGTAGGTTTCATTATGTAGTCAACATTGTGTTAGCCTTGGGGTAGTGCACATTTTGGTTTCAGTTTTGGACATTCGTAGTGATGTGATGCCTGTTGAGGTGTTTGGTTATTTGTGATAAATGTTAGTGCATTGTCTACCCTTGGCATGTGGTTGAGCTATGTGTTGTTGATAGGGGAGTGGCTTTCAAACAAGCGCCGGGCCCAAAGTGGTCCCAGGATAACTCGTTTGAGGGTTAGTTAATTAAGTGAAAATTAAAATAACTTACTAGGGAGAGAGTAGCTTTGAACATTAATAAGATAATTTAGCCTCGCTCATTGGCTCAAGGGCTTGTACGAGACTTCAGATGAGTCGGGAAGGCCTGGAATGGCAAGATCATTATCTTGTCTTCTCGAAAGATAATCAATTCCGCTCGGGTGGGCATATGGCGCCGGGTTCGTGAGAGGTTACCAGGATATCCCTAGAGGGGAGCCAGGACCTAGGAAGAACACCATTGGATAACCAATGCAGCTTTTGCGATGACACTCCTCCTATGACAGCAGTCGGTATGGTGTTGTACCGTTGGTTTATTTTGTGCAGTGATGGTACTCGATTTTGTACTCTGGAAGCATTGTAACCATTGTGTTAAGTGATGTGGGTTTTGTTCTTGTTTCAGTTCAGTGTGCTAGCTTGTGTCTAGTGGTAGATGGTCTTGTCTAGGAAATCCTTGTTACTATCTCCTAGCACGGAGGGAGTGGGGCCTTTGGGTTCCACATGGTCGGGTGGCTTGCATCTTTTTCCGTTGGTTCCTCTTCATGTTCGTGTGTTCGTGATTTCCAGCTGGAGAGCTCGTGGGAATTAGTTGCTTCTCATGCCTTGTTCTTTTAGTTCTCATTGTATTTTATTACCCCTCATTTGTTTCGAGGTGGAATGTGTAATTGTAATTATGAGTGTTGGACTTACCTCATTCGGGGAATGAGTGGTGTAACCTTATTGTTTAAATGTTAATGGAATCTCGAAGTATTTATTTATCCTTGTTGTAATTTATTTTGAATGGAATGTATGTTGTTTCATTTCCTTAGGTGCTTAATGTTTCAGTTTATGTTATGTTATTTGATTTTGGGTTTTTAAGTAATCTTTGTCTCGTGGCCTTAGAAGTTGTTGGCAATATGTATTCACCTTGCATGTTATTTGCACTTAAACAAAAAAAAAAAATTGGTACGTTTAAGTAGTGAATTGCAACTTCCTCTAGGGTTGCGTGGCGGGGCATTACACATGGTATCAGAGCCTAGGTTTAAACACTGGGAACTCTGGGATTATGTTGGACCCATTATGTTGTAAGTTTTGTAGGTTTATACTCTGGGCACTATGAGCCCATTGTATTGACCTAGTTGTTTTCTCTTTTGTGTTGTTTTCCTTTTGGGTTGATTTCTCTTGTGTGCCCAGAAGTTGTCGTTATGTGGTATGGGTCCAATGGTGCAGGAAACTAGTGGAAAGGATAGGATCCTCGGTGTAGTGCACAATGCACCGATATCCTTTCTATTGGAAGAATGCATTATGGACGATTGTGTAGTGTGTGATTTTGAGGTGTTGTGTGTGGTGGACGATAATCAGTTTTGCCATTGTTCCCACCCTTGCACGTCTTTTGTTGAATTCTTTGTGAGGGTTAGGCTCGCAAGCCTACCAAGAGGTGTGTTTTATTTGGCTTCCTTCTTGTTGCTTGGCTCTTTCGTTGTGTAAAGGGTTGAGACCCTTGAGTGGTTCTTGAGTGTGGTTGTAGTGTGTTCCTTGGGTGTGGATTCTCTTTTGGAGTTTTGTTGTTTCCTTCTCCATGCGAGTATCTGATGCATGTTTTCTTGTGCTTTACCTCATTGTGCAAGTGATTGCTTGATTGATCCTATGTGGTTTTGAAGTTGTTTTTGCATGTTATATTTTGTGGAAATTATGAAATATAGTAATAGGAAAATGAATGAACATGTTGTTAGTTCATAGAGTTTGTGCAGACGCTCTTTTGATTGATGCACGTGTGTGAAAGTGATTGTATGATGATGAGACCATGTTTGCAATAGTGCTTGTGTTAGAATTGTAAATTCTCCTCTCTCCTTCCCTCTCTTCTCATTGGTGTAACGAATATGCTTATACTTGAGTGTGTGATGTAGTGAAACCCAATTTTATGAGGAAAGGTTTGTGTTCATGGCAGTTGTTTTATTAAGATCAAGCCTTGGGTAAAGGACCTAAGTCCCCAAGTTGCATCAATAATCATGGAAAATGTATAATTTGAATAGAAAACCATTTTGTAGTATGTAAAAGTTTAGAGAAAATAAAAGATTAGTGAAACCATAGTATGAAAACGATAATTGCATAATAGGTGCATCTTGTTGGTGAGGCCTATAGTCCCCAACTTCATTGTTAAATCTTAAGAAATCATGTTGATGATTAGATTATTATACCTAGATTCAAAATGCAAAATGTCGAACGAATGTTGAAGTGATAATGTTGTATACCTTGTCTAGAGTAAACTTGTAATGATATTGATTTATGCGTGATCTTATGGAGTTTGTAATAGGGGAGCTTGCAGGCTTCCAGGAGTAAGCCTGACCCTAGGGGGGGAGGATGTAACACCCCTCCTTTTTGTGCTCTATTAATCAGGCAATGTTTTCCTATGTTATGCTTCAATCATGTTAACATGTGAATTAATGATGCTTTATGCTTTGATTATGTTAATAATGTTAGCTTTGTCAGTTAGTGATATTGTATTGGTGAAGGGGACAGGGTTGTATCACTCGCTTGCGAGTGCCCTACGATTCTGAGATTTCCTCTTCACGGTGTGTCTGATCATATTATGTATATATGCACGTTCGACATGCTCCTTGTTGCAGGTTGGCAGGTACATGACATCGACTCCACCTGGTTTCCAGGTCTGAGCGTGTCCATTGACCAATGGAAATTAATTGGGAGATAGTAGCTAGGTTTTCTGAACCAGGTTGTCACCCTAGTCATAACATGTTGTTGGTTTATCGTCGGGGTCAGTTGTTTTATCTTGGTCAGTTTCCCTTGAGTGTTTATTTAATTTCAAGTTAAAGTTTATTTAATGACTTGCGTAGTCTAATTAATGATTAAATGTGTTTAGTTGCAAGCTAAAAGGGATTAAATAGCTTTTGGAAATTGGAAAGGATGAATGTTTGGTCTTATTGAGATGTTGGAAAATTAGTGGTTAATTAATTAATTTAATTAAATTAATAAAATAATCTAATTTTTGAATTAGATTTACTTTATTGATAATTTGAATTAATTGTGTGAATTAATTTAGTTATCCCTTTTGAATTAAAAGTGTAAAAGATTTAATTCTTTTGTTGAATGTAAAGGGCTAAAATATTTTGAATACAAATTGGAAATAGAAAATGGGTTAAAGTTATTAAAAAAAAAAATTCAAATATTTCTTATGCAAGACTTTGGGGTAAAAAGGATATTTTCTGAATTAGTTGACTTTTTTGGTAAAAGATATTTGAAATTGGAATTTGAATTAAATGTTGATTTGAATTTGAGTTCAATTTAATTTGTATTGAGTTAGAATTTGAATTTGAATTAGAAGTAGAATTTGAATTTGAATTAGGGAAGTTTGGAAAAAGGTATATTTTTATTTTAGGGTTTTCTTTTCAACCTCCATGGATTCTTGGTTGGAGTTTTGGGTGGAGAGGCTTGAAGGAGTGCTTGGAAAAATCTCCATGGTGGAAGCTTACAATTTTTGGAGAAAACATAAGGTTCTACCTTTCTTTTCCCTTCCTCTTCTTGCTCATTTGAATGGTTAAAACATAGTTTTAGATTCAACAAAAATGCATGGAAAAGCTTTTCAATTTACAAAAAAATTGTAAATGGATTTAGAAATTGAAAGAAAATAAAATAAAACTCCATGTGAGATCTAGTCTTGAAAACCCATCTTGTTGTTTGAAATAAAATTCTATTTTTGAAATGGATTTAGATAGATTATTTTCATAATTTGAATATGAATCAAATTTTGGGTATGTATAATTGTGCATACAACCATATGTCTTAATATTTGAAATACCCACAAATATATATGCCATATATTTGTTATTTGAGGAAATTTTTAAATATAGGTTAACCTAGAAAATTTCTGGTAAATTTCAGTTTGAAAATGCAGGAAATTTTTAAATTAATATAAAATGTGTTTTTTTTTGGGGTGGTTGGGGAGGTCAACCCCCACCACCGCCGCTGCCGCGGCCGCCGCCCGCAGGGAGTCGTCGGCTGTGTGATAACACACAGCCACCCCGCGCAGGGGGGCGGGCTAACACACACGGGGGGGGCGGGCTGTGTGTTCGCACACAGCCACCGCCACCTGCAGGGAGGCGGCGCTGTGTGCTTGGCACACGGCCACCGCCGCCTGGCGGGAGGCAGGGGCTGTGCCCTGGCTTCGGCCTACGCCCTAAGCCTTTTTTTTTAAATTTTGAAAAGTTCTTTTATTTCATTTTAAGTTTTAAAATATTATTTTATATTATTTTTTTTATATAATATTCATAATATTTAATATTATATATTATATAAAATATAATATATTTAATATATTTTAAATTAAATGAAACCTGGTATAAGTTAAAATATATTTTATTCTTTTGTTAAATCATAAGGTTTATAGAAATGTTTAAATTGAAAATATAAGTTATTTGGTATATTTTTAATTAAACGAATTTTAATGAGTTCAAAATGTACGTTATGTTAATCATGGGGTTTTGGAAGTATAGATTAATTGGAAAATCTATGTATATGTTATGTGTTATAGTTTACTCAATGAGAGTTATATTTAAAGTATTTAAATGATTCAGTTGCAAATAAAACATAATTTTATTTGGTATATTTAAATAATGTTAAATGTCAAACTGGCACTTTTAAATGACCATGTGATGATTATGATTGCGGAACTGAGAGTAAAGGATGAACTCATTAGTGAACCTAAATGATTTATTAATCTAGTGATTTATCTTTTGTATGTGAACATGAAATTTAGAGAGAACGATTGATTTAAGTTTTAATCAGATAACTGCGTTATTAACATGCTTTAAGGTTACGAAATTTAGAGTAAATGATCTGTTCTTTATATAATTCAATGTTGTGAAAAGAAATGGGATCAATCGATTGGATAAATGCAAGTCATGAAATCTGTGTTTGAATGGATTTAAGAAATCCGAACATTAGCTTACCTTTGTGTCTGAAATGTTTTCAATGTTAATTGTTCGCCTTCGATGTTGCGAAATGAGAGTGAATGTTTTGTGAATCTTCCTAATATGGGTTCATTTATTGTTATGGGTGGTTTACGTGATTTATATGATTGTTGGTTTTAAGTCGTCTCTTGTTGATCATGTAAGTCTTCCAGCAGTGTTTTCTTGAGATGATGTTGTGTCTCTTATGTTTTGCTTTGGCTTTATTGGACTATGTGTGAGTAAGCTCAAGCGGTTGCCTAGTTCTTTCAACGGGTTGTGTGACCTTGTGATTCATGGTTGAGTCGAGTTATCAATTGTTTTGTAGGTTTCATTATGTAGTCAACCTTGTGTTAGCCTTGGGGTAGTGCACGTTTTGGTTTCAGTTTTGGACATCCGTAGTGATGTGATGCCTATTGAGGTGTTTGGTTATTTGTGATAAATGTTAGTGCATTATCTACCCTTGGCATGTGGTTGAGCTATGTGTTGTCGATATGGGAGTGGCTTTCAAATGAGCGCCGGGCCCAAAGTGGTCCCAGGATAACTCGTTTGAGGGTTAGTTAATTAAGTGAAAATTAAAATAACTTACTAGGGAGAGAGTAGCTTTGAACATTAATAAGATAATTTAGCCTCGCTCATTGGATCAAGGGCTTGTACGAGACTTCAGATGAGTTGGGAAGGCCTGGAATGGCAAGATCGTTATCTTGTCTTCTCGAAAGATAATCAATTCCGCTCTGGTGGGCATATGGCACCAGGTTCATGAGAGGTTACCAGGATATCCCTAGAGGGGAGCCGGGACCTAGGAAGAACACCATTGGATAACCAATGCAGCCTTTGCAATGACACTCCTCCTATGATAGCAGTCGGTATGGTGTTGTACCGTTGGTTTATTTTGTGTAGTGATGGTACTCGATTTTGTACTTTGGAAGCATTGTAACCATTGTGTTAAGTGAGGTGGGTTTTGTTCTTGTTTCAGTTCAGTGTGCTAGCTTGTGTCTAGTGGTAGATGGTCTTGTCTAGGAAATCCTTGTTACTATCTCCTAGCACGGAGGGAGTGGGGCCTTTGGGTTCCACGTGGTCGGGTGGCTTGCATCTTTTTCCGTTGGTTCCTCTTCATGTTCGTGTGTTCGTGATTTCCAGCTAGAGAGCTCATGGGAATCAGTTGCTTCTCATGCCTTGTTCTTTTAGTTCTCATTGTATTTTATTACCCCTCATTTGTTTCGAGGTGGAATGTGTAATTGTAATTATGAGTGTTGGACTTACCTCATTCGGGGAATGAGTGATGTAACCTTATTGTTTAAATGTTAATGGAATCTCAAAGTATTTATTTATCCTTGTTGTAATTTATTTTGAATGGAATGTATGTTGTTTCATTTCCTTAGGTGCTTAATGTTTTAGTTTATGTTATGTTATTTGATGTTGGGTTTTTAAGTAATCTGTCTTGTGGCCTTAGAGGTTGTTGGCAATATGTATTCACCTTGCATGTTATTTGCACTTAAACAAAAATAAAAATTGGTACGTTTAAGTAGTGAATTGCAACTTCCTCTAGGGTTGCGTGGCGGGGCATTACAAACCAAGTAACATGAGAAACAAGACAAGTCCATTCGTGCCCATTGTTTAATGGAAATTGACATCATATCTCTAAAAGGTAGTTCATTGAAATCCAGCTTAGTTGAGTTGGGAAGTTATAATTCACATATTTCTCTGCCTGGGGTCGACTCTAAGATCTGTAATTTTTTTTCAAAAGATAAGGTTCAGGCGCTAATAACAACAATACAAGTTGATTAAGTTACAAATAGAATGAAAATAAAGTTGGGGAGGATACCCAAACCATTCATGCGAGCCCGTTCAGACCACCATCTGAAACACAACTTCAGTGTACTTTTGCTTAATAATTCCCTCCACTCATGACCAAAACCCTTGTTATGATTTTTTGAATTATGGGTTTATACGCTACTCGCCTAAGATAGAGAAATTATTTGAGTCATGAGTAGCTCGCTTTTGTATGGAACCCACTTTGAAGCCTACAAGCCAATGCTATTGACGACCTCTTTGCCCATGCCAGAATAGAAGCATAGAGAGGGTGCATGAACCTTTTAACATAACACCTAAGAGAGACGTGGTCTCATCACCTACAATGATTGTGAGATAGGAACTGAATGGATTCTATGAAAAGGATTTGGATACTTTTAAGAAAATGCTATTAGCTGGTGTAAAGTTGAATTCTGCAACTATTTCCAGCTTGGAATGATTATATGACCTACACAAAAGAAGACTCCTTGGATAAGTGTAAGAAAATTTCTAGCAAGTGCTATTTAGTAGGTGAAAGAAATGGCGTAAGGACAGTGATTTAATTTTTTTTTAAAAACTTTCAAGCAAATGCATCTGATAGGTGTAAATCCAACAACCATAAAGAGGAAAATTTTAAGCTAATTCATTTATAAAGGACAACCAACCACTTAAAAAGAACTTTCAAACCTCTTTGTCACATTTTTTGTTGTTGTTACCTCTCCATAGATAAATCTGTTTGCAAAATTCCCTTCTGTGAAAACTTAAAAAAGTCATTCTCATCTACAACTATAGCTGGTCAAATTGATGTCTATCCACAACTACTCATTTTCCAGTGGATAAAGATTAAATGAAAATAAATTTAAGACCATTAATATTAGCTAGAAATGGTCTGTGGTTGCATTGACTGCAACGTGTTACCTCATTTATTCATGAGACTAAAATTTCTTTAATTTACATGACATTGTGGCTGCAAAAATAAATGTTCACAATATATTTTCATATTTTTCTAGAAACTAATGTTAACAATTCTTGACCTTTGAAAACTTCATGGTCAATAGATATAGCAATAACTATTGGTCGATGACTTCCCTCTATGATGCGTATAAATGGCCTTTGAAATGCTTTCAAAATAAATGCACATGGTAGGTGTAATGAGGCATTTGAAATGATTTCAAAGTAAATGTGAATGGAAAGTGACAAGAAAAATAATTACCATAAACTTTGTTAGAATGCAAAGATTACAAGACTGAAGTGGAGGGGTGCATGTGCATATAAAACTACAAATAAAGGATCTTTAAACTATTGCAATGAGCACGTGTGAAGGACGCACCCTTAATACCACTTAAAATACTTTCAAAGTAATGCAATTGGCTAGTGTAAAGCCAACAACCACAATGTCATTTTGAAAAGAATTTAAAAATTAAATGCATATAGCAAACATAAAATTGAATTGCAATGCTAAAACCAAAATACAATGTCATTTTGAAAAGAATTTAAAACTAAATGTATTTAGCAGACATAAAAACTGAATTCCACAAGCATACGACTAATTGTTAAAACCAGAATGCATTGGGGCCCTCCTTCTAGCACCATATGTGAGTACCTACAAATCTGCATAAAGCTTAAACTCCAACACTAGTTAACAATGGGGTTAGTTCATGTAAATGCATAAATACTCCTATGAAATAATGCATAACGCCTCTCAAACAAGATAACAAAACAAACTAATTGGAAGCATGAAAGAAACGTAATGCACACCTATTCCATAGTGGATTGGTGTCACTTTGTTGTGAAAAGTGACCCTTTCCCAACCCTTAACAAGCTCAATGATAACATGCCTTGAAGATGTGGTGGACAAAATTAGCTCTCAATGTGAAGAGAGTAACTTTGCATAAATTGTGGATGCTAAAATGAGGAATGAGACCTCCTATTTATAGAATGATAGGATGGAGAAATATGCAAAATGGGTGAATGTGGGACAAATATTCAACCAATAGGAAGGAGCCACTTGTCCAAATGTGAGTGGATGGAGGATTTGCAATTTTTGGTCAATGTGCCAATAAATAACATTAGGTGGCCTTTTCAAATTTCAAAATTGGCTTGTTGGAGGGAGACAAAGGGGCATAAATTCCAAGTGGGGGACATGTAAGAGGAGAATTAATGCCATGTTGGAAGGGACAAGTCAACTTGATTTGAATTCAAACTTGAAGGAATATTCTCCAAAGATGCATTGTTGAGGGAAAATGAGGATTTAATAAATTAATTAATATCATTTATTTGTGCAAGTGGGAAAATCTAGAGAATGTGGCATGCATTAGATTAGATTTAATCTTGATTTAGTTAATTTAAAAGAGGATTAGGTGATTTGACTCATTTGACTTAGATTTAAGGATTAAACTAAATCAAAAGGAGATGGAAGATGGATTTAGATTAAATAAAGATTTGATTTATTTAATCAAAGAGGGTGATGTTAGGATCAAATTAAATAAAGTTGATTTATTTAATTTAAATAGATGACTTTAGAAATTGAATTTAATGAACTTGATTTATTTGATGAATGGATGAATATGAATTAGTTAAATGCATGATGCTAATTTTGCATGTCTACACATATGTATCCGTCTATGTTTTAGGGAACTCAATACAATTTTTCTTTTTGTGTATAATATTTACTACCAAACAAGTGTTATTCTAATACCTATTATACAATTCCTCTATTTTTCTTCAATATCTACTACCAAACAATGTAGCTCGAACCTTATATCAATATGTTTCATGATATTCTTTTTCCCTCATCTATTTCAAGCTCCCTGGAATAAACTACTTAGGGTTGCTTATGATAGATGCAGAGCTTCCTACCTACATACGCTGGCAGTGGTGCAGTTGGTTGCCTCAATATGTGGAAGTAGAAGGAAAGTGTTTTCCTGTATGAGCAATTTTGATTAGACAAGCCAAATCTTACATAGACTGCTTGTCTTGTATCAATATGTTTCATGTTGGTTTTGATCATATGTCATTTATCTCTAATTCTTAAAGTGTTTTCCTAATAGTTCTTTTACAAATTCTCTATTTTATTTGGTGTCTTGAATTTTGAATTGAGAAGCCAATTGTTACATAGATTGCTTGTTTTGTTTCAATATCTTTTATGATATTATTTTTCCCCAATCCCCCAAAGCAATAGGTGCACTATGTATTAGTATGTAGTCTATGTAACAATTGCCTTGTCATTTTGATGACCATTTTTACTATATTCTTCCTTAGATTGTAGTTGTATTTTTAATATAGGTAGATTTAAACTCGCATTGTGAGGTTAGATGGACCTTTCCACTTATTGTAGATTTAAACTTGCATTGTGAGGTTAGATATATATTCCATCTATCCATCTTCAAACCCCATTATTCTAATTATTTACCAGGATATCTATTTTTCGTGAACTTGTCAAACCAAAAAAAAAAACACTACAATATTACAGAACTTGTTTCAAAACACCCGCCCTTTCCCAAGTTTGTTATTGTGTGGTATATGATAAGAGCCCATGAGATTTTCCATGGAACTTACCTACTTTGTTTGCTTGGGGGTTTGGATAGAGCCCATGAGGCTTCATGATGCCAATATGGTAGGGAGGAGAATGCGCATGGGTTTACATGATTATGAATGACAACCAAACACCATTGTCATGTGCTTTTGAGAGGACAAACAATTTGTTTATTGCATCACATTGTTTATCCCTAGAGGCACATGACAATGGTGTATGTTGCTTCATTCAACTAAACCATTTACAATGTCATGGTTGGCTTGGTTTCCTTTTTGTACATGACTACAAGCACTTGCAAAAAAAAATCTATACTGATATATATGTTTTTGAAGTTAGATGAACCTTTTTAGTTATTATACACTCTTCTATATATTCCATCTATCCATGTTTCTTTGGTTATTTTTCCTTCCACCCTCACATATTTGTTGCTGCTTATATACATAGACACAAAAATTCTTGCATACACTTGTCTACCAAAAATATTCTCTATTATAACCATTGCATTTCTCATTATTTCCATAGCTCTCTTTTCAACTTCTCCAATAGATTACTTATAGACAATTATTTACCAACATGTTGTGTATTAAAAATGTTCCATTTTATCTCTTTCTATTTACAATAGATAGTGCTAACCTCTTTTATTGTATATGTTTATTATTTCATTTTATATTGTTGCACAAATATAAAAGGCATTCAACAAAATTAGTGTATTGTACACTGCCTATTTCAAATTCTTTCATGCTCCTACAACTTGATCCAATGCACCTCGCCCTTTTTAAACATGATCAATAGTGTATGTAAGTACAAAACTTTCGCATTGTCAATAGACAAATTTGGTTAACTAATTGTAAAAATTATTGATTATTTCTAGCTTTACATTGTATATATTAATTTTACCCATATACTTACTCACTTTTTATCGTTCCTTTTTAATTTTTCTTGCTTGTGCACTAACATACCCTTGTATTTCATTTGCAAGAACTAGGTTTAAGCATGCAAAAGGATTCCAAAACCAAGATACCTTTTTCCCTTAAAGTTGCGACATCAAAGAAAACACAACAATATTATATATTATATATGGAAACACTCGAGTTTCCCAAATTTTTTAATTGTGTAATGTATGATGACACTCCATGAAATATCCAATGGGAATTTCATCCTTTTCTTGCTCGGGGGTTTGGTTAGAGTCAATGGGGCTTCATGATGCCAATATGGTAGGGAGGAAAACGAGTGTGGGTTTTGTGGTTTTACTTTTAACACCATATATTTGTTGTTAGATAGATTTGTGTACACAAATCCTTGTATAAATTTATCTTCGACAAATATAATCTATAATAACATGTTTTCCATGTCATAGCAAGTCGTAGGGAAGCAACAATATGTTTCTCATGTCATACTCTGTAATAACATGTTTCTCATGTTGCCTCAAAACAAGGCATACCTTCTAATTCAATTATTCTAACAATGAAAAATATGTGTATCGTTTCATTGCATTCTTCTTCTAACCCATAAATCACAAGCACAAAAAATGGTTTTATCCTCAAATTTATAGAGTAGATACTACTTATAATATCTTTCTTTTTTGAAAAATTCATTTGTGATGACCATTATAACTAATATACAAATAAACAATGACTTTTTTAAAGAATACTTTTTTATTCAATGTTAGTAATAAAAGACTTGATTATACAAATGTAACATGAATTTTTTTAAAGAATACCTTTTTATTAAATCTTAGTAATAAAAGACATGACTAATCGGTCTTTAAAAAAGGAGAATCCTTTAATGTTCCATACTTTTCCTAGATATTGTTTAATCCACAAGTTTAAGTCTGCCATGTATTTGTATGGATATGTATCCTAAGATAATTAAAAAATAATCAATCAATTCATTGATTAACCTACACAAAAAGGTCAAATATAGATGTGCATCTAGGTCTAGTAAATGTAAACTAAGATAGCTAAAATTATATTATTCCTGGAATTTTGAACAGATTATTTTTATTTAACAAATTAATTATTAAAAATTTAAATTTTATTTAATTTTTCAATTATCTTTTTATAAGGGAAAAAATATTTTCATACCTAAAATTATTTATTGAAGTCAATTTTAAACAACTATCCTACCTAAAATTATTAAATATTACATATTAATAAAAAAAAAGTTATTAATGATTAATTATCTCAAATTAAAATTAATGGATAGATAGCAAATAATAATATTCGTTCAACATGATGCATATTTTTATTTTGTACTTTCATAACCAATTTTCAACTAATAAATTTCCATTGTGAAACACAAAGACCATTTTCCCATTTTTATGCAAATGGTTCTTAATCTCACATTATAAGAATCGACAAGTAGACTATGACATCAGGTTTATAATGCTTTACAATGCTCATATTAAATGAATATATATAAAATAATCTCTATGTCAAATTATTTGATTTATAATATGTTTAGGTTAGGCTATTCAAATTTAACTTTCAATTCTACATAAAGTCCAAATTCATAAGATCCACCTCCTACTATGAACTAACCTCACGTTATTTCATATTGGCCTATTAGCATGTTGTCCCTTCCTCACACGTGTTTGTTGGTTACTACCCATTCAATAGCCATTTGCGGTGCACCCTATTGGTTGATCGTTGCATGCCTGTGCATGTGACTACTAGTTTTATATTTTAATCGATTTATTTTACAAATCTTTAATGCAAAAATCTAATAAATTTGTTTAGATAGTTTTTTTAATTGTTACAAAAAACTAGAGAAATATAGTTTTTTTAATGATGTCATATTTTCTTGATTGAAATGTAAAGTTATACAAACATAAGAGTATGCATGCATGGAGTGCTACAAGGTTTCACATAATAAAGTAGAATAATTTGTGATAACTCTTTTGAGAGCTTGTGATTGTTCTACCTCTAGATGATTATGTGTTATAGATTTAGATTGCATACTTAGCATGAAAGGTTAATGAGATTTATTTAAAGGGGTATAAATCTCTTTTATATCAAGAGTTGTATGTAGAATCTTGTTCTCATATGGTTGATTGAGGCCTTTGATCTCTTTATTCCTAAGCCAAAATGCATGAAACGTAGTAATAAATCCTAAGGGTGTTAGTGTGCATAATGAATAGATTGTTCAGGTCTAATCTGCTATTTGTATTTATCTTTAATTATCCTATGAAGACCTCTTTGATTACCCTAAATGGTTTTTAAAAACTAGAAGTGTAGAGAAGTTGACTAATTCCATTAATTAACCTCTTATCTTGCATAGTCTAATCAAAAGCCTTTCCTACTATCTATGTCAATGTATATCCATAGACCTAGATATTGAGTTCTTAGTCTAAAGTCAGAGAGTTTAAATTTTAAGTGTCAATAAACCCCTAAAGATGGAAACCTTAAGGGGTTGCAAGAGTTTAGAGATTCACCAAAATGCAAAGGAAAGTGACAAATGATTTTCTAATTTGTTGTTCCTATTTTTCCTTCAATTTCTAAAGATTAGTTGATTGTTCTTGAGACAATGGTTTTTCAATCAACAACTCCTCATTGTTCCTTAGATTGTATGGTGCCCTTAGATGGGCTTTGAGGGGGCTTATCACTCCTCTTCTCATAAGTCTATAGATTTGGATGTTAACTCTTCAAGGAAAGTTGTATGAAAGAGGAAGAAAGGTGTTTCTAAGTTTTTCTCTCATTTGTACATCAAGACTTTGGATGCAAAGATGCATAAGCTTGATCTTTTATTATTATTATTATTATTATTCTTGGGACAACTTGTTTCTCAAGCTTTGTCTTTCAATTGTTCTACTATTCTAACAGGGCTTGGGCCTTATGAAAAACCCAAAAAAACTTAATAAAAAACAAATATTTTTCTATATAAGAAGATAAATAAAACCTTTTCCTCATAAATCTAAGATAAATAAATAAATAAGCATTTAACATAATTGCAAAAATGTAGTAAATGTAAATGAATTGTACTCTAAAAATTGAATAAACTAAATGCACTTAGCTAGAAAGCTATGATAGATGATATGACGTGATGCATCAATAGTGCATAATTTGAAAGCTTTCAACTCAATGAATCTTGTCTATGTCACTTTGGTTTATGATTAAAGATTTGATCATTTAAGTGCAACTATGATATATCTCACAAATCCAATCTAGTTCTCCAAATTTAATTTGTCTTGTCGAATTGATCTAATCTCTACAAACATTCAAAATGCCATTTTCAACTTTTCTTGTTCTCTACGTAGATGAAAAATAAATGCACTTAGCTAGAAAGCTATGATAGATGATATAACGTGATGCATCAATAGTGCATAAATGTCTAAGAAGTTCAAATGAAAGCTTTCAACTCAATGAATCTTGTCTGTGTCACTTTGGTTTACTTTTTTGATTAAAGATTTGATCATTTAAGTGCGACTATGATATATCTCACAAATCCAATCTAGAATATGATAATATCTTATTTTCAAACATTTTCAAATATACAAAATTCCCTGTAGATTTCTAATAATTCAACAAATAGTAAACGAGATCTCTAGAATCAAGAGATATACATATATGGCAGAGAGAAAACAAATATATTTGCATACGGCTGCACCATTTGTCTGGTCTGGCGGCGCAATTTAATTATTCAAAAATAGATAATATGCTTTATCACTAGTATAAACCACAATCATGCCACACCCTGAACTACTGTAGTAAACATTTTCTTAGGCCAGTTAACAACCGTTTCTCGAATACAAATAAATAAATCAGGAGAGTACCGTCTTATGATTTTTTTTCTACTACAAAAGTAGTTATTTAAAGAAGTTTACTGTTTCCCATTTGAAAACAGCAGTAGAATAGCTACAGCAAGAGAGATCAGAGAGACGACATACGTATTTACAATACATGTTGTAAGCTAAGATGTTTACACAAACATACTGATGGGTGTATACGTTTTAGGGCATATTATGGTTTTCTTAACACGTTGATGGCAATGAAGATATATACTACGCTTGTCAAACATACTGATAACGCCAGCAGAAATAGTTGGTATGGATTACCTGCAAATGCGGCAGGCTCATTGGTTTCCAGAATTAAAACCAAACCTTAAATATAGGAACTCCTTACTAAACTAGGGACATTTATCATTCTTGCTATGAAAAAAAAAAAAAAACTTCATCTTTACATATCATTATTAGTATTTCCCCATTTAGGCTAGGTAAAATATATCAACAAGAGGATAACAAAGTTTATAAAGATAAATTGGATACACTTCCACTTACTAAAATTTGTTTATATTTTAATATTATGTTTTTTTAAATAATAAATATTTTATTATTTTTAATATTATTATTTTATGTTTTAAGTGAGTTATTTTACAAATATTTAATTCAAACATCTAATAAATTTGTTTAATTAATTTTTTATTGTTACAAAAGTTTAGAGAAATATAATTTTTTAATGTTATCTTTCCTTCATTGAAAATACAGTTATGTAAAAATAAGAATATGCATGCATGGAGTTCTACCATATCTCATGTAACCAAGTAAAATAACTTGTGATAACTCTTTTGAGAGCTTGTGATTTCTTCCTCTAGATGATTATATGATAGATTTAGATTGCATATGTAGCATGCAAGGTTAATGAAATTCATTTAAATGGGTATAAATCTATTTCATATAATTAGTTGTATGTAAAATCTTGTTCTCATATGGTTGATTGAGTCCTTTGATCTCTTTATTCCTAAGACAATACACATGATACTTATTAATTAATCTTAAGGGTGTTAGTGTCCACAAAGTATGACTTGTTTAGGTCTAATTTGTTGTATTTATTTTTAATTATCCTATAAAAAACCTCTTTTATCATCCAACATGGTTTTGCAAAACTAGAAGTGTAGGGAATTTTCTCACTTCTATTAATTGAACTCTTAACTAACATAGTCTAATTATAAGGCTTTCTTAATATCTATGTCAATATCCATCCCTAGACGTAGATATTGAGTCCTTACTCTAAAGTTATAGAGTTACAATTGTAAGTGTCAATAAACCCCTAAAGATGGAAACCTTAAGGGGTGCAAGAGTTGAAAGATTCATTAAAATGAAAAGGAAAGTAACAAATAATTTTCTAATTTTTTTGTTCCAAAATTTCCTTCAATTTCTAAATATTAGTTGATTGTTATCGAGTTGGTGGTTTTTCAACAATGACTTCTCATTGTTCTTCAAATTGTGTAGTGCCCTTAGATGGGCCTTTGAGGGGGCTGCTCTCCCTCTTCTCTTAAGTCTAGATTTGGATGTGAACTCTTCATGGAAAATTGTACAAAGGAGGAAGAAATGTGTTGCTAAGATTGTCTCACATCCATATGTGAGACTTTGGATGCAAGGATGCATAGGTTTGGATCAAGCATTGGTTAGGCTTGATCTTTTTGTTTTAGTTTTGGACGACTATTTTCTTATGCTTTATGTTTCAATTGTTCTTCTATTATAACAAGTTTTAGGGTTGTCAAAAACCCAACTTAACTTAATAAAAAATAAATGATTTTCTAAATAAGAAGATAAATAAAATATTTTTCTCACAAATTTAATGTAAATAAATAACATAACATAATCATTTAGAATTTATGCTAGATTATAAATGATTGCAAAATTGTAATAAATATAAATGAATTAAATACTTTAAAAATTAAATAAACAATAAATGCACTTATGATAGATGATATTATCTGATGCAGCAATAGTGCATAAGTGTCTTAAGGAGTTCAAATGAATACTTTAAAACTCAGTGAATCTTGTTTTTGTCACTTTGGTTCAGTTTTATGATTAAAGATTTGATCATATAAGTGTAACTATGGTAATCTCACAAATCTAATCTGTTTTTACAAATCTGATTTATCTTGTCGATCTAATCTTAGTTAGGAGATATAATCTCTACAAACTTTGAAAATGTCGTAACTATGGTAATCTCACAAATCTAATCTGTTTTTACAAATCTGATTTATCTTGTCGATCTAATCTTAGCCAGGAGATCTAATCTCTACAAACTTTGAAAATGTCATTTTCAACTTATCTTATGATCTATTGCCAAAAATAAAAAATATAATTAATGTTTAACAGTTTAATGTGATAATTTCTTCTTTTATATAAAAAAACAATTTAATAAAATTGAAAGATAACATTCTGAAACATACAAAATGCCCTGTAAATTTCTAATAATACATACAAATACTAAATGAGAGCTCTAGAATCAAGAGATGTACATATGTGGCAGAAAATAAACAAGTATATTTGCATACATCATTTGTCTGGTTTGATGGCGCAATTTAATAATTAAAAATAGACAATATGCTTTGTCACTAGCATAAACCACAATCATGCCACACCCTGAACTACTGTAGTATGCAATTTCTTAGGCTAGTAAACAGCCTTTTCTCCAATACAAATAAATAAATCAGGATACTAGCGTCTTAGAATTTTTTTGGCTAGCACAAAAGTAGATATATAAAGAAGTTTACCGTTTTGCATGTGGACACAGCAGTAGAATAGTTACAACAAAAGAGATCAGAGGGACGATATACGTATTTACAATACATGTGGTAAGCTAAGATGTTTGCACAAACATACTGATTGGTGTATACGTTTTAGGGCATATTATGGTTTTCTTAACGCGTTGATGGCAATGAAGATAAATACTACGCTTGCCAAACATACTGATAACGCCAGCAGAAATAGTTGGTATGGATTACCTGCAAATGCGGCGGGCTCATTTGTTTCCAGCCTTAGTCGCTAATCCTGCATAATCTTTGCATATATCATATAAAACAGCACTCCTAAAATCACACAGACCATCAGTAACGAGATCTCAACAAATAATGGACGTAGCTGACTATGTGACTGAATATCGGTGCCAAAAAAAGTGAGAGAGACACCCATCACTGCCAGTGAGCAATTCACGTACTTCCACTTGCTCTTCACAGCTTCCTTTATTTGGACAACATTTTCCTGATGTTGGATGTGATTTTGAACATCGTTTTGGGTCTGATTCTCTTCTTCATCTTGTTGGATATGAGATTCAGAACTATCTTCTCTTATCACATCTGTTAAGACCTCCATGATTGCGATCTCATTTCTGGAAGTAGCTCCTATTTCCAAATGGGTCTCCATTATTTCTGTTTCTGTAAGGCTTAGATTATCTTTATATCAACAATTTTTGGACGCAGCTCACTTGTTTATTCTTCAATAAAGCCACACTGCAGACTCAGGTGAATTAGAAATGGTATTAAATTTATTACCAGCCGACAGCAGACGAAATGAATTTCAGAATGGAATAAAATACGGCCAAGTGGATCCCAAATAGTAATGAATATTATTATAAAGTGGAAATTTTAGCCTGATGGAACATGCATAAGATTATAATTCAAGGATTTTCAATATTATTCGCTTCCACGAAATTTCACTGAGATTTCTTGGAACATACGGGCAGTTTAAAGCGGACACCTGCCATGCTTGATTTCAGCAATGTAGAATATAAAGTAATGTTAAAAAATTAACAAGTTGGGATGAAATTCAAAAGCTATATATTTATAATAAGCGTTTAAAAGTGATATGGAAAGGAACTTTAAGTTATGTCTAAATGCATTCTTCGTATAATACATATATGCAGATAAAAAATGCTTGTGGATTGCATTGCGCTCCAGCTTACCAATGTAAACCACTCGTTTTGTTTTAAGCTAATATTTGTTTATTGCAAGCTGTTAAGCTCATTCATCCAGAGTATAAACAAGTTCGGGCAATCCCTCCGTAGTGATAGAATAATCCTGTCGTCACGCTTTGACTACTTATCTGCGCACGTGATTACTAGGTCTGTGTTATAGAGAATCTCCTAGAAAAAGGATATCTTATAATGGACAAGCACATTCATTATAAGCAGAGAAGTTTCGTAGAAAATAGAGCATATGCTCTGAGTGTGGAGAACTTCTGTTTAGGAAAATATCAAGTCCCTTGGTGGGGTTGTATGTTTTCACAGTTAGTCTATATTCTGCTGGTCTTTGATGGTTACCTGTATTTTCTGTTACTGTCTTGGTGGGACACTTCACATCTTTAAAGTTCTACAACTGGTTAACATAGTTATGTTATATATTATTATAATGGGCGCATACGTCGAAAGCTATATTGCATTGTTAAGTTGTACAGACAAATGCGTTTTATATTAATATTGTTATGCTTCTTAATATTTTTCTAAACACGTTAAAGTGAATCGCACTTTGAATTTTCTATACTGGATGGCAAATCAACATTACAAATTGAATTCTGTCATCGGTTAACAATTTCTGTCGTTATTTCCAAGAAATGATGTAGGAAGATACTTCATGGAGGCCGGCAATACATGCAGAGGGTAGAACTGAGAATACCCAGATCAGTCAAAATGGTATTTAATTCAGCGGAAAGATAACAATTTTCTCATTCGAGTCTTTTGTTTTGAGTTGATCTGTTATGAAGAGAAAATCCTTTAAAATAAGGTCTCATCAGTCGCAGGAAAACAAAGATTCCCTTGTTCAAATCTTTTGTTTTGACTTGCACTTTTTGTAAGACCAGAAATGTCGAAAGGGGAGAGCTTAATTTTTTAAGGTTTCAAATTCATCGTTTTATGGAAAAAAAATTCCTCATATTGAAATTGGATTATAGAAAACAGCTGACAAAATTCTAAAGCTAAGAAAACCAAACCAATCTTTGGACAATGCATATAATACCGACATATTGTTTTTAAGCAAGGAGATTTTGACGAATCATTGATACCCAAGGAAGTACATTAGCACGAAAGAAGATAAAGCAAAAGAATCATATATTTCCAATCCAGGTGAACATGAAAGATGATAATATGGGTTGAGTAAAAGATCTTAAAGCTGTCTAGATCAAAATTTAAATATGTTCAGTTAGAAAAGAAAAGGAACGGTACTTGAAGTGGATACCTTGAACAAAGAGACAATAGCCGTGTCAAAGACGCAGCAAGAAGAGAGAGAGACACTGTAGTTAGGTAATGGACGCAACAAATTAATGATGATTTCATCTTTAGAATATAAAACTGATGCCATAGTTCAAGTTGCCAAGAACCCATATTCAATGTCATTGTTGTAATTGTCAAGAAGCAATGATTGTTGGCATTGTTGCAATTGCTACTAACCTTCCTTTTTACCATGTGGCAGACACCACAAAAACAAAATAGACATTGTACTGCCATTCGAATGATTATATCCGAACTAGATAAACCTGTATGCATTGTGGTCATTGATGAAAATATTGAAGAATAATTAGATAATTCACCTTTAAAGTAATATCTTATTGTATGCATGTGTAATGGAGATTTTTAAATAATCAGCATGTGTCTCCAATATATCACTTCAACATTAAAGGGAAATGAGATAATTTAAATAATGTGATATAGGCAGATATAGAGGGTTAAGAACTATGTGTAAAAGTTGGATAAAATGTTTATAAGTGACATTTTAAATTTTCTAGAAGTCATTTCGAATAGGGTAAACAAGGAAAAAATATCTTCATTATGTTGATTTTGTCAAGATCATGAAATTATCTTCTTTTTATCCCATGTAGTCTTGTATTGTGTTGGAAACTTATAATCCTAGGAGTGCCTACTTAATCCCAACTATAATGAAGTTAACAATAGAAAGAATGGTCATATCAGTCATTCAAGTTTAGTACAATCATATCCAAAATATTTAAAAACTATCTATTCACATCTTTTGGTAATGCCATGACCCTAACCAATTTTTTATCAAGTGTCTCTAAAACCCTTACATTGTAATCTAAATTATTTTGTATACTAAATTTAAAATATTTATTATTAAGGGGATTCACTACAAGATTTGGTGTGTAAAACATTTGAAATTGACATGTATAAGTATTTTTACATCAAAAATATCAATCAGATGATACATTTGGTATAGTTCATTTAGGTTCTGTTTGTTGAGACTTTAATGTATGAGATGACAATCAAAATTGGCTTTGAGTTAGACGTAGGTGTAGGTAGTTCCCTTGATTGATAAGGTACAAATACTAAGGAGACATAAAAATTTAACTTAAAAAATATACAAAAGATGTCTCATTAAAATAAAAAGGTGTTTTAATTATTATTATGTGTAAATGAGATAAAAATATAAAATTGAGAAGTACTAATAAAATTAGAGGTGTTCATGAATAATTTGCAAATACAAGTGTTATACTACTGGTTTATAAAGTAAGTCCTCTGGGAAGAGAGGCAATTCCTCACAAAATATCCATTAAAATAATTCAATGAATTTTCAAAATAGATTCCATATTACATTATAAGAAAATGAGATCAATTAATAAAAAATGACTTATTATTGCCCTAATATTTAAGAATAATATTTCAATATTAGATTTTTTTTGAAAATATTATTTAATTGGTTTAAAACTATTTTTTATCAATTAACAAATTGGGTCGAAACATTTTACAACACAATACCTAAAAATAGGCACTAAAAAATAGAATAATGTGAATTTGTATAATTAGAGTTAAATTAAAAAATTAAACATTGAGAAACTAAAGAGTGACTATAATATTTATTTATGATAGGGTGTTACATATTTTTTAATTAACAATGGTCACTTTAGAACTTAAATACATTACTTTCTTGTCCTCACTTTCTCTATATTGTCTTTATTTAATTTTGGGGACATAAAAGTCTTAATTTTAAGATGTCATTGAAAATTGGTTACTTTTCTCTAAATTCATCTATATTTTTTCCTTCTTTTCTTTCTTTTCTTTTTTCTTCTCTAAATCTTCTCCTTATTTTCATTTATTTGACATCCATTCTTATTTAAATTATGTTTGCACTTTTAGAGGGTTTTTTAATTGAACTCGTGGTTTTATTTTTCTTATAGAATATTTTCTATTGTTTCTATGAACTAATATATATTCTATTAATCAACTACCTTCATTTCTTTTGTTTCTCGATTATTTTTAATAAATTTTTAAATATATATGTATATATATTTTCTTATTTTATTAATGTATTGATTAAGTTGGATATTATTCTAAAATAACTTCCATATTATATTATAAGAAAAAAATATCAATTAATAAGAATTATCTTATTATTGCCCCAATACTTATGAATAATATTTGAACATTAGAATTTTTTATAAAATATAATTTAATTGGTTTTAAATTATTTGTTTCAATTAAAATTGAGTTGAAATATTTTACAATACACTACCTAAAAATAAAATAATGTGAATTTAAATAATTAGAGTTAAATTAAAAATTAAACATCAAGAAATTAAAGAACTTGATTAAAATATTTATTTTCTTTTGATGATGTGGATTTGATCTTGTTGTCAATTTATTAATGCACATTAATATCTACTCAGTCTTCAAAATCAAGCTATAAATGTGTTAAAAACATAGTGGACCTAAAGGAGAAAAGACAGGTACCTAATGTCCGTGTGAATAATTAATCTATTCACTATACTTAAGTGTACTTAGGTTGATGAGGTTAGACAACATCTTGTCTAATTGAATGTGCAATCTTTAAGCCTCTCGAGGTTAACAAGTTTTTTGGTAAACCTCATGCACATACTTTTTGAAGTTGGAAGACTTTCCATCTCACCTCAAAGGTAACTCAACACTTGGCACACAAGGTTGATGACTTGGTCATAAAGGTTCTTGGTTTGCACACTCCAAGTGTTCCTAAGGTTGACACCTATAAGACACTTCTCTACTCATTTGTGCCACATTATGGGACACTTGTCAATCCACCTCATAGGTGGATTGCATCATCCTTGCCTATATATTCTAGGCTTTGTACTAAATATAATTAAGATCAACTAAATACAATCTATGCATTAATATTCATTGTACTTATCTTTTATATCAGAGATCTTCCTAATTCTAATATGATATTAAAGAAGTGCAAAAAAAAAACCTTCACAAAATCTTACATCAAGTCTAGTTTAAAATTCCATGCAGATCTTTGTTGAGGTGCAATCTGTAATTTACCTGCCATTTAAAAAAAAAAAAAAGTACTATAGATACTTTGTAGGATATTATTGTGCTTTGTTGGCATATTTCACTCGTTATTGCAGGGAGCTAACGTTTCGTGGCATTTTCTTGGAGGTTGAAGTTGTCTTTGTTTTTGCAAAGATATACATACCTTTGAAGAGTGCCACTTATTAGTCAAATCTCTATCCACATCTGCAACAAGGCGGCACACCATTGTAGCGCCCTCCACCAGCTCCATGCTATTATAATTTATAATTGATATTTGACAGTCAAAGCGTTGCAATATGGCGTGGAAAAGAAAATTTGAGGTGTGAGGCGATAATTTTCTTGACAGGTCAATTTGCTGCTGATTAGAAGCCTTGTTTTTTAAGATGCCATTAGAAATTTGGTTACTCTTCTCTAAATTCATCTATCTTTTTTCTTTTGAGTCTAAATCTTCTTCTTATTTCGTTTATGTGAGATTCAAATCTTTTGATTTAAAGCATGTTATTATCTACATTTTCAGAGGTTTTTTTTAATTGAATTTGCAGTTTTATTTTTCTTATAGAATATTTTTCTTGTTCCTATGAACTCATATATATTCCATAAATCAACTACTTTTTTTTTTTAAATTATTTTCGATATTTTTATTTTATTTTTTTATTTTCATATTTTATTAATTTATTGATTAATTTGGATATTCTTCTAAAGCTTTATTAATAATAGATATATTTGAAAATAATTAATATTTTAAAATTATATATATATAAATATATATATATTTTGTAGACATGCAAAATTAACATTATGCATTCAATCAGGATCATTCATCAAGGTTCCACATTAGGTGCATTCATCAATTAATGAAGTTCACCTTCATTCATTTATCAGGTAATCTCATTAATTTCCATCTCTTAAGATCATTCATTCAAAATTAAATAAACTTTAACATTAACCTTTCAATTAAATAAATCAAACATCATCCCTTTAATTAAATAAATCTCCAAATCCATATTTCACCCTTTTCTGATTTAAATAAATCAAATATTGAAGTCATGAAAATCAAACTAACATAATCATCATTAATTTAATCTAACCATGATTAAATGCTAATCTTACCCACTTGCATTCTCTAGATTATGCCACTTGCACAAATAAATCAATTTATTGATTTATTAAAATCATCATTTTCACTCAACATGGCATTTATGGGGAATATTCCTTCAAGTTTGAAAAATATGACAAGATGATTTGTCCCTCCAACATTGCATTTATTTCTCATTTTCTTGTCCCCCTCTCAAAATTTATTGTCCAAATTTGAATTTGAAACTCCTCTCATGGGCACACTGCCCAAATCTTGTACATCCATTGGCCTATCACCACTTGACAAGTGGCCTCTTCTCATTGGTGGATCTTTAGTCCCACATTCACCCATTTGGCCAATCTCTCATCAAGAAAATCTATAAATGAAGGCCTTAATCTTCATCAATCTATCCACAATTTCTTGCAAGGTCACTCTTTTAAACTAAGAATTGATTTTGTCCATGCATCATCTTGATCATCAACATACCATTTTCATATCATCTAGCTTATTTATCAAGGATTGGGAAAGGGCTGTTTTCAACAATAGCACCAATCTAATATGGGATAGGTTTGAGCATGCTTAGTCTTTTGGTATTTCATTACTCTACTTATTTAGCATGATTCAATATCTCATATGGATGCTTGATTTGCTGTATTTAACTTGGCATTATTACTAATGTTCATTGAAGTTGAAATATTTGCAGGTTTAGCAACCACATTTGGTGCTAGAAGGAGGGCTGTTGTTCTAATCCATTTCATTTTTATCTTATTTTATTTTTTTCTTTTCTGACATTGAAAATTATATCATTGCGATGCTCTTAGTAATCTTACTTCTAAATTTTTTAAAATTGTTAAGATGATGAAAATCTTTTCTTCTCTTTCTTTTAAAGCAGGCACACATCCCACTTGTGCTAAGGCATCTGTGTCTAAATAGTAGATTTCAATACATTTTATATTATTTTTTCATGTTTGGTGCCTTTGCAAAGTCACGGTTTGAGGATACTTTTCTTACATTGTTGATCTCAAGGTGCAGCTATCTCCACCTCAACTCATTTGCAAGCCATAGTTTACAGACATTACCTACCATTGTTTATTTCATAGTAGAATCATTGTTAGTTTGTAATAGTATATTAAATTCTGACTCTCTGTCCTGAGAAGGGTATCTGTTCCCTTCAGAATTTTCTCTCAGTTCATTTGACTGAGTGGAAGAGTCATTTTCATTGCTATTAAATCAGTTGACATTATCTTCCCTTTTATATGAATTGCCTTTTCTATGATCACGTTGTTATTAGGGCGCTGACATTTCCCACCATCTTAATCCTCCCTATAACAACCTGCCCCTGTATCACTCCACTATTTTCAAACTAATGTATGATGCCTTGGTGACTGCGCTGACCGACCATTGGTGTCCCGAGCTATAGAAACTAACACATGTCTTTCAACACTGCACACAGATCTAGAAGACACATCCACCATGGAGGGAGGACTTTGAAATGTCCATGCGAAAAGACACACAAAGTAAAAAGTTATTTTATTTTGCAGTGTGAGAGGATCTATTGTTCTTTGTCTTTGTACTAACCTATACTACAACAAATGAGTTTTTAAGATTTCTAGTTCTGTAAGCCATCTTGAAATGGACGCTTCTCTTTGGAGCAAACTGGACATATTATTATTAATGATGGGCGGTTCCCCAAGATGGCCACACCCTTCACACAAGGCAACAACAACCCTCATAGACCATGCCCCATGTTGCTTAGTGTGCATCTTAAAATAAAATGAGTTCTCTGGTGCTTGTCGCGTCTTAATATGGTGTTCAAGATATATGGCTATAAAATGTACTAAAATTTGTCTTTTACAGCCATCAGATTTGTCAAAGGTCGAAGAGATTCAACGTGGCGAGCCAGAGGTAGCTGGGTTTAATACTATCATTGAATGCTTTGTCATTGAATTATCGAATTGGGCAAGTTACTGTTTTGATGTGCAAGTTACTATTTTGAAGCCAACAGATAAGAATGAGTTATGAACAAGATCATTAACGTCCATATCTCTGTTTCAGCTGCTTGGCATATGTGTGGAAAAAACTCTATCTAATTTAAGTTGTAGTTGTTATGAATTTATGTTTGGAAGTTTACATTTGCCTAGGTACGAATTAAATGTCATCTAACATATTTATTCCCTATAGGTAAACAACTGACATATAATCTTGAATAAGGATAGAGCTTTATTGCAGATCTTGACTTTTATCTAAAAAAATATGTATCTATCTACGGCGAACGGCGATGGGAGTGTGTAGATTTGATCGCTGATTAAATGTTATCACCTGCCAACTAATAATACAACCATAATTGATACTAACTCCCATATGATTATGCTAGGCAGGGTACTGAGTGGTCGCTCAAGAATGGATGCGTCGCTGGCATTAATGATGGCACGAGCCCCTTTAGATTAGTGATGTTTTTAAGATGATCACAAAAATAAGTAAATACAACAAGCATAAAGGAGTTAGGTACAAGGAAAAGCAAAAGGAAAAGGCTAACGAAAGGCTAAAGAAGGTACGAAGACTAATGAAGGAAAAGTGAACAAGGAGGTACAACAAAAAATGAGGATAACGGAGGTACAAAAGCAAACAAAGGTACAAACGAAGGAAAGCGAAGGTGAAGCAAAGAGAGAAAATGAAAGGAGGAGAAATGAAGATGATGGCTTGAGAAAATTAAAGTGTTCTTTAACACTTTAGTGTTTTTTTAAGCACTTTTCATGAAATTGTCATCTTTTCGCCCTTAGGACACAAATTTTTATTTGGGTTTAAAAAGAACACTTCGACTTTTTTTCATTGCAAAGGGTTAAAATTGAAACTTAGACACCTACTAGATTTCAATTTGGGCTAAAATCGAACAAGCAATATTCATCTTTCCTTTGGTGCTTAAAACAAATCAAACCATTGCTTTGAAGGATAAAATGGATGTGTGCTTTTATTATTTTGTAATTATTTACACAAAGTATATCATCAAAAGACGTATGTGCTTCTCTCACACCTCACGGCGATCTTGAGAATCAAAAGGCTTTTGGTGACATTAAGTTGCATAAATAATTTCCCATACACACTTTGATTTAGGTTTAAAATTAAACATCTTGTGTGAGTGTGAGTAGAGCATCATCGCGTATATTCTCTTTTTTTGAGTTGTCAAAGATTGATCGAGTTACGAATTTTGTCTTTGCTTGCTTTTGTTTATCCTAGAGGTCCTGCCTTGGGGTAAAAGTACTCACCCAAGGGAACGAATCAACTGATAACACTCTAAAGCCAAGAGTATTTCCAACCAGGATATAAGTGTGGGTATTGGATTAAACACTAGTATCACGCAGTTGGCTCCGACGAGATGGATCTGAAAGGGGACTCTCACCGTATGGGTCAATCTCCATGAATGGAAAGTCTAAAATAGAACCCTTGTTTGTAGTGGCCTATTAACCCATTCACTGAGTTTATCAAAGTGGTGCATTGGAACTTTGATTCTAAGAAGTTACTTGCCATGTCCGATCTTGGTTGAAATATAGAGGTTAAGACTTCATTCTTAACATACCTTTATATTTTATCCTTGGTTGCATGTAAAATAATCTCTTCTAAAAAGGGCATGAGGCAAGCCCACCAAGAAAAATGTACCAATTGAGCTAGGACGTCATATTGCTTATGGTTTGAAAACACAGTGCTTTTATCAGAAACATTTGAAAACCAACATTCAACGAATCATCAAAATTGCAAACCCTTTAGGAGAGGCAAATATCCTTGAACAAATTCACATGTTATGCTTGCCCTTGGGATTCGTATCCTTAGAGGCTTCTAAACATTTGGATTTCACCTCAATTTGCTTCTACTAAAGTCAACTTTATGCAACCTTTGCCTTGATTTCCTTGATTTATGTATAATGCACTTTGTGGGATGAAAGGGAATTAGGACATTGGAAATTCAGTTGAAAACCTAATCAAGAGTGTGTTTGTGGTAAAAAGAATCCATTAAGCAAAGATTGAATCAATTGGACCCCACACATGTGCTTGATATCTTTTGATCTTATGGTTTTCATGCAAACATTGATGTTTTGATTTCAAATTACTCTTAGAGAAAGGCATGTTCTTCACTATCTTGGCCTAGTAAAAAAGTCCTTAGGTTCATTTAGGATCAAATCAAACACTTCATCCATCCAAACATTCATCATATCCATCCCACCAAACAACTTTAGAGATTTGGAAACATCATTCTAGACTTGGATAAATCATCAAAATCTAAACCACCTTGTTTAGTTAGGTGTATGGGAATGCATCCTTTCTCATACATTTAATTGAATTAGCAATCCTTTGAGAAAATTCATCCTAATATCACATCCAAAATCTTAGGGTTTACAAGTTCATTATCCAAATCAAACCAATCAAAATCAAACCCTAAGTCTAGCATTGATCCAAAGTTCCTAAACATTCAACACTCATACCATTTACACTTTTCATCCTTCATCTCGTCATTGGTCCTAAGAACCTTAGAGGTCACTTTTGCAACAAGGTCAAAACACAAGAGGAACATGGAATACAAACTTGATCCATACATCATGAGTAATCCAAATCAAATGAACTTTCAAAGCCTTACAACACTGATCGATTATCGACACTCACATTTATACAATCCACACATGGGATCATTACCTTCTACAAATGTCAATGACACAACAAGTGTGAGTATGCCCAAATCAAATATTGGAACACATTTCCCGATGGTAGATCTAAATCCAAAACTACAAGTCTCTCAACCAAACAATCAATGCATGAACCTTCAAACGAACAACGTCATCCCACCAAATCCCTACAAGCCAAATGAGAAGGTGCCAAGCACAAGTTTTTGAAACATGAATCCGGAAAACTTTGGGATGGATACATTTGAAAATCATATGAATATTCGAAACATGAACAATGGTCAATTTCAACCTATCATGCCAAATCTGAGTGTCATCCCAAATCAAAACATTGTCCAAAATCAAACACAAGTACACACTCCAAATCTGCTTAAACACAAGCCAAATCAACTATATATCAAGGGATTCAAGATCAAAATCAAGAAAAAATTTGGCTAGATCAAATTGCTACACTTACCAAAATAGTTGAGTCATTACGCCAAGAGACATCTCCACCACCACTACCCATATCAACATCATTCCTTGGTTTAGGGACTCCCCCTTTACCTAGCATCAATCACTCCATCCAAATCAATCCACCTAACACCAATCAAGCCATCACATCAAATATTTTGAATATACCATCGACATCGCACCAAAAGATGGTATTCAATGAAGCAACAATATTGATCCCAACCAATCGAAACATGATCTCCCAAGGGCCTATCACCTCATTCATTTTGACCATTCCTATCACCTTGATCACTTCACCCATCATATCTCAACCCCTCACTACCATGATCGCTCCAAGTGTATCTCAACCACTTGTCCCTACATCCTTGAACACGATTCCAAATACACCACCACTACCACCAAAACCAAGTGCAATAAGTCAATGTTGTAACATCGCACTAAAAGCTCACCAAGCTTACCAAAAAATGCTTCAACAATATTAGGTGGCTCCATAAGCTGCTCAAGCTACCCAAGCCCCTCAAGCTACCCAACAAACACAATCACAAAAAATTGACAACTGTTGAGAGCAATGATCAAGATCTATCCATCAAAGAGCACATTGAAGATGTTTCTATCTTGTCCGAAGATCAAATAAACATATGTCAAAAGTCACTTTTCAATCATGATCAAAGTTCACCAACAATACCCAACAATGATCCAATTCAAGAAATGTCAACATTGTTTGACCCTATGGTTGAAGACATTGGAAATCCCTCCACCGCAATTGTTGAAAACAATGTTCAAAACCTATCCATCAATGAACACATGGAAGATGTTTCCAACCCATCCGATGATCAAATAACCATACATCAAGAACCACTCTTTAGTGATCTATTTCAAGGAGTGTTAGAGTTATTTGACCCTACTGACACAATGCATGACCCATCGACCAATGATCATGTTGAAAATGTCTACATCATCTTATGAGTTAGACGACATATCCCAAGAATTTATTCCAAAGCAAGATCAAAATCTTCTATCAAGGTCTAGCAATGGTCCTTTCCAAGACATGTTGACCCCCTTTGACCTCATGGTTACAGATACTGAAGGAACCCTAAACTCAACACTTGAGGATATTGAACCACTTACCATGTCTAATGATGACATCCAAGAACCCTTTGTAAGCAATCCATCCTTTGAAACTAACCCATGTCAAGAACTTGATCCAAGGCATGTCAAAAGCAACTTCAAAATCATTCAAGATCAAGAATTTGTATCTTCAAGATACTACAATAATCTAATGGACACTCTCTTATCTATGCAAGATGATCATATCCATGTAGCACATACTCCTCCATCTACCCATGAGATGCTTTCTATGGATGAACACGTAGATGATCTTCATCTAGAACAAGATTGTGTTACACAAAAAGAGCAGATTATTAACTCGTATAGTAAAATGAAGTTATCAACATCAGGATCAGATATATCCCAAACTCAGATTGAGGAAATCATGAATAAAGATATCCAACATTATCCACTCAAGGAAGAAAATCAGATAGAATAGTATAATCTGGAGTTAGCAGAGCAAAAAATTGAAACAATGTCATCTATAGTGGTCATTTGTCAGAGCATTTTATTGAACAAGACACCTCAGAACAGGAAGAATTAAAGCATAAAGGTACTACCACCACCATAATAGGGGCAACTATGTCTCAAGCAAACGTCAACATAGGAAGCAAGAAGAATCCTTATGATGAAATCGATGCCAATACTACAACTATCTATGCCATGAATCTTCATCCACCCATCACACCATCCACAAATTGGGACCAACATCAAAAGAAAGATTTGAATCAAAGCACAAAGAATGTTGTCAAATCAAAAGAAGCTGAGAAGCACTATGGAAAAATCAAATATGCAAGGATATTGAAACATCCAAAAAAAGATCATCCCTATCAAACTCCATTAGTCAAAGAAACTATGGGGAAAAATAAAAAAGGGAAAAGTATCCATCAAAGATGTCTGCAAAAGAAAAAGCAGGATTTTCAAGCGACGTACAAAGTGTGTCAAGAAGTTGGTCCTAATTCCATGCACACTTTCGTATCCACCCATCATTTCTCATCTTCCCAAGTTTGGAGAGTCAAAGGTTCCAAAATGTCAACCGATCCATCTCTTATCCCTAAATACACTCCATCCATGCCTCCACGCATGATATCCAATTCTCACATTGACCATGTATTGGCAACGACCCTTCATCATAAGGATTCAGAGGGCACTCTATCACAATGTGTGCACAGAGACAGAGTTAACTCTGGTATCGACAAAGCAGGTCAAGAATCTCAAAAGTTGCATTCAAGTGCACGTATCTTAGCAAAGAAACTTCTTCAAGCAAGATATCGATGGCACATTATGATAGGGGCATCTACATCAGCAACACCTTGTGATTTAGCATGAGTTTAAAATCTTTCGAAAAAATAAAAAAAATAAAAAAAAGCAAAAAATCCAAAAAAAATAGAAAAAGGATTGAAAATAGTAAAGAGAAAAATCATCCTCTAGTAAAAACTGCATGGGTGGCACTTTGGGCAAGACCATGATGAAAACCTGGCAAACAGGCTTCATGTGTAAGAATCAAGCATCTACGTGTGCAACTTCAGGTGAAAGCATCTCATCCCATCCGTAATAAATCGAGCATTCCATCCATCTTATCCATAATAAATCCATGCATGCATGAACCATTTATCCAATCCATTTTCATCCATCTGCATACATAGTCCAAGTTATCTTGATCTTGATGAAATTTTGGGGCACACTTTACACTTGCTTATGGTAAACATCTTGACATGGGTCATTTTCATTGATTCTATCCTGTGCAGCATTATCTGAGGCATGAAGCATTATCCAAATGAGCATTCTTTATCTGAATATCTTATTGCAAGATAATCCGTATCCATCCATCCATACACCTATCCAAGCACCCATCCATGACATTCCCTACATTGCTAGACACTGGGGGCAGATAATTGCATCTTGCTTCAAGAATAAATCTTGATCTATATCCTCCAACCTATGTAGTGATCCGAACATTGAAAAACGTGAAACCAAATTGGTCAAAGCATTTATGATCCAAAATCCAAATCACTAGCCCATGGCATATTTTGACAAGATGATGTTCCTTATCAAGTGTTATATTTCATCGAACATCAATCCAAACAATCAATATCAGTCGCATCTAATGCATCCTTCAACGTCACATCAAATCATCCAAAACATCTTTTGTTACAAATCAAGCTTCAAACTCCTGATCAATCGAATCCAATCAACCCATCCATAATCTTGGGATATCCTTCCCAATCATTGTGTTTCTTAACACAATCCTTGCATTGTTGTGCATCCTCAACAATATTATCATCATCAATCCCATCAACATCTCAATCCTTGTGTTTCTTAACACTATCCTTGCATTGTTGTGTATCCTCAACAATGTCATCATTATCAATGCATCGATCCGATCAATCAACCTTAGCTTGGTATTCAACAAAATCCCAAACATAGCACTGATATCATCACACATGTCCATATCCGAATCATCAAAATCATGCGAAAAATCCAAAAATGTCCAAAACATCAAAAAATCCAAAAACACTAAAAAACATTGGAATCCAAACTACATTGTCTCTGAGCTTAAACGTAGGAAAGGCTAATCTTTGATCAGCCCCTGAGACATCAAAATCCCAAAACATCGCAATATTCAAAAATCAAAACATTTGTAAAAGTCTCAAAAACACCAAAAACAGCCTCAAAACATTTCAAAACATCAAAAACATGCAAATATTTTAAAAACTTCATCCATCTTATTTTGCTCTCACCCGTGATAATCAATCATCCATAATAAACTGATCGTCACCTTCATCCTTTCACGAAACAAATAGAAACAATCATAGCAATCAACAAAAACAAACTCCAAATGCAAAATCAAAATCGAAGCAATAAACTGTTAAACACAAAATCAAACTCTTGATCATTTTCAAAAATTTCAGTCAACCTTATATCAACATCCTATCAATCAACTTATCAAACCATCATCATGCTATACAATGCATGTCCTAGGATATATTGTTTCGACAATGGACATCATTTTGGATTCTTATCCTATCAAAACAAATCCCTCTAGCTAGAGATATGAAGAACATTGACTTGTTTGCGTACTTGGTCTTTTCATTTGATTTATCTTATTGTGCTCATTCCAAGGACCTCTCGATGATATTCGAATGAAGGATTTATAGAGATAGGAATGGGGCAACGATCATTATCTTTTGTCTACTGTGCTTGTTGGATGTTCTTGCAATATAACCTTGGTGAATACTTGCTTTGTTAGGTACGTATGGAAGAGGTCTAGGGCAACTTGTTGACTATTACAAGGATAGGTTTACCTTTCTGTGTTTTTGTCCGAGGTGTCTGAAACTTCTAAAATACATCCTAGCAAGGTTTTTGTATGTCAGGTGTGAACAAGAATACTCCTATCTGATTGTCGAGTCAAAGTCCATCGCACTAGGTACAATGCCATCCTGGTTTTTTATACCTTGATGCATCGTACCTCCATGTGTAATCAAACATAAGGTAAGTAGCCCTTTTAAAATCCCAATCCTTGATAAGCAAATCATCATCATTTCTCATCATCATCTCTCATAATGTTGGCTTGTTGGATCCTCTTGTCATCATCTAATTTCTTCATTTTCCGCACTAACATCACAACATGAATAGTTAATCATGATCACCAATGCATCCATCATGCATCCATCATGCATCCATCATCATCATAACATAGATCTGTTAGTCTAAGCATCTCATAAATCATCTATTGCATAATCACAGCATATCATATCATCAACCTCATTCATCTCACATCATATCATCATTTAAGTTTTTTAGAATCATATAGATTTGTTATTCTAAGCATCTTAAATCTATCTCATTTGCATCTTAAAATCATCTCATCATAACCATCTAGTTTGAACCTCTTTATCGCGAGATCAACCCTCAAATTGAATCTTTTCACTCGATCTCTCGAGGGGGCAATGTACTAGTGTACTTCTTTCCACTGGGGCATTCGAAAAATCAAATTTTTTTTGATTTTGATCATAGAAAGTTTATTCTTTGAACCAATGCCACAAGTACATTGCTTCAAAGAGGGGAAAAATGTAGAATGAAAAATTAACATTATGCATTCAATCAAGATCATTCATCAAGGCTCCACATTAGGTGCATTCATCAATTAATGAAGTTCACCTTCATTCATTTATTAGGTAATCTCATTAATTTCCATCTCCTAAGATCATTCATTCAAAATTAAATAAAATTTAACATTAACCTTTCAATTAAATAAATCAAACATCATCCCTTTAATTAAATAAATCTCCAAATCCATATTTCACCCTTTTCTGATTTAAATAAATCAAATATTGAAGTCATGAAAGTCAAACTAACCTAATCATCATTAATTTAATCTAACCATGATTAAATGCTAATCTTACCCACTTGCATTCTCTAGATTATGCCACTTGCACAAATAAATCAATTTATTGATTTATTAAAATCATCATTTTCACTCAACATGGCATTTATGGGGAATATTCCCTCAAGTTTGAAAAATATGACAAGATGATTTGTCCCTCCAACATTGCATTTATTTCTCATTTTCTTGTCCCCCTCTCAAAATTTATTGTCCAAATTTGAATTTGAAACTCCCTCTCATGGGCACACTTCCCAAATCTTGCACATCCATTGGCCTATCACCACTTCACAAGTGGCCTCTTCTCATTGGTGGATCTTTAGTCCCACATTCACCCATTTGGCCAATCTCTCATCAAGAAAATCTATAAATGAAGGCCTTAATCTTCATCAATCCATCCACAATTTCTTGCAAGGTCACTCTCTTAAACCGAGAATTGATTTTGTCCATGCATCATCTTGATCATCAACATATCATTTTCATATCATCTAGCTTATTTATCAAGGATTGGGAAAGGGCTATTTTCAACAATAGCACCAATCCAATATGGGATAGATTTGAGCATGCTTAGTCTTTTGGTATTTCATTACTCTACTTAATTAGCATGATTCAATATCTCATATGGATGCTTGATTTGCTATATTTAACTTGGCATTATTACTAATGTTCATTGAAGTTGAAATATTTGTAGGTTGATCATTAACATCATCACAATCAAAATCACCTTGTTTAGTTAGGTGTATGTGAATGCATCCTTTCTCATACATTTAATTGAATTAGAAATCCTTTGAACAAGTTCATCCTAAAATCACATCCAACATCTTAGGGTTTACAAGTTCATTATCCAATCAAACCAATCAAAATCAAACCCTAAGTCTAGCATTGATCCAAAGTTCCTAAGCATTCAACACTCATATCATTTGCACCTTTCGTCCTTCATCTCTTCATTGGTCCTAAAAAACCTTGGAGGTCACTTTTGCAACAAGGTCAAAACACAAGGAGAACATGTAATACAAACTTGATCCATACATCATGAGTAATCCAAGTCAACTAAGCTATCAAAGCCTTAGAATGCTGATTGATAATCAACACTCACACTTATACAATCCACACATGGGATCATTACCTTCTACAAATTTCAAGGCACAACAAGTGTGAGTATGGCCAAATCAAAGATTAGAACACATTTCGTGATGGTAGATCTAAATCCAAACCTACAAGCTTGTCAACCAAACAATCAAAGCATGAGCCTTCAAAAGAACAACATCATCCCACCAAATCCCTACACGCCAAATGAGAATGTACCAAGCACAAGTTTTTGAAACATGAATCCGGTAAACTTTGGGATAAATACATTTGCAAATCATACGAATATTCCAAACATGAAAAATCTTGAATTTCAACCTATCATGCCAAATATGAGTGTCATCCCAAATCAAAACATTGTCCAAAATCAAACACAAATACACACTCCAAATCCTCTTAAACAAAAGCCAAATCAACTATATCAAGGGAGTCAAGATCGAAATTAAGAACAAATTTGGCTAGATCAAATTGCTACACTTACCAAAATAGTTGAGTCATTACGCCAAAAGAAATCTCCACCACCATTACCCATATCAACATCATTCCTTGGTTTAGGGCTTCCCCCCTTACCTAGCACCAATCACTCCATCCAAGTCAATCCACCTAACACCAATCAAGCCATCACATCAAAACCTTTGAATATACCATCGACATCACACCAATGGATTGTATCTAATCAAAGAACAACGTTGATCCCAAATCAAAATATGGTCTCCAAAGGACCAATCACCTCGGTCATTCCAACCACTCCTATCACACCCATCATATCTCAACCCCTCACTACCATGATCGCTCCAAGCATATCTAAACAACTTGTCACTACATCCAACGTTATTCTGAATCCACCACCACTACCACCAAAACCAAATGCAGCAAGACAATATAACATTGCGCTAAAATCTCACCAAGCCTACCAAAGGGCCATCCAACAATATCTAGCCACGCAACAAGCAAGACAAGCTCAACAAGTGCAACAAGCCTCTCAAGCTGCCCAACAAACACAAGCACAAACACAAAAAATGACAAATATTGAGAACAAGGATCAAGATCAATCCATCACTGAGCACATTGAAGCTATGTCTACTTCATCCAATGATCAAATCAACGTATATCAAGAGTCACTTTTCAATCGTGATCAAAATCCACCAACCAACAATGATCCAATTCAAGAAATGTCAACATCATTTGACCCTATGGTTGAGGACATCAGAAATACCTCCACCACAATTTTTGAAAACAATGACCAAGATCTATCCATCAATGAACACTTTGAAAATGTTTCTACCCCATTCGATGACCAAATCACCATACATCAAGAGCCACTCTTTAGTGATCTATTTCAAGGAGTGTTAGGATTATTTGATCCTATCGACATAATGCACTATTCATCGACCAATGATCATATTGAAAATGTCTTTACAATGTTTCCTTATGAGTTAGAGGACATATCTCAAGAATTTATTCCAAAGCATGATCAAAATCCTTCACCAAAGTCTAGCAATGATCATTTCCAAGACATATTGACACCCTTCGACCTCATGGTTATAGATATTGAAGGAACCTTGAACTTGACACTTGAGGATATTGAACCACTTACCATGTCTAATAACGACATCCAATAACCCTTTGTAAGTGATTCATCCTTTGAAACTGATCCATGTTAAGAACTTTATCCAAAGCATGTTGAAAGCAACTCTGATATCATTCAAGATCAAGAATTCGTATCTACAAGATATTACAATGATCTAATGGACACTCTCCTATCTATGCAAGATGATCATATCCATGTAGCACATTCTCCCCCATCTACCCCTGAGATGCTTTCTTTGGATGGAAACATAAATAATCATCATTCAGAATAGGATCCCTTTATTTTAGACATTGTTATAGAAAAAGAGCAGATTATTAATTCCTACAGTCAAACTAAGTTATCAACATCAGGATCCGATATATCCCAAATTTAGACTGAGGACATTAGGTATGAGGATATCCAACATTATCCACTCAAAGAAGCTGGTAAGACAAAACAAGATACTTTAGAGTCAGCAGAGCATCCAATCGAAATAACATCATCTGCAGTGGTCATTTGTCAAAGCATGTTTACTGAACAAGACATCTCAAAACAAGCAAAATCAAGGAACGAAGGTACTACTTCCACCATACTGGGGGCAACTATGTCTCAAGAAAACATCAACATAGGGAGCACGAAGAATCCTTGTGATGAAACTAATGTCAATACTACAACTAGCCACATCATGAATCCTCAGCAACCCATCACCTCATCCATGAATTGTGACCAACGTCAAAAGAAAGAACCAAATCAAAGTACGAAGAACGTTATCAAAGAAAAATAAGTTGAGAAGCATAATGGACAAATTAAATATACATGTATACCAAAACATACAAAGAAAGATTATCCCTATCAAACTCCATCAGTCAAAGAAACTATGGGGAAAAATAAAAAAGGGAAAAGTATTCATCAAAGATGTCCACTAAAGAAAAAGTAGGCTTTTCAAGTGACATACAAAGTGTATCAAGTAGTTGGTCCTAATTCCATGCACACTTCTATATCCACCCATGATTGCTCATCTTCCCAAGTTTGGAGAGTCAAAGGTTCCAAACTGTCAACCAATCCATCTCTTATCCCTAAACACACTTCATCCGTACCTCCACGCATAATATCCAATTCTCACATTGACCATGTATTGGAAGTAACCCTTCATCATAAGGATTTTGAAGGAACTCTATGGCGATGTGTGCAAAGAGACAAAGTTAACCCTGGTATCAATAAAGTAGATCAAGAATCCCAAAAGTTGCATTCAAGTGCATGTATCTTAGCAAAGCAACTTCTTCAGGCAGGATATCGATGGCACATTATGAAAGAAGCATCTACATTGACACCACTAGGTGGGTCAGCATGAATCTTTCAGAAAAATACAAAAAAAATCAAAAAATATGAGAATCCAAAAAAATCAAAGAAAGGATTGAAAACAGTAAAGAGAAAAAAATCATCCTCTAGTGAAAACCACTACAGTGGCACTTTGGGCAAGACCATGATGAAAACCTCACAAACAGGCATCATGTGTAAAATTGAGCATCCATGTGCGCTAGTTTAGGTGAAAGCGTCTCATCCCATCCATAATAAATCTAACATTCCATCCACCTCATCCATAATAAATCCACTCATCCATAAACCATTTATCCAATTCGTTTTCGTCCATCTATGTCCATCATCCAAATTATCTTGATCTTGATGAAAGTTTGGGGCACGCTTTACACTTGCTTATGGTAAACATCTTGACATGTGCCATTTTCATTGATCCTATCCTATCCAACGTTATCTGAGCCATGAAGCACTGTTCGAAAGAGCTTTCTTGATCCAAACACCTTATGTTATCACAAGATAATCCTTGCCATCCTTTGCATACTTACCATATCCATCCATCCATACACCTAGCCAGGCATTCATCCATGACATTCCATACATTGCTAGACATTGGGGGCAGAAGTTTACATCTTGCTTTGAGAATAAATCTTGATCTATATCCTTCTCCTTATGTAGTGATCCGAACATTGGCAAACATGAAACCAAATTGGTCAAACCACTTGTGAGAAAAAATCCAAATCACTAGCCCATGGCATATTTTGATGAACAAACATCCCTTATCAAGCTTCATCTTTCCAAATAATCACTATCAGTCGCATCTAGTTTGCACGTTAATGTCGCATCAATAATCCAAAACATCTTTTGTTCCAAACCAAGCTTCAACAATCCTAATCAATCAAATCCAATCAAATCATCATCATCAATCCATCATCATCCTAGGATATCCATCCCAATCCTTGTGTTGCTTAACACTATCCTTGAATTGTTGTGCATCCTCAACAATGTTATCATCATCAATCCTGATCAATCAATCCTTGCATTTTTTTGCATCCTCAACAATGTTACCATCATCAATCTTGATCAATCAATCCTTGCATTATTGTGCATCCTCAACAATGTTATCATCATCAATCCTTATCAATCAAATCCTTGCATTGTTGTGTATACTCAATAATGTTATCATCATCATCAATCCATTGATCCAATCAACCAACCTTAGCTTGGTTTTGAACAAAATCGTAAATAGAGCACTGATATCGTCACACATCCTCATCCAAATCATCAAAATCATGCGAAAAATCCAAAAACATTCAAAACACATCAAAATCCAAAAACATTCAAAAAACATCAAAATCCAAAAACATTTGAAAAACATCAAAATCCAAAAACATCCACAACATCGAAAAATCCAAAAACATTCAAAAACATCAAAATCCAAAAACATTCATAAAATCTCAGAAAACCCCAAAACATTGGAAAATAAAAAAATCAAAAAATCAAAACATTTGAAAAATCTCAAAAACACCAAAAATGGCCTCAAAACATTTCAAAACATCAAAAACATCCAAATATTTGAAAAAATCCATCCCTCTCATCTCACTTGCACCCGCAATAATCAATCATCCATAATAAATTGATTGCCACCTTCATCCTTTGGCAATGCAAACAGAAACAAGCGCAACAATTAGCAGAAGCAAGCTTCAATCACAAAATCAAAATCGAAACAACAAACCGTTAAAACAAAATCAAACTCTCGATCATTTTCAGACATGCCAATCAACCTTATATCAACAGCCTATCAATCAACTTATCAAACCATCATCATCCTATACAATGCATGTCCTAGGATATATCGTTCTGACAATGGGCATCATTTTGTATATCACTTGGATTCTTATCCTATCAAGACACATCCCTTTGGCTGGAGATCTGAAGAACATTGTCTTGTTTGTGTGCTTGGTCTTTTTCTTTTGATTTATCTTATTGTGCTCATTCCAAGGACCTCTCGATGATATCTGAACGAAGGATTTAGAGAGATAGGAATGGGGCAATGATCATTATCTTTGTTTGCTATTCTTGTTGGACGTTCTTGTAAAATAACTTGGTGAATACTTGCTTTGTTAGGTACATCCTAGCAAGGGTTCCGTATGTCAAGTGTGAACAAGAATACTCCTATTTGTTTGTCGAGTCAAAGTCCATCGCACTAGGTACCACACCATCCTGGTTCTTTATACCTTGATGCATTGTATCTACGTGTGTAATCAAACATAAGGTAAGTAGCCCTTTTAAAATCCCAATCCTTGATAAGCAAATCATCATCATTTATCATCATCATCATCATTATCATCTATCTATCATCATCATCTCTAATAAAGTCTCTTTAGATCATGAACTTGTGGGATGCTCTTGTCATCATCTCATTTCCGTGCTAATGTAACATCACCAATACATTCACTAGTGCATCCATCTTGCAACCACAAACCATCAATATTCTGCATATCATCTCACATGCATAATCATCATCATAATATAGATCTGTTAGTCTAAGCATCTCATAAATCATACATTTTCATAATTATAGCATATCACATCATCCATCTCATACATCATCACATCATATCATCATTTAAGTTGTTTAAGATAATATAGATTTGTTATTCTAAGCATCTTAAAACCATATCATTCACGTCATCATCCATAACCATCCATTTTGAACCTCTTTATCATGAGAATGACCCTCAAATTGAATCTTTTCACTTGATCTCTTGAGGGGGCAATGTACCAGTGTACTTTCTACTAGGGCATCCAAAAAATCAGAATTTTTTTGAATATTGATTGCGACAAGTTTATTCTTTGAACCAGTGCAACAAGTACATTACTTCAAAGAGGGACAAAATTTAGACACTTGAAATTAACATCGTGCACCCAATTCATGTTCATCTGCTCATTAATAAACCAAACGCAACACATCCATTCACTAGGTAAATCAGGTCTTTAGTCCTAAGGTTATTCATTTAAATAAATCAAAGGATCACATCATCCTTTAATTAAATAAATCAAAATTTATTTAATTAAATCCCCAAATGCATATTCCATCCCTTTTTTATTTAAATAAATCCAAATACTTGAGTCAAATTGGTCAAAATCATCGTAATCATCATTAAGCTAACTTAATCCTAATTAGCCTAACCTAATCATCCATCACATCCTCTAGATAACGCCACTTGCACAAATAAATCAATTTATTGATTTATTAAATCCAACATTTTCACCAACATGGCATCTTTGGGGAATATTCCCTCAAGTTTGAATTCAAAATCAAGTGGACATGTACATCCAACAAAGAAATTAATGTCTCTTACATGTCCCTTACACAAGTCAAACTCAACATTTACTCTCATTTTTGAATTTTAAATTTCCCCCTCTTTGGCACATTTCCCAAATCTTGCACATCCTCAAGCCTATCACAACTTGACAAGTGGCCTCTTCCTATTGGCTTGATCTTTGTCCCACATTCATCCATTTGGCCAATCTCTCATCAAGAAAATCTTTAAATAGAGGCATCATTCTTCAACAAATCATCCAAAAAGCTAATGCAAAGTCACTCTCTTCATTTGAGAACTGATTTTGTCCACAACTCCACAAATCATCTCCACAATCACTCATGCAAGGTCACTCTCTTACATTTGAGAATTGATTTTGTCCATATCATTTTATCTTGAAAGCATTGCATCATTTGAGCTTGTCAAGGGTTGGGAAAGGGCTACTTTTCACATCAAAGTAGCACCAATCCACTATGAGATAAGTGTGCATTATGTATTTTTCATGCTTTCAGTTTAGTTTGTTTTGTTATCATGTTAGGAAGCATTTTGCATTATTTCATAGGAGTATTTTGATGAATTTGTAAGTCACTAACCCATGCTTGAGGTTTAGTGTTTGCAGATTTTAGTAGGTGCTCACACACACACAGACACACAGACACACAGACACACACATATATATTTATTAAAAAAAAGGTAATATAATATAAATGACATCAATATACTTTATAAAAATATGTATTAGATAAAAAGTGTGTATATCACTGATAAATAATTCTAATAGCACTTCCAATCTAGTTCAAACGTCTTTATCTTCATAAGGCATGAAATAAACCAGTCAATAGAAACCCATAGTCCCAATGAAAGTTTAAGAATAGTGAATAGAAACTTACAAAATTATACGATTGTTAGCTTGAGTTCCCCAATTTATCCTTATCTAAATTTAATATTATAATGCATACATGAAGAGTTGAAAAGTTTGTAGATATCAAATGAATTAAAGAAAAATAAAAAATGGTATTTTATTAGACGTTCAAAATTATTGTGACAAAATTTCTTATTTTAGTAGAGTAGTTATCTCATTATCAACAATTACAAAAAACTCTCTTTTCACATTAAATTTTTCAAAATCCATAGTTTTTACATTCATAGAAACTCAAAATGAGGTGCCAACTTTTTGAAATGGAATAAAATTTAAGAAATAATTAAAATATACAAAAATATTTAGTTTTGGATTTATTAAATGACTATTTTTAGACTTCTAACATAATTCCTCACCTAACATAGAGAAATTGGATCCTTTATAAATGACACCTTCCTATAATATGAAATATTTTGGTAAAATAATCAAGGACTCAAAAAATGAGGGAATAACCTATCAAATACTGAGACAAATGTCATCTAACCTTACACAACAAACCAAATATGTGTCAAAATATAGAAAAACTTTTTCTGTATTTATCTAGATGATGAGATAATAGAATGCTTGGACATTAAGTAATTTTTTCAATAGTGGTTGTTTCCAAAGGAAATATATTTTCACTCATTTTATCATGAATATTGAGGACCTCTTTAAGCCAATATTTTCTATAATTAGAATGCACCATGAATCTCTTTCTATCCTTCATGATATTGTACTTTATTTTCTCTTCTATAAATTAGTCTTTCAATCATACATCTATGGGCTACCAAATAACACCACAAATATCCTTCAAGGATAAACATATTCTATTATTTCATCCAAACAATCATAACATAGTAAAAAAATGAATTTTTCATTGCTTAATAGCTAGCATATTAGTATATTCTTTAATGCAACACAATATGTATGGATTACATTGTTAAAAGGAAAACTTTAAGGTCAAATTTATCAACTAAATATAAAACATTAGATTATTTTTGATAAAATAAATTAATTAAAATTGAAATTTAATACTATGAATCTTGATGTTAAATAAATATTATTTTTCCAACAAACCATCATTTATAATAGTGACAGACAGTTTAAATTCCATCTTAGAATTGCATTCAATTTTCTTATCCACTCTATCCTTTCAATGGAGAGATTAGTGATATTTTTACCCTTTCTTACTTCCTTTTTATGATTTTTGTTAGGATGCAACTTCTAAATTGAAGAATCACCATGATCATTATTATCCTAATGAAAAATAATAGATTCATTCTTAGATACAGTTGAACTTATCATCTTAGGGTGGACACTGATTTTCATATCCAAGGGTTCTCTAACTCTTCTAGGGCTTTTCACCTAAAAGGAGAGAAATGGACCAAAAATGCATAATGTCTACACTAAAAAATAATGTAAGAATGGATGAAATATGCCTAGATATGATGTCCTAAATGCAATAAATTGAAAAAGAAAGGTGATCATTAATACTAAACCTAAGAAATGCAATTTTTTTGAAAACACATTATGATATGCAAAAGGGCCTAGAAATGAAGGTAGATTGACACAAAAACTTGATGAAATTGAAAGTGTGCACATGGAGGATAAAAAGGGATAAGATGAAGTTCTAAAATCCTGAAAAACTTGATGTAGAAGCCGACTAGAACACTTGTGCCAATCTGGGCGACTTAGTCCTAGATTTGGAAAAAATGCTCTGGAGCTCGTTTTGGCCAAATGGGTATCCAAAATAACAAAAAATTTAGGAAAAAAAGTTCAATGGGACTAAATCGCCACTATTGGTGACTTAGTCCACTTTTGAATTTCTAAAAAATTGAAAGTGGAAATGGAAGCCCTCAGTTTGCTCTTCGGTTCTTGACAGGTGTCTACTTCTAAAACCCTAATTTTTGGGCCTGAAAGTGACTTTTATTGGTATTTTGCTTTTCAAGCAAGGAGAGTTCTTCAACAAGTCTTCAATCCAATCTTCAATGATTTTCAAACCCTCAAAGTACCTAAATCTACAAACACACAAAGAAAGAAAAAAAAATGGTGAATGTTAGGGCATGGGGGTTTGCCTCGGTCAAACCCCTTTTTAGGTAATTAAACAAAAATGAAGAAATAATGTAATGAAGCATGAAACAATGGAGTTAGAGACTTTCCATGATGATAGATCTTGATTTTCTACAACAATTAATGAAGAATCTATCCTTGAATGTCCTTGAAAGCTATCTTGATGACTTATAATGTAAAAAACCTAGCTTGCTTGACTTGAGAGAGAAGATAAATGATGAATAGGATGAATGAATGATGATGAGTTAAGATGATCATGAATTAGGGTTTAAAGACTTGTATTTATAGGTAATTATCCTAATTTTCTTGTTAATTGGATCCCCAAGGTCGACATGAAAGAAAAATAAACTTAAAAACCAAATTTTCCCTCCCAAACCTCAAAAATGACCCAAATGGGACTAAGTCGCAATGTTGGGAGACTTAGTCCCACCTAGAAGGGATTCATTTTCTCAAATGGACGACTTAGTCCCAGAGGGGTTATTTTTCCAATTAGATTGTTAGGGAATGAAGAATTTCAATTCTTATGTTGATTTCATCTGGTATTTGATCAAATTATTCCTTGGGATATACAATATGGGGCAATAGGGGCCTATTAATGATGATGTAAAGGATAATTAGGGCTAGGTGGTGCAAGAGCACCTACCAAATAAAACAAACATTTTTTTTTAAAGTTTGCTTTTAAATATTTTCCTTTTGTTGTGTTGGTATTTTAAAACTTTTTGCAGGTGTAAAGGGACCTTTTAGAGTTTAGGTTTAAATTTGAATGATGTGGGAATCGTTATGTGATGGATTCCTAAGTTTTTGTGAAAATATGGAAAACACGCTGTGTTTTCAAACAGCGAATTTTTAGCTTTTTTTTGGGCATTTTGAGCTCAGTTTTTTTTACCTAACTGATTCTTGGCGTTGGAAAAAGCTCTGGCTCGACCTTTTGTTGAGTGGAGGCGTTTGGTGTGTTGGCAGTTTTAGAAAATGTACATGAAACAGTGATTTTGGTGGAATAAAAAGCTAATTTTCTGTTTTGTTTCTTGAAAACAGCGCTTATATGGATTGAGTTAGGCGTTGAAATTTTATTACAGCATGTAGGAGAGGCTTTTGGATTGTTCTTGTGACTGTACAGTCAGCTTATTCTATCGTTTCTTTTTTTTCTTGTATACACACCGTGTTTTCTGATTTTTTTGTTTGGACTGTAAATCTGCTAAAATGAGGTCTTAGGCCGCATTTCCTCCTGTGCCAGCAAACATGGACGCGTTGGGAATGTGGCCAACCTTTTTGTCTGTACATATTTTAGTTTTAGAAGATTTTAAGAATTCTGGAAACATGGAAAAGCTCTTTCCCTAGGCGAGTTAAGTAACACCCGGTTAGGGAAAGATAGAGAATGTCCTGTTTCTAACGTGGCAGGGGTGGCACCATTAATATCTAATGTGTATTGTGGTTCCAGGCAGCACTGAGAATGTGTAGAACAGTAAATTGAGGACTTTTTAATGCATTTGTGGTCAGTAAAGGCAGAACAAATAAAGAAGAAGCCTTGAGAAACCCCAGTTTCTACCAATGTTGAGTTGTAACCCTGTACGTGCAGGAAGGGTATCAAATACCGGAAAATCTGTCAAAGTTTGAGGAAAAGAGCCAGGAAGTCAACAAAATATTGGCACAAGTAGTTGGAAGAGGAGATCTTTAATTTTCTTTCTTTGATTTAAGAAGGCTAAAAGGGGTTTTTGAGGCTTGTAGCCTATCCAAGAACCAAGAACTCCGTTTTCAGGAAAACATTGGAGAACTGAAGCTTGGTATTGTTGAAACACTTTGGAAAAATGACCTTTGAGGTCTTGGAAGGTGCCACACGCCCCTGCAACAGTGTTGGCAGTATGGAAGGGTGACTAGTCTTTAGAAGATTAAGGGCTAGTTTGTGCATGTGGAGAAAGAGCGTCAAGAAATGCTTGGTTAAGACATTGTGCATGTTTTGGTATATTGATAGCAGGGTTGGCAGCAAAGACCAGGGGTACCAAATTGATTTGGAACCTATAGGCTTGGTGAAGGCAGTAACACCAGAATTTTCCAACAGAGACCCGAAGCATTGAGATTGGGATTATCTCAATCCAACCCTTGTTCTAACAGATTGGTATCAGAGCCCAGCTAAAGATTTGGGAAAGGAATCTTGCATGTTAGACATAGAATCAAGTGATACTTCCACCATGGTGACCAATGCAGAACTGGCAAAGATGGTTGAAGAGCAGGAAGAAGATAATAAGCAGTTGAGGGAAAGAATAGCTCAACTTGAGGCAGCAGTGAGGAGTGCACAGTTTGAAGGAAGAATTCCGAAAGAAGAAGAGGTTGCAGAGGAAGATAAGACCCCTGAACCTGACCCCGTCTTGAAGGAGGAGCCTTTCTTGAAGGCATTAAAAGCTTTGAGTGGAAAATCACTTGAAGGAGTGCCACTATTTAGTGGAAAGATGGAACCTGACTTAGTCATGGACTGGATAGAAGGAATGGAGAACCACTTCGAATGTGATGGAGTTACAGAAGCACAGAAGGTGAAGGTTGCAAAGTCAAGGTTGAGAGGATCAGCGTTAACTTGGTGGAAGTTTATTCAAACCGAAAGGGAGAAACAAGGTAAGCAGCCTATATCAACCTGGAAAGGAATGGTTACTAAAGTGAAAGAAGCTTATATGCCAGATGATTATGAAATTCAGCTCCACAAGAAGAGGCAGAGTTTAAGACAAAAAGACCTTGATGTAAACACCTACACGGAAGAGTTTCAGAAGCTTTGTTTGAGATCGAATGTGGCAGAAGATGAGAGCCTAAAAGTGGCTAGATACCTAAATGGATTGAAGTGGAATATACAAGAAGAGATGGCTTTGCTCAGCCCCAAGATAGTCCACCAATGTTATCAGCTAGCTATCAAGATTGAAGAGAGGAATAAAAGGAAGCATGATCAGTCCTCTAAGGGCAGAGGAAGAGGCAGAGATCAAAAAGGACAGCGTGGAGGTTACCAAGGAAGAGGTGGTGACCAAAGAAACCAAGGTGAATCCAAGCTTACTGAGCATGGAGGTGAAACATCATCAAGAGGAGGATTTAATAGAGGAAGAGGACCTCAAGGAGGTTCAAACAGAGGAAGAGGAGCAGGCAGAAGTAACTCCTACTTTGCCACCATGAAGTGTTACAACTGCAATCAGCTAGGCCATCCAGCTTATAGATGCCCAGAGAAAGCTTCATCTAGCAACGAGAAAAGAGTAGCTTATGCACAAGAGGACACCATGAGTGTAAAGACACCTGAGATCAGTCATATTGAATCAGAAGTAGGTGAAAGTCTGATGTTTAATAGAGTGCTGATCAGACAACCGGTCAAGGAAGAACCCAAGCAAAGGAGAGCTTTGTTTCGAGCAAGGTGCAAGATATTGGGAAAGGTATGCAAGGTTATAGTAGATTCTGGTTCTACGGACAATATAATATCTGAGGAGGTAGTAAATAAGTTAAAATTGCAGAAAGTACCTCATGCCAATCCCTACAAAGTCACATGGCTGAATAAAGGGCAGAGTGTCTTAGTGAATGAGCAGGTTACAGTGGAATTTTCAATAGGAGGCTACAAAGACAAGCTGATTTGTGATGTGCTACCCATGGATGCATGCCATCTTCTTCTTGGTAGGCCGTGGCAATATGATAGAGGTGTTGTATATCATGGAAAGGAGAACACCATTGAGTTCACGAAAGATGGAAAAACATTCAAGCTGCAATCATTGGTTGAGGAAGATGAGGGGCAGTCCAAGGTTCCAAACATTATGTTGAGCAGTGGTAAAGAATTCATCAAGGATCTACACCAAGGGAATGAAGGTTATGTGGTCCTAATGCAGTCCAAAGAGGAAGAAAAGGCTGAGAAGACAGTCATACCTAAAACAGTTCAAAGGCTGCTAGAAAAATATAAGAGCATTGTGAGTGATGGAACACCATCCACTCTACCACCCAAGAGAGCAATAAGTCATCAAATTGACTTCATACCAGGAGCCTCATTGCCTAACAAAGCAGCATACAAACTGACCCCTGAGCAGAATAAAGAGGTGGCAAGACAAGTGGAAGAGTTGCTGAATCAAGGTCTGATTCAAAAGAGTATTAGTCCATGTGCAGTCCCAGTTGTTTTGGCAACAAAAAAAGGAGGTAAATGGAGACTTTGTACTGATTCTAGAGCAATAAATAGAATCACAATTAGGTACAGATTTCCAATACCTAGGATTGAAGATTTATTGGATTGCCTTGGAGGTGCAAAGTTTTACACTAAGCTAGATCTTAAGAGCGGGTATCACCAAATCAGAATTAAGGAAGGTGATGAATGGAAGATAGCTTTTAAGACGAATGATGGTTTATATGAGTGGAAAGTGATGCCATTTGGCCTCTCGAATGCCCCTAGCACATTCATGAGACTAATGAATGAGGTGCTTAAAGATTTCACAAGGATTTTTGTGGTAGTTTACTTGGATGACATACTGATTTTCAGTAAGATAGCAGAAGAGCATTTGAAGCATGTAGAGATGGTACTCAAAAGGTTGCAAGAAGAACAGTTGGCAATCAACCTTGAGAAGTGTGAGTTCTTCAAACAAGAGCTTGTGTATTTAGGCTTTGTGGTATCCCAAGGAACGCTAAAGATGGATCCAAGTAAGGTAGAAGCAATCCTAAACTGGCCTACACCAACCACAGCAACTGAGGTAAGAAGTTTTCATGGTTTGGCTCAGTTTTATAGGAAGTTTATAAGGAATTTTAGTGGTATATGTGCACCAGTGTTAGATACAATCAAGGGTGGTCAGAAAAAAAAGTTTAAATGGACACTAGAGGCTGATAAAGGGTTTGAAAAGTTGAAAAAAGAAGTGGCAACACAACCTATCTTGTTATTGCCTAGTTTTGATAAATTGTTTACAGTTGAGTGTGATGCAAGTGGAGTAGCAGTAGGAGGAGTCCTTAGTCAAGAAGGTAGACCTGTAGCCTTCTTTAGTGAGAAACTTAATGAAGCTAAGCAAAAATACTCCACCTATGATCTGGAACTCTATGCTTTAGTGCAGTCCCTTAGGAAATGGAGACATTATTTGCTGCCCAAAGAATTTGTGGTCTTCACGGATAACCAGGCACTTAGTTATATCAATACCTAGGAGAAGTTAAGCAATAGGCACTTGAAATGGATGGAGTACATTCAAGCTTTCACATTTACCATTAAGCACAAGAAGGGGCAGAAAAACAAAGTGGCAGATGCATTAAGCAGGAGGATGTTGACAGTCCAAGAGATATAGCTGAAAAGCATAGGATTGGAAAGTTTTAAGGATCTCTATGGTGATGATGAAGACTTTTCCGAAGCCTACAAGGTATGTTCAGACTTTGCAAATCATTTTCACAGTCAATATGCTGAGTATACATTGCAAAATGGGTTGTTATTCAAGGGCAATCTGTTATGTGTCCCAAGAGGATCAATGAGAGAAAATCTGATCCAAGAGAAACACAATGGCAGTCTTAGTGGACATTTTGGTATTAACAAAACTTTAGAGCTGGTACAAAGGTTTTACTATTGGCCTAAGTTAGCACGAGATGTCAGAAAGTATGTCGAACAATGTGTTGTTTGCATGAAAGCAAAAGGGGGAGCTAGCAATGCTGGGTTATATCAGCCTTTGCCTATTCCGAACAGACCATGGGAGTGTGTGAGTATGGATTTTGTGGTGGGTCTTCCCAAGACTAAATCTGGTTTTGACAGTGTTTTTGTAGTTGTGGATAGATTTAGCAAGATGAGTCACTTTATTCCTTGCAAAACTACACATGATGCAAGCTATATTGCCCATCTCTTTTTCAGGGAAGTTGTGAGAATCCATGGATTTCCATTGAGCATTGTCTCAGATAGGGATGTAAAATTCATGAGTCATTTCTGGAAAACACTATGGAGCAGATTGGGAACTAATTTATCATTTGGATCAGCTTACCATCCTCAGACAGATGGTCAAACCGATGTGGTTAACAGAGTGTTAGGTAACCTATTGAGGTGCTTGACAAAGGAATATGGGTAGACCTGGGATATGGTGATTTCCCAAGCGGAATATGCATACAATGACAGTGTGAACAGAACTACAGGAAAAAGCCCATTTGAAGTTGTGTACGGAATGCATCCAAGAGGAGTTTATGAGCTCAGAGACTTGGGAACAATGGAGAATAGGAGTGGACATGCAGAAGACTTCACTCAAACCATGAAGGAGATTCATGAGCAGGTTAAGAAAACAATCACAACAGCAACACAAAAGTTGAAGGACAAAGTTGATGAGACAAGAAGAGATGTGCAGTTCCAGGTGGGTGATTATGTGATGGTTCACCTCAAAAAATCCAGATTGTAGAAGGGGATGTCCACCAAGTTGCAAATGAAACGGGTAGGACCATGCAAGGTGATAGCTAAGTATGGAAAGAATGCATACAAGGTGGAACTTCCATCGGATTTGGGCATATCTCCAGTCTTCAACGTTGCTGATTTGATCAGGTACAAGGGTACAGTTAATGATGAAGTTCAAAATAGTCAAGAAATCTTTAAAGATATTAGCAATATACCCCTTCCAAGTCAAGAGAAAGCTCAGGCAGAGAAGGTCTTAGAGTCCAGGGTGAAGAAAGCAACAAGGAATAAGGTATACATGGAGCACCTTATCAAGTGGAAGAGCAAACCTGACTCAGAGGCTACATGGGTACAAGAGGATCAATTCAATAAGCTTGGAATTAACCTGAAACTGATACCACCTTCCAGTTCTTCGTCTTCGTGCTGAGAGGGGGAGAATGGTGCAGGAGCACCTACCAAATAAAACAAACATATTTTTTTTTATGTTTGCTTTTAAATCTTTTCATTTTTGTTGTGTTGGTCTTTTAACACTTTTGGAAGGTGTAAAGGGACCTTTTAGAGTTTAGGTTTAAATTTGAATGAGGTGGGAATCGTTATGTGATGGATTCCTAAGTTTTTGTGAAAATCTGGAAAACACGCTGTGTTTTCAAACAGCGAATTTTTAGCTTTTTTTTGGGCATTTTGAGCTCGGTTTTTTTTACCTAACTGATTCTTGGCGTTGGAAAAAGCTCTGGCTCGACCTTTTGTTGAGTGGAGGCATTTGGTGTGTTGGCAGTTTTAGAAAATGTACATGAAACAGTGATTTTGGTGGAATAAAAAGCTAATTTTCTGTTTTGTTTCTTGAAAACAGCGCTTATATGGATTGAGTTAGGCGTTGAAATTTTATTACAGCATGTAGGAGAGGCTTTTGGATTGTTCTTGTGACTGTACAGTCAGCTTATTCTATCGTTTCTTTTTTTTCTTGTATACACACCGTGTTTTCTGTTTTTTTTGTTTGGACTGTAAATCTGCTAAAATGAGGTCTTAGGCCACATTTCCTCCTGTGCCAGCAAACATGGACGCGTTGGGAATGTGGCCAACCTTTTTGTCTGTACATATTTTAGTTTTAGAAGATTTTAAGAATTCTGGAAACATGGAAAAGCTCTTTCCCTAGGCGAGTTAAGTAACACCCGGTTAGGGAAAGATAGAGAATGTCCTGTTTCTAACGTGGCAGGGGTGGCACCATTAATATCTAATGTGTATTGTGGTTCCAGGCAGCACTGAGAATGTGTAGAACAGTAAATTGAGGACTTTTTAATGCATTTGTGGTCAGTAAAGGCAGAACAAATAAAGAAGAAGCCTTGAGAAACCCCAGTTTCTACCAATGTTGAGTTGTAACCCTGTACGTGCAGGAAGGGTATCAAATACCGGAAAATCTGTCAAAGTTTGAGGAAAAGAGCCAGGAAGTCAACAAAAGATTGGCATAAGCAGTTGGAAGAGGAGAGCTTTAATTTTCTTTCTTTGATTTAAGAAGGCTAAAAGGGGTTTTTGAGGCTTGTAGCCTATCCAAGAACCAAGAACTCTGTTTTCAGGAAAACATTGGAGAACTGAAGCTTGGTATTGTTGAAACACTTGGGAAAGATGACCTTTGAGGTCTTGGAAGGTGCCACACGCCCCTGCAACAGTGTTGGCAGTATGGAAGGGTGACTAGTCTTTAGAAGATTAAGGGCTAGTTTGTGCATGTGGAGAAAGAGCGTCAAGAAATGCTTGGTTAAGACATTGTGCATGTTTTGGTATATTGATAGTAGGGTTGGCAGCAAAGACCAGGGGTACCAAATTGATTTGGAACCTATAGGATTGGTGGAGGCAGCAACAGCAGAATTTTCCAACAGAGACCCGAAGCATTGAGATTGGGATTATCTCAATCCAACCCTTGTTCTAACACTAGGGACACAAAGTTCAATGTGAAAGTGTGATTAAATACACTTTACATCATTAAAATAGGGTCTACACAACCTAGAAAGGCACAACATCCAATGTGAATGTGTAAGACACATTACAACACTAGATTAGAGTTAAGTTTAATTCAAAAGCCTTCTAGATTAATGTGAAGATGCAATTAAATATATTTAATAATATTGAATTGAGGGGAAAATAGGTCCATTCAGTCTAGAGAAGTGTGAAAGTCTTTTACAATACTTTACAACACCATTACAAGACATCGTTAAATGCATTTTATTCAGTTTGCAAGGGTACAAGACCTAGTGTGGATGTGTAAAATACCTCACAACACTAAATCAAGGCCTCATTAAGTCTAATTTGTCATCAATTACTCCCAAATCAAGCTAGGTATACACTTTTTGGTGACACATTAAGCCCCCACTTTAGTGAGAAGATGAACTTGCTTCAAATTCACACTTTAAAGTAGACAGTCAAGAAGAGTCTAATCGTACCAATTTTGATGACAAAGAATCACAAAGATCAAGGCATTGGTGATGCCCCTAGGATCCAAGATCCTAAGTCAAACCAACATAAGAAAAAAAGGACATGCAAAAGGTGTATAATATGCAATGAGACAAGATACATGATCATACAATGGATAGAACTAGAAGGAAGAGAAAAGACAAAATAAAAAGGTGGATCAAGCTTCGACCATTTGTCCAAAACATTGTGGAACAAATTTGGGTTGTTTTTCCAAAAGTGCACACTCAATTTGAGGTGACAAAACTCATGGCTGTTTGCCAGGTGAGAAGTCCTCAAAGGTGAGACACATACGACTGATATGTGCTCACACACACATAGGTGGCTAGGGGGAAAAGTCATGCCTCAAAATGGGCTTCCCACTCAACCATACCAAAGTTATACCTCCTGATAACTTTAATAAGATGCCATAATGAAAATGATTTTTGAGCTCTATGAGGTAAGAAAAACTTCATATGCTTGACACTCATAGATATTGTAAATCCAAGGTAGTGTCAGGAATGTTCAAAGGGATTTTTCTTAGTTCATGCAAGGTCTCATCTTAGGGAACATCATGCTTAATGTCTCCAAGAGAGGATGTGTCAAAGAAGTATCATGCTCTTGGAGGGAATCAAGCCCAATGACATCACCAATAAAGGAACTCAATGCAAGAAGAAAGAAATCACACAATGAAACATGAGTGTCGATGTATTCCCTCACTTTAAAGCGGTTGTGAACACCATTACTGTGAACAATTGCTTTGAAGTAGAAGAAGACATGGGAGCTTACTCGGAAAGCCCTATGTGAAGTCATATGTTTCTGATAAGCTATGCCATGAAAAAGGTAGTATGTCACATGTGAGCCAAGTTAAGGCATGTCATCCATGTATCCCAAGCTTGCTCTTTATGTTCATGAAAGGTTAATGACTAGACAAAAGAGACATTGATAGGTGACATATGAGGACAAGGCTATCAAACTCCTTTCCCCCATTGAGTGCAAGACAAGGGTGAGCCAAAATAATTAATGAAGTGCATGCTAGAGTGAAAATTAGTATCGATTAGAAGGATTAGGTGCTCTCACATAAGGAAGAACACCAAACTCCTTAAAATATTGGATTTTACTACTCAAAGCCTTACAATCATTAGTAGAATGACAATGAACTCTATGATATGCATAAAATGAAGTCTTGTAATAAAATTTCTTTCGAGTTCTTGGAGGAGTCACAACAAGATATCCTCTTGATCAATGGGAGAAGGGGTTCCTGTACTTTGCAATAGAGATGCCTCTTGCTTAGTACAAGATGTCATACTTATGCAAGACTTCTTAGATTGCAAGATTTTGTTCTCTCCTTTACAAGAGGGTGTAAAATCTAACAAATTCAATTCTGTAGTGTTTTGCGAGATGACATTAACATTAAGAAAATAGGTCTTTGTTTGCAAAGGATAACCATCAAGACCACTAATGTCTATTGTCATACAAGGATGTTTTGTAATAGTGTTGATGTTGAGTGAGGGCTTGGTGATTTCTATCAAAGGACAATAGCCAAGACCATGAGTGGTTTCTTGTGTAATAGGATCAATGGGGACATAGACACCTTGTTCTCGAGCACCACATCCTTTTACACTATATCCAAGTTGTTTCATAACTTCATAACCTTTGCCATAAAGCTTTTTCATTGCTTTTGAATTAGGTGGTTGTTCGTTGTTGTGTTCATCAAAGGTTGTTGTACAATTTGTTAAATGTTTTGGTCAAAAGTGGTTGAGGAGGATGCTTTTGAAGGGTCTTTCGAGTTGTTTGTTTTCATGACTATTTTTTCATTTCCCTAGGTTGAATCTTTGTTTATGATCTTGTACTCACCCATGAGTGTTGGTGTGAAGCTTAAGGAACCCCAATCATCGTCTAGTAGTATTGTGACTTGGTCAATATGTTGTGTTTTGGATTTTTGTTGCACAGGTTCCACTTGTGTGGTTGGGGTTAAGGTATTCAATAGGTTTTCTTTGTTTTTCTCAAGTTGTAAGAAACTATAAGGCTCAAGATCAACGTCAAGTGTGTATACTTTGTTGTTGTAGATGCATTTCATTTTATGATGAAGAGTTGAAGGTGATGCATTCATCTCATGAATCCATGGTCTTCCTAAAAGAAGATTATATGAAATATTATGGGGCATGGCATGGATTGGTGTTTGCAATGTAGCCTATCCAACTGTAGTAGGCAAAGTAATCACACCAAGCGGTTGTTTTTCTACATTGTCAAATCCTTTGATAAATAAAGAATCAAGTTGAATTTTTGATTTATCCACTCTAGGATTGTCCAGAAGGTTTACACTACACACATTAAGAGCAGAGCCATTATCAACAAGGGTTCACTTTATCCCTATCATATTGTATTGAGCTATGATCACGAAAGCAACATTTTATTTTTGCACTTCCAAAAAGGGGAGTTCGCTTTGGTGGAAAACAATGTCAGCATTCAATCCTTGAATTACGGCTGCTATGTCATTTAGTTGCACATGAGAATGGATAGGAATTTGTTTTAAGACCATTTGGAGCATAGTGTCATAGGTAGGTGAATTTTGAAGAAGGTACCAAAGGGATACCTTTGTAGGAGTATGCTTGAGTTGTTCAACAAGATCATACTTTGTAGGAGTTAATCGAGGAGCACTAGGAAAGATGGGATTAGGAAAAGGTAATGGTGTTAGGGTGGGTTGTTGCGGTCGTAGATTGTTTCTAGTTTAGTGTGTGTGAGCAACAAAATCATGCTTAGGTGGGTAAAGGGTAAACTCAGGTTTAGGTGGAGGTGGAGGTTTATGTGACGGTGGGTAAAGGATGAGTTTAGGTTGGTATTGAGTTGGTTGTTTGTGTGAAGGTGGGTAGAGAATGAGAGGATTCTTAGGATGTCCCACGAGTTAAGTATGAGGTCCATTGATCGAGGGGGATCTAATGGACACTTGTGCATTCATAACCTTAGTGGTCTTTGTTTAATGTATCTCTAATAAAGGGAAATCAAGAATCACCTTTTTATATAAGGAAGACACATTAGTATTGTTGTCATTTGTTAGCACCATGATATTCTCCCTAGAAGGATAATTTTCAGGAGAAATGTGAATCAAATGTTCTTGACATTCATGGATTGGCTCTTCTAAAATTACTGCAACACAAGTAAGGGAATGATCAATGGTTGAATTTTCTTGTTTATTGATAGTGGGGAAATTAGGAGAAGACTCTATTTGATTGTCTGTTGTCTCTAAGGTCTCATTCTCTTGTTCCATATTTTCTACCCTAATAGGAGAGCTTGCAATATAGTAATCCAAGTTTGAAGTTTGTAAAGTAGCTTCATCACAAGTGGGGGAGGCATCAAGAGAATGATCACTATGAGTTTCAAATAGATTGTTCCAAACAATAGGAACATTAGGGAATGGAGGGTCAAGATTCTCATGACGTTTAATAGGTATATCTTCTAACATCGACCCATCCTCTTAGCATCAAGGAGGGATATTAGGAGAACAAGTTTGATTGTCATGGTTAGAGAGACTAGGTAAGGTGATGTTTAGGAATGTTTCTATGATCTCATCCTCTTGTTTTCTAATGTCTTACAAAGGCGGAAGAGGAGAGGGACAATCAAAACTCTCAATGCTTGTAGCTTCTTTCACCAAGATACCTTTGTCCCTAATAGGAGAGGTATTGGAAGAAGAACAAGTATGATTGTTATGATCATCTACACTTGCATCCTCTTGTGTTATGCCTTTCTTACAAATCCAATAGGTACTAGGATGGTATTCAACATGCTTATCAAATGTTTTATTTTGCTTTCCTAGACTATGTCCATGAAAAATGGAATCATACAAGCCACTTGATAATATAGAAACATGAAATGCTTGAATAGAACACATGCTAACAATAGAGTAAATAAAGTGCAATGCAATGGTTTAAATGAAATGTTTAAATGGAATTTTTAAGTATCAAATAAGGAAATTTTTTGATTAGATTATACAACAATCTGAAAGATGAAATGTTGTAAATGCAAATGTGAAATTGAGAAATGCATGAAATGAGCTATTTTAAGCTAGATATAATGAAATACATGTTACAGAAACTCAACCAATTGATACAGATAGGTAAGGCCAACAAACAAAAGCTTAAAAATAGGGTTTTCAATTTTGTAAAAGGCAATTTCAAGGTTGAACAGGGACTAAGTCACCCAAGGTGGAAAATTAGTCCCAGTAGGGATTTTTTTAGAATTTTTATATTTTGTTTTGGTTGATTTTTATGTTTTCTGAGTTCTATGATGTAGACCTAAGTTAAAAATGCAAAATTTTAGAAATTTTCAATGATTAAAGATGCTAAAAATGTAACCTATATGCACTTTCACTAATGCAAAATTTGAAACCCTAGAATGAAAATTAACTAATGTAAACCCTAAGACAAATTCAATGAAAGCTAGATCTAGGGCGAGGATGGATTCCACAATTAGAAAATGTGAACACTGATTTTGGTATCCAAGGGTTCTCTAACTCTTCTAGGGTTTTTCACCTAAAAGGAAAGAAATGGACCCAAAATGTGTAATGTCTACACTTAAAATCAATGCAAGAATGGATGGAATATGCCTAGATGTGATGTCTTAAATGCAATAAATTGAAAAAGAAAGGTGATCATTAATGCTAAACCTAAGAAATGCAACTTGTTTGAAAACACATTATGATATGCAAAAGTACCTAGAAATGAAGGTAGATTGAAACAAAAATTGATGAAACTAAAAGTGTGAACCTGGAGGTTGAAAAGGGATAAGGTGAGGTTTGGAATCTTGAAAAAATTGATGCAAAAACTGACTAAGACACTTGTGCTAATCTGGGTGACTTAGTCCCTGATCTGGAAAAACTACTTTGGAGCCCGTTTTGGCCAAATGGGTATCCAAATCTACAAACGCTTTAGGAAAAAAAAAATTAGTGGGACTAAGTTGCTACTATTGGTGACTTATTCTACTTTTGAATTTTTAAAAATTCGAAAGTGGAAATGGAAGGCCTTAGTTTACTCTTCGGTTCTTGATAGGTGTCCACTTCTAAAACCTTGATTTTTGGACCTAAAAGTGACTTTTAATGGATATCTTTTCTTTGCAAGAAAGGAGAGGTCTTCAACAAGTCTTCAACCCAATCTTGAATGATTTTCAAACCCTCAAAATACCTAAATCTGCAAAGAAAGAAAGAAAGAAAAAGAAATGGTGAATGTTAGGGCATGGGGATTTGCCTTTGTCAAACCCATTTTTAGGTAATTAAAACCAAAATGAAGAAAAAATGTAATGAAACATGAAACAATGGAGTTAGAGACTTTCCATGATGATAGATTTTGATTTTCTACAACAATGGATGAAGAATCTGTCCTTGAATGTCCTTGAAAGCTATCTTCATGAATTATAATGTAAAAACCCTAGCTTGCTTGACTTGAGAGACAAGATAAATGATGAATAAGATGAATGAATGATGATAAGTTAAGATGATCATGAATTAGGGTTTAGAGACTTGTATTTATAGGCAATTCTCCTAATTTTCCCATTAATTGGATCCCCACGGCTGATATGAAAGAAAACTAAACTCAAAAACCAAATTTTCTCGCTCAAACCTCAAACATGTATTTTTCCCATGAAACATTGGGGTCCTCCATCAACAAGTAAATCTAGAAACAATTGATGTTGAAACAAGATGAAAATAATAAACAAAATTGCTTTTTTCATCAATGTTCATGATCACAACTAAGACCAAAAGAAGTCAAAAATTGTTTATGATTATCTCAAAATATTTTAAAAGATATAATTTAGAATTTAAAGATGGTAAATAAAACATTGATTACTTAAATGAAAACCAATAAACTAATAATATCAATTGAAAAACTATTAAATAATCAGTAGTACAAATTAACAAAATATTGAAAAAATTGATTCTCCTTTAAAAACATAAATATAAGCTACTTCACCTTTGTAATATCACTTGAAAAAACTATTAAAATTTGATTAACAAAGCATGGAACAAAATGATTCTCCTAAAAGACATAAATATAAGATACTTTACCCTAGTACCTTTAGATACTCTTATGAATTGGCTGCACACCACGGCAATGTGGCAGACAATAAGAAGCATATTTGGACTCTGGGCAGTTGCATTTGTCTGGCGGCCTAATTTATTTATTCATCAAAACCACCATACTGCAGTTTGAACAAAGTGGGCATATAATCATTTCTCGCGTACAAATAAATAAATCAGGATAGTACAACCGATGGAATAAATTTGAAATATTTTCACATCCAAGTCTTATCCTTTTAAGACTAAAAAAGAGAAGGAACAAAAATATACAGAGTAGTGTGGGTGGGGTCTTGATCTCTTTTTCTGATTTTCGCACCCACTCCAATTACCTTTGGAGCCAACCTGGTGCAATTGCACATCAAAATCAGTACGACTAACAATAATTTTGTTGCAGACAACATAATTTATAGGAAGACGTCAAGTGTATCTTTCCTTTAAAAAAATATTATTGTAACGAATGTCTGATTTTATATTTAGTATGAGCCATCGGTTGTTTCGACTTTTTATTAAATTAAACCGAATTGTTTGTAAGAAAGTACGACCTGTGTGTATAAAAATATATTTTAAAAATGTGTTCTAGAAATGTTCTGATTTATGTATTTTTTTGTTCGTATTGAACAAAACCGAAGAAATACAATGATGAAAAGAATGCAGTCTTAAAGACAACTGCGAAATGTAAGTACAAAGCACCTGTAGTATTATTGATTCATGTATTGATTTTAAGATCTGTAGTATCATACTTTATTTTATTTTAATAAATAAAACAATTAAAATACTTACATAGATAAAGATTATTGATGTTAAAGATAATATTGATTTTTTATAGATTTGATGATTTTGATTTCTTGTTAAAAATACAATTTAATGATAAGGAGAAACATCTCATTAAATAAAAATAAAGTTACATACAAAAATAAAAAGTGCTTATGGAAAGAAAATAGTTATATATATATTCTTCTATTTATTTATTTATAGTAACTTAAATATATGAAAAATAAAATAATTGATTAAATATTTGTACTTATAATTAAAAATTGCTATTATTATAATTATTCATAAAAATTATTGTGTATATATATATATATATATATATATATATATATATATATATATATATATATATATATATATATATATATATATATATATATATTCATGGATGGGGCTTGGTAAAATATCATGGGGGTTTTGTTGGAAATAATAAAAGTCTTTATTATAAATAAATAAAAATTAATAAAATGAAATAATTTTTACATTAAAATTAAAATGTATGTATCTATGTGGTAAAAAAAATAGTTTTGTGTTTTTTTAAATATTTATGTATTTGATAAAATTCAAATGTATTCTTTTTTTTTTTATACTACAGGGGTATCCTAGTGACCCAGTCCAGTGGCCCACCAACTCATACATTGGGTACCTGAGGCGAGCTAGAGCGAGACTAGTCCCCTATGGGTGAGATCCCCTGGCCACAAGAAGTCTAACCTCTTAAACCCGAAAGCAGAGTCGAACCCAAGACCAATGGGGAGCAAACCCACTGCCCAAGCCAACTCTACTACCCGTTTGAGCTAGAATTTAAATGTATTCTTGTGTTTAATATATCTATATATATATATATATAGAAATATATATGTATATATATATATACATATATATTTCTATATATATATATATATATGCATGTGTGTGTCAGAACATTTGTGTGTGTGTGGTGTGTCTCATGGATAGGGGTTTGGTGAAATTTCTAAGAGGGTGTTTTTTAGAAAAAATAAAATAGGAGTTTTTTTTAAACTAGGAGGTCTCATGAACTTTTAAATTCTTTGTGTTCAAAATTTTCAAGTAGAAAAGAAAGATGATGAATTATAAAAACTACATAATAATATAAATTTATAGTAAAAATGAAGAGGGTATACAAACTACCAAAAAAAATAAAAATCTCTAAGTTATGGTGGAGGGCAATTTTATGCATCCTCTCCACTACCCCTAAAAATTTATAGCTATAAAAATGGAGCTCTTATTTTAAGCAAAAATGTGCATTTTAATCTTATCACTACATTTATTTAATTCCATGAAACTATCTAGAAAATAAAAAATACAAGTATAAACCTCATGCATGTTGTTAGGCTTATCTCACACACTCTAAGTCTTGAATTCTTACATAGTTCATGGGCCTATCTATCTTTATTTCATTGGATTATTTTCTTCATAACATATCTTTAATAATATATCAATCAAATTAACCATAACTATCCTACTTGATGCCCTCATGATTACATTTAAATTGTTTCTTAACTTTAATTTAAATCTCCCCTTATATTCTAATCATTATTATAATGGTTAAATTTTTATTCTAATTTTTAAATTTCCTCCTTACACCATTCTAAAGTTTTAAATTAATCTAAGGGTAGAAAAACTAAGTGGTGGTTGTTATCATTCAATCTCTCCACCAATTTCCACTCAACTCCATGATTAACAATTTGGTCAACATAATATTGTAGTAAATAGCATTATAATTGCTGAAAATAAAATAAAATAACAAAACAACAGGTCTATCTAAATTACATAATGATAGACAATGGCATTCCATGAAACTACATTAATATATTGAGGCATCCATTTTATTCATGTCTTGCAATGACCAAGCCATTCTATGAAACTACATTTCATTCGGGAATTTTTTCAAATATTTTAAGTGACTCCTTTGTGAATCCATATTCTACACACATTTATTTAAGGAAATTTTTCAAATAGTTAATGTTCCTTGCTTATACATCCCTATTTGGGTATATGATTTCTAGGTTTTATGTATCTACAACATTTGATAAAAATCCTTAAAATTTTAATTTGATAGTTTTTTAGGCCCTATTCCTCATAGAATATATATATTATTAAGGATTATTGCAAAGGGCTAATAAACACTAAGGCAAAAAATAACACTCACAAATAAATGATAGAATCTAGTTGAAAGGTAGAGATGGATTGTCTAATAGATTTCCCAAATAAATTGTAATCATAATAGACTATAAATTATACTCTATTTGAATACTCTATCAAATGTAGTATTAGAAGAGGTTGGGAAGAAGTTAATGGAGTAATTGTCTATGCCAATCATTTATATATAAGGTGAAAGAAGAATTCCCAAGAGGTAATTCATGATGTTTTTGATAAGATAAGCAGGGAAGGGCCCTAATCCTGTACAAAGCATACAACTCAATAGAATAGCCTAAAAAAATAGATTGGCCAAACAAGCCACTAGTTAGAAACAACAAGGCTAGAATAATAAAAATAAAGGAAACAACCTAGAAAAAAAACTCAATCTCTAGAGTTAGGAACTAAAGCCTCCAAGGTCTTGTTACATAAAATATTAGCCTTCTTAAATTTCTTCTTTCATTGCACTACTGTCCAAGATAAATTTGGAACAAGATTAGTTGAATCAGAAGGGGAGGAGTCCCCTTTAGTGGAACAAACTAGTGGAGCAAAAGATGCTTTAGGAGAAGCATTACAAGCAGCACACATAGCTAGTGGAGTAGGTAGATCAGGGGCGGTAAGGGGTTCTAAGGAAGCTACACACACAAAAAAAGGAGCCGACCTGTCCACAAATAGAGCATAATAAGCCAAAGGAGAAGCAACACCAACATCACGAAGATTATTCTGTTGTACAAAAGGGGAAGGGAGGTAAGAATTATCATCATTTGAAGAAGAATCAACATCAGGGTGCATAGTTAAATGTTCATGGAGAGCATTTTTTACACCAAGTTAAGGAAGAAACATGAAGAATGCCACGAGGGTAGTCTCGAGCCAAGTGACTAGTATCAAAACAACATTTGTAGTGAAAGGGGATTCCTTCATAGTCCACCAGCTGAGACCAAGACCAACCATTAACCTAAAGCACAACTTCACCAAGTAATGCTTGAGATAAATTAATCTCCACCAATATCCAAGCAAAAGAAGTGTGGGTAAAGTTCTTGGAAGATATATCCACTTTCAAGAACCAACCCAGAGCATTACGAATGCCCTAAAAAGTAGAAGGGCACCAAAAGTATAAGGGAAGATATGGCAATCTCACCCAAACAAGCATAACATTAAGGGGTTCTTTCAAAGGGTTGAAAGAATGAACCGAAGGTCTTAAGGAAAGGGGATGAGAGTCCCAATCCCACATACCATGATCTAAGATAGTCTGTCTATCCTCAACAGAATTAAAAAAAAATAATAAAGAAACCTCTAGTAGAAGGGTAAATCCTACCCTACACCAAAGGCTTCCACCACTTTGAAATCCAAAGATGTAAATCAAAAAGAGAAGGCCAAAATGTACAAAACCTACAAATAAGGCCTGGCTTAGAGAAATACTCAATGAAATTTGAGACCTCTTGACTAAGTGAGATTACTGGAGAAACACACGAATACAGAAGAGGGAACCTCTCACCACCAGAACTAGACCACACAACCTCAACAAAAAATCTATAGCCTTGGAAAAACCAGAGGTCACAATAGGGGGCATTTCAAAGCATCCGCAGAAGTAGACTCGTCTTCACCTAACAAATATCCATTTTTAGTAGAAAGGTCCACCACTAGGTCACACACAGGGGACACAAGAGTTGAACCTACTAACCAAGGTAGCATGTGACTAGATCCAAAGAGGCGGGAAAAAAGATTTTAAAAATACGAGGGAGCCATTTGAACTGAAGCGACCAGCTATTGAGTAGGAGTTTTATGTTTTTTTATAATTCATGATGTTAAAAAAAGATACATAAATGATTAAGGTTACTTGAATTGGTAGAGATAGCCTTGTCCTATTGCTTCATTATATCTTGCAAATAATCTAAATAATATCTTCTCTATATGCAAGAATATTTCTCATGCCTATAGTTGTGCATTTATTATGAAAAATATAAATGTTAATGTAGCTCATGGTGTTACTTCTCTACTTTTTGCATGAGAGTAATATATTTTAATGCTATATAAGAATATATTTAATATGTATTCAAGGTTGATCTTTTGAACCAATTTATTTTTTAATCACTATTTTTTCCTTTTGGGATTTAATTCATACAATATTATAGTTTTGTAAAGGAAAAATTATGTCTAAATGAGTTATGGGAGATCTAAATTAATGAAGAATATTTATGATGATAGTTGTCTCCATTATTGATTAGAATCTCATAAATATTTAATTCTTCTAGAGCCCTCTTATCACATTTTTCGGTCTATATACTCTAGGATTGGGTGACTCAATAAATTTATAAAATGTATAAAAAGCCTCGTAGTAGTCCTTCGTTAGTGTATATGATTTATTTTAGTTTTATGATGAATGTATAAGAATGGTTTGATATCTAAGGCTTCTATTTTCTATAATATCAATATATGTAAATATTAGAATTCTTTTTAATTTCATGTATTATATCTTTTCCTTTATGAACTTTAAATTTGTCCCCACTAGAGTAAGCATTGATTTGGAAGGATTAGTGATAAATATTTTGCCAATAATTGTGTTGTTTTCTATTTTTTTAGTATTAGGCTTACCCTATGTAGTGTACACCCCATTTCTTTGGCAATATATCATTTATGAGTTATTTAAAAACATTTTTAGAGATCTACACAATGTACTTTTATTTTAAATCTATGCTTTGAGTTTAGTTTAACATTGTTAGAGGTTATAAGTGGTACATATATTAGGTCTCCTTTATATTCTATGTTTATCTTGATAAGAGGTATTGTAAGTATCTACTATTTCATAAGATTCATAAAACTTCTTGGGGTATCATACATTGGGTATAGCTACTAATTTTGGTTTAACCAAAATTTCATTATCAAAGATATCCCTTGGAGCACCCTCTTGGATTTAGTTGAGCTAAATTAAAAGAGATACCATCCACTCTCAAGCATTGGCCTCTCATAGTCCATATTTTATTGATGATATTTTTCCCCTTTTGCTTGTTGACAAGTTTTCTAGCCTTGAGGATTGGTTCATAGTCTAGGTATATGGGCCTACAAATTTGAGAGTTAGTACTCCTTAGTTTTTGTACCTTTCCAATCAATGGAACTATGTGTAACTATATATAACTCAATACTCATCTTTATTGGCATTCCACACATTAAAATATCAATGTAGAAAACCTAAGTGAACTATGAAAATATGCCATCCTCTAGAAAAAAATATTTAAAATTAACTATACATTTCAGCCATAAACCCTTGCAATATAAAATCTAATAGTGAATCCCCTTAATAGTAAATATCTTAATTATAGTATAAAAATTAATCTAAATTGTAATGAAAAGGATTTAGAGATACTTGATAATTTTTCTAGGCGAGTTCATGGAATTACCAAAAGGTTTCCAATAATTGATTTTAATAAACTTGTATAAGATCATACTAAACTTGGGCAATGTTCATGTGATTACCATTTCCTTTATCAAATACATTAGAGTTGGGATTAAGAAGTTACATTCATCCCTTGGAATTTTGAGGTTCTAACATAACAAAAGAGTATATGTCATAGAAAAATGATGTATTCATTACCTAAGAAATACCATCATAATGAATATTTTTTCCAAGATTTGACTTAAATATAAATTGTTTTGTAGAGGATTTGGAATCTAACTTATAAATATGTCACCCTTTGCACATGCTTCACTAACCTACAATACCAATCCACATCAAATTAATTAAAATATCCCACTTTCTCTTTAATACTAAAGTGATATGTTGGGTCATATTTTTTTATTTAAAAATCCCCAATATGCATGCATATGATAAGACATTGCTTATAAATTAATCCCCTAGTTCAAACTCAAACTAATTATTCTTCAAAATGTTCACCAATTACCATAATGCATATATTTTTAGTACTTTATATATAAATCCTCAAATATAACTATGAAAAATCTAGGATTCCTTTGTTTTCCTCTTTCCTCTTCTTTGCCCATCACATGCCCCATTTTACTTTATGACTTCATCTTTCTTCTAGATTATCTTCTTGTTCTTCTTCTATCCTTTCTTTGTCTATGGTCTTTCTATTATTTTTTTCTTCTTATAGTGAAAATCCCAAAATTTAAAAACTTTACTCCCAAAAATCCCACCTAAAACTTGTTGCAACATTTAAAAAATTATCAATAATTCCCAACCACCTTATTTTTATTTCAAAGATCTTGTCCATACCTCTTCCTCCCCATTTTTTAATTAAGAAAGTAGGGTTTTGAAAGGACCTTGACCCTTTCATAAAGATAAAGTTATAGCATTATGCATAAAAAAATAGTGAGGAACATCCCATAGGAACAACAACGAGACAACTAAAAAATAGAACCCAAGGGACATAACAGAAGGAACAACCAAACAACAAAGAAAAACAAAGCAAAACTATGATAGGACAACCGAAAATAAAGCATAAAAAATCAAGAAACACCACCCAATCAACACTAAGTCATGGCCATTTAAAAAAATGTTCCAAAGATTTATGTTGTATCATAATACAAGGATTCCTTTCCACAAATCTTGAAATATTTTTTTACAAGGAGAAGATACAAGACCACGTACATAACCAACTTCCTACCCTAAAGTTTCAATGTTCAAAGGAGTACAACATTGGTAAAGAGGGATATTTCTTAAAAACTTCATTTTGAAACTCCTTGAAGGGAGTGGCATAATCTTCCACAACAACTGGCATCTTTTCCTTTTTCTTTCCAAAAAGTGTTTTTTCTTATTACTCAAGCAAGTAGAGGATGCATGACCCACTTTACCACAAGAATGGAAAATAACCTAAGAGTCTTCATAGTCAATCTATTGTACCCACTTACCAAATTTTGAAGATAAGGTAATTTGAGTGGGGAGAACAAGGTTATTCTCCACTAACACACAAAATCTAGCAAGCAACAATCGCTTCAGGGATTTGGTGATTTTATCAATAGACCAATATTTCCCAAAAGAATTAAGAATAATCATAAAAATATTTTCATTCCAAAAATCCAATGGTAGCCCTAGCAAACCAACCCAAACAAGAAACTTGAAAGTGTCTGTGATTGGGTTGAAACTAGGAAACCATTTTTCCTTGTTGTTATTCATAAATGAGCATGTAGGTATTTTTTCGCTGCCCCAAATGATAAAAGAATTCAAAATCCAAACCATAATGAACACGAATAGTGGTAGGTAAAAGAATAAAAAAAATAAAATAGCTTAGATATGATGAAATTGGATCATTTCTTGATGTTTAATTTTGAATTAAAATTCACATTATTATGTTTTTGGTACCTATAATTAGGTAGTGTATTGTAAAATGGTTCAACTCACTTTTTTAATTGATACAAACAATTTAAAACGGATCAAATAAATGTCTTCTAATGTATACAAATTATTCCTAAATATTGGGGGAATAATACGACAATTTTTGTTGGAGTAAAATAATTTTTAATTAATTATTTATTATTCCTTATGCATTAAGCCACCTTATGTGGTGATGATTCAGTTGAAGAGGGAGTTGAAATATTCAAGGTTGCGTGGGATTCCTTATTTTCCACTTGGTACAACTTTTTTGCCACCTTGAGATGAGTACTCTTATAATGGCTCAAACTCACATTCCTACATGCACTTCATCCTCTTTGAAGATTTTACACTTGCTTTGCTTATTTCTCAATAGAATTATTGATGCTATCAAATTCATGTAGAGATCTTGGAAACTTTGACATGATATAAGAGAAATTCTACAAATGGTTTTTTGCTCAATTTGATATGTGTATTCTTTCAAAAACGCAATAGAATGCAATCTATGGTTTACTTCTTTTTAGTGTGCCAACTTCTATGGAGGTTGATTTAGAGGTGTTTGAGAAATCATTGTTTGAAGAGGCATTTGTAGAAGTTTAAACCAAGATAAAGCATTAGAAGAGGATTTTGTAGTAGCTTCCATGCATCAACTCTAATCTACATATATGGAGCAACAAAGGTTGATTCAGTGAAAATTCTATTGTAGTTACTAATTATTAATATCCTATCTTTAATATAGATTATTGGATTGCAGAAAATTAATTCACAGAAAATATTGAAAAATAACACGACGACAACTTCACAAATAAAAACACAGGAATAGAGAAGAAATCATGCAAAATAGTGAAGACAATATTTTTGGACAAATTGTCCCTGGAAAAACCCTGAAGAGAAAACGAGCACTACAGATGAGGAATTTTAATAATATTCAACAAATTAAGAGATACATAAACTGCTTGCCTCTTACTAGCAGAGCTCTGACAATATTCTTCTCTAAAAATTCTTCCCTCAATTTCTCTTGCTAAAATTCCACTGCTGCTATCCCTAATGCTATCACTGTGCCCTTGCTATCACTACAAAAATATTTACTATCATTGCAAATCTATTTGATATCACTGCAAGTCTTTCTCAAGTGTGTGTTCTCCAAATTCCCATTGATCCCATTTTATATTTTTCTCATTGAAAAACCAATGGCTATGATTTAATCTCAATCAATGGCTAAGATTAATTAGATTCTAACAACCCTAACTAACTGGATTCTAGAAGTCTCTAGAGGAATCAATTAATTAATTAAATAATTATCTAGACAACTAACTCCTTTCTAGAAGTCTTGAGAAAAATTAAATAATTAAATATTTCTTGGGAATGGAGATACCTGTCCATGCTACCAAAATTAACACTCCCTCTTAGCAAGGAAGGTGTTCTGCATGAAAACCAACTTATCTCTAAAGAAGATGAATTCTGCCTTGCCCAATGCCTTTGTCAAAATGTCTACTACGTGCTGATCTATAAGTATATACTATTGCTGAACAATCCCCCACCATACACAATCCCTAATGAAGTGATATTTGATGTCTATATGCTTAGACCTATCATGAAACAATGGATTCTCAGACAATTTGATCAATGCAACTCTGATTGTTGCAGTGTATCACTGTAGTCTCAACCCTCTAACCAAAAAATCCCATCAAAAATTTTTGAAGCTATATCACCTCACATGCCACCATGCAAGTTGCTATGTATTCTGCCTCTGCAGAACTCGAAGCCATAGACTTCTGCTTCCTACGGTACCAAGAGAAAACTCTTAATCCCAAGCTAAGGCAACACCTTGAAGTGCTTTTCTTGTCCACTGTACTTCCTGTCCAATCTGTGTCAGTATAGCTTATCAACCTGATACCATCAACTCGAGCATATATGATCCCATACTCGATTGTACCATGCAAATACCACAACACATTCTTTGCTACCATCCAATGCACTCTCTTTGGCTCAACTATGAACTGACTAAGAGAGTTTACCACAAAGGATATATTTGGCCTGGTGTTGACCAAATACATGAGAGATCCAATCAAGTTCCTATATAAGGTGGGGTCTACATCCTTCTCCCTAGACGTGTCTACCTTCTTCCAATTCGTGATCATAGGAGTAGACATGGCTCTGAAATCTTCCATCTCAAACCTCCTCAAGACTTCAATGTAGTATTTCCCTTATCCAAGGAAAATCTCTCCATCTGTCTACCATACCTCCATGCCTAGAAAGTAGTGCATAAGCCTCAAATCCTTCATCTCGAACTCTATTGTAAGGTCTCTCTCGCACTCCTATGAGCCCTAGTGAACCTGTTAAAAAAAAGTCATCCACATATAGAACAAGAATGAGAACCTCAGCCCCAACCACCAAGTAGTAGAGGTTAGCATTCGATTCACTCTTCAAGAAGCCCATTCTCTACAAGTATCTATCAATGCGCTCATACCACGCCCTAGGAGCTTGCTTGAGTCTGTACAAAGCTCTCTTCAATCTAGATACATGGGTTTTGTTGTTGTGTGCTACAAAGACCTCTGGTTGTTCTATGTATGCCTCCTCTTTCAATTCACCATCAAGAAATGTCGTCTTGAAATCCATTTGATGGATTTTCCATCCCATCTATGCTGCAAGTGAGATCAAAACTCATATAGAAGTATACCTAGCCATTAGAGTGAATGTCTCCTCATAGTCAATTCCCTCCTCCTGAGAGAACCTCTTGGCCATGAACCATGCCTTGTATTTCTTGATGCTACCATCTACACCATGTTTGATCTTATAGATCGAGTGTGATCGAACCACTGCCCTATTTGTTAGTCTAGGCACAACCTCCCACACATCATTATGCACTATTAGAGTATATTCCTCAACCATCACATCTTGCCACACTTTCTACTGTGTGGCCTCCTAATAGCTGGAAGGCTCACTATCTACCAACTGAATAACTAATGCCATATAGTCATTATACTTGGCTGGTTGTCTCAGTTGTCTACTACTCGTCCTAAGAGCTCTCACAAACTTTTGAGTATCCTTATGTGGTTGTTGGTTCCTATTTCCAAATATAGAGGATGAAGTATCAACCTCCATGTCTCCCTAATGCATCTCTTGGATCTATTGCATTTGTTGCTCCAAACTCTGTGAACTCTCAACACTTGAGCCTGTGCTTGTACTAGTAATTATACTCGAGCTTCGTTGCCCCTAATCTAGTTGCACAATCCTTGGAGCTTCTACTGGTTGCTCACTTTGATCATCTATTGGAAAATCTCTAGACCTCCTAAATGCCTTGTCCTCCATGAACTTGACATCACACCTAACTATAATCCTCCTAGTCCCTGGAATGAATATTCGATATGCCTTTGAAGTTTCACTGTTCCCAACAAAGTACCCTCTCTCTGTAGTTTGATCTAACTTGGAACATGTAGGCCCTAGAATGTGACAATATGACAAACTCTAAAATATCCTAAAGTGGTTGAAATTTGGCTTCTTCCCTGAGAATTCCTCCTTTGGTGTCATCCTACCCAATACCTTATGTGGAACCTTGATCTATATGTAAACTATTGTACTACATTCCTTTGCCCATAAGTAATGTGGCATATCTTGGTCATACAACATAGCCCTTGTTGCCTTTGATATAGACTGAGTCTTCCTCTCAGTAACCCCATTTTGTTGTGGGTTGTAAGGAACAGTCCACTCTCTCTTTATTCCTTCCTTGGTACAGAACTCTTGGAAATCTTTCCCTTTGTACTTGTCTCCATTGTCTAACCGAAGAACCTTTATCTTCTTGCTTGTCGAATTCTCCACAAGAGCTTTGAACTCTTGGAAGCGACTGGAAACCTCATCCTTGGTCTTCAAGAAGTATATCTAGGTCTTTCTAGAGAAATCATCAATAAAAGTAACAAAGTACTCCTATCCTTTGAGAGACTTCATCGACATTGGTCCACATATAGCTGAATGTACTAGATCAAGAACACCCTTGGATCTAGTGTCACTCCTTGGAAAAGCTACTTTCACAAACTTCCCCAACACACATCCCTTACATACATCATCATGCTCTGTGCTCACCTCTAGAACACCTGCCATTGTCTCACGCAACAATTTAAGTGCTCCGTGATGTATATGGCCCATTCTCCTATGCCATATCTCTCCTTGATCTCTAGAATTACTACTACTCATTAGTGCCTTATGAGTATCAAACTGCAACTTGTAAAGTTGAATGCTCCTAACTCCAATAGCTATGGGTGATTTACAATCCTTATGCTTGATCAACACATTTACCCCTCTAAAGAGTACATTGTAACCTTTATCCTAAAGGATGGATACATAAATTAGATTCATACCCAAGCCTGGCACATGCAACACATCATGAATGGGAATTACCTTGCCATTCTCCCTCTAAAATAGAATAGTCCCTTTCCCAACTAGATTGAGTTTGGACATGTTCCCCATAGAAATAAGGATTTTGATGTCCTTATAACTGAAGAAGTACTCTCTACGTCCTGTCATATGAAATGATGCCCCACTGTCTATATACCAAATACCCTATGAGGTTGAGGTGACCATACAAGATATGAGTTCAAACTCATCCTCCATTCTACTAGAGAGCTCATATGCACTTGTTGAAGCTGCCATCTACTTCTTTCCTTTCTTTTTGTTCTTCTTCGTTTGTGGGAAATTGCTAACATAGTGGCCAAACTCGTGACAATTATAACACTTGATCTTAGACAAGTCCTTTTTCTTCTTCTCACTTTGTGGATTTGATCCTTTGCTCAACCCCTTCTTTGGTCTCCCTTTTCTTGCTAGGCCAACATTTTCTTGTTTCGCCTCACTTTTTTGACTCTTACTACTCGTTCGACTAACAAGACTTAGTCTAAGCTCCTCCTGAGTGAAGTCACTCCATAGTTTGTCCCAACTCGGTAAGGTGTCTCGTCCATTAATAACTTGAATAAAGACATCCCAGTACTTAGTAAACCCATTTAGGGCTATTCGTACTAGATTGTCATCATCTAATTTATCTCCAACAGCTACCAACTCATCCTTGGAAAGTCTGAGTTTGGTGAGGTAGCTTGTAACATCTTCTCCCTTGTTCATCAGGGTATTCCTCAACTTTTCTCTAAGAATCAGCTTTTGGTTAGTGGTAGCATTTTGGTACAGATTCAGAATGCATTCCACATCTTCTTCGCTATATCTAACTCTGTGATATATGGAACAATATGGTCTTTGAAACCATCAAGGATCGACGTCCTTGCCTTGGCATCTTCCTTCTTTTATGCTAAGAGTTGTGTTGGATTTGTAGGTACATCTACAACACTAGTTACATATTCCTTGATACCATTCTCTTCTAGCAATAATTTATTTTTGGCTTTCTAGACACCAAAATTTGAGGCTCCATCCAATCTATCCTAATCTCTTAAACCTACCAAGGCCATCTCAAAAGATAAAAAAAATAATAACAATAAAAATATGAAGAGGTAGAACTGGGTTTTATAAACCCTCAATTTTTCCTTCCAGTGCTTGCGCCCTTTCTACCCTCAAATCAACTCTGATATCATGTGAAAATTCTATTGTAGTTATTGATTATTAATCTCCTATCTAATATAGATTATTTGACTACGCAAAATTAATTCACAACAAATATTGAAAAATAGCACAACTGCAACTTCACAAATAAAACCATAGGAATAGAGAAGGAAACATGCAAAATAATGAAGACAATATTTTTAGACAAATTGTCCTTGGAAAAAACCCAAATGGAAAACTAGTACTACAGATGAGGAATTTTATAAATATTTAGCAAATTAAGAGATACATAATCTGCTTGCCTCTAACTGGTAGAGCTTTGGCAATATTCTTCCCCAGAAATTCTTCCTTCAATTTCTCCTGCTAAAATTCTACTACTGCTATCCCCAACGCTATCACTGCACCCTTGCTATCACTGCAAAACTATTTGCTATCACTGTAAATCTGCTTGCTATCACTGCAAATCTACTTGCTATCATTGCGAGTCTTTCTCAAGTGTGTGTTCTCTAAATGCCCATTGATCCCTTTTTATACTTTTCTCATTGAAAAACCAATGGCCATGATTTAATCTTAATCAATAGCTAAGATTAATTAGACTCTAACAACCCTAACTATCCGGATTCTAGAAGTCTCTAGAGGAATGAATGAATGAATTAAATAATTATATGGACAACTAACTCCTTTCTAGAAGTGTCCAGGAAAATTAATTAATTAAATATTTCTTGGGAATGAAGAGACTTGTCTAAGCTACCAAAATTAATAGATTCTAGTTTGTACCTGGTGTGGAGTTAAAGGCCGATCTACACTTGGCATAGACATTAAAATGAATTTTAAGTGACCCTTGAGATTTATTCATTAGATGTTGTGAGGCTTTAACCTTATAAAGGCACGATTGCTCTATCCTTACGCAGGTTTCACCAAGAAGAATATTTAATAAGAGTGTGTTCTTTATATGGTTTCTTTGGAAGCTAGATCCGTGAATAACTATGGAAAGTAGCTAAGGCATGACCTACTACTAGGAAGAGGATTGTTGCATTTTTTTGTTTCGTTGAGGGCATGACTCTTTTTGGAGTTATTTTCTTTCTTCATAACTCATTGCTTCTATGCGAAAAGCTTTTGTGATCTATATTGTTAGTTTTCTTATATCTTAAATGTTGGTCTTTAACTAATTCGGCAGAAGATTTTTCTTCCACCATTTCCATCAACTAGTTGGCTTGTAGGAGGATATTTATGCCACCACTTAGTAGATTAAAAGGTATACTCTAAATCTCCATGCAATTGGAGAATCAAACTAGGAGTTTTCTTTCTGTCAATGGCCTTTGAAGACTTGGTTTAGTAACTTCTTCCTCTTCAATTTGGTTTTTTGAATGTTTTATCATATAATATTATTTTTTACGAAGAAAACTTAAACATTTATGATGTAGACTACTATACCTATATTTTAGCCTCTCGTAGTCCTTGGAAAAGCCAGTAGGTGTTTGTAATCAAATCAAAATGTATGTCCTTGCTTAGTGATCTACAACATTTGAGTGAGTTTGTAATTTGCTGGCACTAAATTTGTGGGCCACCTCACCCATGTTTGATATTTCTCACAATAGTTCCCCTCTTCTTTCTATAGAACTCTTAAATCAACATTCATTATCATTATTAAATAAATTTTTTAGTTAATGGTTTGAAAATTTGATTGCAAGTAGATTAAAAAGAGTTTGTAAGGGAGTAAAAGGAAAATCTATAGTCTTTAAGTGTAAAATTAGACATAAATGATTATTGTATCTTTTGATTAGCTATTCACATTGATTCAAACTCTTGTAAAAGTGAATATCACTTACCCATTTCAAAGAAAAATGATTCACACTCAAGTATAAAATCTCACTATTCATTACTTTGAAGTTGTTAAATGCACTAAAAAATATAAAGTGTTAATTTAGGGGGGAAGAAAATAATCAAGGGGGTTGTCGTTGTCATTGTGCCTTGATTACTTTATATTTCTTCCATGATTCTAAGTTTAGAACTCAAATAATATGGGAATGCTTGAAAAGAAAGATGGTCAACTCATCCACTATCATTTTGAGATGAAAAAAGTAGTTTGTTGACATGCATTGTGATCTCATCACTTGCTACTACATGAGATTCTAGATACGGGTATGTGCAGGATCATGATGGGCCAAAAAGTGGCAATATGATGGGTATGTGGCTGATGACTTTTTTTAACCCAAAATTGATGAAACAAAAAGGGTTTTAAAAGGAGATTCTCAGCTTTCCATCAATATAAATTATTCTTTACTTTGAATTTAATAAGTAATTATTATTTATTTTCTATTCAAATTACGACTAAAGTCTTGATTGATAGACTGGTTGAAAAACATCTATAGCTTTCAAACGGTATGAATTTTTTTTAATCCAAAACATGTGTCACATTCTATGTTTCACATACTATATTATTAAAAAAAAGAAAAATTGAATTTCATGAAGTTTTGACCAAGTTAAGGTGGTAAGACATATGAGTTTTTTATATTTTTTAAAAGTTCCAATAAAAAATTCATAACTAATTATTTACTTGGAAAAAAATTACAAAAAAATATGCATCACATCGGCACATGAGTCCTCTACTTATATCTAAAATATTATAAAAAAATATTATCATTTTATTGTGGTTATGGTGGTTAGATAGACACCTACTTCTTATTTTTTCCCTGAAATTTAATTACCATCAAGATTGAAATTTCAAATTTTCACCAAATAGATTTTTTTTTTAAAAAAAACCTAGTAGTTTAGAACTGCATTCAATTTGCTACAAATTCTATTTTTACATATTTTTGAAATAATAGAGATAACTTATTCAAAATTTTACGTCAAGTTGCCTAACTCTATTTTTTTTAATTTTTTTGCCACTTAAGGGCCTATTTTTTCCATGATGATCCTACACATACCCAGATGCTTCACAAAAAGAATCCAAAGATTCTTTCTAGTAGGACATCATTTCTTGCATCAGAATTCAAAGGCGCTTCGCTGAGATCATCCAAAAATTCTTTATAGTAAGACTTCACATCACTTCTTTGGTACCTATTCTACATCAACCTTCACATGAAGCATTTGAGCAACATTTAGAAGTTATCATCATCTTGCAAGGGCAGTACATAGTCTTTCTTCGTTATATCATTTCTCTTTTTTAGAGGGGTTTTTATTTTCCACAGGGTTTTTCTCCTTTTCTCCACTTTATGAGATATTTGTACATGGGTACCTCATCAGGCCTAGTTGTTGGGATCCATCCATCCATGTACCCACCTAAATTGAGCTTGAAGGGGGGTGTTAGAGTAAAATAGTTATTAATTAATTATTTATTACTCCTTATGCATCAAGCCACCTTATGTGGTGATGTGTCACTTGAAGAGGGAATTGAACTCTTCAAGGTTGTGTGTCATTCCTCATTTGTAACTTGGTGCAACTTTGTTGCTACCTTGAGTTGAGCACTCCTAAAGTGGCTCAAACTGATATTCCTAAATGTACTTCATCCTCTTTGAGGATTTTACACATCTACTCAATCAATCCATTCTTGCATTGCAATTCTTATTTCTCAATAGGCTTATTGATGCTAGCAAATTCATGCAGATATATTGGAAACTCTGACAATTTTATCAATTGATCTATTTTTCCTAAAATATAATATGGAATCTATTTTAAAAAATTGATTATCTTTAATTAATGGATATTTCTTCTAGGATGGTCCTTCTCCCTAGAAGATTCACTTAATAACTCAAAAATATAACACTTGTACTTGTAGAGTATTAATAAATACCCTTAATTTTATATGTACCCTTCAATTTTATATATTTGATAGTTCTTTATGTACAATAGTATAATTAAAAAGCCTTCCTATTTTCATGAGGCATCATTTGTGCTTTTTGCAAATTACACTTTTATATCTCCTTATTATTTGTACCTTATTAACCAAGGGCACTACTTGCACCTATATCTCACTCAAAACAAGTTTTAATTATCATCCCATACATTAAAGTATCGACATATGAAACCTAAATAAACTATACCAAATATATCATCCTATTTTAAAATTTGAAGTAAAAACACTTATACATCTCATGGAAGTAAAAACACCTAATTATAGTATAATGGAAGAGAGTCTTAGAGGCACCTGATAAATCTTTTGGTTAGGGTCATGATATTACGAAAAGGTATCAATAGATAATTTAAAAAAAATGGATATGATTGTAATAATCTTGAATGATTGTGGCATGACGATTCTTCTTTTGTTAACTTCATTATAATTGGGATTAAGCAAATACCCCTAGGATTATCGGTCTCTAACACAACACAAGGCTGTGGGATAAAAGGAAGACAGTTTTATGGTCTTGATAAGACAAAATATTTATTTTTCTTCATTTACTCTATTCAAAATTATTTCTTGAAGATTTGAAAACCACTTATCAGCACCTCATCCCTGTTTTGCACATAATTCTTAACCCTCTAATATTGAAGCGATGTATTAAAGACACAATTTAATTATTTTAAAATCTCGATTATACATATAATATTGCTTTAAAGATGAATTCTTGAACCTATTTAATGCTTATTGTTCTTCAATATTTTTTATCAATAACCACAATGCATACAGGTTTTTATTCTTTAGATATACTCATTCAAATGGCAGCGCATTGTCTATTTTGGCTTTGTGGTGTCTGCAACTTGGTAAAACGGAAGGTTACTAGCAACTGCAACAATGGAATCAGTCGTTGCTTCCTGATAATTACAACAATGACATTGATTATGAATTCTTGGCAACTTGAACTACGGAATCATTTTTAAATTTTAAAGATTTTACCATCACTAATTTTTTGCGTCCATTTCCTAACTATTGTCTCTTTCTTCTTCCTACATCTTTGACATCGCTATTGTGTCTTTGTTTAAGTCATCCATTGGTAAGTCTTCAAGAACCGTTTCTTTGCTTTTCTAATCGAACATGTAAAAAATATTTGATCCGGATAGCTTTAAGATCTTTTATTCAATCCATGTTATTATCTTTCGTGTTCACCTGCATTAGAAACATATGATTCTGTCCTAGTCTCAGTCTAGGTTTGTTTTGTCTTCTTTGGTGCTAATGTATTCGCATAGGTATCAATGATTCGTTAAAATCTCCTTTCTTAAATAACGATCTCTTTTCTATGCATTGTACGGAGATGGGTTTTGGTTTTCTTAGCTTTCTATAATCCAATTTTCCACATCAGGAAAAAATTTCTTTAATTCTTCGCTTAAACAAAATTAAAATCTTTGGTTTGAATCCTCAACAAATCAAGTTTTCCCCTTTAGACATTTCTAGTTGCACAAAAAGTGCAAAGATTCGAACAAGTGAATCTTAGTCTTCCTGTGACAGATGAGACCTACTTATTTTAAATGGTTTTTTCTTCGTAATAGATTAACTAAAAACAAAAAACTCAAATGCGAAAATTTGTTATCTTCCTGCTGATTAAGTACCGGTTTGAATGATCTGGGTACTCTCGGTTATGCCCTCTGCACGTATTGCCAGCTTCTTTTTAATATCTTCCTATTGGAAATAACGGTAAAAATCCTTGATCGATGTCGAAATTCAACTTTAATGTTGATTTGCCATCCGGTATAGAAAATTCAAAGTGCCTTTAAAATATTGTTTGCATGGGCCACTAAAGTGATTTCTTTATAGCGAAGTAGATTCTAGTTAAATGTTATTCTATTTACAGAATGGTTCAGGAAAATTTACTGTCAGTAATTCATCATGGCCGGAAAATTCTGGCCAGCAATTCACCACGGAAAAATTCAATGTCATGAAAAATTCACTTCAAGGAAAATTCATCACCAGCAATTCATCGTCAAGAAAATTCATCACATTAAAAGTTTGTGATTATTTTTCCATGACAGTGAATTGCTGTTGGTAAATTTTCCTTGAGATAAATTTATTATAAGGATGGAGATGAATTTACTGATGCCTTACAGAATAACTATGAAGAGCTCTCTTTATGTACTATGAAATGCCTATCTGCTCCAGCAACTTCACTGTTTTCTACCGTGGGCTGACCTGTGCAGTCAATACATCTCCTCCATTTATTCTAAAAATCAGGTCAAATAAAGCTTAAAGAAAAAAAACCCAGATAAGTTTCAAGTAGAAATATGTTTGCAGATCCATACAAGGGAAATATAACAATTATTTTAAAGAAAATTCAAAGTGTCACGTCACAATTCTTTTTGGTGGTTTTAATTATATCATTCAAATAAATAGACAAGTATACGATTAACTCCTTCGGGATGTCAGCGTACAAATGAAATATAGATTGGTACTTTCTGCTTTTATCCATCTCTTTCCACATAGCAGTCTACAATCACTATGTATTCTGTAAAAAAGTTAAACTAAAATCAAATAGGAGAGAGGACTTAGTAGTTGAGCACCTTAATTTTGCACTTTCCAAAATCTTATGTGAAAATTTCAAAAAAGTCTTAATTTTTTACAGCAGCTTGTTTGGCAACACCCTTACTAATAACTAAGGTTTCAGGGCCACATCGACATGCTTTTTGTCCAGGGTGATATTTGTGCACTAAATCATGTTTTATGGGTGCACTGATGTGACATTACATGATTTGTTGTTTTTCAGATTTAAGGAATACATATTATTCAATTATTGATAGTTATCATCAACACTAACAACTTTAAAGTCACAACTATTGATTCAATATTATTAAAAATATTAGACATTAAATCAAGAAATGCTGTAACAACTAGTAAAACATGATCAACTATTAGATCCTTTCCCTAAACTGAAAAAATAGTTTTACACTTTCTTATGCAATGCTCACTTGTGCAGCAAATCAGCAATCACTGAAACTTAATCCCTTTTTATTGTTGGAGAATTTCTACAAAGTCGAATTGAGAACTTTCCTTGGAAACCATCTTTAGTTACAGAGTATACACACTCGAAATGCAAACTGAACAGGATAAGAAAAATACACACTCCAAATGCAAACTGAACAGGATAAGAAAAACATATCTATGCACCTCTGTATAGGTAGGAAAAAATTATGTCCTACCAAACTTACTGCATCCACTAAAACCATTTGGCATTTGTAGCTCAAAACCAAACCTTTACAATAGTTCGTTGCTGAACTTGGGACATTTAACGTCTTAAAATAAATTCTTACTCTATACATATCATAGTTATCATTGTCCCTTTCAGGTTAAGCAAAACATATTAAGAGGATAACAAGTTTATAAATATACAGTGTACACTTCTATATATTTGGATATATATATGTTTGAGAAAAATATATTTATATTTAATAATATGAATTTCGATGGTTTATGATATCAATGTAGATAGAATTTTGGATTTGATTGTGTAACAATTTTTAACATAATATTTTAGATCATATCGTATGATCCATCATGAAGATGAGATAGAGTTAGAGAATAAAATAAAGTTTGAAAGATGAGTTAGTTGGGTTGATGTTGATGGAGATCTTGATGTTTATATTTTATTGATATATATTTTTATAGAATAAATATTTTATATTTTCTGTGACATTATTAATTCATATTTTACAAAATTACTATACATTTTTTTTATTGCAAACCTCTAATAAACTTTTTGAATAATTTTTCACTATTGAAAAAAGATTAAAAAAAAATATATATATTTTTTTCTAATAATTGTCATCTTTCATTAATTGAAAAATAGATTCATATAAATATAAGTTTCTTATTATTAACTTTATATTTCTATTACCAAAATAATTATTTATATTAAAAAAAATTGATTTTTGATATACTGAAACTCTCTACTACTAAAATCAATATAAACCATTCACTAAAATATAATTACATTTATACCACAACAACAATTAAACATATTTTATTAAAAGTTTCTCTTCTAATATATTTTATGTCTACACAAAATCTTCAAATTACAAGAAAATAATATGATCATTCTGTCTTGAGTGGGATTCACTTTATATAACGTGTTTAGAAAAATATTAAGTAGCATATTAATATAAAATATAATACGCATTTCTCTACTCCGCTCTAACCAACTTAATAATGCAATATAGTTTTCGACGCATGCGCCCATTATAATATAAGCATGTTTAAGCGTAGAACTACTTTACAGTCGTGAAGTATCCCACCAAGAAATTAACAGAAAATACAGGTAACAGTCAAAGACCAGCAGAATACAGACTAACTGTCAAAACATACAACCCCACCAAGATATTTGATATTTTCATAAGCAGAAATTCTCTACACTCAGAGCACACTGTCTATTTTCTACGAAACTTCTCTATTTATAATGAATGTGGTTCTCTATTTTAACATATCCTTTTCAAGAAGATTCCCTATAACACAGACATAGTAATCATGTGCACAGATAGAAAGTGGTAGTCAATAAATAGTGGGATTCCAATAACTACAAGATTCTTCTATCACTTCGGAGGCAGTGCCCCAACTCTTTTATACTCTGGATGAACGAGTTTTAACAGCTTGCAATAAACAAATATTAGCTTAAATCAAAATGAATGGTTTATATGGATAAGCTAGAGTGCCATGCAACCCACAAGCATTTTTTAGCTGTATATTTTTATTGTAAGAAGAATAGATTAAAACATAACTTAAACTTTCTTTCTACTCTCACTTTTAAATGCTTATTATAAACATATAGGTTTTGTTTTTCATGTCAACTTGTTAATTTTTTAACCTTTATATTCTACCTTGCTGAAACCGAGCACGACTGGTGCCGGCTCTAACTCCCCGTATGTTCCAAGAAATCTCAGGGAAATTTCGTGGAAACGAATAACATTGATAATCATTGAATTATAATCTTATGCTTGTTCCATCAGGCTAAATTTTCCAGTTTATAATAATATTCTTTACTATTTGGGATCCACTTGGCTGAATTTTATTCCATTCTAAAATGCATTTCGTGTGCTCTCGGCTGGCTATATATTTTATAGCTTTTCTAATTCACCTGAGCCTGCACTGGCTTTATTGAAGAGGAATCAAATGAACTGCGTCCAAAACTAGTTGTTATAAAGATAATCTGAGCTTTACAAAAGCAGAAATAATGGAGACCCATTTGGAAATAGCAGCTACTTCCACAAATGAGATCGCAATGATGGAGGTCATACCAGATGTAGTAAGAGATGAATTTCTTGAATCTCAGTTTCAACAAGATGAAGGAGAGAATCAGATCCAAAATGATGATGAAAATCACATCCAACATGAAGAAACTCTCATCCAAATAAAAGAAGCTGTGAAGAGCAAGTGGAAGTACGTGAATTGCTCACTGGCAGTGATGGGTGTCTCTCTCACTTTTTATGGCAGCGATATTCGGTCAAACAATCAGCTAAGTCCATTATTTGTTGAGATCTCGTTACTGATTGCCTGTGTGATTTTAGGAGTGTTGTTTTATATGATATATGCAAAGATTATGCAGGAGCAGCGACTAAGGCTGGAAACCAATGAGCCCGCAGCGTTTGCAGGTAATCCATACCACCTATTTCTTCTGGCGTTATCAGTATGTTTGGCAAGCGCAGTATTTATCTTCATTGCCATCAACGCGTTAAGAAAACCATAATATGCCCTAAAACGTATACACCCATCAATATGTTTGTGCAAACATATTAGCTTACAACATGTATTGTAAATACGTATATCGTCCCTTTGATCTCTCTTGCTGTAACTATTCTACTGCCGTTTACACATGGAAACTGTAAACTTCTTTATGTAACTACTTTTGTGCTCGACCAGCGAAAAGAGTCCAAAGGCAGTGCTATCCTGATTTATTTATTTGTATTGCAGAAATGGTTGTTTACTGGCCTAAGAAAATGCATATTGAAGTAGTTCAGGGTGTGGAATGATTTTAGTCCTGTTAACGAGAGGTCGTTATGCTAGTGACAAGTCATATTACCTATTTTTGAATTATTAAAATGCGCCGCCAGACCAGACAAATTCTGCAGCTGTAGGCAAATATATTTGTTTATTCTCTGCCACATATGTATATCTCTTGAATCTAGAGCTCTCATTTACTATTTGTATCTATTATTAGAAACTTATATTTGTACAAGTTTTTAGGGTATCTTGTATGTTTCAAAATGTTGAATTATCTTTGTTATGTGTAAATCGTTAAATGTCTGAGAACAAGACAAGTTTCAAAATGATATTTCGAAAGTTTATAGAGATTAGATTTCTGAGTCAAGATTAAATTTGTGAGATGGGTCATATTCATTTTTTTTGAAAATTTATAATAATAAAAGTGAACAAAGTGAGATTCATTGATTCAAAAGTCTTCACTTAGAATTTCATAAATATTTATACATTATATCATCTATTTTTAAGATAGGTGTATTTATTGTTTATTCAATTTTTGTGCATTTAATTCATTTATATTTATATTCATAATCTAGGATAGATTATGAAGGTTTATGTTTTGTTATTTATTTATTCTAGATTTACGAGAAAATGATTTTATCTATAATGACATTTAGTAAATCATTTGTTATTTTACTTTTCATTTAGCTATATATGTCAATCTTAGCACCGTCTTAAGGTTTCCATCTTTAGGGGTTCATTGATAGACTCAAAATTGTAAATCTACAATTCTAGAGTAAGCACTCAATATCTAGGATTGGGGATGTATGTTGATTTAGATAGAGAGGCAAGGCTTATGATTAGATTTTTTGTAGCTAAGAAGTCAATTAATAGGAGTGTGCAACTTCTCTACATTTCTAGTTTTGCAAAATCATGTAACACAATCAAAGAGGTCTTCAATAAGATAATTAAAGAAATGCAAATAACACATTAGGCATATGAGAAATCCATTTCTTGTGCATACTAACACCATTAATATTTATTATTAAGTTTCAAGTGTATTGACTTAGGAAAAAAGGGACTAAAGAACTCAATCAACCATATGAGAACAAGATTCTACATAAAACTAATAATAAAAATAGATTTATATTCCTTTAAATAAATCTCATTAACTTTTCATGCTACATATACAATATAAATCCATAACCCATAATCATCTATATGTAGAAGAATCACAAGCTATCAAAATATTCATCAAAAAATATTTTACTAGATTATATGAAATATGGTAGAACTCCATACATGCATACTCTAAGTGTATATCAAATTCAAACTCACAAAATGTTTGGCCCATAATTGTAATACTAAATCATGCATATAGATGATCCTAAATGAATTATAATTGACAAGGATAAATGGAAATAAAAAATAAAAAATTATCATTTAATAAAAATGATTAAAGCCTATTAATTAGAAAATAGAGTCAAATTTAATTTTAAGAAATAAAAAAATTATATGAAACTAGAAGTGCAGATATAAACACATAACCAAAAAATTGAATCTACTTAAAATATCTACCATTATTCAAAAACATTTCATGTGCATTAAGGAAAAGACCTTGCAAAGTGCTACTACACCAACTAATCCCTAATAAAATAAATTAGCAAGTATTATTGTAGAGAACATGTAGCTAAAATTTCATATTATTTTCATTTAGTTGGTTGTGATTTTGTAGAGAAATAAAACATGTTGTTTTATATTTTGAGGAAAACACCATTACAAAGCATTTGCAATGTTTCAAAGATTGTAGAGAAAATGCATCAAACATTTCATATTATGTCTGTTTAATTTGTTGTAGTTTCTGGAGAAATAAAACATGTTTTCTTATAATTTGTAGGCCTCTTGTAGAGAAATAGAACATGTTGAAAATTAAATTTTTAACATAATATTTTTAATTGTTATTATTATATACATATAATTATATTTTAGTGAATTGCATATATTGATTTTAGTAGTAGGAAATCTCTGTATACTAATAATGAAAAATTAATATCTATTATATTAAAATTGAGAAATGTTTTATACAAATAATTTATTTATTAGTAAAAAATAAATTAATAGTGATTAAATTATATTTATTAATAATTTACAATAAAAATATGTTAAATAATTCTCTTAAAATATGACATTATAATGTGAAGAAAATACAATATATTTATCTTTAAAAATATAATATTAAAGTATATTTTGTCCAATTTATCCTTGTAAGCTTGTTTTCTTCATATTGATATGTTTTACCTAAACTAAAAGGAAAAATGCTAACTATGATACGTATAGATAAAGAATTTATTAAAAAAAAATCATAGTGAGAATTATAAATGTCCCATGTTAAGCAAGGAGAACTCCTATATTTATGGTTTGGCTTTGAGTTACAAATGCTAAATGGTCTTAGTGGGCGTAGTTAGTTTGTTAAGATTTTTTTTTTTTTTTTGTTTTTGTTTACATAGAGGTGCGTAGATATGTATTTTTTCAATAAAAGCTATCTCAACTTGATTTTGTAGAAATTTGAAAAAATACATAAATATATAAATGATTAAATTTCAGTGATATAAGAAATATGTAAAATTATATTTTCAACATATTTGGTTTCATATTGGCTTTTTTTGGGAAATTTCATAGAGATTCTAGACTATAGTGAGAGGATTGATGGATAGAAGTTTAAATTTACATCTCTTTTGTAAACTAAATGATATCTTGAAGGATTCAATCATATATTATTCTTTTACTTGAATTATATAATTAAAGTCACTAAAAATGTTATGAATTTTCTGTAAAACAGTTTCTATATTACCTTATATGAAGCTACAACCATATTTTGAATTGAAAATTATTTAGGACTTCTTCAAGTTTTATTTGAATTAATTTGTTTAATAAATGGAGAAGTCATAATAGCTAATACATAAACCCACATGAGAAAATAGTAAAGTTACTAGAGAATATAAGCATTTCTTTGCCTAGGAAGGTTTCTTCTCTTGGTGAAGGCAAAAAATCCACTGTTGTTTTGTCAAAATATTGGTGTAAGGTTTCTTTGTCACCATTCATGATAAATGATAAATCATTGCATCTGTACAGGGCAAACTCTCCTTCTGTTAATATTCTTCAACTTGAGGGAATAATTTTGTCAGTGTATACATTAATGCTTGCTTACACATAGGTTGACCTAAGCCTACTTAGGAATTTATTGTTGTATGACTCGTTGACATAGACTAGATATTTTCTATCTAAATATTTTCCTGATATTTTTCCCAACTAGTTTATAGAATGGAGAGGTGTTGATACACCTCATGCTTAGATATTTCTCCTTTATAAGAAGAACCTTGACTATCTAATAATATAAGGTTGAGTTTATGCATTCTATCTCTATTGTGCTTGTCAAATATCTCTGTCTCTTGGTTGCCGAACTGAGAGTTCTCAGGCCATATAGTTTTTGCATTTTCCCTTCACCGTCTAACTCATTTGTAGAGTACGCATCTATGATTGGTGGCTCTGATTGGTATGCATCACTGAATCACGTATTCAGGGAGTGAATATGCCACCAAGGTCTAGGCTATGGCTTTGCTCAACTCACTGAAGAAGATGCGAATCATGCTCTTCAAATGGTGGTCTCCTTTTCGAGTGGTGAGATGGGTGTGATTGACTATTCTTAAAGACTGACTCCCAGGCATCTTTATTGCTGTCTTCAAATTACTACCCACAACAACTAAAATCTGTGCCATTACTTGGAGGATGCATTGACTGTGTTGGAGGATCTACTGATGAATTCCCAACAACACTGCTATTCTCTTCTTCTACCTGAAGATATCTCCCATTAGAAGGATTTTTTGGCGATAGAAATAGTGAAGGAGCGATTTGGTGTGCATATCATGGGTACGAAGGTTTATGGTTTGACTTAGTCTTTATGCACTCTTAAAAGCCATCAGCTCCTCCTCTAGGCTGCTGCAACAACAAAAATCCTTAAGATGGTGCATGTGTGCCATTAACTCGACTTCATGAATTTGGGCAGTTTTTGTCGCATATTTTTCCACAGATCGGTGACCAAGTCAAAAGGCTCAAACACGCGGTGTTTTTTTGTTTGTATGGATAAATATGGCTGATTACATTAATTCTTTGATTAGAAATTTACATTAATTTCTCAATCATTTGAAAATGTTTAAGAGGGGAGTTCTTTATAGCTCATGAGGGTGTTTTATTTTTATTTTCCTTTCTCTAAATTTTTTTAAAATATTTGATTTTTCAGATTTGTAAATGCAAATTATATTGGTGTAAATTTGCAATAGAGTGAAATTTTATTTTAAAACTCTATTCAATGATGGTGATTTTGCAGTAAATATAAAGTGTCTTTTTTCACCATCATTCTTGTATGAAAATATATGCACTAAAATAAAGTGCCAAACAAAGGGGAAATCAAAAATATTAAAAAAGGGGGTTCATCTGATTTGGGGGGTTCTTAATCTATATATTTTCTATTGTCTTAAGGAATTAACTTATTTATAATCATGAGATATGAAACCCATTCTTTTGTAATCAACCTAAAACTACGAAACTATAAGTCTTGGTGTGAAGGAATCTTGAAAAATTTCAGGTTCCATAATCTCATGCCATATCTATATGGACTTATTTGTGAACTAGGTAAACAATTTCAGAAGGATAAATGGTTTAATATTCGTGATCATATTCGTGGATTAATCAGTTTACATATTCTAGATGACTCTTTGTATGTCATCATGGATATTGAATGTCCACATGCATTATGGATCAAAATTTGGGAAATATATGAAGACTCCAATGTTTCTTCCTTCTCGCATGATTTTTCTATGATCACAACTCACATCCCACATCATGATTCAAATATAGAGTGTCTAGTTGACATAGAGGAAATCATCATTCCTCCACCTCCTCCTGTTCCTTCATCAGATTTCAGAGTCATTTCTTTGAGAGCTTCTAACACTTCTTTGCAACAGGATATTTGTCTTCCTAGAATTACTGATTGGGATGCATATCTACCCAACATTTCATGTCTTTTCGTAGAGTCCAACATTGCTAACGGGTATGTGCAAGATCATGATAGGCCAAAAAGTGGCGATATGATGGGTATGTGTAGGGTATGTTGCTGATGACTTTTTTTTACCCAATATTCATGAAACGAAAAGGGTTTTTAAAGGATATTCTCAACTTTCCACCAATATAAATTATTCTTTACTTTGAATTTAATAAATAATTATTATTCATTTTCTATTTGAATTACGAATAAAGTACTGATTGAAAAACATCTATAGCTTTCAAATAGTATCACATTTTTTGAATCCAAAACATACTTCACATACTATAAGATTAAAAAAAGAAAATTGAATTTCTTGAAGTTTTGACCAAGTTAAGGTGGTTAGACATACAAGCTTTTATATTTTTAAAAGTTGTAATAAAAAAATCATAGTTAATTATTTACTTGGAAAAAAAATTACAAAAAAATATGCATCACATCGGGACATGAGTCCTATACTTATATGTAAAATATTATAAAAAAATATTATCATTTTATTGTGGTTAGGGTGGTCTAAGGACACCTATTTTATTTTTTCCCCTAAATTTAAGTACTATTGCTGCATTGAAATTTCAAAATTTTCACCAAATAGATTTTTAAAATAAAAATAAATCTAGTAGTTTGAAACTACATTCAATTTTACTGATTCTATTCTTACATATTTTTGAAATAATATAGATAACTTATTCAAATTTTTACGTCAAGTTGCTTAACTCTGATTTTTCTAATTTTTTTGCCACTTAAGGGCCTATTTTTTCCATGATGATCCTGGACATACCCTAACATGGAAGCAGACATTGAGGACATCAGTCTTCTTTTGGATGAAAACTTCAATAAAGTTGCATCATCCTTGTCTTCTTCAGATATGATTACACTTCCCATGTCACATGTCAACATTGGCTTGGAGATTCCTGAGCAACATTCAAAGACATCATGGTCACCATCATCATCATTCTTGGATGAGATTCAACTCTATTCAAGATCATACATACATCTTCTCACATGGGAAGATATCCTACATCTTCAGTTGGTTTCATTTCTTCCCAAGGGAAGGAACATTGTGAAGTGTTCTTGGAACTACATCTCCATCCTTTGTTCACTATCCAACGTTAATAGCACGACATGTATTATGGGGGGGTCTCATGGAACTTCTATTATTTTCTCTCTTATGGAGGAAATCATATATTGTACTTAGTGAAAGAAGTAGTACTTCTTCACGTGTATAATTTTCATGCATCTTTTCTCTCTTTTGGAGGGTAGTTTTTTCCCACATGGTTTTCTACTTTTTTCCATTTCATGAGAGATTACTTTGTATATGGGTAACTCACCAGGCTAGTAGTTGGGACCCATTTTATCCATAGCCACCTAAGTTATGCTTAAGGGGGGTGTCAGTGTATACATTAATGCTTGCTTACACATAGGTTGTCCTAAGCCTACTTAGGCATTTATTGTTGTATGACTCATTGACTAGATATTTTCTTGATATTTTCCTAATATTTTTCCCAGTTAGTTTATAGACTAGAGAGGTGTTGATACACTTCATGCTTGGTTATTTCTCCTTTATAAAGAGACCCTTGACTATCTAATAATATGAGGTCCAGTTTATGCATTCTATCTCTAATGTGCTTGTCAAATATCTCTGTCTCTTGGTTCTTTCAAATTTCATCTCTAATTTGGGGATCTTCAACTTAAAGTAAATAGATTATAGTGAGTGATATAGCGTGTGAGCCAACAAAATTTCAATTTTATCTTTCCTCATCTAAAGAGCAAGAAGCTCTTTGGAGAAAAGTTGAGCCTAGACATTTAGGGTGAATGAAATTTCAATCCATGTTAGAACATGGCAGCATGGAAGAGTTAGCTAATGATATTTCCTCAAAGGTAGCTTCTAAGTTATTTGATGAAATAGCAAAGGAAATTGAGAAGGATGATGGATTTAATATTTATTCAAATGTTTGTTCTCTTCCTACTTTCCCTATAGCAAAAATGACTTGTCCTAAAGTTGTAATGGTGGCATCAAAGCTGGTTGTGGAAATAGGAGAGGAGCCTTTGCATGGAGAGGGGGTAGATGACTTTTCACAAAAACTATCTATCTATTAGACCCTTATTTCATCATCTCCTACTAAGAAGTCTACTAGTAAGAGAGGTAGAAAATCTCAAGCAGTTAAGATTCAAGAAGAAATTGATGGAGGTATTCAATTAACCTTAAATGGAAATATAAAAAAAAAGATTAAGGAGAGCATGTTTCTCTCCTCATCAATATGAAGTTAATTTCTTGGAATGTCAGGGGCATTAATGCTCCTAGAAAAATAACCTAGATCAAGCATCAGGTAGATGCTTGTGGGTCAGATGTGGTGATGTTGCAGGAAACTAAGACATTTAAAGAAATTTTTTATTTAGTTATTGTTAAATGGGTGAAATGGAATTCTTGTCACTCACATGCCTAGGGTGCTTCGTGGGGTCTAATAATTATGTGGAATCCTAAAACAGTGGTGGTAGAGGCTATTTCAAATGAGAAAAATTGGTAGCTAATAAAAGTTACTCATTTTGACTTAAGGTTCTGTCTTATAAATGTTTATGCCCCTAATTCTATAGCAGGGAAGAAGAAACTGTGGGACGAATTAAGTCATATTTTGTCCCAATTAGGTGATGTAAAAGTGTTGTTAGTTGGGGATTTCAATGCCATATTGTCATTAAATGAAAAAAATGAGGTATTCGTCCTCCTAAAAAAAAGAGGATTTTGGTGTTTTTGTACAAGATAATGCTTTATCAAATGTTTTACCAGCCAATGGTAAGTTGACTTGGACAAATAGGAGAATTTTTTTTCTATAGATAGTAGTACGTTTAGACAGATTTTTGGCATCTACAAATTGGTTAACATAGGGATTTGTGTTATCATAAAAAATTCTACCTTGGGTGGGGTCTAATCATTTTCCAACTACCATGAATATTGTAATAAAATCCTCACCTTCAAATTTTAAGTCTTCTTTTAAATTTGAAGCACTGTGGCTTCGATATCATAAGTTTCTTCCTTTATTAAAGCAATGGTGGTCTCAAGATCCATGGGTTCAAGGGTCACTAATGTTTAGAATTTGTAAGAAGTTGGATTTTCTAAAAGGACAAATAAAGCACTAGAATGTGAATATTTTTAAGAAAAAAATTCATCAAGAGGATGTTTTTAAGCAACTTTCTATAGTAATGAGTCTATCATCTTTCAAGGATTAAGTGTTCAAACATTAGAATAGCAGAAGGAGCTGTAGGATGAATTGGAAGTGTAAGAATTGCAAGAATAAATCTATTGGAGATAAAAGTCTCATGAAATTTGGCTAAAAGAGGGTGATAAAAATACCAATTTTTTTCATATTTCCACTCAAATAAAAAAATTGAAGAGTTCAATTTTCTCCATTGGGGACAGTTCTATAGGTGTAAGGATATCAAAGGAAGAGGAAATTCAAAAGGAGGGTGTGAAATTCTTTTCAAATTTACTCTCAGCACCCCTATATGTTTCGCCTCAAGTTGAAAAGATGAGAGAGGAATTGTTAGAAGATATTCCATCATTGGTTTCACAGGAGGATACTATACAACTTCTAAAACAATTTCACCTTAGAGGAAGTTAAAGAAGTGGTGTTTTATTTGCCTCCAGACAAGGCTCTGGGGCTTGATGGATATATAACTATGTTCTTTTAGAAATGCTAGGATTTCATAGGCTCTGATCTGTTAAACGCTATTGATTAATCTAGATGCTCATCTACTATGTTAAAGTAATTTAATGTAACACATATACCCTTAATTCCAAAGGTGAAGACACCTAATTCTTTTGTAGAATTTAGGCCTATTTCTCTTTGTAGCATGGTTTATAAGATATTTACAAAGGCTATATATCTTTGCTTGGTGGCTATTATACTGTGAATCATATCAGAAGAACAAGGGGGGTTTGTTCTTGGTAAGGAAACGGTAGAAGGTGCTATCGTAGCCCATGAATTTATACATTATGTTTCCTCTTAAAACCTTTCATCTCTAATAATCAAGCTAGACATGATGAAAGGTTATGACAAAGTTGATTGGTCTTTTCTAATGCAAGTACTGAAAAAATTAGGTTTTATAATAAATGGTGTAAATGGATTCTATCTTGCTTGTTTGGTGAAAAAATTTTAGTCTTAATTAATGGCACTCTAGTGGGATTTTTTGGATCAACACAGGGGGTTAGGTAAGGGGATTCATTGTCCCCTTTCCTTTTTATAATATTAGCCTGATAAGCTCTCAATAAATCAATTCAAAAAGCTAATATTTAGGGTTTGTGGAGTGAAATAAGCATTCCATCAACAGGTATAATGCCAACACATTCCTTATTTACAGATGATACCATATTTTTTGGTAAAGCATCACTATTAGAAGCATCACAAATCAAAATTATTCTTAATGAGTACACTTTAGCATCAAGACAAAAGATAAATGTAGATAAGTCAAAAATATATATTTTTAATAGAAGGCAATCTGTAAAAAGATAGGTCCATAAACTTATAGGTTTTCAAGTGGCAGATTTACCTTGTAAGTATTTTGATATTCCATTTTTTACAGATGCAAACATGGTATCATATTGGGACAAGCTCATAAAAAGTATCATATGGTATCATATGGTAGAATTGTTGGTTGGAAAGGAAGATGGATCTCATTGTCAAGGATAATTTTATTGATGAAAACTATATTAGCTGCTATTCCTATTTGTTCCATGGTGGTATTGAAAGAAATTCCTAAAACTATTATAACAGAAACAAAGAAATTGGTAAGAAATTTCTTATGGAAGGGGAATATGAATGACAAAAAGGAAGATTCCTCTTGTTTCTCTAGAAAATATCTCCTCAAAAAAGTTAAAAGGTGGTATAGGTCTTCACAAATTATTTGATAGGAATTTATCCCTGGGTGCCAAATTGGTATGGCACATGTACACTAAGCCACAAGCTAAGTGGTGCAGAATTATGCAAGCAAAGCATTTAGACAATAGTTCCCCAATCAAAATTTTTTCTATGTTGAATCCTCCTTAAGGTTCGATTATGTGGAATTTTTTAGTTAAATGTAGGGATGTAATCATACCCTTTTTGACATGGGAGGTACATAGTAGAGAAGAAGCCCTATTTTAGAAGGATTACTAGAATAGATATCCTCCTTTGTTTACAATCTAAAACCTTCAAGCTACAAAAGCCCATTTAGCTTCTAGTTGGGGACCAAGAGTCAAAGACTATTTCCAAAAGGCTGATGAAATTATAGGGAAAGTTACTTGGAAAAGTTTTAAATATTTTTGTATACCAAATGACTAAAAAGTTCTCTTAACTTCTATTTTAGGGGAAAGAATTGTATACAACTCAATAGTTGCAGATAAGCTTATTTGGACACCGTCTAAAACTGGTAACTATTATGTCAAAGTAGGGTATAAAGAAATTATACATGTGGCTGAAAATTTACATCCACAAAGGGCTTTGTCTTTTTGTTGGAATTATACAGTGTTGCCAAAGGCGGTATGTTTCGCCTGGTTGGATTTGAAGAATAGGATTTTGACAAGTGATAGACTTGTTAAAATTGGCATTGTAGAGTAGTTTAAATGTATTTTGTGTGATGAAGAAACAAAGGAAGTAAATCATCTATTTTTAAAATGTCTGTTTGCTTAAAAATGTTCGTCATTCATCAAAATTTAATTAAACTAGTTTGCTCCACTCCCTAAAGATCTCTAGGATTTATTTACAAGTTGGCTAGTATTTTATAAATCCTCTTTCTTTGCATGTATTTGGAAAATCATACATTCTGTTGTGTTATGGTGCATTTGCTGGGAACGTAATAAGCACATTTTTAGAAAATAAAAAGCTAGTGTGGAGCAGGTTTTGTAGAAGCTCGAGTCATCTATCTCAGAGATTACAAATGCATATGTCCTTAAAATTAAAAATGTGGGATCACTATTAATAGATTGGGATTCTAGATTAAGTTTCTAGAATGGACTAAGTTGTCTCTTCATTTTAAAGGTAACATGCATCAAAATTGTAAACATTAAATTGACAAAAATAAGATAGCTTGGATACCTTTGCCAAAAGATTTCAAGAAATTAAATTTTGATGGGGAATCCAAACAAAACCCAGGTTTATTAGGTGTAGGGGTGATTATAAGGGATCATAATGGTTCCCTTATTGTGGCCAAATCAGTCCATTTTTCTTCGACCAAAAATAATAGTGCAAAAGCACATGCCTTGTTGCATGGTTTGCAATTAGCATTTATGCTCAAAATAAAAAACTTCAAATTGAAGGGGATTCCTTAATAATTATTAATGCCTGCAAAGAGAGAAGGATATACAACTAGAAGCTGAATTATATTTTGTGTCAAATATGGAAGCTTCTAGATAAGTTGGAGTCATATCAACTTATGCATACTTACAGGGAGGGAAATCACTTGGCAGATATTCTAGCAAATATAGGTTGTGATCAACAACAAGAAGAAGTGGTGTATAATTTATTTTTAGAAAACCTTAAGTAGGAAGTTTTAAATTTGTTTCCAAAGGAAAACATTAACATAAATGGCATGCATTGAGGAACTGCTCAGTTCATAATGTGTTTTTTGTTTCAATTTGGTAAGCTATTGAAGTTTGTGTTGAAAACATACATTTGCAAGAACAATGCTTGTGAAGTGTAAATGATGGTCAGATAGTTTGAGAAAGTGCTCAATTCATAATGTTTTTATGGTTTGAATTGCTTAGGCTATGAACATTGTGCTATCAACATACATTTACAAGAACAATGCTTGCTGAATGCAAATGATGGTCATATATTGTATTTAGAAGTTATAAAATGGGTAAATTTCCATGGGGTGAGTATAGTGCTATGACATAGTCAAATTTGTGGGAGTGATACATGCTTCGATTCGGGACATTGTCACTATTTATGAAAATTTTTGATGCTAATTTTTGTGTGTTATCTTACTGTGTTGTAGAAAATTGGACCCTCTTGAGAAAAGAGACAATTTCATGCATAATTAGACCCACTTTTGAGTCCCCTCACATCATTTATCCTTCAAAATAACATTTATAGGCCCCTAAGACCCATTATTTTTGATCTAGAGGCCCGTTTCACTTGAGAAATAACCTAAAACCCGATAAACAACACTTAATTCTTTCATACCCGAAAAACCACCTTCAAAAATTAGTAGTGGGACCCATTCACCACCTTGGGCGAATGAGTCCCCTCTAGTGGGACCAATTCGCCAAGGGTGGCGAATGAGTCCTTTTTGAGGGAAAATTTAATTTTAAGTGGGAATTTAATTAATTCAACTTGAATTTCTAGTAAATTTCGGCCTCTTAGGTCTAAATAAGATGAAAATTAGGTGTTGTTGCTTATAAATACTCATTTTAAGTCATTTTACACATCTTTTAGTCATTTCAAAAAAGCAATTTGTAAAGACAAGTCTTCTACAATAAGTCTTATTAGCAAACGTTGAAGTTTTAGGGCAGTAAACTAGCATTTTTGTAGGTCTTAAAGCTCACTCTTTAGGTCAAGATTCAACATTGTAAAGGGTTGATGATGGATTCCTATGGTGAATCTTGGAGAAATATATGTTGAGAAGATGTAACTAGCCATCAAATCACACCTAAAGACTTGGTTTCAAAGTGATTCCATCTTCCATTTTCACTCTATCTTTAGATTAAGGTTTGAATTTTGTTTACTTTCCATTTGCATGTCATTTTATTTCCATTTTTGATGTGTTGTAAGGTTTCTAGGGTTGAGATTTTGCATTACCCAAATCATATTTGTATTTCTTATTCTAGCACAATAGAATAGGGCTTTTATCATATTTCAAACTTTCCTAGTCTTTAACACATCTAATGTTAGGGTTTTATGTAGATTTTTCTCCATTCAATGTTTAATTACCCAATTAGGGATTTGTCCAAGGAAAACCCCCCATTCGACAAATAATTTTTAGCTATTTTGTAGGAATTTCTGAGATCCCGAGTCAGGTTTTCGTTAAAAATTGCTATGCAAGTGTCAAGGTGTAGAACAAAGATTTGAAGTTTTTAAAATTGAAAGTGGACCAATTCACCATGCATGGTGAATGAGTCCCTCCTGAGATGTAGTTTGGAGTTAGATGTAGATCCTAGTTCCTGGTTGATAGAAAAAAACTTATGTGCAGAAAAACCCAAAATTGGGATTGATTCGCCTAGGGTGGTGAATGACTCCCAGTCAGCTCAAAATCAAACTTCATCAATTTTTTAGATTGTTCTATAGTATTCTTCAGTTTCCCAAGTGCACACATTGTGAAAAACAATCTTTTGTTTGGTTTAATTTGCATTCTTGTTCATTCTTTTAAGCTATTTTCAAACAACACTGTGTTTTCCAACATAGCATAAATCTTAGATTTTGCATACATAATCAGTCATTTAGATCACTTAGTTGCATTTAGATCATTTCATTTAGGAATAATAACATCCTACATTACATAATTTGAATGAACCTAGTTAGCATTTTTGGCCTACCTCTCTCCTTTTAGGTGCAAAACCTTAGAAGAGTTAGAGAGCCTTGTGCCAAAAATCTATGGTTCATTTTGGTTAACCTAATGTGAATACAACACACAAATTAAATAAAATGCATTTATTAACATCCTGTGAAGTTGTTGTGAAGTGTTGTAAAACATTTCCACACTCTTCTAGACTCTATTCATTACAATTGACCTAAAAATTACCTTTTCATCACTAAACAAGTCCTATTTTGAAGTGTTGTAAAATATTGTAACAAGATTTCATGCTTTTCTATGCTTAATTTCACTATTTACACATTTATTATGCTTTATTTGACCCATTTATGCCCTTATAAACCTTAATTAAGTGTACTTTTGAATGCAAACCCAACAAATAACAATAAATGTGACTTAATTCCCGACACCCATTTTCAGTCATTTAGATCATTTAATTTCATTTAGATCATTTTATTTAGGCATAATAACATCCTATATTGCATAATTTGAATGAACCTAGCTAGCATTTTTAGCATACTTCTCTCCTTTTAGGTGCAAAACCCTAGAAGAGTTAGAGAGCCTTGTGGTGCCAAAAATCTACGGTTCATTTTGGTGAACCTGCATCTTTTGAACATTATTCCTTTCTAATTGTCAAGTGCATACTAGGTTTCACTTGCATTGCATCTTGCATTAGTTAAAGTACATCCTAGGGTTTTCTAACTTGCATTAGTGAAAAGATCATTTTAGCTTGCATTATTGCATATCATTTCATTGCATAATAGTGAAATTCTACATTTACATTATAGATTTGCATGAGAGAGTACTAAATACATTAATATTAATCAAAAAAATTCAAAAAAACTTAAAAAATAACCTTACTAGGACTAAATCACCACCTTGGGCGACTTAGTCCTAGTTCAAATTTTGCATCTTTGTTTTTTGCATTTTGTCTCTGCATTGTACAGACCTAGAAACATTCAAAAAAGACAAAAAAAATTAGAAAAAACTAAAAAAATTTCATCCCTTGGGACTCATTCGCCACCTTGGGCGAATTAGTCCCACTACAATTTTTGAGTCAGAATTTCCAGATTTTAGTTTATTCCATTTCACCTTTTTGTTTTCTACAGATACCCTTCTATTGTAGTTCAATTGTTTCTATTTTCTTAGCATAAATTTTACTTTCTTTCATGGCATTTATGGATAGTCTTAGATTTTTGCAACTTTCTTTTTCAGTATTTGTTCCTTGTTCTTTTAGATCAGATTCATCGATACATAAAAACACCAAAACTGAAACATCAAACTAGCCCTTCAAACAAATGATTCAAGTTAGAAACAACATCTCATCCAAGCCTCTTAGTAGTGATGATGTTGACAAGTTAGATGAAGTTCTTCAAGAATTCCTCTCTCACTTCATCCTCTAATGCTTGCAATGAGAAACCTAAATTGCTTAACAATAAAACCTCCCTCAAACCTTTTGTTTGTGAAGACTTTTCTTTGTTAGATGAAGACCTTCAAGACTTCATCTCACATAAGTCATCCACTAAGGTTTGTTGGGACAATGTTATGATAATGATCGTTAACACCCCTAATGATTCTCTTGAACACCTCAAACTGGAATCGGCGATACTTTACCCCTCAAACCTTTTAGTTGTGATGATTTGCACTTGTTAGATGAGTCCCTTCAGGACTTCATCTCACCCAAATCATTCGCTATGGTTTTTTGTGAGAAACCTAAAAGAAAGGATGTTAATGTAATTCAACCTCAACTTATTCTTTATCCACCCTCACATAAACTCCATCCCTCTAACCAACCTTAGTGCACTCTTTACCCACCTAAAACCAAAGTGTTAAAGCAATCAAGTAATGTTACTATTGCTCATACATATAATACCCAAAACAACCTGCAACCACCACAACCAACACCACCCTCTTTAACTTTACCCAATCTACCCAGTGCTCCTCACTATAACCCACACACAAAGGAGTATGATCTTGTTGAAAAATTAAAGAATACTCATGCCAAGATTTTCCTTTGGGATTTACTTCAAAACCCACCTAATTATCATAACATTCTTCAAACAACCTTGAAACAAATTGCAGTTCCTCCTAGTACCACTCCAAAGGATGTGACAACTCTAATCCAAAAAAAAAATCTTGACATTACTTTCCATCAACATGAGCTCCCTCCTTTAGAGTTGTGTAAACAAAATGAAGCCTTTATGACAATTTTTCAATACAATCGCATAGGTATCAAAGGAAACCTCATTGATAATGGTTATGCTCTTAATGTGTGTAGTGTGAATCTCCTTGATCGATTATGCATTGAAAAATCATAGATAATACCTGATTCTGTATCCATTCAAGGATTTGACAACAAAACAAAGCAACCACTTGGGATAATTACTTTACCTATTACAGTTGGGGTGGCTACCTTGCAAGCTCCTATCCATGTCATGCCTTATGATCTTTTGTATAATCTTCTTTTAGGTAGACTATGGATTCATAAGATGAATGCAGTGCGTTTGACCCTCCATCGTATCATGAAATACATCCATAACAATCATATTTATCAAGTTGAAATTGACCCTGAGCTTGAAAGTTTCTTGCAACTTGAAAAAGGAGCTACAAGTCCTCTAAAAACATTAATACCAACATCCAACATAGACCCCCTTGAAATTGAGAAAAAAAATATGAAATCGTTATCTAAATTGTTTGGCGATGATTGAGGATCCTTAGAATTCACACCATCATTTATCAGCGAATACATAATCACACAAAAGAAAGATGAGAAACAAGACCAACCAACAATCATGTCAACTCAAAATTCTGAACAATCATCTATCTCCTATAATTTGGATGAAAACACAACATACACAATTGTTTTTGATGAGATAGATTATCAATCCCCGCCTAATCCACAAGAAATGGAAAGAATTTATGGAAATGGCTATGAACTTGTAATTTTTTTTTGATAAACTGGAAAAGGATGTGGAAAACATGAACAAGGTATTCATGTCCCTATTGAATCTCATACGTAGAAGACAAAAAATGGATTGGGATATTCCTTTTCTAAAATTACAAAAGCTACTCAATGACCATCTTTGAACATTAACACTATTACATGTCAACCAAACCACCAACTCATGATTAAACATCCTGAATTGCTTGATACAAACTTACCACCATCATGGAAGTATGTTGATAGTGATGAAACTTTGAAACAAATGTTAGGTGTTTACGATAACACATCCTCGCTTACTTCCATGAAACAAATTCCTCATGCTATAATTGTTACCAAGCAAGAAGAAAGTGATATCATTAAAGCATCCTATGAATTTGAAGTTTCTAAATCCAATGCACTCCCTTTAGGAGATACAATTGATGTCCCAATGTACATTAATGATAAAGATAAAGTTATTAAGATTCAAAAGTTCCTTGATGATGAAGAAAAATAAGACACTACCACTTTACTTCATGATTTTCCTAAAATATTTGCTTGGAAATATTTTGATATGCCAGGAATTGATCCAAAAATTGTCACACAAAACATTGTCCTTGCTAAAAACACTAAACCCATTCATCAAAAGATACGAAAAATGCTCCCTAACATTGCCTTGCATGTTAAAGAAGAGCTTGAAACACTCCTTGATGCAAGCTTTATTTTCCCTATTGATTATTCTCCTTGGATCTCAGACATTGTCACGGTTAGAAAAACTGATAATCATATAAGGATATGCATAGATTTTTTAGACTTGAATAAAGCTTCCTTAAAAGATGACTTTTCGCTTCCTAATATAGACATGATCATGGATTCAACTGCTAGACATGCTTTGTTGTCATTCATGGATGGATTTTCTAGCTATAATGAAATCCTTATTAACCCTCAATATCAATATAAAATAGCCTTTACAACTATATGGGGAATATTTTGTTGGGTTGTGATGCCCTTCGGTCTAAAGAATGTCAGCACAACTTATCAACATGCAATGAAATTAATCTTTCATGATTACATTCACAAAATTCTGGAAGATTATGTTTACGATATCCTTTCTAAATCTTTAACATGACAAGAAAATGTAAATGTCCTTCACAAAATCTTTGAAAGGATACATAAATATAACATGCGATTGAATAAAAAAAAGTGTGTCTTTGGCATAGATAGCAGTAAAATCTTGGGGTTTGTAATATCTCACATAGGCATCGAGGTGGACATGAAGAAAATTGATGCAATCATTAACATGCCACCTCCTAGGAATATTTCTCAGTTGTGCATGTTACAAGGTCAAATTCAAGCTATTCGTCGTTTCGTTGCATCTTTAGCCAATCACATATTACCTTTAATGCACTCCTTAAAAAGGGTATACCTTTTTATTGGGATGAGGATTGCAAATAGGCTTTTGAGAGTTTAAAGCAATACCTTGCAACCCCACCTATTTTACAACCCATCATGCCAAAAAAACCATTTATCTTGTACATTGCTGCATTTGCTCATGCTCTTGTAGCATTGTTGGCTCAACTAGACAATTATGGTAAAGAAAACCCCATTTATTACATAAGTCAGACCTTAATTGATTATGAAACTCAATATTCAACAACTAAAAAAAATTCTTGGCTCTTGTATTCGCTACTAGTAAGTTGCAACATTATTTACTGAATGTTGAAATACAAGTCATCACAAAATTTGTTCCTCTCAAACATCTTTTTAACAAAACAAATCTTTCTAGATGCCTAGCTAAGTGGGTAATGTTGTTAATTGAGTTTTACCTTAAGTTTGTTTCACAAAAAGCAATCAAAGGACATACCTTAACTGATCACTTAGTTAATGCTCTTTCCCCCTTTACTCTACCTAATCACATGTGACTCCTTTCTTGATGATAATGTCTTAACCGCTGACATTAAACAATGGGAGTTGTATTTCAATGGATCTAAGTGTTGAACAAGTTCTGGTGCTGGAGTGGTATTACTTCCACCTAATGGAAAACCTCTTCCCTTGTCGTATCGATTAAATTTACTATGTACAAATAACACAAATAAGTATGAGGCATTGATCACAGGTTTGTGCGCTTCTTTATCTTCGATGATTCACAATTGGTTATCAAAACAATCAATGGTACATATCAAACTAAACATGAAAATTTATCAAAATACAAGGATCTTATAATGAAATTTCTAGAGATGTTCGAATCATTCACCCTTGATAACATCCCACAAAAAGACAATTGACATGTGGATGTAATGGTGAGCGTAGCTTCTCTTATATATCCATAGATGATCCTTCCACATAGTTTACCTTTGTAATCTACCCTATCATTAAACCTTCAATTGATACTCCTTTAGAGGACATTTTGGAAATAAATCAAGATGCCTCATGTGAATGGTATGTTGCAATATACAACTATTTAAAATATAGTACCATTCCTAAACCGACCACAACAAATACTCAAAAATGTTTACGTAAGCTAGTAGATAAATATGTGATCCTCACAAATGCATTGTATAGAAGATCTTTCAATGGTTTCTTATTTACGATGTCTTAAAGATTCTAAAATCCCTTTAGTGCTTGAACAGGCTCATGTTGGTTCCTGTGGAGGTCATTTTGGAGGTCGATCGTTAGTGCAAAAACTTATCTATATGGGTTATTATTGGAGACATATGGAGAAGGATTGCTTCGCTTACATTAAAAAATGTCAAAAATTCCAAGAACATAGCAATTTGATCCATGCTCCTACTGCTGAGCTCCGTGCCCAAGTTCCCATTTGGCTATTTTTAGTATGGGGATTGGATCTTATTGGAAAAATTTCACCTCCTTCTGTTGGACATATGTTTATCATCACCACAACAGACTATTTCATGAAATGGGTGGAAGTTGTTCCTCTCTGTTCTACAACTGTTGAAGAAATTTTTCATTTCATATTTGAACACATAATTGCTTGCTTTGGACTCCCTTCTGCAATTGTTTCAGAAAATGGAACTCCTTTTAAGAATACCGAAGTTCAAAAATTTCTTGAAACATTCAACATTCAACATCGCTTTACCACACCGTATTATCCAAAATCCAATGGACAAGCTGAAAACACTAATAAGATTCTTCAACAAATTCTCAAGAAAACTGTCAGCAAGCATCATAAAGATTGGAATACACAACTATTTTATGTGCTTTGGGATTATAAAATAAATGTTAAATCATCCACGGGAACTACCCCTTATAACCTTGTTTATGGAACTGATGCAATCATTCCCTTGGAGTTAGAAATTCCTACATTGCAAATTTCTCTCCAAGATCTTATTGATGATGACACCTATTAAAATTAACAGTTACATCAACTTGAGATGATTGACGAACAACACATTAACGTTCTCAAACATCTCCAACCTCACATCAAAAAATTACAACACAAACATAATATACATGTCATCCCTCAATTGTTTTCTAAGGGATATCTTGTTCTTATTGAAAATCAACGCAATACTAGTGTTGACAATGAAGATAAAGATAATTTTTTTCCTAATTGGTTAGGACCTTACATAGTTGTTACCAATTATGGATCTGGTGTTTATCTCTTACTGCAACTTGATAGAACACCCCTTAAGGAACCCATTAATGCCACACATTTGCATCTGTATTATCTCTAACCTCTTTGAATAGCATGATGGATAAAGTAGTATTGTTTAAAGTTATTTGATATTATTCTAAATAACTTTCACATTGCTTCATTCTTGACAAGTAATTTAGTGTTTGTCTTGAACACTAAGGTAATTATTTAGGTTCATTTTATAATTACTTTAGGATTCATACTATTCAACTTTGTGTTATGTTAAGTTAGATCCTTATATGCGTTATAGGTGTATTTAATTTAACATATTCTATTCTAATCAACAATGTTGTATCTACAATAAAACTGAAATATTTTTTAAACTAGATCACATTCATTCATGTAACAATTCATTAAATACTTTTATAATAATTCATTTAATTAATCACATGGCATCTAACATCCACACAAAGAAACACATCATAATAACACCAATTGTGCATTTATATATATATATATATATATGAAAGTTTTATAAACATCAGTATCATATACAAATTCATAGAGGTCTGTGAGAGCTAGACCCCTTAGGCTTTGGTACTCATGAATCGGTCCTTGGAAGTCATGAGATTGTGATCGTGTGTGACTGTGACTGTGAACTATCGAATCTGAGTGCAAACTCCAGACCTTGCACTCGACCAACGGCCAAAAGCTGCTCCTCTACCATCTGATCCCTCTTCGCTTGTGTCTATGCTAGCTCTACATGCAGTTTCTCAACCTCTGCTGAGGTCTGTGATGTTTTTACTACACTCTCACCTTGATAGAGTCATCTCCACACACTCTCATATGCTTCTTGTAACCTGGGTATGTGCAGGATCATGGTATGCCAAAAAGTGGCAATATTTGTAGGGTATGTGGCTGACGACTTTTTTTTCACCCAAAATTAATGAAACGAAAAGGGTTTTTAGAGGAGATTCTCAGCTTTCCAAAAATATAAATTATGATTTAATTTTAATTTAATAAATAATTATTATTCATTTTCTGTTAGAATTACGACTAAGTCCTGATCGATAGGCTGATTGAAAAACATCTATAACTTTCAAACGGTACCATATTTTTTGAATCCAAAACATGCGTCACATTCTATGCTTTACATACTATATGATTAAAAAAATAAAAATTAAATTTCATGAATTTTTGACCAAGTTAAGGTGGTCAGACACGAGTTTTTATATTTTCTAAAAGTTGTAATAAAAAATTCATAATTAATTTACTAGGAAAAAATTACAAAAATATGCATCACATCGGACATGAGTCCTCTACTTATATATAAAATCTTACAAAAAAATATTGTCATTTTATTATGGTTAGTAGGACAGACACCTACTTCTTATTTTTTCCCTGAAATTTACTCATGCATTGAAATTTCAAATTTTCACCAAATAGATTTTATTTATTTTAAATAAACCTAGTATTTTAGAAACTACATTCAATTTTATACAAATTCTATTCTTACATATTTTTGAAATAATATAGATAACTTATTCAAATATTTATGTCAAGTTGCCTAACACTGATTTTTCTGAATTTTTTGCCACTTAAAGGCCTGTTTGGCATACCATGATCCTGCACATGCGCACCTCGCAAAAGGTTTGAGTGACTTTGGCTCCTCCTCCACGATTGGTGGTGGCATGTAGTCAGGATCCATCTCCTCCTTGTCGATGGATGTAGGCACTATCTTCATGGCAACCTGACGATAGAACTCTCACCAGTCTCTCATCGCTCCTACAAGATAGACAATGTACAAAATCAATAATCATCATCATGTTATATATTTATAAACAAAGCATAAAATACTAAAGGACATGCATAAAATCAAATGTCAACACCTATGTCTTTAGTTGGATGATGAATGCCAACCTCATCCTCTCTAAGGGGAATTGAGGGCATGCTAGCCTCTCTCTGACTCTAGGTTTCGATATCTGTTGTAGCTACTGCATGAGATCTGGTCCTATAAGTGTGTGAGGACTCTCCATGCTTGTACCAATCCTCAATAGCTACCTCATTACCCTCACTTAGGGGTGGCTCCTCCTCATAATAACCATCCTCCTCATAATCCTCCTCCTCATCCTCTCCTCCATCCTCATCCTCATAGTTAGGATCGACATCAGACTGGTACTCATCATCAATAACATTAGTAAAAATATCTACTGGCATGTACCATACCTCCTCTGCTCTCTCCTCTGGCTCATCCCCCTCATTTGGTGTTGGTCCCCCATCACCTATAGGGAAGTCCATGGGGAACACAGGAGCTGGTTATGCATATGATCACCACTCCTCGTGCTCATTTGTGCTTTTGAAATCATCAACATTGGATGTTGGTGGCTGGTCATGACCTAAATCATTAGAATCACTCTCACGAACATGATCTATAGTCAGCCGAACAGTATCACCCGGCCTTTGAGCACTCTGCACTAATCGTCTAATGAAGGGGCATGCCCTCAGTGGTGTCTATACCTTTCCAAACTGTCACATGACTTTCCCATAGTAGAAAGGTTGTACAACACAGTCATGTATCCAACCTAGATACCTATCCATCTGCATCCTCCATAGCTGTCCTATGAGATTTGACCACTACAAAGTGAGTAGATAAAGTCTCCGCAAGATCTCATCCTCCTCCAGCCAGTCAAATCTTACCCTCCAAAAGTGTAAATCCCCATACTACCGTAAGCATCACAAAGGATAATTGAATGCTTGTGGATATCCTATAGCTATAGCACAAGGGAATCCAATAAACTTGGTACATGTGATATGCTTGAGGTACCACACCAACAGAAGCATACAATGCACCATATTGTCGATCTCTTAAAACACAAACCGACCAAGATCATAATACAAGTGTGCTAAAATGCAGTGGCCCCAAGCATAGACTATCCTCTATTCATATGTCCCTCGTATCAAATGTACCATTCCACCATCTAAGTGTGTTTCTTGTCCATTTGGATTAAGAACTAGAGCCACTGTGTGAATCATAATACGTCTAACAATCGGAGCTTGTGAATATAACATGGAAAGCTTGATCCACGCTCTAAATCACTCATTATGTACAGGTCCACCCAAGCAATAATGCATGTCCCTCTTCTTCTCCCAGAATGACCGATCCCTGCGGAAATATATCCGCTCTCCCCAAATAAGAACTTGAGGAATATGGTGTATGTCCTCAAGAGTGATGGTCGATTCCCTGTTGGGAAGATGAAATGTACAAGTATCAACATCCCAACGCTCACACAGAGCCATAAGAATGGCATCATGGTATCTCATAGGAGGCATAAGATATTCCCAATAGATACCCACTAAGTGTAAATACTCTATGATGTTGATAGCATTGGTGCATGATCACTCAGAAATGTGAGTTGTCTTCCCCCTAGCCGTTCCTGCGACCGGGCGAGGACCTATCAAAATCATCACAAAATGCTCTTTAATCCATCTTATTTCTTAAATTTTCACATATTTCATCAGGAAAGTGTCCCAAAGTACAATCTAGTGTTCTTTTCTAATGGCCCTTGACACTTTAGAACCCTTTTTAGACACTTTGCAAAGAAACGGGACAGTTTGCAAACAAAAGGGACAGTTTGTGAACAAATGGGACACTTTGCGAAAAAAGGGGACACTTTGCGAACTTTTTTTCCAAGAATCTAAATTGACCTATCCATGCATTAAAATCATTAAATTATTACAAAAATCACAAGGTGAAAGTTGCAGAATTGACTCACCTCATAATATAGCTCGCTGTGTGCTACCTACTCTCGAAGATTATCCAGCCGTGAAGGTGTGTAATCCTTTCTGCTTGACATTTTCTTCTCTCACTTGTCACTCTCAAGCTACACAAAGGTAAAATGAATAGTAAGTGACATTAATTTATTCTACTTCTTTTAATTCATTTTCATCTCTTTTTTACTTTTACACATTAACATAGGCTTGTTATCTTTTTAAAGAATTAATAAAGTATATCTTCTTCAAATAAACATAATGGGTGTTAGGGTAATCCATTTTTGACACCATTTAGTGAATTGGAATCATGATTCCACACCCAACATCAACATTTTTCTATCGTCATGAGGCATGGTACTTGGAAATGCCCTAGGATATGATGTTTCTTATTCAACGTGGCTAGATTGCTACCTTGATTCCACCTCCGTAAAGCAAGAAAAATCAAGGGGGGCATACATCTACCCTCGAATTGGATTCCTAGGAGTTAGATAAAAGGATTTTTGGAAAATTAATCAATGTGTGTTGCAGGATGCAGTTTCTAATGTTGTGGTTTTGCAGAGAACTACACTGGGGGATTTGTTCTCTCATCTTTTGAATGAGTATCCTTTTATGTAATAAAGTGCATCATTTAGAGTCCTTTAACTTGCATATGCACGTAAAGTCATATAGGTACTAAAGTGGGGGATAAATTTGTCATAGAAAATTGGACCCTCTTGAAAAAAGAGACAATTTCATGCATAATTAGACCCACTTTTGAGTCCCCTCACATCATTTATCCTTAAAAATAAAATTTATAGGCCTCTAAGACCCATTATTTTTTATCTAGAGGCCTATTTCTCTTAAGAAATCACCTAAAACCTATCAAAAAAACACTTAATTCTTTCATACTTGGGTATGTGTAGGATCATCATGGAAAAAACAGGCCCTTAAGTGGCAAAAAAATTAGAAAAATCAGAGTTAGGCAACTTGACATAAAAATTTGAATAAGTTATCTATATTATTTCAAAATATGTAAGAATATAATTTGTAGAAAATTGAATGTAGTTTCTAAACTACTAGGTTTGTTTAAAAAAATCTATTTGGTAAAAATTTTGAAATTTCATGCAGTAGTACTTAAATTTTAGGAAAAAGTAGTGTCCTGCTAACCACCCTAACCACAATAAAATGATAATATTTTTAATAAGATTTAGATATAAGTAGAGGAATCATGTCTCGATGTGATGCATATTTTTTGTAATTATTTTCAAGTAAATAATTAATTATGATTTTTTATTAAAACTTTTAAAAATATAAAACTCAGATGTCCTACCATCTTAACTTGGTCAAAAATTTATGAAATTCAATTTTTCTTTTTAATCCTATAGTATGCTTATAGAATGTGATGCATGTTTGGATTCAAAAAATGTGATACCATTTGAAAGCTATAGATGTTTTTAATCACCTATCAATCAGGACTTTAGTTATAATTTGAATAGAAAATGAATAATAATTACTTATTAAATTCAAAATAAGGTATAATTTATATTGGTCAAAAGCTAAGAATCTCCTTTAAAAACCCTTTTCGTTTCATCAATTTTGGGTAAAAAAAGGTTGTTAGCCACATACCCATTATATTGCCACTTTTGGCCCATCATGATCCTGCATATACCCACCCCAAATACCCACCTTCAAAAATCAGTAGTGGGACCCATTCACCACCTTGGGTGAATGAGTCCCCTCTGGTGGGACCCATTCACCAAGGGTGGTGAATGAGTCCCTTTTGAGGGAAAATTTAATTTTAAGCGGAAATTTAATTAATTCAACTTGAATTTCTGGTAAATGTCAGCCTCTTAGGTCTAAATAATTGGAAAATTAGATGTTGTTGCTTATAAATACACATTTTAAGTCATTTTACACATCTTTTAGTCATTTCACAAAAGCAATTTCTAAAGACAAGTCTTCTACAACAAGTCTCATTAGAAAAAGTTGAAGTTTTAGGGCAGCAAACTACAGTTCTTGCAGGTTTTGAAGCTCACTCTTTAGGTCAAGATTCAACATTTAAAAGGGTTAATGATGGATGCCTATGGTGAATCATGGAGAAATATAGGTTGAGAAGATGCAACTAGCCATCAAATCACACCTAAAGACTTGGTTTCAAAGTGATTCCATCTTCCACTTTCACTCTATCTTCAGATTAAGGTTTTCATTTTGTTTAATTTCCATTTGCATGTCATTTTATTTCCATTTTTGATGTGTTGTAAGGTTTCTGGGGTTGAGATCTTGCATTAACCAAATCATATTTGCATTTCTTATTCTAGCACAATAGAATAGGGCTTTTGTCATATTTTAGATTTTCCTAGTCTTTAACAATCTAAGGCTATTCTGGTCTTTCCTATGGAGGTGGCCCTATCTTCTATTGAGGGGGAGATGGATGTGGTTGGAAGTGACTATTCTCCTATAGAGGTGGAGTGGGATGCAGTTTGTTGTGCTTGGAAAAGCTGTTGGGGGGCTATTGAAGCCCTATTTTCTGGTGGTTTGGGTTTTGATGGGAACCTACATGCTGCACTCTTTTCTTTATCTTCTATGGAGGTGGAGATATTGATTTGGAAGCAGATCTTTGAGACATTCAACCCCACGATTATTGACAGTTGCAGCTACGAGAAGCTGGGTTTTCTTTTCTATAGAGGTGGAAAAAACAAACGACTTTTGAAGGATACTGTTGGAACTTTGTGCTTTTGTGTTTACCTTTCCTATAAATTTGGAAGGGGTGCTTTGCTGGACTCTGCTAGTTCTACTGGTGGAGCTTTGATCATGATTTGTACTATGAAAATTTGTATTGGGTTTAAGGTCCCTGTCAAAACCTTGTGTTATGAACTGATGGTCTTGTTTATAATAATTGAGTGTAGTGGCTTGTTGGGCCCGTCAAAACCAACGAAGTCAAGATTCAAGTGATTTCCTGATGCTTTTCTTGGCAACCTGCTGGCTTTTGGCTAGTTGCTATCTTTCTGTGTCCCTGGTTTGCTGCTGGTTGTGTTTTAGTTTATCCTTTGAGTAGCTTGTTTGTCTTGGTGTGGGTTTGGGGCCCCCATAAATCCTGATGGTTTCGGGTCCATTCAAAACCTGTTGTACATGGTTTTGGGTCCATTCAAAACCTATTTTTCCCATCTTTCAAAAATAATCTAAGGCTAGGGTTTTATGCAAATTTTACTCCATTCAAGGTTTGATTACCCAATTAGGGGTTTAACCAAGGAAAAAACCCCATTAGACAAACAATTTTAAGCTATTTTGCAAAATTTTTTTGAGATCCCGAGTCGGGTTTCTGTCAAAAATTGTTGTGCAGGTGTCAAGGTGCAAAACATAGATTTAAAGTTACAGAAATTTACAAGTGGACTGATTCACCATGCATGGTGAATGAGTCCCTTCTGAGATGTAGTTTTGAGTTAGATGCAGATCTTGGTTCCTGATTGACAGAAAACAACTTATATGCCGAAAAACCCAAAACTAGTAATAATTCGCCCAAGGTGGCGAATGAGTCCTAGTCAGCTCAAAGTCAAACTTCATCAATTTTACAAATTTTTCTCCATTCTTCTTTAGTTTTATAGGTGCACACACTCTGAAAAATAGTCTTTTGTTTGGTTTAATTTGCATTCTTGTGAATTCTTTTAAGCTATTTGCAAACAACATTGTGTTTTCCAACATAGCATAAATCTTAGATTTTGCATACATAATTAGTCATTTAGATCACTTGATTGCATTTAGATCATTTCATTTAGGAAAAATAACTTCCTACATTACATAACTCGAATGAACCTAGCTAGCATTTTTTTCCTACCTCTCTCCTTTTAGGTGCAAAATCCTAGAAGAGTTAGAGAGCCTTGTGGTGCCAAAAATCTATGGTTCACTTACAGGTGTAAATAATATAAATAATAAACCATGAAGTGTAATAATTGCATGAAGTTCACAAAGTTCTTGACTAGATTTATAAGCATAACTATACATGTGTTGAGACATTTTGAGATTTGGAGCTTTTGTCAAGGTTTTTACTTGTTCTATTACTTTCAATAGTGTGTGTCAGTTGTGGAATTTGATGTTCTGGTTCTTGAAACACTATGCAGTGGGTATGAGTGCTAGTGGCCTTTACAATTTTTTTCCTTTACAAATTCCTCAAGTCCTTGCAACATTGTGCAGTGTGTATGAGTGCTAGTTTTTTCTGGGGATTGCAAGTTTTCTTTTTTTAGTATCATTCAATTTTTGTAAGTGTTGTATGTGGTTCTCATGGAACATCTGTCAAGAAAATTTTTGGTGCCATTCTAGGTTCAAGAGTGGGAAAATTTTGTAGTCACTTCAAACTGGGAATGTTATAAACTTCACACTGAGAATGTTACAAGTCTCCATCATGCATCAAATCCTAGAAAAATAGAATTGGTTGCAAGGGAAGGGGAAAATTCTATAACTGGGAGTGGCAAGGCGGTGTGTGAAATAACATGGTTTATTTCTAATTCCTCAGTTTTCAAATGCATTACAAAGAGGAATTTTTTGCTAATATTTGCATGTATATTGGTGCCACTTTGCTTGCTCTATCTTGAAACATTTTCATCCTCTCATTTCTGTATTATAAGACTAGACTTTATCTTTCACTTCCATTCAATTTTGGGAAGGGGAAAATTCTATAGCTGGGGTTTCAAATGCTCTATGCAGTGGTAACTTCTTGCTATAGCATGAAAAATGGGTGCCATTTTGCATCCTTTATCTAACCACATTGTGATACTCTATTCATCCTGTATTATAAGTTTGGATTTGTATGTAATTAAATAATATCTATAATATATTCTCAGCTGTGGCCTTTTGATAAAAAAAAAGTGAGCTATTTTTGGTTAATATGGAAATAAAAAACTATTTGATTATATTTAGCTGATAGGCTATTTCTGTGAACTTTGGTCAGAATTTTCATCAGCATCCCCATTTTTCAGTCTTTCAGTGGTAGGGAAAAGGATAGATCCTCCCAGAAATTGTTGTTGAAAAGGTTAGATTCTCTAAATTTTTGATAAGGTTTCATTCAGAAAAGTGTATATTTTAATATTAATTAATATATATGTATATATAAATATGTCTATATATACATATATTTATGTATTTGTAAATTTTCTATGGGTTTCTCTTTATGGCTTGTGTTTTGTGGCTATGTTGGCAACAAAATAAAATTGTGGACATTATGCAGTTTTAGTTGATTCTTGTTGTCTAGCTCAGGCTATATTGTCTCATTTTCGATAAGGTTCAGTTTAAAAGGCTATATTGTTTCAATTTTCGATAAGGTGTCATTGAGAAAAGACTATATTATTTGTTAAAATAAATATTGTTTTGTTTATGGTTACGTTATGTGGTTATCATTTTGCATGGTTTTTGTGGCTACAGTTTTGTGGGTTTGTCCAATTGGGTTGTTTTTGAAACCAATGTTGTTTGATTTATGGCTTCCATTTTGTGGTTATGGTTGGAATGGAATAAAATAGTTAATGTTGTACACTTTATGTTTGGTTACATTGGGTATAGTTGGTTATTGTTGTCTGTCTTAGGCTATATTGCTTCATTTTCGATAAGGTGTTGTTGAAAAGGCTATATTGTTTCAATTTTTAATAAGGCTTTGTTCAAAAAGGAGTATATTTTTAGAAAATAACATAGATTATTTTAGAGATACTCAAGGAACGGTTTTATCAATATGTACCTCTTTTTCCACCTCTCCCTGCTTCCTTTAGATATGCCTCTTCCCACTTTCCTTCTCTGTACTCCGTACTTTCTCCGTTTCCTGCAAAAAATGAGCACAAAATTATCTCGAGCGAGACTTTTGTACTGCTTTTGCAGCCGTACAAAAAAAACAAAATAACCTTGAACCACCTTCATAGAAATTACATAGCCGATGATTGCACTTGTACCTTCACAGAAGGTTGACCTCCTCACTCATAGCTATTATATATGTGTACATATATGTATATATATATATGTATATGTATATATATGTATATGTATATATTTATGGCTTCCATTTTGTGGTAATGGTTGGAACGGAATAAAATGGTTAATGTTGTACCCTTTGTGTTTGGTTACATTAGGTATTGTTGATTATTGTTCTCTGTCTTATGCTATATTGTTTAACTTTCGATAAGGTGTTGTTGAAAAGGCTATATTGTTTCAATTTTTGATACGCTCCTATTATGGAAGGAGTATATTTTTTGATGGGTTTGTCACTATTATTTTTTAAGAAGGTGTTGTTGAGAAGGCTATATTATTTCATTTTTTCATAAGGTCTTGTTGAGAAATGAGTATAATTTTACTTTGGTTTGTTACTGTGAATCTTTGTGGGTTTCTCTTTATGGCTTCCATTTTGTGGCTATGTTTGGAACATAATAAAATTGTTTACATTATGCAATTTTTGTTCATTGTTGTTATCTACCTTTGGCTATATTGTTTCATCCTCCAAAAGGTGTTGTTGAGAAGTGTTCCAATTCAAGTTAAGGTGTTGTAGTTTTTGTGATTTTTGTTGGCTAGCTTGGCTTGTATTTTTACATTGGTTTGTTGTTGTAGATTTTTTTGTGCTTTGTGCAATCAACAATGCATATATATGTGCATCCAAATTCAGAAAGAAAACAACACCTTATCGAAAATAAAATAATATACCCTATCAAAAATTGAATTAATATAGCCTCTTCAGGAGCACCCTATCGAATATAAAACAATATAGCCTAAGCTAGATTTCAATTTTTGATATAGTGTTGTTGAGAAGGCTAGATTCTTTAAATTTTTGATAAGGTTCTATCTAGAAGAGAGTATATTTTTTGCGTGGGTTTGTTACTATCAGTTTTTGTGGGTTTCTTTTAATGGCTTCCATTTTCTTCCTATGTTTGCAATATAATAATTTTTTTAAGATGGTGCAGATTTTGTCGATTGTTGTTGGGTGGCTTGGGTTATATTTTTTCCTTGGTTTGTTACTCTGCATTTTTACCTACTTTGTGTAATGAAAAATGTGTATATATGTGCATCTAACTTCAGATATATATATATATATATATATATATATATGTATATTTATATATATGTATATATATGTATATCTATACATATGTATATGTATATGTATATCTATACATATATATGTATATATATGTATGTATATGTATCTGTATATATAAAGTCCATAGCATTGACTATTTTGTTGCATCGCAACCATTCATGGTAAATGGAAGCCACAAATATATTTTTATATATATGTGTATATATATGTATATGTATATATATATCTATATATATGTATATATATGTATATATATGTATATTATATATATATATGTATATATATGTATATATATTTATGTATATGTATTTGTATATATAAAGTCCATAACATTGACTATTTTGTTGCGTTGCAACCATTCACGATAAATGGAAGCCACAAATGAAACAATATAGCCTAAGGTGGACATCAACACACAACAATGCCTTATGAAAAACAACATGAATTGCATAACATTAACTATTTTATTCCATTGCATCCATTGCCACAAAATGCTAAAAATCATAGTTACAGTCCTATGCAAAACCTTTTCCAGAAAAGCCAGACCATATACAACTTATGTGTATACATATGTATGTATATATATGTATGTGTATATGTATCTATATATGTAGATATGTATATATATGTGTGTGTGTGTATACATCACAACCATCACCAAAACATGCTAAAAAATCACAGTTACAGTCCTATTCAAAACTATCCACTCAAAATCAAGACCATATACAACTTATGTATATATATGTATATATATATGTATATCTGTATATATGTACATATATATGTATATATGTATATAAATATATGTGTGGTTATAACACAATAAAATGGTTAACCTTATACAGTTTGTGTTAATTTCCATAAGGCATTGTTGATTGTTGTTGTCTAGCTTTAATATAGTTAATGTTATACATCTTATTTTGATTTTGATAGCGATTGTTGATTCATGTTATAAATATGTATATGTGTATTTATATTTATATATATGTATATATATGTGTGTGTATGTGTGTGTGTGGTTGTAAAATAATAAAATGGTTAGCCTTATACAGTTTGTGTTGATTTCCATAAGGCATTTTTGATTGTTGTTGTGTAGCTTTAATATAGTTAATGTTATACATCTTATTTTGATTTCGATAGTGATTGCCGATTGTTGTTGTTTTCTTTGACCAACATTGTTTCATTTTTGATAGGGTGTTGTTGAAAAGGCTATATTGTTTCAAGTTGCACTAAGGTGGTATTGAGAAAATATTTTTTTTTGCATGGCTTTTTAGCTTTGAAACTAGTATTGTTTGATTTATGGTTTCCATCTATTCGTTATGGTTGGAATTCAATGAAACAATCATTTTTATTTAGTCTATGTTGAATTGTGTACCCTATATTGTTAGCCGATAGGCTGTTTGTGTGTACTTTGGTCAGAATTCCTCTTAATCTTCTTAGTTTTTGAGCTTCCCAATAGTCATGTAAAAGGTGGTGGATGAATTTTTGTTTTAAAAAACTTTGGCCAGAATTTTTGTCAAACTACTAGTTTTTAAGCCTTCTAATGGTTGTGGGAAAGGTGGTAGAGGCAGTTGTTGGCTGCCTTTGGGAATTAGGTGGCGTATTTCCTGCCTCGTGGATAGAAAAGGCTGCAAAAATTAAATGTTGGCTCGCACCAACATTGATTGTTGTATGATTTCTGCGTACATGCGATGGCTGTGATAGTACCTGTCATTTATTCATTTTTGGCTTTCATTTAGTGGTGATGGTTGCAATGTGGCCAAATAGTTAATCCTGTGCAAATTATGTTGTTTTCCATGAGGCATTGCCATGGTTTCTTGTCTAGTGTTGCCTAGGCTGTTTCATTTTTGATTGCATAGTCATGGGAAAAGTATTTGAATTGTCCCTTTAATAGCTTCAAAAAGGTCTTGAGCACATGTATGTGGAAACCAATGTTCTTTACTATGTTTAATATAAATCCTAATGTTGTAAGAATTCTTTTTGAGAATGAAATAAATAACAACATTGTTTCGAAATAAATAACTATCTTCTTAAAATAATAAATTTGAATGTTGTGTTCCCCTTTTTAAATAATGTTTTGTTTAATATATAATTATTATTAAAATGAGTTGTAGGAATGGTTCATATGGTGCTGAATTGGGATAACAAGGTGTTGAGAGTCAAATATTTTCCCATCAAACCTCAAAATAAACACCTTGAGGGTCAATCAAGAGCACACACATATAGCTAGATATATATATATATATATACACACACACATACACACACATGTAAATATCTATTTATATAGAGACTGCTATATCTAAATAGATGTGTATACCATATTTTTTGCCTCTCTACATAATTGGCTTGTTCAAAATTATAAAGAGAGAAAACATCCAAAATTAATTTTCTCTCATTTTCTTGAACGAAAAGGCTATGAATTCAAATATTTTTCCTAGTCCAAAGCAAGGCATTATTATAGCCAAAAAAAGGTTTGAATTCGTAGCCTTCTTAGCCAATCAATTGAGGGAAAATTTTGTGTGGATGTTTTCTCTCTTGAATGCTAGATGGTATCAACATTAGTTGCTATATGGTTTGCATATGCTGACAATGGTTGTAATAACAACTATCGTTTATTCACTCGTGCCTTCTTTTTTGTGGTTATCTTTGTAGCATAACCGTATGAATGCTTTGTTTTCCTTTCTAGATAATTTTTTGTTTAATATATAAGTCTTATTGAAATGAATTCGATCTATGGTTCACATGATCATTAATTGTCATAACAAGCTGCTCAAAGTCAAATATTTAGTCATGGAATTCCACAATAAAGACCTTAAGGTTCAATGAAGATGGTTTTGGTAGTTTTGCTTATAATAATATGTTCAGAATTCAATTATTTGAAAATAGAATGACTGAAAGGTGCATATGTGTTTCTCTTGTTGGTTGATATGTTGCATTCCAATTTTTTTGACCTTGTATTTAGTACTTGTTGAAGCAGTAAAACACTTTGTGCTATTTTCCATAATGCATTGTTGATTTTTCTTTTGTTGCCTTGAATAAATTATTTCATTTATCATTTCAATAATTCTTATTGAAATGAATTCCATTCATGGTTCATATGATTATTAATTAGGATAACAAGGTGCTCAAAGTCAAAGATTTAGTTGTGGAATCTCATAATAAAGAAATTAAGGTTCAATGAAGATGATCTTGGCAATTTTTCTTATAATAATATGTTCAATATTCAATTATTGGAAAGTAGAATGGCTGAAAGGTGCAACATTTAATACTTGTTGAAGTAATAAAACACTTTATGCTATTTTGCATAGAGCATTATTGATTGTTCTTCTGTGGCCTTGAAGAAATTATTTGATTTATGGTTTCTGTGTGGTTCCAATGGCTGCAAAGTAATAAATCAGTTCATTTTCTTCTTGATAAGGAATTCTTAGCTATTTTCCTGTGTGTTTAGAGATGGTTCTTATTTGTGTAGGCCTTAATAAGGATTTGTTAGATTGGAAGTCTATATATTAAGTGTGAGATGTAACATGGGTCTTGCTTTTTATTATACTTGATGTAGGTGCTGATGTGCATATAAATTTTGTTTGCATCTAATTTTGCACAAATACATAAAAATACAATCCAACATCATGCATTGGATGCATATCTAGGAATTTGTTTTTTGGAAATATACAAATGTCAGATATATATATATGTATGTATGTATGCATTTTTATATGTATATATGTGTATATATATGTATATATGTGTATATATATGTATATATATGTATGTATATGTATATATCTCGATCATTGTTTAAACTAATATTGTTTGATTTATGGATTTCATTTGGTGGTTATGGTTGTCTTGGAATAAAACAGTTGATGTTATATAGTTGATATTTGATTCCATTACGCACTGTTGATTATTGATCTCTAGGTTAGGCTATATTTTTTTATTTTTGATAAGGTGCTACTGAAGAGGCTATATTGTTTCAATTTTTGATAGGGTGTTGTTGAATACATATATATAAGTATACCTATATATATACATGCATATATCTATATATATACATATAGATATATATACATATAGATATATATACATATACATATATATATGTATATATCTAAAGTTAGCTACACATATATACTCATTGTTGATTGCACAAAGCACAAAAAAAATGTGAGTGAAAAACCAATGGATAAAAATAACCCAAGCTAGCCAACAATAGGTGACAAAAAACTGCATTATGTTAACAATTTTATTTTGTTGCAAACATAGCCAAAAAATGGAAGCCATAGAAAGAAATCCACAAAAAAATCACAGTAACGAACCCCTGCAAACTGCTAGATTTTTTGCAAAAAAGAATTGGAAAAAAATTATCATAGGTGACACTTTACCTTTGCTTTTCCAAAAATCATCCCTTTCAAAAATAAAAAATAACCTCTAACCACCTACAAAGATGTGCCTATTATACATATACATCCAAAGGTTCTCTTCAAACAATAAAATACTATTTGTGTCTAATGTTAGAAACACACAAACCTATAGATAGGAAATATAAAATCAAACAGAACAAAATGTGGCCTACTCTCAGTCCTATCATATTGGGTCTTTGAGCATGATGGGCTCTCACCAAACCCTTGAGCAAGAACATACATTGTTCACCACTCTAATCAATTGTCAAATAAATCTTCCTTATGACACTTACTATACAGTCTATCATTCTAACAACTCATTTTTGAGGCTCAAATAAATAATAACTAAGAAGGTGTATTTAATTCATGCACTACATATATATGCATTGCTAATTGTAGTGTACAAAAGACAGATGAGAGACACACAGTAGAACCCACAAAAAATACACGAATTCACAATAACAAACCAACACACAAAAAAACAATAATCCTTCCCACCCATCACAACTAGATGAAAACCATAGACCAAACAATATAGACCAAGCTATAGAAGAAGAATCAATAGTGCCCTTTGGAAAATAACATAAAGTGTTTTTGAATGACTCAAGTAATTGTTTTTTTAATAAGCATTGGTTCCCACAACTCTTCATGCTTACTTCAAATTCACCTATTGCTTCATTCTTTCTCTCTACTCACTTCTTTCTCCACCATCTACAAAAAAAGGGAAAATAATTATCACAATTGACACTTTTGTGCTGATTTGCAACCATTTCCCCATCCAACAAAACACAAATTAATCTACAACCACCTTGCCAAAAATTCCATAGCTGATGATCATACTTGCACCTTTAGAGAAGCTTTCCCTCCTCACTCACATCTATCTTGAACAACAAGATAAACCCAAAGAATGACAACCAACAACGCCTTATCAAAAATTGAAACAATATAGCCCTTTTTCCAACAGGACGCTATCATAAATAAAGCAATATAGCCATAGGGCATTTTCCTTTCAAAAATTATGTAGGCATTCACTATGTTCTCCAATGCTTGAAAAAGAAACTATTACTTATAGCCATTGCCGCTACATGGAAACCGTACAACAATTAATGTTGATGCCATTTCACTAGCCTTATCTATTGATGCGGAAAATGCTTTTAATTTAAAATTCAAAAAAAAATCTGCCACCTTTCCTTCCTGGCCATGCTAAATGGAGACCAGATATAACACAAAAAATCCTAGCATAGACAAAAATAGTCAACAATGTTTTATGCAAAACAATATCAATTGCATAACATTGACTATTTTATGGCATTGCAACCATCACCACAAAATGAAAGCCATAAATGAAACAATATTGGTATCAAGAGTCATCCAGATGGGGAAACCCACAGAACACTAAAAATTGTAGTAACAACCCATGCGAAACCAATGCTACAAAAGCCAAACTATAAATCAAACAATATTGGTTTGAATAAATAATCTAGTCTTTTCGCAATAAAACCTTACCAAAAAGGAAACAATATACCCTAAGGCAGACAATGACAATTGAAATTCCCTTATAGAAAACAACACAACCTATATAACATTAACTATTTCATTGTGTTCCAACCATGGCCACAAAACATATTGCTCCCAACACTGACCCAAATGGAACACCCACAAAACACAAAAAAGCTTGCAGTAATAGACTGATTCAAAGCCTTCACCACAAAACGTGAACCATAAGAGAATCAATATTGGTTTCAACAGCAATGCAGATGGAAAAAATCATAAAAAACACATGAGATTAACTATTTTTCAACCATTGGTGCAAAACAAAATCCATAAATGAAACAATGTAGTTTGTAAATATATATATGTTTGTGGAAAGTTATATTGTTTGATTTCCTAGCAATCCCTTATTGAAAATTGTGCAGGCATTCGCTGTGTTTTTTGAGGGCTTTAAGGGAAAGTTTTCTTTACAACCATTGGTGCTACATGAAAACCATACAATAATTAATGGTCATGCCATTTTCGTTGGCCTTCTCTATCAGTGCACCAAATGTTTTTTATTTGAAAATCAAAGAACAATGCACCACTGGTTTTGGATGGGTTTGTTGCTATGAATTATTGTGTTGTTCAAGTGTTCCCATTTTATGTAGTGCTTCGTTGTACTTTTCTTGTGTGCACATATGTATGTATATAAAATTAGATGTAGAAAAAATTCATATATACTCGGGTTTATAGTAAGCATAAGAAGAAACAATTTTCCTAGGTACAATGTGTTGAAAAGCTCTTTGAAGTTATTCAAGGAAGAAGTTCTATAGAGGTGGTGGCATCAATGTTTGATACAGTAGTGGAAATATGGTTTACAATTCCAACAATGTTTTGGTTAGTATCACTATTTTTTGTAGTTGCTATGACATACATCAAAATCTGCACATGCCAATGTTCATTAGTGTTTCCCTTGCAACCATTCACATGACATGTAACCCAACAATGCCCTATGGAAATTGACATAAACTGTCTATCATTACATTTCCATATCTAATTTTTGTGTCTACGTATATATGTGCAATATATTGCTACAAATGTAGTGAGGGAATGCAATTATTGTGTGATACTAAAAAACATAGAATAGGCTGCAACCATCTTCATAGATATTCGACAACAGATAATTGGAGTTCTATGTTCACAGACACTTGTCCTCCTCACTCACACCTCTGATAGAAGGTGAAGCCACAACACCAGAACCAACAATTCCTTGTTGAAAATTGCAAAGACATTCACTGTGTTTTCTAAGGATTTTAATGGTAGATGTTATAGCCATCCCACTAGATGGAAACCATACAACAATGAGAATCTATAGTTCATAGTAACAATGCAACATAGAAACAAACAATATTGTCTCCCATCCACCTTAGCTACATGGAGACCATAAGTGAAACAGTACCTCCTAAGCTAGACAACAAGAATCAACAATGACCTATTGGAGATAACATAGACTATTTTTGTCTTTCGGACCTCTGTTTTGGTCTTTGCTTGTAATGTTACTTTGTGGTTTCGGGTCCCTGTAAAACCCATTTATCCCTTTTATCAAAAACATAGACTATTTTTCAAACTATATTGATTTCAAAAGTTGCCCATATGAGAAAACACACAAAACACAACAATTCACTCTAACAATTTAATGGGAAAAAATAAACAGTGTTACCTTGCAACCATCATAGTTATACTGAGTTGATAAATAGAACAATATACCCTAACCTAGAGAGATACAATGAGCAATGGTCTATGGAAAATAACATCAACTACTCATGACATTATGCTGCTTTAAACAATGGCCTAGATGGAAAATCCCACAAAAGATAAGAATTCATAGTAGCAATCCAATGCAGAAAACAAACAATGTTACCTTCCAGCCATTGTGGCTACACGAAGAACACAAATGAAACAATATACTATTGACTAGACAACAACAATGAACAAAGGCCTATGGAAAATAACATGAATTGTTCTTAGAATACTCTAGAAATGGTTTCCCCAATATGCACCTCCACTCATAACTCTACTCACTTGCTTCAAATGTAGCTATCCTTGCTTTCTAGAACCAATACAACAACCTAGGTAATGGCACTATCAATAGGAGTTATGGACAATGTTTTATCCCTATGTAGAGATATGTATGTGTTTCATAGCAGATGCAAACAACATTGATTCCATAAGACATTGGTGATTGTTGTCATTTAGATTAGGCTATACTGTTTCTTTTTTGATAGGATGTTGTTGAATACACTATACTATTTTATTTTCAAAGAGGCACTCTAGCAAGAAGCTAAAAAAAAATAGATTTGGCTACCAAAGAAAAAAAGGTGAAGGGAAGATAAATAGCTCAAGTATTCATAACTTATACGCATAACCTCAAAGATACATATAGAAACTACATATACAAACATATAGACTCAGTCCTTAAATAAAACAATATTAGTTTCGACAACAACCTAGTAAATTCTATTTCTCAATAGCATCTTATCGGGAATAAAACAATATAACCACATGTATAGACCAACAACCGACAATTCCTTATGGACAACATCATAAATTCTATACCATTTACTATTAGATTATGAATCAAATATGGAAGGATATTGCAAGAGCTCAAGTCATAAAATAGTTTATGCTATTCTCCTAACTTCCAAGAGCTTTTTAGCACATTGAATGTGGGAAGCAACCTTTCTTATTATACTTAATATGAATCCTATTATTGGAAAAATTCCCCTTGAGGAAAAAACAAATAGGAACTATCCTAGCAAAGCAATAAATGAGGGGATGTGTTTATATGAATGTTGTATACATCTTATTTTGCACACATACATATGTGCATAGAGGAAAGGAATAATCAAACACAACAAAAGAAACCCATACTTTAGTGTTCAAGTCTAGACATGTACAAATTTATTACAAACACATTTGACTACACAAAATTGTATGAAGATGTTGTATGTGCTAGGAACATTGAATTGCATGCATAGATGCTTCTGTATATGTATATGTAGATATATACATGCATAGAACTATGTCCACAAGTATATATATGAACAAATGGAAATATAAATGGTTTTTTCAAATTCCTCCTCTTCCTCCTTAGTTCAAGTGTACCTCTTCCTGCTTGATTTCTCTTTGCTTCTATCTTTCTTCAGCGTCTGCAACAAATGCACAATAAATTATCACAACCAACACTTTTGTAATGCTTTTCAAACTATTGCCCAATGTAGAAAAATGCAAAAAAACTGCTACTACCTTCACACCAACTTTGCATGGCATGATAAGTGTTGCACACTTACGCAAGATTTCTCCCCTTACTTACACTTGTGATAGCTGGTAAAGCGATATTACGACAGTCAATAGTGGCTGGTTGAAAATTGTATAGACATTTGATCACACTGATGGACAATGTGTTTCACCTATTTGCCAGAATATATGTATCTCATAGTGGATGCAAAGAACATTGATATATAGCAATCCCTAACTTTATTTTGTTGGGACATATTTGGAATCATAAGATCTATTTTCAATATTTTTTCGTATATGTAGATTCCTGTGGATAGTCAAAATGAAATCAATTGCTATGATAGTCAAGAATTCCTTTTGGATAACAACATAAACTCTATAATATTAACTATTTTACTATGCAATGCAAATGAAAGAATATAGCCAAAGCTAGAGAATAAAAATTAGCTTTGCGTTATGTAAAACAACACAAACTATTTTAATATATTGTAACCATTTGCACAAAATAGAAGCCATAAATGCGACAATATTAAATTTTCTTGTGTGTATATTTTTATGTATGTCAAAGTGGATGTGAGTAATGCACATACGTACTCTTCCCAATGTTTATTATTTTCTGAAAATAGTTATTTGTTTGAACCTTGATAGGGCATACTTCAAATGATATACTTTATATTAACTATTATATACAACATTGAATCCTTTTTCCTAATTGTTTCTTTTCCTTCGTATTCTTGATGTCTCTAGGGAAAAAAAAGGAGAGATTTAAAAAATGAAACAATAAAATTGGAATAAAAAATTGTATGTTAAGTACTATATGAATCATTGAAGCCTTTATTTTTATTAATCCTTTGCTATCATATTCTTAATTCCTATGCAAAAAAATTGAGAGCCCATGTTGTGTTTTGAAGTCAGACCTTGCAGTTAGTCATTGGCATTGCAACTCTCAAATTTTAAAAGAGCAACCCCAACAATGTCGGTGGCCTCTAGCTCTACTGCGGCTAGTGAACAATCCTCAAGCACTAGTCCTGTAAGTCTGTTTCTTGTTTATTTTTTGTTCCTTCCAATTATATTGACACTTTGTCAAGTGCACCAAACAAACAGAGAATATGCTTCATTTGAATTAACAGTTGTTATAATATATGTTCTAACTAATTTATATTTGAACTCTTTGTCTTTTCTTTCCTTTTCAATTTGTTGGCCATTTGGGAGTGACCTATGTGTTAGAATGGAAAACATTATAGTTTCCAAATGTGTAAATATTGTTGTTTTCTTTTAGAGTTGAGTCATAGTCATAAATATCTCATTGCTTCCACTATGCTGAGTTTAATTTCCTTGTAGGATACAAATGTGAAACTATCCTTAACAACACATGTGATACGATCTATAGATGCTGGAGATGTTGTCCCATCTCTAGTCCTCTAGCTAATGTCTTTCCAAAAAATAGGAGGTGATCAAAGCCTAGTTTTCTGGTACAAAGTCATCCTCTCTAATGGAACCCACATGCAGATAGGAAATTTTCCTACAAAATAAAATGACCTTTTGTTTATAGGTGCATTGAAAATAGGTTCCATTTTTTGCTTGACAAACTATCTGTGTAGAAAGCTATAGGAATCAAGGTTAGATATAGTTTCTCCTTACTTGTACTTGTAGTTTTCTACTTCCATGTTTGTGGGGATTTCCTTTTAAATTATTTGATGTTCATTTCATTCCAGGGAAATTGTCATTCTATCCTTAGATGTCAAAATGTTAGATTGCCAGCTAATTGGAAAATCTAGACATTTGTTTAGAGATCAAGAAGAACAAATAGTTGGCTGCGACTCACCCTCCCCATCCAAACGAGCCTCAAAATTTAGAATTAATACATCTCCAAGACAACATGATGCTCCTACAAATATCAGCCTTGTTAAAGGGTTGAATGTTTACCAAACCAAATGGACAGTAAAATTTTGGGTAACAACAAAAAGGGATATACACCATTACAATAGATAGGGATGCGAGGGAAAAGTATTCAGCTTTGACATTATTGACAATGAGGGGACATAAATATGAATTATTTGCTTTAATGACATAGTAGAATTGTATTATGATAAGGTTGAGGTGGGTTGTACTTATTATGTGTCAAAGGGCTCGGTGAGACAGGAAGACATGAAATTTAATAAGTTAAAAAGTCAGATGGAAATCATTTTGGATCAAAACTCTGTTAAAATTTTGTGACAATGAGGCCTTTGTGCCAGAGAAAGCATTTAAATTAATCTGAATAAATGAAACTGCAAATTGCACTAATAACAATTTGATTGATATTATTGGCACTATGGTGCCTGTAGGAATGGTATCGACTATACAAAGAAATGATTAGTCCCAAACAATTTGGAGGACTATTAAAATTAATGATTTCCCATACTTTTCAATTGATGTTAATTTGTGGGGCTCAAATTGGGAAGAAAAGGGTGATGAGCTGGAGAGGTTGTACACCCCTAGTTCGGCTCTCATCTTTGCTATTAAAAATGCACGTGTTGGTTACTTCAATGGACTAGTTTTGAACACAGCTATAGGGACTCTTCTATATATAAATCTTGACATACCAAAAGCACAACCCTTGATCCAAACAGGACATATTGATCCACCTATTGTTGAGCCACCTTGGACAGTGCCTCGAAAGTTTGCTTTGGAAAATGGGAGAGTCACTATTGCATATCTTTTCGATCACTACCTTGGCTTGCCAGAAACTTTGCAAGATACTATCAAGGAAACAGTAAAATATATAAAAACTAATGCATTATGTTATGTTGCATCTCTATTGCAGGCCAATGGTAGACAATGCAAGAAAAAGTGTGAACAATCTTAGCAAAATACATGGTTCTTCCCTAAATGCCAGACAACAATAGCTGACTGTGAATGTCGATATTTATTGCAGCTAAAGATGGAAGACCACATAGGTGAGATTTGGGCAACTGCTTTTGATGAGGCTGCAACAAGCTTATTACATATGTCAGCAAAACAATTTTACATGTTCAATATGATTTTTCCACTGTAATGTTTGTTGAGTCTATTATCAATGTTGTTATCTACACCTCATTTTTTTTCACTTTTCTTATTAAAACTTAGACTTATAATTTAGAAACAAGGCTCAAAAATAATAGTGAAAGTTGCAAGGGTTAACTTTGATGCTGAGTGCAAGTTGTTACTGTTTGATTTGTCTGCTATTTCCCCTGCCATGCAAGAGTCTCCAGAGATAGTTGTCATACTGCCTTGAACACCAAAACAACCATGCCTAATTGTGACTTTACATATTTCTTACAATTCATGTTGACTAGACATTTATTTCCTTTTCTTCCTTTGTAGTGCTTGTCACATCAGAAGACCTTTCCTTTCTACTACTATTGCTTTGCTGTTTGTTTAACTGGTTATATATTAGGACAATGAAGTATAAGTTATAATGTTTAAGAAGAAAAGATACACTTGTTTTCTTTTCTGTTCTTTATGTTTCTTATAATTTTTGTTTGTTTTAAGTGTATATTTCTGATTTTATTTTTATGTTGTTTATTTATATAGTTGTTGTCCTAATTAAGAGATGTATCAGTATTTGTAACTATTCATATATAAACTTGTGGACATAGTTGTATGCATGTATACATTTAGGTATGCATATATATAAATAAATATGCATGCAATTCAAATTTCTCAGTGCATACAACTTTTTGATACAAATGTGTGTAGATATATGTGTCTGTAATGGATATCTATGTGTATATCATGGACAATTCAATATTTAGAGGTATCTGTGACTTGTTTCAAATAGAATGTTGTTGTCATATTTTTTTCAATGTTTTTAGTGCATACAATATCTTGATAGAGTTCTATGTAGATATATGTGTCTATGATGTATTTGTCTATGTATGTTTATGCATCTAAAGATTCTCAAATGTTCTCGCTACTACTTTGCAATCTCTAATGATAATGTCACGTTGGATATAATGTCATATGGTTCTTGGCTATAATGTTTATTGTGTATGTTGTGCAGCTCAATCTACAACCCAACATTGAACAATGGCTTATTGAAAACACCATAAACTACTCAATTACTTTGGTAAGTTTTAAATGCAAGGTATTATTTCAACCATCACCAATATATGTAGCACATACATGGAACAATGTTTCCATGGAAAGCTGTGCCAAGTGATTTTTGTTTCCTCTATGGAAGCAACATACACATATATGTGAATTTCAACTTATCTATATTTCTTTCACATGTATTGACAACTTTAGGTGTGCATTTGTATATATATCATTTGTAGAAATAATCATGACTATGGTAGCACACAATTTTCATAATAGCTAAAGCTATAGAACAATAGTCAACAATGTCATATGGAAAGTAGCATAAACTGTTCAATTGCTTTGGTAACTTTAGAACTCTAAATATTATTGTTCCCATTGCCAGTCTATGGAATGCATTTATGAAACAATGTTGTTATTGGTCTATTTTTATTGCTTTGTAATGATCACCCCTATATGGAAATGATAAATGAAATAGTCTTTATTTCTTTGCAATGATTGCCTCTATATGAAAACTTTTACCCGATAGGCTATATGTGTGAACTTTGGATGGAATTTTTGTCAGCCTTAATGGTTTTAAAGCTTCTCAACAACAATCAACAATGCATATATATTTTCATTTGCCTTTTCATCCATATATATTGGTGTACATTTTATTTTCCACCCACATCTTTATCAATTTCATGCGTCCAATGCATAGATAGGAATTTGTTGCTTCAAAATAACTTGTCATGAAAAAGAATGTACTTCTTTTGTTGTGTATCATTTTCCTTTCTGTGTATGCACATATGTATGTGTTTCAAATTAGTTATAAGAAACATATACTTCTCCCTTTGTTTATTGGTTGTAATAACACCTATCATTTAAAACCTGGGAAACATAGCGAATACCTATGAAATTTTCAATTAGGCATTGTTGGATCTCATATTGATACTATATGCTAGTGTGATTTCTTTTTTGTTTTGTGGGTTTTTCTATTTGGTCAACTGTCGCAACCAATGTTTTTTTTATTTATGGCCCCAGTTTTGTGGTGATGGGTTGTAACACAGTAGTGGTGATGGTTGTAAGTAACACATGCCTACAAAATGCTTTGAAAACATAGTGAATTTCTATGCAATATTTGATAGTGCATTTTTGGGTGTCATTCTCTGGGTTTCCGTTTTTCTCCAACAAAGCTCTCAGTGAGGAGGGCAAGCTTTTGTGAAGGTGCAAGTGCAATCATCAGCTATGGAATTTTTGTGAAGGTGGTTGGAGGTTATTTTGTGTTTTTTGCATTAGGTGATGGTTGAAAAATCATTAAAAAAGTGTGTTGGCCATAAATGAAATAATAAAGCTTAAGCTAAGCAATTACAATCATCACCACAGAATGAAAGGCATAGATGAAACAATATTGGTATCACCAGTTAGGCAGATGGGAAAAGCGGCAAAGATAATTTCATGCCCATCTTTTCTTCTTTGCAACTAGTATTCACTGCTATGTGTAGATATGTATGTATGTAAGCTTAGATGTAGAGAACATTCATATATACTCCTTATGTTTATTCTTTACATAGGGTACTTGCCTCTTTTTTTTTTTATCTCTATAGTTAAACTTCTACACAAAAATTTATTGGGGCTTCCTATCATGTAGCCTTTTGTCTATTGGTTGAGAATTGCCATCACATGTAACAAAATAATGGGTACCCATGTTTCAATTGATAGTTGTAGTTTTGTTGTTCGAGACCCACATCATGTGTTTATTGAAATTGATTTTCTCAACTGAAACATGCGGTACCTGTTCTTCTGTAAATTAATTAGCTCAAGCTTAAGGGGCATAATCCTGAACATGTGTCAAATCACATTTACCCACATATGTTTAAAACCTTAGGAAACATAGCGAGCGTCTGTGAAATTTTTGAAAGGTCAAAGTTTGATCAAGCATTGTTCAACTTCTGTGAAAATGCATGGAGGTTATTTTATGTCTTTTACATGGGGTGATTCTTGCAAAAGAAAAAGAAAAGTGTCACCTATGATAATTTTTCCCCAACTATTTTTCATAGAAGCTAGCAGGGAGATATGTGTTTGAAGCAAGTGACAACAGGGGTATATCAAAAAAACCCTTTGAAATATTGTTTCATTTGGGGTTTGCGTAGGAATTCACTATGTCTTCATAGGCTTTAAAAACAACTATTACTTACAACCATGAAAACTACACAAAAAATATACAACAATTAATCCTAGGATACAAGTTTGAACAAGCGTTGTTTAGCTTATGTGAAGTTGGTTGGATGTTACTTTGTGTTTTTTGCATGGGGCGATGGTTGCAAAAGCTCTACAAAAGTTTCGGTTGTGATAATTCTTTTCCCATTTCTTGCAGGGATGAATCTTGTATATAACACTTGAAAATAAAATTTATCATTCCAATAATGTCCCATAAATTAGGCATAGGGATCAATATGTATCAATGGTGTTTGCATCTGTTATGACATGCATACATACCTATACATAGGGAAAATACATTTTCCACCACTGTGAACAATCATGGAATCAATATTCCTTCATATGTTTGAAGACTACTTATGGGTATATTTGTGTAATAGCCTATGATGCTCCATGGCCAAATTTGTTATTGTGGGCAGAAGGCTTTCCTTTGTTGCATTTGATTTGATTTTAGTTTCCCTATGTGCATATTTGTATCTATTTTATTATTCCTTTCAACCTCAAAAAAGAAATTATTTGAATGATAGACTGTATATGAAGTCTAATAAGAAAGATTGATTTCACCATTCATGAAAGTGGTGGCCACCCAATATGGCAGTGTAGAGAGCAAGCCTCATTTTGTTTTGTTCCATTTTATATTTTCTATGTGCACAATTGAATTCCTTACTTGAACTAGGTTATTTTCAATTACGTGTAGATCTGACTTTGTACTTTGCTAGATACTATAGGATACATACCAAGAATTAGAGTGCACTATAAATCAAACAAGTTGACCGTCTCCAATAATACTGTTCATTCCCATCATCATCAAATGTTGCTATTCTTTATGGTGAGTATATTTCCTTTGCTTTCTTCTTCCTTTCTATGCATATAGAATGTCCACCATCTCTAAATTTGTTTCCTTATCATATTTTATATGTAACATGTAATTGTGGTATTACATATATTTCACTTATAAATTATAGAACCATTAAAATTTCGTAATTTACATATTGCTTACCAATAAAACATGTTTTCCTCACCAAAGTTCACATTTCCCTTATGTGTAGCTATATTCCAGTCAAACCATTTTAGATTGTAGCTACATTCTATTCATATACAAGGTGAACAAATCTCTAAAATGCTAAATAGCTTTACGATTCCACATTTTCATGGTGTATGACCTTCACCTACATTCCATCTATATACAATGTAAGCCTATATATCTTTTTTTTCATTTCTTATTTTAGAATTCCATGTAAATTTATTAAAAATGTATAGCATTGATTTGCATTAAACAAATTTTCTCAGGCGCCAAAACATTGCCTTCACTATTGATCAAAGTGGTGGACAATTAACATTTCTGCTTGGGGGTTTGGTGAGCACCCATGAGGCTCCATGACCTAATATGGTAGAGTGGAGAGCATGCCTCCTTTTTTGTGTCCATACTCTAGTCCATTCTGTTCACAAGGTATGCCTAGATTTTATTTACTTACTTCATTCTACTACAACTGCATTGCATATTATTTGTTATTAATTGTACAAGTATTTATATTTTCTGATTTATTTAATTTCTACCAATGGTATGTGTTTATTACACTAAACTTCATATTATCCATTCATGTTTACAACTCTACTCAACCTAAAAAATCATCCTTTGTGGACCTTTTTATTCCATTAGATCTTGTATTAAGTTGGCAGCAGCCAAAACATTGCTTTCACCATTTATCACAGTGGTGGACAATTTATGTTTTTGCTCGGGGGTTTGGTGAGAGTACACGACACTCCATGAGCCAATATGGTAGGGTGGACATCAAGCCTTGTTTTCTTGTGTTCATATTGCATTCTTCCATGTGCACTAGGTATGCCTAAATTATAATTACTTCATTCCTCCCTTTACAAGTACATAGCAAATTATGTTTTCAAAAAATATAGAACTTTGATATCTCCTAATTTACATATTGTCTATGAATTAGAGATGATCACTGCACTAAAATTCACACTTTTTTGTTATTCTTCCAGAGCATACTCCAACCATAATGCATATTTTAATGATCTTTTATAAAATAATTAGGTGCCGAAACATTGCTTTTACCATTGATCACAATGGTGGAAAATTTATTTTTTTTCTCAGTAGTTTGGTGAGAGCACATGGTGCTCCATGAACCAATATGGTAGGGTGGAGATCAGGCCTTCTTTTCTTGTCTTCATACTATAACCCACCGCATGCACAAGTATGGCTATATTTTATTTATTTCATCGCTTGCATTATAGGGGTATTGCATATTATGTATTATAAATTATAGAACTATTAATATCTCCTGATTTACATATTCTCTATCAAATATAGATGATCACTACACTAAACTTCATATTTTTTTGTTATTCTTGCAAAGCATATTCTAGCCATAATGGGGAATTTGATGAACTAATGTGTTATAAACAACCTTTCAGAATAATGATAGTGACTGGAAGATCAATAACAATGGTCAAATAGACAATTAGATCCTAATATACTCTATATTGATTGTAATAAGCAATATTCATTTCACCATTGATAAGAGTGGTGGATGATGTATATTGTTTCTTGGGGGTTTGGTGAGAGTCCATGGGGCTCCATGACCCAATATGGTAGGGTGGAGAGCAGGCCTGATTTTGTTGTGTTTTATTTAATATTTTTTACATACAGATCTCTATGTTTTTGACATAAGATTCAAACAAAATTCATATGTTTCAGGTTATGGTTGCAATGGAATAAAATAGTTAATCTTATACACTTTGTGTTAGATTCCATTGGGAATAGTTGATTATTGTTCTCTTTCTTGAGCTATATTGTTTCATTTTCGAGAAGGTGCTGTTGAAAAGGCTATATTGTTTCAATTTTTGATAATGTTGTGTTGAGAAAAGAGTATATTTTGTATGGGTTTGTTGCTATCAATTTCCTATGGGTCTCTCTTTTTGGCTTGCGTTTTGTGGCTATGTTTGCAACGAAATAAAATTGTTGACGTTATGTAGATTTTGTCAATTCTTATTGTCTAGCTCGGGCTATATTGTCTCATTTTCGATAAGCTTTTGTTCAAAAGGCTATATTATTTCAATTTTCCATACGGTGCTGTTGAGAAGAGACTATTGTTTGTTAAGAGAAGTATTGTTTGGTTTATGGTTGCATTATCTAGCTATCATTTTGCATGGGTTTTGTGGCTGCAGTTTTCTAGGTTTCTCTATCTGGGTCACTGTTGCAACTAATGTTAGTTGATTTATGGCCTCCATTTCGTGGTTATGGTTGGAATGGAACAAAATAGTTAATTTTGTACACTTTATGTTTGGTATAATATTAAATATTTTTTTGAACATTGATTACATTCATACAACAATCCCTAATTTGAAACCTTGCACCCAAAATTTTTGCATATAATGTTTTGAGAGATATTCTGATCACATGTAAAGTCAAACCCCCTAACAAAATCAAAAAAATGTAGCTCACAATTAATATCAACAAAAGCATATGAATGCTATTATCCTTTTCCTTGTTTTTGGTTGTCCATGATTTGTGCAAATATATACTTATTTGAATATTGTATCTCCTATTGCAAATCAATGATATGATAAACTTTTAGATAATTTTATTATGTCTGACATTAACATACATACAAATCTATACATAGGGGTAATAAAATACAGCAGCAAAAAATGAATGGTCCAACTAAAACTTACAATATATACTTCCATTTTCTACGTTGACATATTTAAACACCCTTTTCTCTCTCTTAGATTGCATTCCAACCATTTGTACTTCGCTCCACCTATCGATTCATCGTTGCATGTCACTACACATAACTGCTAGTTAATAATTAATAGAGAAGTTTAGTACTATATATTTTAAATTTATAGGCTTAATATTTTTTAAAACATTGAGAGACATAGTAAATACTTATTAGTATCTCAATATAGAATGTGGAAAAGATGTTCATTTGAGATGAGGCATAATACTTTAATGAATCAACAATGTAGACTTCAAATTAATATTTCAAGATAATAGAATGAATGAATACCTTACATGGGGGTATTTGATATTTTTCTTACTATGAAGAAACTATAAACTTGAGGCCAACAAGCTATCAATTTTTGATAAAAAGGAAACTTCTCTTGAAATCCATGCTCATGTTGTTGATATCATCTAGTGAGAAAAAAATGAGAAAAATTGAAGCATTTTGATGAATTGATGGACAGATGAGGACAAAGTTGGACACATTTATTCATCAATCATCTGCCACAACCATATGGGAAATCTCTTTAAGAAATTCAAAGGATAAATCTTGGGAAGGAAAGAAGGAGAATAGATTATATGTGCCTTTCAACATGTTGATTCTATGGCCTCTTCTTTCTAGAGGTGAAACATCAAGATCTTCGATTTTTGTATCCTTCCAATTTATCTTGCAAGTAGATAAATTCCAACCATAACCTCACTCAATATTTATCAAGGAAAAGAACCAACAATTATTAGGGAATACTGAATGGAGGAAAAAGAGTGTTGGTATAGTGAGAGAGACCAATAGAGATAGAGGAGAGAGAAATACATATATATATATATATATATATATATATATATATAGAGAGAGAGAGAGAGAGAGAGAGAATGAGTGGAAGATGAACATATGAGGAATAAAGAAAGAGCAAGATAAGTGAGAGAGGGAGAATGAGATAGGGGTGCAAAAGTGAGAAAAAATGATAGGAAAATATAAAAATAAAGAGAAAGAGAAGGAGAAGGAGAAGGAGAAAGAAAAGTATATTTCTTATAGGTTATTTTAATAGCATAATATGTAAAATATATACTATATTTATTAATTATATATTATTTTATATTTATATTTAATAATGTATAATATATAGAATATATTATACAATAATAAATATAACAAAAACATATATTTTATATATAAAATAAAAATATATTAAATATAAAATTTAATTAATATAAACTATCATATATAATATATAATCATATAATATAATAATATTATATTTTTTATTAAATATAATATATTTCTAAGCTTATTTGTGTGTATGTAAGTAAAATTTTTTGGTGGAGGTCCATAATGTGTTTGATCACATGAAACAATGTGATAGGTCTCATGGAATATGATTATTATAGCATATAGAGCCTATTACCATCAATCAACTTTTTTTTTAGTGTTTTAGTGGTATTATATTTCTATACTTTAAATGTGTTATTATATTAAAAAATTATATATTTAGATTATATGTATTATATTTAATATTAAAAATATAGAAAATAATTATATTCATCATTATATAAACAATATTTTTATAATGTAAATTATTACATTTGTTTTTAATCCAAAATCCATACTACTTAAACTACAATGAAAGGATTTGTGTAGTTTGAATATGGATTGACTTTTGATTACTTTTTGCATAAAATGATTTCCCAAGTTATCACATGTCGAGGGGAGGATACTTTGAAAGGTATAAATATTAAAGAGACTAGGATAGAGGAGGAGAGAATGGAGATATAGAGGGAGAAAGATGAGATACAATATAAGAGAGTTGAAAAGATAGAGAGGCAGGGGATGGACTTAGGGAGGGAGGAGGATACATATAAAAAGAGAAAAGAGGAGAAAAATAAATGATAGATTGGAAGATGGTAGAAGGAGAGGTAGATAGATTGACAGACAGACAAACATTGAAAAAGAAGGTACACTAAGAAACTAGAGAATGAGATATATAGAAAACATAAAAATGTAGAAGAAAAAGTATGAGAAGAAGACAGAAAGAAGAAAAAAGTAAAGTGGTAAAGAGGGAAAGAGGAAGAGACACATAAAAACAAACGAGGTAAAAAGAAAATACTTCCCATGGAACAATTCAAAAGAGATTGCATTTACGTTTATATATTGATGTATCTGTCTTTACTCCGGGAAAAAAAAATTGACTTACACTCTGTCTTCAAGCGTAAGGAAAACGTTGATTTTCGTTTCGAAGATCATTTTCATTTCCATGGAACTATTCAAAAGAGGTTGTCTTCACGTTTATGACTAGTAATATGTGCGTGTTTAATCCGGGACAAAAGACTTAAGACTTACATTCCCATTCCTGCAAGCGAAAGATAAACGGCTCGTGATGGATCGAGCTAGCGTTCCGGTCGACCGAACCAGAAGGCGTGGAGTTGACCCTATCTTCAAGCTTAGAAAAAACGTCGTGTATGACAATCAAACTGCTCGTATGGCGGAATCAATTGCGCGTATGGCGCAATTAATTGCGCATATGACAGAGTGGCATCTATGCGCTATCAAATCATTTATTTCCTTGATTCGCGGTTTAGATATAAACCAAGGTAGAATGTTAGGAAATTTTGAAAGGTGAAAATGGGCGCTATGCTATTGTAGAAAAATTTCAAAGAACGAACTCATTTCCGTGGGATCCACGGCACTACTTTGCCATTGTTCGTTCATTCCGTAGCCTGCATGTTATCAATTTAAATTCGAAAGAAACAAATGCTATGGTTATGCAAATGGCGATGAAGTATTTGGTCCTAGCAATTACCATGATTATTGCAGTCAGTAATGGCAGTTCATTAGCAGTAGATGGTCGGGATACGCTTCTACTGGGGAGTTCGCTCACTGGAAATCAGACCATAGTATCGAATAATGGGATGTTTGCATTAGGATTTTTCAGTCCGAGAGGAACGAATAATTGGTATATTGGCATCTGGTACTCACGAATGTCTCCGAAGGTCGTAGTTTGGGTGGCTAACAGAGATAATCCTGTTAAGGGCATGCCCGGCGTTCTGAAATTTTCAAGGGACGGTCGTCTCAGTCTGTTTGATAGAAAGGGCTGGTCAGTGTGGTCGACTAATATTGGCCTGAATGGATCACGGGCAATGATAACGGACCCTGGTAATTTCATTATGCTGGGTCACGCTCACAGCAAGTCCAAGATTGTTTGGGAGAGTTTTGCTCATCCGGGAGATACATGGTTGCCTGGCATGAAGATGTGGAAAGGCATGAAGCTAACTTCGTGGAAGAGTTCTGCGGATCCTGCAAGTGGGCTCTATTCTCTTGGAATGGACATGTCTCTAGGGAAGACGCAGATGGTGATGGTCTATAACAACAGTGTTCCATATTGGTCCACTGGAGAGTGGACTAAAAATTATTTTGCAAAGCTTCCGAGGTTAGATCAAACGGCATTCCAAATGTCCTGTGTGAGGGTTTCTCCATCAAACATATACTTTAAATTTACCGTAAACCCGGTAGATCGTACCCTCACGGGGCGGATCCTGGTTGATGAGAACGGTGAATTGAAAGTTTACTACTTGATGGATGATAATAGATTGAGTCTGAGATGCTCGACATACGGAGGTCAATGTAGTGACTATGATATCTGTGGGGCGTATGGAGTCTGCAATGCGAATGATTTGTGTAGTTGTATTGAGGGTTTCACGCCCACGAATGACTCTCAAGGTTGGTGGTCGAGTGGGTGTGCTCGGCGAAGATCCTTGCAATGCTCTGTCAAAGAGGGCACCACTGACGGCTTCTTGGAATCAAAAAACCAATACTTGTCCAAAGAAGAAGCTGTCTCATACAACAACGAGCCAACACTGCAAGGCTGCCGGACTGCTTGTCTCAACAATTGCTCCTGCACAGCCTTTGCTTTCGTTATTTCTGATTTACCAGTCTGTAGACTGTGGTTTGGGGACTTATTCAAAATGCGCGTTTCATCTGAAAGCCAATCCGTCTTCATTAGGCTTGCTGCTTCTGAGTTGCCGCATTCAACATCAGAGCGAAGCGGCAAAGCCCCTGCACTTTGCATTTCACTTCCTGCCGCCGCGGCTTTCTCTGCTGTTTCAGCTCTTCTCTTGGCCACGTTTATTCTGCGGAAATGTCGAAGACGACGGAAGAAAAGAGCGGAAGAGGACGTGCCAATATCTCTCAAAGCGTTCACTTACAAAGAGCTGAGAATTGCGACAAAGAATTTCAAGTATAAGCTGGGGTGTGGAGCATTTGGCTCTGTGTTCAGAGGAACTCTGCCAGACAGCACGCTTGTGGCGGTTAAAAGATTAGAGGGTTCCGCAGGAACAGAAAAGCAATTCCGTGCAGAAATAAGCACCATCGGGAGAATACAGCATGTGAATATAGTGAGGCTCTGGGGATTCTGCGTAGAAGGCTCTCGAAGGCTACTGGTGTATGCCTACATGCCCAATGGCTCTCTAAATTCCTTCCTCTTCTGTAAAGAAAAAGAAGTAGAGAAGGTGTTGGACTGGAAGACCCGGTTTGAGATTGCATTGGGCACCGCACGAGGATTAGTTTATCTCCACGAAGAATGCAGTGATTGTATCATTCACTGCGATATTAAGCCTGAAAACATTCTCCTGGACGGCGACTTCAGCCCAAAGGTGGCTGATTTTGGATTAGCGAAGCTGGTAGGAAGAGATTTCAGCCGCGTACTAACGACCATGAGAGGAACTCGAGGGTACTTGGCTCCCGAGTGGATCTCTGGCCTTCCTATCACTCCCAAGGCAGACGTATACAGTTTCGGCATGACGTTGTTGGAAATTATCTCCGGCCGAAGAAATCTGGAATTGGAGGTGGAGGAGAGCAGGTTGTACTTTCCTACCTGGGCTTCATCTCAAATTCAGAGGGGCAACATAATAGGCATTGTGGATGCAAGGATAGTAATCGAGGCGGATATCGAAGAGGTGAGAAGAGCCGCTGTGGTGGCGGGGTTGTGCATTCAAGACGATGAGAATAGGAGGCCGAGTATGGATGAAGTGGTGAAGATATTGGAAGAAACGTTAGAGACTCGTATGCCACAAATTCCGAGGTCTCTACAGGTCCTGTTAGATCAGGTTGACGACGATAGAGATATCTTTGCTCAACTTGCTTGTATATCAAGCGGATTGGCGCCGGTGCCCATGGCCAGATGATTATGCAATGCTTCTCATTAGACCTCCAATTCTTGTCGTTTCAATGGTCTCTTTCAATGCTCGTCATTATTCCTCCAAATCTTGTCGTTTCAATTGTCTCTTTCAATGCTTGTAATTTGACCTCCAAATCTTGTCGTTTCAATTGTCTCTTTTATTCTGACTAGACTTTACAAAAACCGGAAGCAGATTATAAAAAAAATCAACAATTTTCCTATGTAACCCAGAAAGAAATTCTCGACACCTATAACTGATATGATCTTAACTGTCGTAAATTTAAGAAAAAATTAATATTTAATTTATGGTGCATTATATGAACATTAAAATTTGGATAGATATTTTATAACTTTTCCACATTTCTAATGTAAGAAATCTCAAATAGTAAAAGTAGTTTCATTTTTAAGTTGACAGGGAAAATTTAAAAATTGATTTATTTTTCAATATATTTGTTTATATATTTTGAAATTAAAAAAATAATTAAAGTATTTAGTCAATAGGCTATTTGTTTGAAGTTTTTTCTAGGATTTTCGTCAGTTTAGCCGTGAATTCCGGCACCAGAGATGTACCGACCAGTGGGGAATTGACCGGGGTTTTTTATGAGGATGTGGAGCTTGCTAATTACGTGGGTTGGCGGTGGTGGAGTTGGTTGTCTTGATATGTGGAAGTAGAATGCTAAGTGTTTGCTCGCGCGAGGGTTAATGCACCTTGCCATTCTTGTACGATGGGGCGGGACGAAGTAAATGCAATATTCAATGTTGTAGTGTGGGAAAGTATATTCCGAAATGTGCCAGAAAATATATTGATTAAGTTGGATTGTCAAAAGAGTCATTGTGGTGTTGGTTTAATAGCAGAGTATTCTAAAAATCGCCGCCTTCGTCTTCGTGGTTGGTTTGATAGCAGACTATTGTAAAAATCGTTGGCTTTGGCTCCATTTTATAGCAGATTGGAGGGTTTTAAAACTGTTGTTTTTCGCAATCTGTAAGAAGTTTTACATGGGTGTTTTGCATAAATGATTAATTTATTGTTTATGTTAAAATTGTTGTTCTCTAGAATCTGTACGTCATTTTACATGGCTATTTGGCGTTATGGTTCTGTATGGATGGAGAAATTGCAGTTAAATCTTCTTTCTTTCATTAAAAAATATGGCTAGGGTTAGTAATTTTTTCATCACTCGTTTATTGTTTGTAGTTATCTTTGTGCATCTTTGGCGTTATACATGTTACCATAGGAGCAATTGTAGTTAAATCTTATTTCTTTCATCAAAAAATATGGTTAGGTTTAGTAATTTTATCGACCACCATTTGTTGTTTTAGTTATCTCTGTGCATCTTTGTCGTTACACCAAAATTAACACACACACACACACACACACACACACACACACACACATATATATATATATATGTAGAGGGTTAGTATGAAATCATAAACATATTGGAGATAAAATTAGTTTGGTGGTTGTTTAGTGTTATTCTTTCTAATATCTCTTTTATCTATTCAATTTATTTGTTTGAAGTTTTCGTCGGGAATTTCGTCGGTCCAGCCATGAATAGGATTTGTCGGGAATTAAGTCTATGGCGTTATAGGTATTTTGTACAGGTTATTGCTACTCATTGACTTTACAATTTCTATTTAATGTGGGTTTGGTGCCAAAGAATGTAACTCCAATTTTGAATTGACAGCCCAGGTCTTACACAGATTGCTTGCCTTGTACCAATATGTTTAGTGTGTGTATTCAATTATCTACGATTTACCTATGATTATTAAGTGTTTTTTCAATAGTTGTTTTACAATTTCTCTATTTTGTCTATAATATTTAGTGGAAAATAATGTAGCTTGAATTTTGAATTGACAAGCCAACTGTTACATATAATTTGTTGTTACACCTTGTCTAGATAGTGATAGAATTTTAGGTAAGCAGGAATATGTTGCAAACTCAAATCTATACATGCATTTCACTGACCTATTAGAAAAAAACTTAACAATCATAGGTAAATGATAAATCTTTGAAAACCCACATTAAATAGAACTTTTAAATATGGAGAATAGAGCAGGCAAACTACGATAATGAAAAATTCGGTATGGGGAACTGGGAAAAAGAATAGCATGAATAACAATTTATTATGGGGAAGTTCAAATAGTTGAGAAAAAAAGAATATGATGAAACATATTGATTGAACACAAAAAGTGAAATTGGAAAAGAGCTATTAGGAAAACAGTTGAGAATCAGAGGAAAATGACAAATATTCTAAAACCCACATTAAATAGAACTTTAAGATATGGAGAATTGAAGAGGCAAGCTAGGATAATGAATAGTTTGTTATGGGGAACTGAAAACAAGAATATCATGAAGAATAGTTTGTTGTGGGGAACTTGAAATAGATGAGGGAAAAATAATATAATGAAACATATTGATATAAGACATTGCCATCCCACATAATTAGAAAGCTCCACTGCTTACATAAATAAACCTGGGCAGTTTATTCTAGGGATGTTCAAGTAGATTAGGAAAAAAAGAATATCATGAAACATATTGATACAAGATTTGAGCTATGTTATTTGTTAATAAATATTGAAGAGAAGTAGAGAAATTGTATAAGAGGTGTTAGAATAACAATTATTTGCTACAAGTCGTTTTACATGGGTATTTTGCATAAATGATTTATTTATAACATTTAATGCCAAGCAATGTAGCTCAAATTTACAATTAAGTCTGTGGCATTATATGCATTTTATACAGATTATTGCATCATATAATTGTTGTCATAACCTAAAGAAAATAGGAATTGTCATAAAGAACTGGGTTTAAATAATTGATTTGGCAAGTTCAAAAGATAGTTGTATAAGTATGGAGAAAAAATTAGTTTGGTGGCTTTTAAGTGTTATTCTAATAGCTTTTTTATCTGTTCAACTTTATATTTTTAGCCGATAGGCTATTTGTTTGAATTTTCTGCCGAGATTTTCGTCAACCCAGCCATGAATAGGATTTGTTGTCTGATAGCTATTTTACAATTTCTCTATTTGTCTATAATATTTAGTGCAAGGAAATGTAGCTCAAATTTATGCATATATATATGTATTGAATTCCCTGTTTCATATTTAAAAATATACATATAGACATAAATATATATCCATATATACAAACCAAGTCCACTGTGGCTCGTTTGAGAATGCAACAGCAATTTATATATGCACATGTATATCTAAATAGTTGTGTATGTTATCTTTATTTGTATTTAGGTAGACTTTTATTTTAAAAGAGTTAAAAGTAGCATATGTAAGTATTATTTAGCTTATGAGAAAATTGCTACAATACAACCATAGCATTAAATGATATAGCATTGAGATGTTGTTAATAACAGAGCATTTAATGGTGCATTATGTGTAATATGTTCATAACAAAACTGTAAAATTGATTGCACCTTGGTAGTGAATGTCCCAATTGAGACTGAATACATTGGAAAACACTGAAAATAGTGTATATTGCATTTGATTGGTTCTGCCATCTTGATTTCCATTGTCCAGCATTGCCAACAACCATTTATCATTCTGCTTTTATGTTCGAAGGTGGCCAGGAGTCCCCCTATAGCATATATATTTTAATAACCTATGAAGTTAAAAACATGTTGCTGGCTTGTACAACCTTTTCCCTTTGCCTATTGTTCCTTCTTCCCGCTGTGCAACTTTGACATAATGCACATTTATACGAAGCCCCTTGCTTGGCATGTCAATGAGTACATAGTGAGGAAAAAATTTGGTATACACATCTATTTAGATATAACAGTGTATATAAAAATAGATATATACATTTGTACATATGGATATATATATTAGGTTATATGCGTGTTTTTAAATATGTAGAGAAAGGGAAAATTCAATGAATATATGTACTTAATCATTTCTATTCTTATTATTATATAGCCTATTGTTTGCATAGGAAAGGATGAAGGGACTAACTAGCAACATATACAAATATTTGTATATAGCTATATGTAGAAATATAGTAAAAACTACATGCATACATATATATAAACATATACATATAGGGATATATACATTTGCATTTATCAATTTTATTCTTCTTGATGTATCCCCTGGTGTTTGGACAGTATTAAACTTGCATTTCTATTCCTTTTCTTGTTTCTTGTGTTGTTTGGACAGTATTAAAAGTGGAATGGTTATAGATTGATATTTCTAAGTTGTCTACCAATTTCCATTGGGATGTTGCAATGCATTAGTCTTTAATTTTTATTGTGAAATAGAGCTATAAATTAGTCAACTCAAATTGGAACATTTTCTCCATGACAAAAGTTCGCAGAACTATGTCTATGGAATTAGGCTTTGTCGACTGGTCTGCAGATCCCCCCAATATTGATTTGTTGGCATCTCCCATTGGTTCCGCTATGGAGTCCGGCTCTGAGAGCAAAATCCACCAACCTTTAGATCCTGATCCATAAGTATAAATTTCCTTTTTTGTTATACCTATTGCAAATTTGGTGTTATTGTTTCTAGTTTTCTTGGCTTAAGGTGTATACACACATGGGGGAACTTGGAAAAGCATATAGATGTGTAAGTAGATACACATTGATATTTTCTACAATATAAAAATATCCCTTTCATATATATATATATGTATATGTATATGCATACGTACATATATATATATATGTATGTATGTGTATATGTATATGTATATATGTGTATGTATGTGTATGTGTGTTTGTATATGTATATGTGTATGTATATGTATATGCATGTGTATGTGTATGCGTATGTATATGTATGTGTATATGTATATGTAAAGTTCAGAAGGATGCAAAATAAATGGATAACTTCAATGTTGCACCTAATTTGAGCTAAATTATTTGGTACTAAATATTATAGGAAAATTAGGAAATTGTAAAAGAGCTATTAGAAAAAACACTTAAGAATGACGAGAAAATGACAAATGATCGAAAGATAACATTAAATAGCAAAGCATGTAGATGTGGAACTAGAAATGGGTTGATCTTTTGCAATACATAGAAACATCCCTTTGATGTATATATGTATATGTATATGTATATGTATATGTGTATATATGCATATGTATATCTATATGTGTATGTATGTATATGTATGTATATGTGTATGTATATGTCTATTTATATGTATATGTATATGTATGTGTATGTATATACATATGTATATGCATATGTTTATGTATATGTATATGTATATGTATATATATATGTATATGTATGATAGATTAGATATGAAAACACCAGATTTTCCCCAACTTTGTTATTGTGTGATGTGTGGTGGAAATCCATGAAATTCCACATGGACGTTCCGTAATTTTCTTGCCTAGGGATTTTGCTAGAGTCCATGAGTCTCCATGATGCAAAAAAATGGTAGGAAGGATAACAAGCATGTGTTGTGTGCTTTCGATTTTGACACCATATATTTCTTCTTACATAGATACATTCCTACATAATTCCTTATATACACTTGGCTTCCACAAACGTAACTTTCAACTGGTTGTGTGCATCCAATATTGTATTGCTCTAAACATGGGATATAACAATAGTGAAATAGTGGAAATGGTTAACACAAAACTATAAAATCTTTGTGTATATATTTTTATATATTCCAATCTTCAAACCATGCTATTCCTTTTTTGATCATCCATAGATATACACTTATATACACATGGATACACATATATATTTTGTTATATGTTTATGTGTAATTACTACTTTAAATATATCTATGGTTATACATGTATATTCATATATGCTAATATGGTTGAGCTTGCATGTATACTTGTAGGATGTGCCAATACATTCAAGTTCCACAACCCAATCAATTGCTAAATTTATAAAGGCTAAAAAAAAGCAACAAAACCATTTGTACTATAGCCAACATAGAGAAGAAATTTGTGTGAAGTGCCATACAAAATACTTTCAAGAAAGGCTAATTGTAACAAGCACACCCACAGATCTATCTACTGACAATCTTCCCTCATAGTGGCCATTGACAATGGTTGATGCCACTCCTTGTATACAACCTCAAGTCAACCCCCTGTTGCAACAACACATCAACAGTACCTCAAAGAAATATTCAATGATTGATACCTTTCTATGGTAAAATGGTTTAGGCACCGCATAGATGCACTTTCAAACCTTTTTGTTTGTTAGATATGAAAAGAAAGCTACATAGGGATGTGCACTTTTTTGTCAGGGTTGACAACGACATGTGTAAAATTTTATTCTAAAAAAGGCACCCACTGCTTCAACTTTGCAATTGGCATGGACCTAGGCCCACAACCATTGTTGCTAAAAAAGCTAACATAGGTTGAAGAAATGCTTATTGCTAGGGTGGCTCTAGTCTTACAAGTGTCCCACACTGGAGGAGGGAAATTTAAATGCAGTGGTCACATGATAAGCCTCCCTCAAGATGTCTTGAGCATAGCAAGAATTTTTTTGTGCCAATTGCAAGACCTTGAGTTGTGATCATATGGAAAAACACCATTGAAGGTGGAAATTATGACTAGTATGTTAATAAACATCATGTCATGGATGCATTGGAATATAAAATTCAATATGAAAAGTACTACAATGATGTTGATATTGATGTTGAGGCTCTTAATATGTTACCTGATGTTGTTGTTGATGTCTCCAATTTCTTGCACACAATAAAGCAAGTTTATGATGAATAGCTAATGCCATCAACTAGCTCAACAAATGTTGCTCAAGATGAAAATGGCTCTTCAGAAATTTTATCATTTATGCCTTCCTTAGCAAATGCTAGATGAGAGCTCCAGGAAATCAAACATGTATTATAAATTCTAAAAAAGGAGAAGAATATCTTGTGTTGGCTTGAAATTAGCTCTTCTCCTATTAATGAATACAACACTAAAGGTTTATTTACAATGGCCTTTCCAACATTTTTTCCTCACTAGAGCAACACTTCCCCTTCAGCCGAGGAATGTTCAAATTCACTTGTATAATATTCCCTCCATTTAATGAGATATTTTGACAAAAAATTTGGAAAACATGTCAAGTTTATGTATTTCCTCTACAACTTGATAATGAGACATCATAGCCAACAAAATATTTTGTCTTTGTTAGAGTGGATCTAGAAGAAAAAATCCCCAAGTTTTTTGCATTGCGTGAATGCCTTCAAGTTTCTCCTAATAGACAGATATATAGGAAGCTAATGTGTTTTGGTGCATCGTTGCATGAGACTCGTTCTTTTTGGAACTCTTGTCGGGCCCAACTATCTGCAATGACTAAAAAACTTGGCATACTTGGCCTTTTTTTCACTTTGAGTTATGTAGACACAAAATGGGCTGATCTACATTTTTTTTTCTCTTATGTGGCTCATTTGGCAATGGAGCCTTCAAAAAAGATGCTAATAGATAGTGTTGTTTAGAATCCACATATAACATCTATTAAATAGGCGTATGACAACTGAGAGGGGGGGTTAATCAGTTGTTACACAAATTCAAACTTAAGACTTTATCACTTATCAACTCTTCAACCACACTATTATGTTATTAAATATGATCATGAAACACAAATAACAAAAATTATATCAACATAATGAAAACCAAATGTTTACGTGGAAAACCCAATAAGGGAAAAACCACGGTGAGGGTTAACTCACAATATAAAGATTATAAAACTAAATATAGAGGCTCACTACCCAGAAGAGGACTCACTGTCCAAATACAAAAGGATCACTACCTACAAAGTACTCACTGTACAACATTGAGGCTCACTACCTATAGATACAAAAGAGAAAAAAAGATCCACCACAACATTTAACATATTCGCAAGACTGCAGAAACCCTTATCTCACTGCCTTTAGGAACATGACACAATAAAATCAACTGTCACAACTCACTCACACTCACACACTTTTGCTCTTGTGATTTATGACTTACTTTCGTCACTTTGCATCACACTATCATACAACTCTTCACAATTCAACTTGATTTTATACCATTCTCAACCTTAGAAGCATTTACCAAGGTCAGCCACAAATAACTCATTTCATAAATTCAAATTAGGTCAAAAACTCAAAATTCCCATGGTGGAAAGGAATAAGAGTGGACCAATAAAATTATTTTTCAAGATTAAAAATAACATTCTCGAATCAATCACATTCTTCCTTAATTAATTTTTTTATTCTTCGAATGAAATGTAAGCATTAGGTTAGCCAAACCTAATGAAAACACAAATGAACAATGATGCACACACTTCCCAACATGAAGATGACACATGGACACCTCAACATGCTTCAATATTCATGATACTTCATCTCAAAATTCTTTAGATACATCCACAACAAAACTATATACTTCATACACTAAATACTTTTCACCAGATCATCCAAACTATGCAAACTTGTATTGGAATATAGAAACATGACTTCTAGATTACCAAACTTCAACCTTCTAAATTTCCAAAACATAGAGAACACCATCATAAGACAAATCCCAGATCTACAAGATCTAAAACAAACAAGCAGAGGACTACATAGCAGAAACATTTCTCCCAAAAAACAAAATATCAACTCTACTAGTAGAACACACATACCGGTGGACACAACTTTCACATACAATCTCACTAGAAACTAAAACTTAGAATATATGACCATAAGATTACCATAATGAAAACTTCAGAACTACACAAGCATAAGATCAACATAGGAGAAATGTGAAGCACATACCAGAGCACAATCTAAACACATTCATCACTCTAACATCTCTTCTTTATTATTTTTTCAAAAACACTTGGAAACTCATCAACACAACACATCTACAACTATATAAGTTAGCCCCATGTACTCACAACATCTCAACAAAATCTCAACTATACATGTACAATCTACAACATACTAAACAGTGTTGACATCAATGACAACATCAATGACAACACCATCATACTAGCCCATACTTGCAATAATCTCCCCCTTTGTCATTGATGGAAACACATGGTGTGAAAAACCATCAAAGACAACAACCTACACAATATTTCAGGAGAACACCTTCTCTTCTACTGCAACTATTTTTCACATGAATTTCTCTCCCCCTTTAACATCAATGGAAAAGAACAACTTCTCTGATTAATCCTCCTTTGGAGTACACTCATCCTACAATAATGAAAAAACCTTTTCTACTTCCCCTCCAGAGTAGACCTATCTATCAGTCCAGATAAATAAATAATTTGTGAATTCACTAGACTGATGCACCTTCATGTGCACTTAGTTCAGAGGGAAAATCACCCCAACTTCTCCCTAAGATAAAATGTATCCTTTGAAAGACCCTTAGTGAATATGTTTGCAATCTGTTCCTTTGTTGTCACATACTCTAGAATATGACTTCATTCTCCAACACTTTTTCTCTGAGAAAATGATATTTGATAGATGTGTTCTTTGTTCTTGAATGCATAACCCGGTTCTTTGAAATATTTATTGCACTTATGTTATCACAGAAAATAGAAATAGGCTCATCACATACCACTCCAATGTTCTTTAGAGTTTTCTTCATCCATAGAACCTATGTACAGCAGGACATTGCAATAATATATTATGCCTCTACAATGGATAAATAAACTGATTATTGCTTTTTACTCAACCATGAAACTAATATTCCACTAAGAAAGAAAGTACCAACACTGGTACTCTTCTAGTCATCTATACATCCAACCCAATCAACATCTGTGTAAGCACTTAGAGTAAAATCATCACTCTTAGGATACCATAATCCATATTTCAGCCTACCTTTAAGATATCTAAATATTCTCTTCATCATTGTAACATGCATTTCTTTAGGATCTACTTGAAATATAGCAACTAAACATACTGCATGCATAATATCCTATCTAGTAGCAATAAGATACAATAGTCCACCAATCATCGATCTATATTTGCTTTGACTAGTCTCTTGATGGTTCAGATGAGCACAACAACAGTTAAGTAGAATATTACTATTATGCTCTCCTAAAGGAGAAAGAATAAAACCTGGATATCTAACTCTCAAAGTCTTGGTAATCAGTTCTCGACTATGCTGATTTCACTCAATGGTTGATGTGGACTATAATGTTTAAGGGGTCTGCTAGTGTTGAGCTTGTGGATTGTTCTAAGATCAAACATAAATTCAAACCTACTTTAACTAGGTTTTTTCAAGAAATAGAAAAAGATAGATCAAAGCTTTGGAACTGAAGAGAATAATAATTCATCCAACTTAACCAGACTTGTTACCTTTCAAGGAATTGCTAACTAAAACTGTGGAACAAAATTAACTTGTGATTAACACAGTTTCATTCATCCACAGTGCCAATTTCAACAGCAGATTGCAAATCACTATTTAAACAAAACATAAAATAAAACTTCATTCCTTGAAAGTTTTTCAAATCAAATGATTAACCAAAGATAAACACCATTCAGGAACACAATATGAAGTAGATTTAAATCTGGTTGCTTCTACTGTTAGTGAAACAGATAAGCAACATTTACAAATCTACAACAATCACCAGTGTATAGAAAACCTATGTCTTCAGATTATCTCCATCTACACTAAGAAGACTTAAAATATACATCACTATCTATGTTGAATCTAACTTCTAACTAAGAAGACAAAAGAAGCTCCCATTACAAAGAAACTGGATGGAGTTCTGTTTCCTCTATCTTTCAGAAAAAAATCCCTACTACTAAAAAAAATCTATCTCTATCCTTCTGTCTATGCTCATAACTCTCACTTTTTAGAAAAACTCTCATATATCCCACTTGTCAAAAAGAATGTGATGGCCCCTATTTTAGGGTTCACAAAATATCGGTCCTTAGAAGGGTCAACCCTCAGATATTTTTGAATAGAGTTAATGTTGCATTCAATTGCATCCCCCCATGTCCATGCCAGTGAAAGATTGCTCTGGAGATGACTTCTAGATCTTTTGCAACTATGGCATTTACTTCTTGCCTCCGTGTCCATCCTCGAACTTCCTTGAAGGGATGCTTTGAATGCTCCAAAACATTATCATTAATGCCAATCCCCCTCTGTCAGTAGACATCACATCTATCATTGAGACACACAACTTCTTCCTTTCTGCCTGCTTCTCACTCCAGATCTTCCTGCAAGTTGATCCTCTTTAGAGACAACATCTGAATTTCTGTCTAGATCCAAACACCATCATTCCTGAGCTGATCCATCAGCTCATTCACATAGCAGATCCACACCAGTCACATTTCATTGATCTTCTTCACAAGGGAAGTTAATCAGTCAATGGTTCGCCTTTAGTTCCCTCTGATTGGGCGAACACACTCCAGGTAAGATTCTTGGGCAGTCAAAGGTCGTTCAAACAAAACTACATGTGAGTGAGACACTAATCGTGTCTCCCTGATGTGATTATACCTCATAGTAGTTATCGACATAACATACAACGGTCGACAAGACTTCATAGCGAGCAGCCAAAGTCATATCGATATCCACAGTGGTTGTCGAGACAATCGCTATCAGCTAGACATCATAGTGAGTCCTCAAGGGTTATACCGCTATGTGGCTCTACTGGGAAAACATCTGCATTCGAGAAGATATCTTTCAGTCGGCAGGAGATCATAGCGAGCGCTAAGAGTCATCGCTATCGGCAAGACTCCCCTTAGTTGGCAAGACTTCTTCCTGATCACAAAACCTTACCCTGAAGGTTTCACTAGTCAGCAAGACTTCCTCAGGTCGGCTAGACATTACACCGAAGGAAGAATTCGTCAGTGAGACATTACCCCGAAGTCACTCCCTTTCGTCGAGACCCTCTGTGGTCAGCCAGACATTACACCAAAGGAAGAACCCTTCAGTGAGACCTCCACCATTCGGCCAGACCTCATAGCGAATATAAATCTTTCTCCCCAATGTGGCCTTGTGAACAACTGTCAGGGAGACTTTCATCTGTCGTTAGGACATTACTCTGAAGCCACCTCATTTCAGCAAGACCTCACCCTGTCGGTGAGACATTATACTGAGGGCCACATCCTTCGGCGAGACACCATGAGTTGGCAAGACCTTATGCCAAAGGCAAAATCTTTCGACAAGTTGAGACCACTTCAGGGAGACTCCTTCGGGTCAGCGAGACTTCATGCTGAAAGTAAACCACTCTCGTTGAGCTCAAACTTCTTTCGGCAAGACACCACCAGTCGGTGAGAGATAAAAACTTCATGGCAACCAGAGGATTTCAAACGGATAGAACACATTGGCAGTCGACAAGACATCTAGCTAGTCTCAGCGACTTTATTCTTTGAAGAGTTTCATGCCAGATTTGATTGAGGCATGCTTTCTGATTGATTTCCTTATGAAATAACATTAGAGGTATGACTTAATCCTACACAACAATGCCTCCATTAGTCCTCAAAAGCATATAAAATATATCATTTTTATCATTTCATTCAATTTTTTAACAAAAGAAACCCAACTCTAACTGAGGCAGAAACAAATTTAGTAGAACAAAAGACAGACATAGGAGGAAAATAAAAGAACTCCTAAGACCAAAGCAAATAACCAAAGGCAATGAAAGAAAAAGAAAAAGGGGACCCATTTTGTTCAAGAATAAAATGGGGTGATTATGCAAGGCATAAAAAATGGTGACTCGACTGGGAAAACGGTTTAACCATTTTCAAGAAATTGAAGGATTCATCTACCCAAAACTCTTGGTTTAAGAACATCACAACTCTAGTTGGGTTAGTTTTAACAACCAAGGTTGAGCTAGAATCTCAAATGTAAATCAACACTAGCTACCCCTAAATCTATGTGTGTGCTTGATGGTGTATCACCCTTTTATAAAGTTTTCCTCATCTTTTGAACAACAATGTGCAAGATTTGAACTACATGAGTTGATTCCCTTTATTTGTTGTGCAATAATATTCTAGGAATTGCCCCACTACCAGTCAGGCATCCATAGCCCTGATGGAAATACCTCTATTTTTCTCACAGCATTGCTCTACTTCTAGTGAGGAGTCCATAGCCTCAGTAGAGATACTGGAATCACCCATTCATATTAAGTCCTCTTCTCTTTTAGATATTTCCTCTTTTTTTTTTTTTTTGGAGTTTCAGATATTTCATTCAATTTTTTCTCAATATGTTAGATGTTTAACATCTATTTTGGGTTGAAAACTACTATGGACTTCATAACAACATCTGGGAATTGGATTTTTCACTCAAATCTTACAACACTATTTCCATAGGACAAATATACCATTACAAAAGGAGATGATCTTGATGATTTGTAATAGATTCAAAGGTAGCTAATGAAGATTGTTTACTTTGCACCTTGTTTTCAAGACTTCCCTCAACTCTTATTGACAATGGGCATAAAAAAATGAATTTAGGACAAGATCACCCAATCAGAAAACCTGAAAAATATCTAAACCACTTCTCTCCTAATAACCAAAGTATACTTTAGATAACAACCCATTACTTCAAGAAGGAAAGAACAGAGAAACCCCAAGAAACAAAACAAGACAGACACCAAACAACAAAGGAAACGTAAGGACAAAAATAAAGAACAAACAAACCAACAACAAAACTATTTACAAACAGAAAAAATAAAATATATACATATAGAGACTATTTACAAGCAGAAATATAGAAATTACTTACATAAATGCACCCCCCAGAAAAAATACCAAACTTCATGACCCAAAATAATGTTTAAGAAACTGTCCATTGACATTCAATGGAACAGATTCTCCCATTAAACTGCTCAGCTGGAAAGCATTTTCTCCTAGGATCTCAGCCATTTAATTGATACTTAACCAAAGCTTATCAAATTTCTGGTGACTGCCCTTCTTTTCATTAGCTTTATCCCATAGCAACACAAGGTCTAATATTCTAAAAGCCTTGATTTTGGCCCTTTTGTCAAACCAATGTTTGACAACAGTCTAGTGTCTAAAGAATTGCTGCAAGGTGGCATCCTTCTGCTCTTCTAATTTCAACAAGGCAGCTAATCTTACTTCTATCCTATCATCATTAGAGTAAAATTTCTGCATAAACTCAAGGATAGGTATTTGAAAATGAATAGGGAACACAGGCTCTTGTCCATACACTAGTTTAAATGGTGAAGTCTTTAAAGTAGCCTTGATCCTAGTTCTATCTGCCCATAACACGAATCTCAACTGGGTATGCCAGTACCTAGGATTGTTCTCTAACAATTTTTTATTACCCCTAAGAGATTGTTATTGGTTGATTCTGCAACTCCATTTCTTTGTGGGTAATAGTTTGAAGAATATTTTAAGACAATTTTGTGATCATAATCCCATGAAATGAACTTAGCAGAAGAAAAGGAAGAGCCATTCTCACATACTAATGCGAAGGGTACTCCAAACCTAGCGGTGATGCATTCAGTGAGGAACTTGATCACTACCTCCGTCATGTTGTTCTTGCAAGGTATAGCCTTTGTCCATCTTGTGTAGTAATCAGTGGCAGTCAAAATAAACTTGTGTCCTATAGAATAATTTGGGTTAATTACCCCAATAAAATCTATCGCCCATTGGGCAAATGGCCTTACCTCATAAACAAGCTACAATGGCATGGCTGAATGGCATTCTTTTGATGCAGAAATTTGACATATGTGACATGTTCTTACATGATGATGGGAATCTTTGAACACACATGACCAATAATAACCAGATCTGAGGATCTGATGTGCCAACGGATTTGCAAAACCATGACCTGTGCCATATTTCCCATGAAATTCAATGATCCCATGTTTAGCCTCTTGCTGATCAAGGCATCATAGGTAAACTCCCTCAAAATTCTTCTTGTATAGCAATCCTCCTTTGAGCATATAATGGGAGCTCTTCATTCTCAGTGCTCTCCTTTGAGTTGTATTCATTCCCAGTGGGAACTGATTATTGAGCATGAAATAGACGATATCAGCATACCAAGGGTCGTTGAAAAAGGACTGAGTTGTGTATTGTTGGAAAATAATGTTCTCACCAGCATTCGCCATGGACTTAGATAGGCCCAGACCTCAGACAAGTTTCATAGGGCGTATCTCTAGATCAAACTCTTGCAAAATGGCCATCCATTTCCCCCTTCGTTCTCTCAACTCGCTCTATGTAAGTCTAGACTTCACAGCTGCATCAGGAACTACAACAATAATATGACTTCATAGGATGTAGTGCCCAAACTTCTTGACAGCTCTAACCAGCGCAAAAGATTTTTTTTCAAGAGGCAGGTATTTGACTTTGACATTCTTAAATGGAGAACTCATGAAGGTGATTGGCCTCTCATCTCCCTCCTCTCTTCGTTGAGTTAGGATGACTGCACACGAGTGCTTAGAAGCAAAAGAATAAATATAGAATGGCTTCAAGTAGTCAGAACTGGTGAGGACTGGTGCTTCCGAAATGGATTGCTTGACCTGTGAAAATGTGGCCTTTGCCTCATTACTCCACTCTATTACAACATCTTTCTTCATCATTTCATTCAATGGTTTTACAATTTCTGCAAAACCTGTGATAAACTTTCTCACAAAGTTGATCTTTCCAAAGAAAAAACTCATCTCCTTCTTGCTTCCTAGCCTAGTTATCTTCAAAATGGACTCAACTCAGTCTAGATCAATTGATATTCCTCTTTCCAAGATTATGTGTCCCAAAAGTTTCCCTTTAGAAACCCCGAAAACACACTTTTTAGGATTTAGGGAGATGCCATACTAGATACATCTTTCAATAACTTTAGCTAAGTCTACAGTGTGGTTTAGTGTATCTTTAGAGAATACTATCAAGTCATCCATGTAAACGATGATGTATTTTACAATTAGATCTTTGAACGCTATGTCCATTGCACGCTGAAAAGTGGCTCCAACATTTATCAGACCAAATGGCATCCTTATGTAAGCAAGTGTTTCCCATTTAGTAGTGAAGGCAGTCTTCATCCTATCTTCATAATTAACAATCACTTGATTGTATCGAGAATAGCCATCAAGGAATGATATCATCTGAGACCCATTGACAGTTTGCAAGACTTCGTCCAGAGAAGGGAGTGGGTAGTCTTTTTTTGAAGCTCTAGTCAAATTTCAAAAATCAACACATAGACTAATATCTCCATTTTCCTTACAAACTGGAACCAAGTTAGCCACCCATGTTGAATGTCGTACAGGGAAGATTATTCTTGTAGAAAGAAATTTCTAAAAAAATTTAAAGATCAGTGGTTCGATCAGGGTGTTGATAGGATGCTATTTATGCCGAAATGGTTTAGCTTCCGGCCTCAAAGGAATAGTATGAGTCATAACAGAGGCATCAAATGTCTTTAGATCCTTGTACCCCTAGGCTATTGCAACAATATCCTTCTTTAGTGCCCTCAATATCTCTTTTCTAATTGCTTTAGGGCAAGCTTTCCTTATGTAAACATTTCTTTTCAGGCCAAAATCAGCTAGGTTAATAGTTTCATATTCACCTCCTTTATCTTCGACTGATACCTTTTCCCGAGCCCTTGGGTCTGAATCAAAAATTCTTTCTAAGGCCACCATTCCCTTGGGAATGGTATTAATTTTTAAATTGAGGACCCCCTCCATATCACAGTCTTTAGGGTTCTAGTCTCCTTGATCCTTGTTGGACTCATTGATGATCTATCCTTCAAAAACATGTGAACTTGCTAGAAAAGCAAGGATATGTCGATCATCATCAAAGACTTGAAAGTTCCTGACATTATCAGGAACAACTAGGGTGGATATCAATTCCATTGAGAATCTATTAAGCTTGGAGCCTTGCATGGGTTCTAGGGTACTTGCGGAAATAGCTAATGAATCAGCTATTTGATTTTCCTCTCTAGGGATTAAACTAATCCCAAAAGTATCAAATTCTTCAATTAGGTTGCATACCTGATTTCTATAAGTTGCCAGCCTTTTATTGTGACATGTGTATTGGCTGCATACTTTCCTGCTAACTACTTCTGAATCTCCTTTAACCATTAATGCAATAACTTTCTTCTTATGTGCAAACATCAACCCCTGAGCTAAGGCTTCATATTCCACTATGTTATTAGTGCATCCAAATTGCAACCTGTAAGAAGCAAAGAATTTTTTTCCTTTCGGGCTGGTTAATTCAACCCCAACACCATAACTTGTTTTAGATTTGGATCCATCAAAGGTGAGGGTCCATAGCTGATCATGAGCTGGAGTTGATCTTTTTAAGGTTATTGTGGGAATTTGGATAAGATGAGCCATAGGTGGGGCCACTTGATCTTTTGCATTAAATATGGGGAACGAGTGTTCAATAGGTTCCTCAGGTGTAATTTCCAATTCCTGCATAGATATATCATATAATATATGGCTATCCTTCTGACAGTCACTTACATCTTTGATTAATCCCTTGGGTTTCGGTATACTTGTGGGTGCAGGGATATCAAACAGACCTTGGGGTTGTTCTGGTATTGTAGCCGAGATAAGTTCAATTTGAGAACAAAATTCCTTTGGAGGTATATTATCCCTGGTTAACATTATTGCATTTTTGGATTCAAATGAGAAGTGATCTGGAACGGTCTCAAGGTGACTTAAGCTAGTTTCCTCAGTTTGGGAAACATGATTTAAAATGCTGATGCAGGGTTGGCTGGTCAATTCTGAATGATTTTGGTAGTGTACCCTACACCAATTAGGGAGTAAAAGACTCTACAGATTGATATCTTCTCCTAAGTCCAGCTAATCCTGTTGCAGCCTCCTAATCAATGCCTGTTGATTTTCATTAATCATGGGATTAGGGAAATTTTGTATTGACAAATCTTTAGAATCAAGAACCGAAAAGGTTAAGATTTCCTCTCTTTTATAAACCCCCATCTTGGTTTCAAAATAAGCTACCTCGTTGGGACAATCATATTTAGTGATGATATGCTTGAGGCGAGGTTCACTTTCAATCCTAATCTACGTAGGCACTCCCCTCCATGGTAGCCACATATGTGAAAAGTCGAGGGAGAGATATCCCCCTATACTTTTCATCAAATCTATGCTCAACAGCATACCATAAGTCTCGGGAATGTCTCCTACTTGAATGTCTATATTGGTTAAAATCCTTGGGTCAGACTCTACTTGCACATGTATATTTCTCAATTCTCCAACTACATTAACCTATGTTTTATCAAGTTGGATGACCTTCTTGTTTGTTTGGACAGGGTTCAATCCCAATTTCTTGCATATAGAAAATGGCATAACATTGCCAAAAGCCCCTGAATCTAGTAGGAAATTATGTAGATTCTTCCCACAGATTCTCAAACTTTAGAGAAATTGTGGGGTACCTACCTTGCTTCTGACAAAGCTGCATTCATGTTTGCAGTGAGTGCCACCTTGGTTTTCCCTTTTGGTTTATCAACTTCTTCCAAAGCTTTGAGCACTATCTCTCGTTGAGCAGGGAACCACCTTAGGATTTCAAAGTATGATAAAGAGGTTTTCTATTTCTGCATCTCAAAAACAATATCAAATTCCGTGTTATAGCTTGCATTACTTTTGACAATGCCAGGGCAATTACCTTTTTTATGAAAGTCAGGTGGACCTTTCAGTGGAGGAGGGTTGTTATCAGCACTTTGATTCAGAGGCACCATGTGATTAGGTGGTGCTGATGTAGTGAATGGGCCCTTATTTTGATTTCTTAGGAAGTGTCCTCCCTTTGTCTGAAAAGCTTGGGCATCATATGCATCTTCCTCTGGTTCATTCTCACTTTCCATTGGGAATGAAGGTCCTTCCTCAAAGAGGTCATAAGTCATTACTGTATCTACTGAGGCACCTTCTTTATTTGAATTTCCTTGGAATGCTTGGGAATCTCCCTGTGCCATCTTCATGATTTTCTCCATTTCAGGGCAATTTATCTCGGAATGGGTTGCAGTGTCATGTAGCCTGCACCAGTTAGTCAAAAAATTGAGGTCAGCCACATTTGCAATATGTGACCTATCCTCATTAGCTTGATAATTATGAGAAACTCCACCATTATTTGGCCCTATATTCCATTGTCAGTTGTTATTTAGCCTCTGGTTATATCCTCTATTTTGGTTTTGATAACCTTGGCTAGGGGAATTTTGGCCTTGATAATTTCTCTGGCCATGATTGTAGTTATTATGATAATTACCGTAATTGTTATTGCTCTGATTAGGATAATTACCTTGGTTTTGAGAAGGGCTCAATCTAAGCTGAGCCATGTCATTTGTGACTTGAGACAGAGTTTTCTTTAAGGTCTCCACCTTGTTTGTGAGTTGGATTGTCTTTTCACTTTCAACATTCTTAGCAACAAGTGGCTGACCGCCTTGATTTGGTGTTCCAGTTTGGTTATGATGACCATGCAGACTATGATGAGCTTGTGATTGTTGAAAGAAGTTAGGAGTTCCATTAGTGAAGAATGGAATAGGAGGTTGAGTATGCAACTCAGACATAGGTCCATAATGGGAAGGAGACATCCCTAGAACAATGTTGAATAAAGGGGTTGGGCTATGCATCTGATACCCCATTGAAGGAAATCTTCCTCCCAAACTTCCTTGTTAAGAGCTAATTTGTTGTTGCAACTTGATGGCTAGATGGTAAACTTTAGACATGGAATCAATATCAGCTAGTTGATAGGTCCTTTGCAGGAACAAGCCAAGCAAGGGGTCTATAACTCTAAAGTATGCTTGAATGGCACTATTCTCAATGACTAGATAGGGGTCTTGTAGTCTCCTATAGATTTGTTGAAACCTGGTGTTAAAGAAGGGAAAGGATTCACATGGCTCATTCCTAATGGTAGAAAATTGGTGGTACAAAAGGGCTAGATCCACATAAACTCTGAATTGATTGATGAAAGCATTCTCCAGGTCTGTTCAGGTCAGAATAGAACCTTGTGGAAGATTCAAGTACCATTTGTATGCCATATCCCCTAAGGAATAAGGGAAAAACCTACAAACTACATCATGGTGAGCTACTTGGGCTCTGGTACAAGCGTCCTGAAAAGCTTGTATGTGCTCTTCAACACTCCTTGATTTTCCATGAATGTACTTGGGATAGAATTTCTCAGGGTTCTTAGGCATATCATGAAAGCTTCCAGGAATAGTTCCCAATGGAGAGGGATTATTTTGAAAAAATCCCATTAGTGGTGGTGGTGGTTGAGCCAGCTGTTGTATGGGTTGAACCAGCTATAATGACAACTAAGATGGATTCGGTGATGGATTGATAGGTATCCACTTGGGTATTGGTGAAAAGCTTGGTGGAGTGAGTGGAGTTGACAAGAGTGGTATGATAGTTTCCCCAGTCTTGTGAATCTTGTGTCTTATTGGGGTCTTGAGTTCTATCAAAGGTGGTGGATTTCAGCTGATCAAAGAACTCTATCGGACCTTTCTGGTGAGAAAAACCCAGTGTTATCCAATTTTCTCTTCTAGGCCCTCCTTCTAGCGCCAATTCTCTATTGATGGTTTGGATGAGCACAACAACAGTTAAGTAGAATATTACTATTATGCTCTCCTGAAAGAGAAAAAATAACACATGGATATCTAACTCCCAAGGTCTTGGTAATCAGTTCTCGACTATGTTAATTTCACTCAATGGTTGATGTGGACTATAATGTTCAAGGGGCCTGCTGGTGTTGAGCTTGTGGATTGTTATAATATCAAACATAAATTCAAACCTACTTTAACTGGAGTTTTTAAAGAAATAGAAAATGATAGATCAAAGCTTTGGAACTGAAGAGAATAATAATTCATCCAACTTAACCAGACTTGTTACCTTTCAAGGAATTGCTAACTAAAACTGCAAAACAAAATTAACTTGTGATTAACACACAATTTCATTCATTCACAGTGCCAATTTCAACAGCAGATTGCAAATCACTATATAAACAAAACATAAAATAAAACTTCATTCCTTGAAATCCTTTCAAATCAAATGATTAACCCAAGATAAACACCATTCAGGAATACAATATGAAGTAGATTTAAATTTGGTTGCTTCTACTATTAGTGAAACATATAAGCAACATTTAGAAATCTAGCATAATCACCAGTGTACAGAAAACCTATGTCTTCAAATTATCTCCATCTACACTAAGTAAACATGAAAGATACATCACTGTCTATGCTGAATCTAACTTCTAACTAAGAAGACAAAATAAGCTCCCATTACAAAGAAATAGGATGGAGTTCTATCTCCTCTATCTTTCAGAAAAAATCCCTACTACTAAAAAAAATCTATCTCTGTCCTTCTATTTGTGCTCATAACTCTCACTTTTTAGGAAAAATTTCTCATATATCCCACTTGTCAAAAAGAATGCACTGGCCCCTATTTTAGGGTTCACAAAATATCGGTCCTCAGAAGGGTCGGCCCTTAGATATTTTTGAATAGAGTTATGCTGCATTCAATTGCATCCCCCTGTGTCCATGCCGGTGAAAGATTGCTCTGGGGATGACCTCTCGATCTTTTACAACTATGAAATTTACTTCTGGCCTCTGTGTCCATCCTCGAACTTCTTTGAAGGGATGCTTTGAATGCTCCAAAGCATTATCATTAATGTCGATCCCCCTCTGTCAGTAGACACCACAACTATCACTGAGACACACAACTTCTTCTTCCTTTTTGCCTGCTTCTCACTCCAGATCTTCCTACAAGTTGATCCTCTTGAGAGACATCATCCAACTTTCTATCTAGATCTAAACAACATCGTTCCTGAGCTGATCCATTAGCTCATTCATAGAGAAGATCTACACCGGTCGCATTTCGTTGATCTTCTTCACAGGAGTAGTCAATCAGTCAATGGTTCGCCTTTAGTTCCCTCTAATTGGGTGAACACACTCTAGGTAAGATTCTTGGGTGGTCAAAGGTCATTCAAATAAAATCACATGTTGGTGAGACACTAATCGTGTCTCCCCAATGCTATTATACCTCATATCATCTATCGGCATAACATACAATGGTTGGAAAGATTTCATAGTGAGCGACCAAAGTCATATCGATATCCACAATGGTTGCCAAGAAAATTACTATCGGCCAGACATCATAGCAGGTCCTCAAGGGTTATACCACTGTGTGGTTCCGCTGGGAAAACATCCACATTCAGCAAGATATCTTTCAGTCGGTAGGACGTCATAGCATGTGCTAAGAGTAATACTGATATCCTTTTCCATTGACAAGCTCATCGCTATCGGCAAGACTCCCCTCAGTCAGCAAGACTTCTTCCCAATCTCAAAACCTTACCTCAAAGGTTTCACCAGTCGGAAAGACTTCCTCGAGCCGGCCAGACATTACATTGAAGGAAGAATCCTTTGGCGAGTTCATTTCATTTCAGCAAGAGTCCTTCCTGTTGGTGAGACATTACCCCAAAGTCACACCCTTTCACTGAGACCCTCCATGGTCGGCCAGACATTACACTGAAGGAAGAACCCTTCGGCGAGACCTCCACCATTTGGCCATACCTCATAGCGAATCTAAATCTTCCTCCCTGATGCAGCCTTGTGAACAACTGTCGAGGAGACTTTCATCTGTCGGCAGGACGTTACTCTGAAGCCACCTCGTTTTGGTGAGACCTCACCCCGTCGGTGAGACATATACCAAGGGCCACATTCTTCGGCAAGACACCATGGGTCAGCAAGACCTTATGTCGAAGGAAAAATATTTTGGCGAGCTGAGACCACTTTGGTGAGACTCCTTTAGGTTGGCGAGACTTCATGTCAAAAGTAAACCACTCTCCCCAACCTCAGACTTCTTTCGGTGAGACACCGCTACTCGGTGAGAGATAAAAAACTTCACGGAGACCAAAAATGTCTTGGCGACCAGAGGATTTCAAACTGATAGAACACACTGGCAGTCATCAAAACATCCAATTGGTCTCAATGGCTTTATTCTTTGAAGAGTTTCATGCCAGATCTAATTGAGGCATGCTTTCTGACCGATTTCCTTGTGAAATAACATTAGAGGTATGACTTAATCTTGCACAACAATGCCTTCATTAGTCCTCAAAAGCATATAAAATATGTCATTTTTATCATTTCATTCAATTTTTTAACAAAAAGAAACCTAACTCTATCTGAGGTAGAACCAAATTCAGCAGAACAAAAGACAGACATAGGAGGAAAACAAAAGAACTCCTAAGGCCAAAGCAAATAACCAAAGGAAATGAAAGCAAAAGAAAAAGGGGACCAATTTTGTTCCAGAATAAAATGGGGTGGTTATGCAAGGCATAACACAGTCTTAGTAGATTCATCATCTTTACTTAGTTTACATCAGGTTACTCTAGGAGTACAAACTGGTTTAGAATCCTCCATCCCAAACTTCTTCAAAAACTCTTTTACATACTTAGATTGTGAAATGAATATCCCTTTGTCAATTGGATTCGCTTGTAGACCAAGAAAGAAATTCAATTCACTAATCATAGACATCTCAAATTCTTTTTGCATCTCTTCAACAAACTTTTTACACATGCCATCATTTCCACCAAAAATGATATCATCAACATACATAACTACTATCAACATTTTTTACCTTGTACCTTAAAGTGGAGATTGTTGTTAGCAAGACCCTTGCTGAATCCTTGATTTGTCAATTATTTGTCCAATCTTACATACCAAGCTCTGGGAACTTGCTTCAGTCCATACAACACCTTCTTCAATTTACAAACCATGTCTATTTTGTCAGACAACTGAAACCCTTCAGGTTGTTCCATATACGTGCTTCTTCCTCCAATTCACCATTTAGAAATGCTGACTTAACATCTATCTAATACACTTTAAAGTCCTTATGGGTAGAGAATGAAAAAAAATCCTGATAGCTTCCATTCTAGCTATAGGGGTGAATGTTTCTTCAAAATCTATTCCTTCAACTTGTGAATATCCTTTGCAAACCAGTCTTACCTTATTCCTCACAAATTCTCCACTTTAATTTAGCTTATTATGGAATACCCATTTTGAACCAATCACATTCTTATTCACAGGTCTAGGGACTAGTTCCCATGTCTAATTCCTTTCTATCCACTGTAGCTCTTCTTTCATTCCTCTCATCCAACTTTCATCTTCACATGCTTTACTTACATATTCAGGTTCTATTTTAGAAAGTAAACACAAATTTACCTCAGCCCCAACTCTGCTTCTTGTCTTCATGCCTTCACTCTTATTTCCAATTATTTGTGCTTTTGGATGATTCTTCTGTACATAATTAGGAGTCCTAATAGCAGGTTCTAGCTCATTCTCTTCTTCTTCAGTTTGTTCTTCTTTCTCTTCTTCTTCCTTCTCTTTATTCTCCTCCTATACACTTCCACAAATAGGATCATCAGGTTCAACCTCACTTATTTCAATAAGTCTGTGTATGTCTTCATCAACTTTCACATTAGAACTTTCTATGATCTTCCTCAATCTTTTGTTAGAGCATCTATATGCTTGGCTAGTAGTAGAGTATCCAAGAAAGATTCCTTCATCACATCTAGCATCAAACTTTCCATGGTTTTCATCATCCCTTTTAATATAACATCTGCTTCAAAATACTTTAAAATATTTCACAGTAGGAGTCTTACCAGTCCATAACTCAAAAGTTGTCTTTGTGTTGTTGTGTCTGATTTGAACTCTATTAAGAACATAAACAACAATTTTTATTGCTTCTCTCTGGTATACATCTAATACATTTGATTCTTTCATCATAGTTCTAGTAGCTTCCAGTACTATCTTGTTTTTTCTTTCAACTGCTCCATTTTTCTATGGGATTCTCGAAGTAGAAAACTATCTTTTTTATGAATGCTTCTCACATAATGCAATAAATTCACTAGAAGTGAATTCACCATCTCTATCAAATCTCAAACACTTGATTTTCAAATTTACCTCATTTTCCACTCTTGCTTTAAATACCTTAAACCTATCCAGAGCCTAAGTATTTTCTCTAAGAAATGTAACCCATTTCATTCGAGTATAATTATCAATAATCAACCTAAATTACCTAACTCCATTCAGGCTTCTAGTCCTAGTCGGTCCATAGAGATTAGTGTGAAATAACTCCAACATTCCAATAGTATAGTGTTCTTTTCCCTTAAAGTTGCATCTAGTATGCTTCCCCAACTGACAACTTCTACAGATATTATTAGCAAGTCTTGTGATTTTAGGCAATCCTCAAACAATCTCCTTTGAAGTGATCTTGACCAGGTTATCAAAATTTACATGTCCCATTCTCTGGTTCCATAACCAACTTTCATTGACTGAGATACCAGGCACTGACCATCAACTCCCTTCAACTGATAGATGTTTCCATGAGTTTTTCTTCCAATTGCAACCATATCTCCATTTCGGGATCCTTTCTTGATTTCACAGGTATTATTCTGAAACACAAGTTTAAAGCCATTATTACACATCTGATCAACACTTAGAAGGTTATGCCTCAAACCCTTTACATAATACACATCATCAGTACTGTGCACTCCATCAAAACTAATTGATCCTTTCCCATAGATCTTAGCTCCTGAATCATCATCAAACATAACTAATCCATCATCATATTTTTCAAGTTTAGTGAACTTACTCTTATCTTTGGTCATGTGATTTGAACATCCACTATCAATTACCCAACAGTCTTCATCCTTTCTTCCATGAAAAGAGGTAACCAAAGTACCTTCCATCATATTATTCTTAAACTCTAGAGCCTTCTTACACATTTTCCAAAGTTAGTGGATATAGATTTATTTTCTAAAGCTAAGGATAAGCATTCACTATCATCAATCTAATTATCAGATTCATCATTAGAAATACCCGCCTCTTCCTTAACATAGTACAACTTATTATACTTCTTATCCTTTCTATTATTATCCTTATAATCCTTGTTCCTTTTATGTGTAGCCCTATTTGGACATCTTGAAGAATAATGACCAATGTTACCACAGCTGAAACATTTAAAGGGTAACATACCTTTGTACTTTCTGATGCCTTTCTTCAATTTCCTGGTGAAGTTTACTTCCAACTCTTCATCATTTCTATCCAGTTCTTCATATTCAAAGCCTTAAATGTCATTTTTTTCTTCTCTTTTGTCTTGTTTCCTTTCTGGAAGTTCCTTATCTCAAATGCTTGCAAGGTTTCAAATAACTCTTCTAGAGTGTACTTCTTAGGATCATAAATTTCTTCAATAATAGAGATCTTTTCATTGTAACATTCCGGTAAGGTGATTAGGATCTTCTCGATTATATATTCATCTGATCATTTTCCTCCTTGATTTCTAACTTCATTTGCTACCAGTTCAACTCTCTGAAAGAAACTTGTAAATTATTCACCATCTTCCATCTTCAGGTTCACAAATCTGTGATTTGCCACTAGCCTCTTTGTCAATTTCACCTTTTCATTTCCTTCATACATGTCTTCCAAATTCTTCTAGACTTCATATGCACAGTATCTAGAGAATTAACCTTAACTCGCTCATATTTAGATAAACCATTGCAAATCACATACTTCACCTTCTGATTTTATTCATAAGAAGAGATCTCATCTACAAAATTAACACCACCAAAAAGAGGTGTATACTTTTTCTCTACAGCCTTCCAGGTCTTGAAACCTGAAAGATAATATATCCTCCAATCTGTCCCTTCCAATCATTGTAGTCAGTTCCATCAAACATATGGATCACCAACTTGTGGGCCATTGGATCTTCCTTAAGCGGTTAAGCTCTACACAAGGAACCAAAAGCTATGATACCAATTGTTAAATAGGCACATGAGAATTGAGAGGGGGGTGAATCACTTGTCACACAATATCAAACTTAAAAATTTATCACTTATCAATTCTTCAACCACACTATTTTGTTATTAAATATGAGCATGTAACACAAATAACAAAAAGTAAATCAAAAAAATGAACGCTAGATTTCTACGTGGAAAACCCAATAAAGGAAAAACCATAGTGAGGGTTAACTCACAATATAAAGACTATAAAACTAAATAAAGAGGCTCACTTCCAAGGGTTCACTGCAGAGGCAAGAACTCACTGTCCAAATACAAAAGGATCACTGCTTACAAAGGACTCACTGTCCAATAGGGAGGCTCACTGCCTACAGATACAAAAGAGAACAAAAGATCCAGCACAACATTTAACACATTTGCAAGATTGCAAAAACCCTTATCTCACTTCCTTTAGGAATCTAACACAATAAAATCAACTGTCACAACTCACTCACACTCACACACTTCTTCTCTTATGATTTGTGGCTTACTTTTATCACTTTGCATCACATTGTCATACAACTCTTCACAATTCAATTTTCTTTTATATCATTCTCAACCTTAGAAGCATTTACCAAGTTCGGCCACAGATAACTCATTTCATAAATTAAAATTAGGTTGACAAATCAAAATTCCTACAATGGAAAGGAAGAAGAGTGGAACAATACAATTATTTTTCAAGATCAAAAATAAAATTCTCAAATCAATCACACGCTTCCTTAATTAATTTTTTTTGTTCTTCGAATGAAGTGTAAGCACCAGGTCAGCCAAACCTAATGAAAACACAAATGAACAATGAGGCACACACTTCCCAATATGAAGATTACATACAAACACCTCAACACACTTCAATATTCATGAGACTTCATCTCAAACTTCTTCAAATATGTCTGCAACAAAACAATATACTTTGTACACTAAACATTTTTCACTAGATCATCCAAACTATGCAAACTTGTACTGGAATATAGAAACATGGCTTGCAGATTACCAAACTTCAACCTTCTTTTCCAAAACACAAAGAACACCATCATAAGACAAATCCTAGATCTGCAAGATTTGAAACAAACCAGTGGAGGACTATGGGGCAGAAACATTTCTCCCAGTCCATAGAAGATCAACTCTGCCAGTAAAACACACATACCGGTGGACACAAATTTCACATACAATCTCACCAGAAAATGAAACTCAGTATATATGACCATCAGATTACCATAATGAACAATTTAGAACCACATAGGAATAGGATCAACACAAGAGAAAGGAGGAGAACATATCAAAGCACAATCTAAACACATTCATCACTCTGACTTCTCTTCGTTATTAAATTTCTAAAAATAACTTGGAAAATCATCAACACAACACATATTCAACCATATAAGATAGCTCCATGTACTCACAACATCTCAACAACATCTCAACTATACATTTACAATCTACAACATACTAAATATTGTTGACATCAATGACAACATCAATAACAACACCATCAGACTATCCCATACTTGCAACGACATCTTTATATTTGTAACATACTGAATAGTGTTGAAATCAATGACAACATCAATAACAACACCATTAGACTAGCCCAGACTTGCAACATCTTTATATTTGCATCGTAGATTCTCAATTTTCTATGAAGAGGTGATTGAAAATATTTTGCATGCAAAAGATTATTTGTATATATATGAATGGAAGCATCATGGCTCTGCACATGTGCATGGTTTTTTATGGCTTCCAGAAGCCCCTAATATGGACATTCTTGATTGGTCCAATCACCATGATGTTACCATGGATTTAAGGAACTTTTTTGATAGATTTGTTTCAACTTGGAATCTACATTGCCCTGCATAGAGATTCCTTAGAATGTATCATTGTTCTAAAGAAAATTTGTGCTCACTTTCGACGAGCCAAATTCTTTCCATTGATCCAATCATAGATTATGAAGAGTTGCTAAATATGATCCAATCATAGATTATGAAGAGTTGCTAAATATAGTTCAAAGGAACACAAACTGCTCTGAATAAACTTGTTTAAGGAAAAAAGGAGAGCAATTACAATGTCGGTATAAAGCACCTTGGCAGCAACAACTTACCACTACATTGACATCTGATGTTGATTCTAACAAATCCTACAAGCCAACAAGAAATGATGATCACCTAAATATTCATAGCCCGCCCATGCTAGCAATCTAGAATGCCAATGTTGACTGAAAGCCAGTTGTTTCTAGGATTTTTTTTTTAAATTATATTTCTAAACATGTAGCTAAGTTTGAGAAGAAATCATAAAATTATCTTGATATGTTGAAAAGACATGAAAATACAAATATAGTTGAGGATAGAGCACTGCTTGCATATAAAAAATTCATGATGAATATTCTTGTGGAGCATGACATCTCTGCAAAAGAGACATGCCATATGTTATAGAAATTTCCCCTTCTCACTTCAAGTTGACAATATGTTCATTTGAATGTTGGAAAAAAGACATGATTCCATATAAATAAAGATGGTGTTGATGAAGACCTGCCAACAAATTATATTCACTGCTATATGCAAAGGCCTCTAGAGCTAGGTGTTGTATCCCTAATTGAATCGGCCCATTTATATACATATTCAAAGCAACACAAAAGGGGAAAATGGAAATCAAGACAACAACCTGCAATTGTCCTCATGTACCCATTATTCAAGACTATTCCTGTTGAAGATACAAAAGTATTTGAGACATTTTTTTGTACTAAACTTATGTTATATAGACCTTTTTAAAACATATAGATAAATATAGGTCTTGCCAAACAAGACATAATACAAAATTGGAAAGTTTTACAACATCTGGTTATCATCCTTGGCATGTTAATAGACTTCCAGTTGCATCCACAATTGAAGAACAACATGGTAGTGATAGTGTTGATTTGATCCATCGACCTTCTATGGATGAATATGAATGGGAAGTTTTCTCTCGACTTGGTTCTACTACTAACTTCAATATAAATCAGCTCCAACTATTGGATAGGCAGGAATTTGATATGAACTATTCATGGAATACAAACCATGTGCCTAAAAAACTTAATAATATTGCTTTTCAGTTCATCCCATTAGCTAGGGCACAACATGAGCAAGCTATGATTCAATTTTTTCCTATAAATACATCAGCCCATCAACTTTCACCAAAACAACAACTGGCTCTTCAAATCATCTAGTCCCATCACATGTAGCCTTCCCCCAGGGGCACTCTATGCATGATCATTCAAGGGATATCTGGCATTAGAAAATCCTTTTTGATAAATTGTATCAAACAACAAATAAGCACCTCTACTACTAGAGGCAATAGCCTACTGCTCACATTGGGCCCCACAGGTGTTGTTGCATACAACATATGTACCTCCACAATCCATACAGCCCTCTAGATTCCCATAAAGGATATTAATCCTTTGCAAGGCTAGCCATTGACATGTACCATAGAAAAATGGATCATTGACATATTCATGGTTATTTAGGTCTTTCTCTTGTGATACTTGACCTATTTTGCTTTGATTTAATGTTCCAATGTAACTTATGCATTCACATTAGGTCCTAAAAATTTAAATTATGGTGTCTTGTGAAGGTGTTTTGAAGTGTTGTAACACATTTCTACACCTCTTTAGACTATTCTCATTATAATTCATCTAAAAATCACCTTTTCATCCCTTATCAAGTCCTATTTGAAAGTGTTACAAAGTCTTGTAACAAGATTTCACACTTTTCTAGGCTTTTTATCACTATTTAAACCTTTCTTATGCTTTATTTGACCGCTTTATGCACTCATAAGACTTAATTAAGTGTATTTTTTAATGTAAACCCAAAAAACAACATTAAATATAACTTCATTATCGACACCCACCTACAAGCCTATAGTGGGACCCATTTTCCATGGGTGGCGAAAGAGTCCCTCTTGGCTCCAAATTCAAAATATTTCAAATTTTCTTTTAGGTTTTTATTCAAAAAGACCCTATGTCAACCTGTGATGTATTATTTGGTAATTAGGGCATAAGTGTGTATAAATAAGCGTTTCTCTACCCATTTTACATCTAATTCACCCATTCACCTAATTCATTCACTTGTTCATTCAAGCATTCAATTACATCAAAGCATCATTCAATCAAGCAATCATCAAGCATCTTGGAGCAGCCATTGACATATCTTCAAACTTCTACAACAAGGTTTTTGGTGAGTTTAGGACATTTCCATGTTGTTCATTCATCATTCCTTATTCATTTCATTTCTTTATTAAGGGTTTGATTACCAAAGTGGGACTTGACCAAGGCAAATCCCTATACTCTAACCCTTAACCATTTTTACCCTATTTCATGTGTGTTTGTAGACTTTATATCTAGATTTGTCAAGAAAATAGGTGTTGAAAGGTGCTCAATAAGTTATCAAAGTTTTTAAAGTCAACCAAACCCTAATTCAAGCTTGGAGACAACCTATAGCCCTATTTTTGTAAATTTGACTTTGTCAATCCGATAAGAAGACAAGTGTAGATCTGGACCTACAGGATTGACCTTTGAATTTGTAGAATTTTCGAGGAGGATTGATTTGCCATTAGTGGTTAATGAGTCCCACCTGAAGGTTGAAAAAGTTTATTTTTTCAGAATCCAGTGCCTAACATTTGGAAAGAAGATTTAGGTGTTTTTACCAGTAGGATGACTAATTCACCATCAGCAGTGAATGAGTCCCATTGGTGATCAATAGTGATTTCTATTAGTTTCCAGAACCTTCCAGGACCAACATTCAACTTCTAGGTGCACTCTGTTAAACCTCATTCAATTATGTTTGCATTTCTTTATGTTTTTAGTTCATTTTCTACATATCACATTGTGTTTCAAACATTACATATTTCATTAGTTTTTCATTAATAATCAACCAATTTCATCACTTAGTTGCATTTAGACCATTTAATTTAGTCATAATTCTATCATACATTCCTTTGTTTGAGTGAACCACCTCAATTTTAGTGTTCCATCTCTCTCCTTTTAGGTGAAAAACCCTAAGAGTGCAAGAGAAGTCCATAGAACACCACAAAATTGATGGTTCATGACAATATTCCAAGAAAAAATTAAATATATTTAATATTTTTTGATAGATGAAATGGGTTATGTGCAGGATCATTATGGAAAAAAGGGCCCTTAAGTGGCAATAAAATTCAGAAAAATCAGAGTTAGGCAAATTGACGTAAACATTTGAATAAGTGATCTATATTATTTCAAAAATATGTAAGAGTAGAATCTATAGAAAACTGAATTTAGTATCTAAACTACTAGGTTTATTTTTAAAAAAACTATCTATTTGGTGAAAATTTGAAATTTCAATGCAGTAGCACTTAAATTTCAGGGAACAAATAAGTAGGTGTCTATCTGACTACCCTAACCACAATTAAATGATAATATTTTTTTATCAAATTTTAGATATAAGTAGAGGACTCAAGTCCTGATGTAATGCATATTTTTTTGTAATTTTTTCCCAAGTAAATAATTAATTTTGAATTTTTTATTACAACTTTAAAAAAATATAAAAAATTGTATGCCTGGCCACCTTAACATGGTCAAAACTTCATGATTTTTTATTTTTTTTAATCCTATAGTATGCAAAGCATAAAATGTGATGCATGTTTTAGATTCAAAAATGTGATACCATTTGAAAGCTATAGATGTTTTTCAATCAGCCTATCAATCAAAACTTTAGTCATAATTCAAATAGAAAATGAATAATAATTATTTATAAAATTCAAAGTAAAGAATAATTTATATTGGTGGAAAGTTGAGAATCTCCTTGAAAAACCTTTCTCATTTCATCAATTTTGGGTAAAAAAAAGTCACTAGCCACATACCCTACACATACCCATCATATCACCACTTTTTGGCCCATCATGATCCTGCACATACCCAATGAGTTTTCTAGGCCTAAAGTTGCTACTGAAAATAGATAGTTGATTGCACCAAGAATTCCCTGATAACCAGAGGGAGCCATTCGGTGGTGTTTCTATCATCCTTGTTGGTGATCTTTCCCAGCTACCACCTATCATGGATACTTGTATTTATGCTTCACGCTCATCGGTTGTAGCCTTATGGCATACTTTCATAGTCTTGGTAACATTAGACACTATTTTATGCCAACAAGGAGATATCCCTTCCCAACAAAAGTTTGGGGCAATCCTTCTCCATATAAGAGATGGTGAGGCTCTCCACGATGATTGGAAAGATCTTATGAAACAAAAAAATAAAATTCTTTCACCCACAGAAAGAGAACAATTTGGTGTTGCTACACATTTCTTTGCCACAAATGGCTTATTCATATTTCACAACAAAAAAATAATCAAACAGTTAAACATGCCCATATCCATTAGCATTGCTTGAGTAGCGCAACATCAGACATTTGATCATGGAGATGATGACCAACATCTCCTAGAACTACTACTTTGTGTTAGTGAATAGGTGATGCTAACAACAAATTTGTGGATTCAAGCTGGCCTAGTCAATGGATCCCTTGGTCTTGTTACAACTATTGTGTACAATGCACATTGCAAACTACTAGCTCCACCTGACTATGTTGTTGTTCACTTCCAAAATTACATTGGACCACCATGGGACCTAGAAAACCCAAGAGACATCCCCATCCTAGCTATAACTCAGGGTAGTTGAACAAAAATTCCACTCACCATGGCATGGGGAATCACAATACATAAAGCACAAGGCTTAACATTAGACAAAACAATGATAAACATTGGTAGCAAAGAAAGGAAAGGGTTGAATTTTATAGCTATCTATCATGTTAAATCAATTGAAAGACTCTACATTGATTCAACATTCTCATTTGAGAGATAATCCAGACTAAGCAACAACAAATACACTGCTCGACGTCACAACAAAGAGGTGCGTTTGGAACAACTCCAACCCCTACCAAATTATTTCATCCCCAACTCTTGCTCCAGCTTATAAAAAGGCTTCAAAAGATTTATTCTCACATTTTCTCTAGACCGTATACCATCCTCTTTTCAAGGATTTATAAGTTAAATTTTATAGAAACATATAAAGTAATAATCTGTGCAAAATGGATATAATGCCAAAGATGGATAGAGATAGTAGGGAACAATAAGCAGAGGGAAAAACTTGTACAAGCCAGTGGCATGTTTTGATAATTCCATTCTATTAAAATATATATTTAACTATTCTAGAAACCTTTTCAAGAATATTGCGTTTTATTTGACTAATTAGTTTTAAATTATGAACCTATGCTTTATTTCCCATTTTATGTGCTTGTATACTCTATGTTTGACTGTCACATTAAATTTACCCCATTTATTCAATGCTTTCCATTCTCTTTAGCCTTACAAATTAAAGATAATTTTGTTCTTGTTTACTATCTTCTGTACCTTCAACAATACATTTTTTGTTAGATTCTATATGCAAATATGCACCCATAAATATTAATATGTTGACTTCTCATTTCAACATTTTGTTGTGTCATACTTTTGCAACTGTTACAAATTGATACATATGCACATACAAACAACATCAAGTTTCAAAGATGCACAAAGATGCCAACCAACAATAAGTAGAGCCTGAAAGTTCTATAAGTCAATAACATGTTTTGAACATTCCAGTATATTAAACTATATATGCACATACTCTAGAAACATTCTAAAAAAAAAATGTTCCATTTGACAAATAAGTTTAAAATTTTGCAACCATGTTGTGTTTTCTATTTTCTTTTCCTATATACCCTGAGGTTTGACATTTGTCCTCAATGCTTTACTTCCATAGATTCTTATGTCTTCTTGTCATCTTTTCTATTAGCTTTATTTGATTCAAATAGTTGCAAATGTTGATATACAAAATTCTCTTTTCAGCATTTCACTGTTTCACTCTTCCTGTATATTGTATTCACAAATATATAGTCTTGTCTACATTTCTTTTTTGTCTAATATATGATAAAAATCTATGCAATTTTTGATGGGTTGTTTGGGCCTATTGACAACGATGGTAGAGTTTGTTGACTGCATGGACTGGCGATCGTGGAAATGGTTACCTTGATCAACAAAAAAAAAATGGTAGGTCTTTTCTCACTTGAGGGTTGATACATCTTGCCATTATTGCATGATGTCACAGAAGGGAGTATTCATTGTTTTAATATGAGGATGTATATTGTTTTGCTTCCATTGTGAAATGATGCACTGTGGTGTTGCTTTCATTGCAGCTCATATTGAAAAATCTTGTCATCCACCTCCATTAGGCACCAGTTTGGAGAGTTTCCCAACTATTTCATTCCACACTCTATAGTGTTTCAGCTTCTATTCTTGTTGTAAGTTATTTTGCAATGTATTTTTGTTGTTCCATATAGACCTAACCAGAGACATATACTTTGATATATTCAAATAAAATGTTGCTTTGCAGTAATATCATGTTGGGCTCAATACAAACATAGATGAACAAGGAGATATGAAGCCCATGTGTTGGACAATTACTACCTGAAAGACAACCATAGCTATAAGCATAAACAAGGTTTTTTTTATAGATTTATATTTTCCCAAGTTATACATTCAACCCTTTTCTTCCTCCATGGCTAGATAGCCTCCATATATTTGTTGTTATATATATACATTCATGCACAAATTCTTACATTCACTTGACTACAATAAATATAGTCTATTGTATGCATTACATTTGTCCATGTTTCTATAGTTACCTTTACATCTAATTGAAAAAATTATCTAGATGCGTTGAGAAATTCTATCTACAGCTGCTCTAATGGGAACCCTGGTGGTAATGCCAAACAAATAGCCTATAGGTAAATGCCAACTGTTACATAGATTGATTATTTTGTATTAATATTTTTCATGATATTCTCATCCTCTCATCTCTTTGAAGCTGCCTGTAACAAGGTGTTTGTTTTCATAGTTTAGTTGTTGAATTCTTCATCAAACATAAGATTGACCTACACCTTTTGACTGGTTTATATTTTTTTTGGCCTGCATTTGTTTTTCAGCCTTTGGTTATTGTTCCTTGTTATCTCTATTTATCTTTGGTACTATATGCATTTTGTATAGTAGAAGCTCTATATAACAAACTATGCATAGCTATAGTTTACACCTTCTATTCTCCACATGTTAAAGTTCTACTTAAAATGTGTTTTAGATCATCTGTCATTTGATAAATTGTAAAAGAGATGTTAGAAAAGAACTTAAGCATCACAGGTGTGGACACAGAAAAATAACCCTTTTACTTTTTCTTGTTTTGTCCCTCCTTGTGCTTATTTGGCTTGATTTCACTTTGATTTAATGTTGTAATTTGACTTATACATTCACATTAGGTCTTGAATATTTAAATAATTAAGACTTTATGATGTTTTTTGAAGGTGTTGTGAAGTGTTGTAACACATTTTTGCACTTTTCTAAACTCTTCTTATTATAATTCATCTAAATATTCCCTTTTTATACCTTATCAAGTCATATTGTAAAGTGTTGTAAAGTCTTGCAAGAAGATTTCATGCTTTTCTAGACTTGTCATCGCTAATTACACCTTTCTAATACTTTTTTGGGCTCCTTTATGCACTTATAGGACTTAATTAAGTGTGTTTTTGAATGTAAACATGACAAATAGCATTAAAATCAACTTAATTCCCGACACCCATTTGTAAGCCTTGAATGGGACACATTCGCCATGGGTGGCGAATGAGTCCCTCTTGGCTCAAGATTTAAAATAAATTCAAATTTACTTTGGTTTTTTATTCATTAAGACCTTATGTCAGCCTATGATGTTGTATTTTTGGGTAATTAGGGCATAAGTGTGTATAAATAAGTGTTTTTCTATCCATTTTACATCTAATTCATTCAAGCATTCATCCTTGCGTTCAATTTCATTCATCCACTTAAGAATCATAGCATAATGCAATCAAGCAAATATCAAGCATCTTGGAGTAGCCATTGACATATCTTCTAACTTCAACAACAAAGGTTTGGTGATTTTAGGATACTTGCATGTTGTTTATTCATCATTCCTTGTTTATTTCATTTGATTTCTTTACCAAGGGTTTGATTACCAAATTGGGATTTGACTAATGCAAATCTCTATACTCTAACACTTAACCATTTTCCCCCTCTTTGCATTTGTGCTTGTAGGCCTAAGTGTAGGTAGATTTGTCAAAGAAATAGGTGTTGAAAAGTGGTCAAAAAGTCATCAAATATTTTCAAGTCAACTAAACCCTAATTCAAGCTTGGAGACAACATTCAACCCATTTTCTGTAGATTTGGTTCTGTCAACCTAACAAGATGACAAGTGCAAATCTAGACCCACAGAGTTGACTACTGAATTTGTAGATTTTTTGGAGGACTGATTCACCATCAGTGGTGAATGAGTACCACTTCCCTGCTGGAAAAGTTGTTTTAATCAGAATTTAGTTCCTGATAGTCAAAAATTGGTTTTGGCAAAGTTTACTAGAAGCAAGACTAATTTTCCATCAGTGGCGAATGAGTCCCACTAGTCATGAGCAGTAATTTATGTCAGATTCCAAAACCTTCCAACATCATCATTTCATCTCCAGGTGCACGCTGTGCAGTCTAATTCCATTATGTTTTCATTTGTGCATATTTCTAGTTCATGTTCGCATACAACATGGTGTTTTCAAACACTTCATATTTCTTACTTTTTCATACATAATCAATAGTATTTCTCAATTATTTGCATTTAGTTTGCTTCATTTAGGCATATTACATTTGTATCACACTCCTGTTTGAGTGTAAAGACTTCATTTTAGCCCTAATCATACCTCCTTTTAGGTGAAAAACCCTAGAAGGAGCATATAACATTAGGTAAGCAAAATATTTGTTTTCAATTTGGTGAACCTACATATTGAACATTATCTTTTTGATTTGCACTAGATCCTAGGACTCATAGCATTATAATTTGCATTGTTTTTGCATCCTAGGGTTTACAAACTCACATTAGTAAAACATCATATAGATTTCATTTTTGCACTTCACAACATTGTAAAAACTAAAATTTTGAATCTATAATTTGGTTTTGCATCATAAAAGCATCCACATCACTTTAAATTTTCTGAAAAAATTACAAAAAATCTCATTCCTGGACTCATTTTCCACCCTAGGCAAATCAGTCCACTTGCACATGCTAAACTCCATTTTCAGGCATTTTTTGGGCATTTTCTACATTACAATTTTTTGCTATTACATTCTATCATATTTTCCAAATTTTCTTTTTTATTCTCTTTCTTGCATATTAGTTTACTTTCATTCATTTTCATCATTTCTTTTTGCTTTAATAAGTTTTGGAATTCATTGAAATCCTTAGTGGACATGTCAAATTGTGCCTTTGGCTGTGATCCTAATGACCTTGAGCTTCCTCATGCTCCTTCAAATCCTCATGAATATCCTCCTTGTTTTGTTGACATCATTGGAGAATATTATGATAGCATGAATAAGTTCTTAAATGAATTCCTTAACAACCTTGAAGATAATGTATCCTTTTACCCGTCCATGAAGTCACAAGACCTTCCTACTGTCTCACCTCTTGACATGTTTGATTGCGTACATCCTAAAACAAATGAAGGACCTAAGTTCCCTCCAATAGGTGTACCTAGTTCTTCTACACAACCACCTCCTCAATAATTTTATGATAACAAAGTTACAAACACACCAATCACCCTTCAAGAAACTTATGGCAAAGGTATTACTATCTTGAGAAAAAAAGGATGTGATACAACAATCGAACATGACATTCACCAAATTTCAGAACAAAAACCAGATGAGAACACCAAAGGATTAGGATATCAAGATCCTCCTCATGAAAGCAAGCCTCCTTTTGAATATTGGAGACTTCAAAATGATGGCACGATGATCTTTGATTCCCCTCCTGATTTGAATGTTCTCCTTACATGTGAACAACCTTTATATGATTCCATTAACAAGGATGCTAGAGTCCCCATGGGTCCCCTTCCTCCTTCAATCCATGAAAAAGGCAAATCTAGTAAACACAAATGACCTTAAAAATTGAAAGAACTAAAGTTTCCTCTCCATCCATCACTTGAATGTGAACAAAAACTCCAAATTATTTTAAACAGAGGTCTCATCTTATTACCTCCTATGAATATGTTGGTCATCCATCCGAAATATTCTAATATACCTTATTTTAAATACCATTGTGTTCTTGGGCAATGAACTAATGAATGCTAGACATTGAAGGACATACTAAGTAAGTATCACTTCACTGATACTGACTATTATCCTATCATCCCCTAGTACCTATCACCAACCTCATCATGTAAATAGTTGTACAATATTCCATTCTCACTATTGCATGATCTTTCTCATCACTTATCTTGGCTTATTCTTGGAAGGAAAGCTAAAGGTGTAGAAATAACTCTCCTAATGTCAAACCTCAGAGAAGAATGCATATATTTCTTAAAGTTTTACAATTACAGTTCATTATGATGCACATGAAATATTAATAGAAACATAGAAATAATCACATAGACAATTGGACACCAGGATTTACTTGGTAAAACCCTTATAGGAGAAAAACCCACCACACCAAAGAAAGATCTCTTATATTACAGTAATTGAAATTACATAAAAGTTACAAACTCTCTTTTCAGATGCTAATTTTACAACAACATTTCCCTGATCAGCCTTGTACAAAAAAACACTGTTACAATGCTCTCTAAAAGAATACAATGTAATTCACGCACTGATCAATCCTTGTTCAATTCAAACAACTCTACCACCATGTGAACTATTCATCATCCACAAGCAATCTATTCATTTCCCACAAAAGAACGGTCACAACAGTCTAACTACAAATAATTTACATTCTACTTCTCTTACTGGTTCAAAACATAGCATGTAGGATAGTCGCTCAGTCAAAAAATTCAACTATATCGCTCATTAGTGAGACAATAGACCGTGTCTCACCAATTCCAAACTACCCATTGACCATCATACACTACATAGTCTTCTATTGGTCTATCACTCAAACTTGGTGAAGTTTTTCTGATCACAAGACCATTGGCATGACCAATGCTATCAGCAAAAAAATGGGATATCATATTGATAGTTCAAGTCTCCTTGATGTCCCAAAAAACACCAAGACGACATACATCGGTAAGAGTCACATTGACGTTCGTTAGGAGTAGATCCATCAGCAAGAGCAATACTATTGGTGTTAGATCAAAAAGTCTCATCGATAGTTCAAGTCACCCTAACAAATCCATTGGAAAGAGTCTCCTCGATGATCTCCTTCGACCAAACATCTACCATCAGAACGAGTTAAAAATCTCACTATGATAGTTCTAGTCACACCGACAGTTCTTATTGGCAAGACATTCATAGGTCACACTGACGTCGGCTAGACTTCTGCTGTTGGAATGAGTTTGGAATCTCACTTTGATAGTTCAAGTCATACCGATGAATTTCGTTGATAAGACAGGTCCTAGGTCACACCAATCTGATCCCTTCAAGACTTTAGAACACTACTTATCAGCAAGACATTCCAAGGGTCTCACCAATTCTGCTCTTTCATGAGTTCCATGTTAGTAAGTTTGAGGCACATTTTCCAACAATCTCCCACTCAACAAAGATCGTACTGCCACGTCTAGAGCATCTAGAAACTACTAAGATTCATGGACACCTTGAGGCCCATCGAACTTGTACACCACCTATACTTGTCTGTGCTTATTGGTTTCGTCAATGCATTTGCAATATTTTCCAGAGTATCTACTTTTTCTAAAGTGAACTTTCCATCCTCCACCATATCTCGTACAGAGTGATACTGGACATCAATATGTTTTGTCTTGGCATGGAAAGTAGGATTTTTTGCCAAACAAATAACACTCTAACTGTCACAACAAATTGTAATTTTCCCTGCATTGAACCCAATATCAGAACACAAATATTTTAACTAGATTGCTTCTTTACAAGCATGTGTTGCTGCCATGTATTTTTCCTCCATAGTGGAAAAAGAAACTACAACATGTCGCTTTCTCATCCAACTAATTGCACCACCATTCATCATGAAAATATATCCATTGGTGGACCTTTTGTTGTCAATGTTCCCTACTGAATCAGATTCCACATACCCACAAATGCTGAGAGTCCTCTATGATTCAACCAAATTTCCATGGTAACACAAAGCATATTTAGAAGTTCCCTTTAGATATCTAAACACTCTTTTCACAACATCCCAATGTGTCCTTCCTGGATTTTCCTTATATCGGCTAAGTACTCCCACTGCTTGGGCAATGTCTAGTCTTGTACAAACCATTGCATATATTAAACTACCAACTTCACTAACATAAGGAACTTTGGTCATGTCCTCCATCTTAGTAGGAGATTTTGGACAATCTTCAATAGATAGCTTCATTCCTTTTAAAAATGGAACAACTAGCTACTTGCAATCATTCATACAAAACCTCTCTAGATGTTCAGTATTAATATACTTACTCTAAATAATCCAAAGCTTTCTACTTTTCCTATCCCTAGTTATTTCCATCCCCATAATATACCTAGTTGCACCAAGATCTTTCATTTCAAACTTTACAGACAATTGAGTTTTTAGATCAAAAATCATTAACTTACTATTGCGAATGAATAACATATCATCCACATACAGGGAAATAATAAGAACACGATCATTTTCAGCTTTGAAGTACACATAATGGTCAAATTTTGATCTTGCAAATCCCAATGACAAAAAAAATGTGTGAAAATTCTAGTACCACATTCTAGGAGATTGTTTTAATCCATACAGAGATTTTTTCAACTTGCAAACTAGATTTTTTTTACCTTTTTCCACAAAGTGCTCAGGCTAGGACATATAAATTTCTTCTTCAAGATCACCATGAAGAAATGTTGTCTTCACATCCATCTATTCAATGTCTAAGTCACACACTACTACAAGTGACACAAAAAATCTAATAGATGCTAGCTTAGCTACAGGAGAAAATTTCTCCATAATCAATTCCCTCTAGCTAGGAATAACCCTTCTCAACCAACCTCACCTTATGCTTTTCAACACTTCCATCTAGGCCTATTTTCTTTTTAAATACCCATTTGGATCCCACAGGGTTTCTACCTTCAGGAAAGGGCACCAAAATCCAAGTGTCATTCTTTTCTAATGATGCCATTTCTTCATTCATGGCTTCCAACCAAGAGTTTGAATCAGGCATTCTAATTGCCTCTTTAACAGTCCTAGGCTCGTCAGTGCTAGTAATCAAAGCATGGGCACAAGTAGAATCTAACATAGAGAACCCATACCTATCAGGTTGCTTTCTTTCATATGTTGACCTCCTCACAGGCTAAGGCTGAGGTTGTTCTTCTTTAGAAATCTCAGAGCTGCTCGAGCTCTCCTCAAATTCAGGTATATTTTGAATTTTAAATTCCTCTTTATCTGGTATGGGAGGAATTTCAACTACATCCTTTTTGTTTTCTAATTTTTTCTCTAACTACAGATCCAAAGTAGTAGGCTTCAACTCACGAAAATAACACTCCTGCTGTATGAAATCTTCTCAGTCATAGGATTACAAAGCTTGTATCCTTTTATGCTAGCACTATAGCCAATAAAAATACATTTAACAACTTTGTTCTCCAACTTAGATCTTTTTTCATTTGGCACATAAGCATATGCCTCATAGCCAAAGACTCAAATGTGTCTCAGAGAGGGATTTTTTCCAAACCATGCTTCCAAAGGTGTATTCTCAACAAGAGCAGAATTAGGAGAACAATTTAATAATTAACAAGCTGTTGCAACTGCCTCAGCCCAAAACTTCTCCTCCAAGCCAACACTGCTCAACATACTTCTTGCTCTTTCCATCACTGTCCTGTTGAACCTTTCAACAACTTCATTTTGCTGTGGAGTGTAGGGCATACTCTTATTTCTTTTAATTCCATGATATTTACAGTACCTTTTGAACTCATTAGAACAAAACTCACTGCCATTCTCAGTCCTTAAACACTTTATTTTCCTTCTAGTCTAATTTTCCAAAAGGTTTTTAAATTCCTTAAAATGACTGAACACTTCTGATTTACTTTTTAAGAAGTACACAAATTCCCTTCTTGAATAGTCATCAATAAAAGAAACATAATATTTAGAATTCAATAACGAAGGAACATTCACTGGACTACACACATCAGAATGAATGTAATCAAGTATACCATAAGACTTATGAGGACTATAATAAAATGAAACACAATTTTGTTTGCCATACATACAATGTTCACAAAATTCAAATTAAAGGTTAGGGTATGTGTAGGATCATGATGGGCCAAAAACTGGCAATATAATGGGTATGTGTAGGGTATGTGGCTGACAACTTATATTTTACCCAAAATTGATAAAATGAAAAGGGTTTTTAAAGGAGATTCTCAACTTTCAACCAATATAAATTATGCTTTAGTTTAGATTTAATAAATAATTATTATTCATTTTCTATTTGAATTATGACTAAATTTTTGATTGATAGGTTGATTGAAAAAAATCTATATCTTTCAAACAATATCACATTTTTTGAATCCAAAACATGCACCACATTCTTTGCTTCACATACTATAGGATTAAAAAAAAGAAAATTGAATTTCATGAAGTTTGGGCCAAGTTAAGGTGGTTAGACATATGAGTTTTTATATTTTTTAAAGGTTGGAATTAAAAATTTATAATTAATTATTTACTTGGAAATTAAAAAAAAAATATATAAATCACATCCATACATGAGTCCTCTACTTATATCTAAAATCTTATAAAAAAATATTATCATTTTATTGTGGTTAGGGTGGTCAGACTGACACCTACTTTTTATTTTTTCCCTAAAATTTAAGTACTACTACATTGAAATTTCTAATTTTCACCAAATAGATTTTTTCTTTTTAAATAAACCCTGTAGTTTAGAAACTACATTCAATTTTCTACAGATTCTATTCTTACATATTTTTGAAATAATATAGATAACTTATTCAAATTTTTACATCAAGTTGCCTAACTCTGATTTTTCTAAATTTTTTGTCACTTAAGGGCCTAGTTTTCCATGATGATCATGCACATACCCATTACATTCATCAATCCCTTCAACTTGGTTTTTATTTTTCAAGGTTTTTAAACCTTTTTCTCCAATGTGGCCAAGCCTATGATGCCAGAGCATATTTTTTTCTGCTGGAAGTTTAACTTCCAAAGAGTTTGCACTATCAGGAACTTTTTCCTCCTCACCATGAGCAACCTTTTGTGACTTTGTAGAGACACTGTTGTGTTGAACAATAAGTGTGTCTAGCTTATACATAGTACCTATTTGAGAACCCTTCACCAACACCAATGAGCCTCTAGTCATTTTGTAGCCAATGCCAGAGAATGTGACTTGCACTCCAACATCGTTCAACTTACTAACATAAAGTAAAATTTGAACTAGAAATGGTAAATGCATTACATCATTGATTCCCTTCACTCTTTCATTAGGGAACTGAATTTTGACTATTCCACTCCCAACTATTTCTAGAGATGAATTGCTTTCCAAATACACCTTTCCACCATCGTATTTTTCGTACTTTATGAACTTGTCTCTATGAGATGTCATGTGGAAAGATGCTCCAGAATCAATCAGCCAGACATCTTCTAATGCCTGAGTTGCCAAGGCTGCAATGAAGGCATCTGCATCACTTTGAGAAGAATCATTTTTAGAATTCTTCTTCTTCTTCTTCTTTTTCTCCTCTTTTCAATCCTTTCAGACATGACTAGACTTTCCACAATTCTAGCACTTCACCTTGGACTTCTTGCCAGGAGACTTTTATCTCCCTTTTATTTTATTTTTGGATGTTTTTTCATTCTTCTTGCCTTTTTCTTTCAATCTTCCTTGAACAATAAGAGCCTCCTTCACCATCTTAGAAGATTTCCTTCTCATTTATTCTGATAACAAAAAAGCAACAACGTCTTCCATCTTAAAAGTGGATGTTGTACTCCCAATAGCCATCACCAAGTGATCCCAAGAATCCATAAAAGAACATAAAAATAGCATACAACAATATTTTTCATCTATATTCACACCCATAGATGCTAACTGAACAATCACCATGTTAAAAGCATTCAAATGATCAGTAACAAACACTCCTTCCTGTATTTTCAAATAATACAACTTCTTCCTTAAGAACAAATTATTCACAATGGACTTTCCCTCATAAATAGCTCCCGATCTTTTCCATAAAGAAGATGTAGTCTTCTCTTCATGAACATTTAGAAGAACAAAGTCTACCAAATAGAGCCTTATCAGCCCCTTTGATTTTCAATCTGCCAAATCCCAATCTTCTTGCTTCATGCCAAAAGGTTTCATTCTAGACACAACAAGACAAAGATCACAATCAACCAAAAGATCGTCCATTTTGAGTTTCCACAACTCAAAATTGTTCCATTAAGTTTCTCAATTTCAATCTTTTCTGGTGTACTTGTCATTGCCATCAAAATCTATAATTTAAATTACTAGACCTCTACAAGACTCCCACTGAATAGAATTGACACAAAAACCCAACCTACCCACAAGGATAACACAACTGGCCAGGCTCTGATACCACTTGTAAGGAAAGCTAAAGGTGCATAAACAACTCTCCTAATGTCAAACCTCAGAGAAGAATGCAGATATGTCATAAAAATTTGCAATTACAGTTCATTATGATGCACATGAAAGATTAACAGAAATGTATAAATAATCACATAGATAATTGGACACCAGGATTTATGTGGGAAAAACCTTATAGGAGAAAAACCCACCACACCAAAGAAAGATCTCTTATATTATAGTAATTAAAATTACATACAAGTTATAGACTCTCTTTTCAAATTTTATAGCAAAAACATTTCCCTGATCAACCTTGTATAGAACATCACTGTTACAATGCTCTCCAAAAGCATACAATGAAATTCACACACTGATCAATCCTTGTTCAATTCAAACAACTCTACCACCATGAAAACTATTCATTTCCCATAAAAGAATGGTCACAACAGTCCAACTACAAATGGTTTACATTCTGCTTCTCTCATTAGTTCAAAACAAACCAGATAGGATAGTTTCTCAGTAAAAAAACTTCAACTGTATCACTCATCGGTGAGACAATAGACCATGTCTCACCAATGCCAAACTTCCCATTGACCATCGCACATTGCACAATCTTTTACTGGTCTATCGCTTAGACTTGGTGAAGTATGTCCAATCACAAGACCATCAGCATGACCAATGCTATCGGTGAAAAACTGGGATATCATATTGATAGTTCAAGTGTCTCCAATGTCCCAAAGAACACCAAGACCACATACATTGGAAAGATTCACATTGATGTTCATCAGGAGCAGATCCATTGACAAGAGCAATACTATCGGTGTCAAATCAGAAAGTCTCATCGATAGTTCAAGTCACCCCTATACGTCCATCGACAAGAATCTCCCTGATGATCTCCTTCGGCCATACATCTACCATCAGAATGAGTTAGAAATATCACTCTGATAGTTCTAGTCACATTGACAGTTCTTATTGACAAGAAATTCATAGGTCACACCAACATCGGCTAAACTTCTACTGTCAAAATGAGTTTGGAATCTCACTTCGATAGTCTACAAAAGGGGAAAAATGGTTAAGGGTTAGGTTATAGGGATTTTCCTTGGTCAAATCCCACTTTGGTAATCAAATCCTTAATGAAGAAATGGAATGAAATGAACAAGGAAAGATGAATGAATAACAAAAAAATTTCCTAAACATACCAACCTTGTTAAAGAAAATCTGAAGATATAACAATGGATGCTCTAAAATACTTGATTAAGTGATGCAAAGTGCTTGAATGAATGAATGAATAAGTTAACTTGATGAATCGGGGTTAAAATGAGAAGAAAAACACTTATTTATACACACTTCTGCCTTAGTAACCTAAAGATACCTCATCACAGGCCGACATAAGGTGATTTTAAATAAAAAACTAAAAGAAATTTTGAAATATTTTGAATTTTGAGCCAAAAGGGACTCATTCGCCACCCATGGTGAATGGGTACCACCTTGGACTTGAAAGTGGGTGTTGGGAATTATCTTGCATTTAATGTTGTTTGTCGGGTTTGCATTCAAAATCACACTTAATTAAGCCTTATGAGGGCATAAAGGGGTCAAATAAAGCATAAGAAAGGTGTAAATAGTGAAATTAAGCCTAGAAAAGTGTGAAATCTTGTTACAAGAATTTACAACACTTTAGAATAGGACTTGATAAGTGATTAAAGGTGATTTTAGTTGAATTGTAATGAATAGAGTCTAGAAAAGTGTAGAAATGTTTAACAACACTTCACAACACCTTCACAAGATGCCATAATTTGAATTTTAAGGACTTAATGTGAATGTTCAAGCCACATTACAACATTAAACTAGAGCAAAATGGACCAAGCATAGGGAAGAAAGACCTAAAAGACCATGAAAATGTCAAGGGGCCATTTTTCTATGACACATTTAGCCCCCACTTTAGTGAGAGGATGAACTTGCTTTAAACTCACACTAAAGCAGCCATGCATATCAAGAGAGAGATAGGTCCCAATGCACTTATGTTAGCAAGATGGAATGGAAATGATCAAGAGGGATGATCAAGTCCTTAGGATGAATATCCCATGGAAAAATAAACATAATAACAAAGGAATGCACATGTGAAAGAGAAAGAAAGAAGTGAGAATCAGATCAAGCTTCAATCATCTGTCCAACTAGTTGTGGATTAGATCTAGGCTGTTTGTGAGAAAAAAGAGAATGCATACTCACTCTAGGGTGTATAACTAATGGTGGTCTACTGGGTGAGAAGACCCAATAGGTACCTAAGATACACACACTAGTTGGTATTCACTCACAAACACAAAGGTGGCTATGGGGAAAGTCGTGCTGATGAATGGGCTTCCCACTCAACCATATTAAAGTTATACCTCTTGATAAATTTAACAAGGCACCATAAAGGAAAATTTCAGCTCATGCTTCATGAGACAAGAAAGGCTTTGTATTCTTAGCACCCATGAACAAAGAGGAAGGTATTGGAATCAAGGAACACTAAGAGGGGGGTGAATCAATGTTCTATAATTTTTAACTTTATTAATCTAATCTTTAAAGCACTTATAACATTCAACCAAAAGAAAGATGCATGAACATAAAAAAAGAAAGCACAACACCATAACACAAGGATTTTTTATGTGGAAACCTTGTTAGGGGAAAAACAACGGTGGAGGTCAATCCACAATATGATCTGAGTATACTCAAAAAGTGTTTACAAAAGGGGAATGCACATGCATTTAGACACACTGCCTAGAGCTCACATGCTCAAATACAAAAGAAGACTTACTATCTTACAAAAGTATTTGGATTACATACAGAAGATTTGAACTGAGAGAATAACTTCTACTAATTCTTGATTACAGTTCCAGTTAAGAAAATTAATCGCTTTCTTGACCTTCTATCTGATTTTGCTCTTTTTCTTTGTTTGCTTTAATTCGCATCACAAATCCTTTTATGCACAAGTGAAACTGTGCATAATCGCTCTATAATCCTTTTAAATTTTGTATCACACATCAACACACTTCACACATACATTAAAATTATATAAATGATCGCTTATATATATATCCGCAACTAAAGATATAATCAACCACATGTCGGCTTCAATAAAACATAAAACATTTACAAAACGTCAGCTCAATCCACAAATAATTTTCAATTCCCACTAAACAAAGGTAGCCAAAACATAGTGAGGACCCAAATCATCATGCTCGAACACAAAACACTTCAAACAATTACTTCTTAAAGATCCACAACATGCTATATTCACTTAGTCGGCCTTTTGCACTGATAAACAAAGAATTAATCAACCGGATCTTCTAACTTTCACATACATTGATACAATAATCTAAGATTCAAGGAAAACATAGATCATACATCTAAAAACCTTCCCTGAGATCCAAAACTCAAAATGATAACATAAAATTGCACATGAATTGATGAACACAGTTCTATCAGATGCTCTGTTCTAGCTTGACAGGTAATCGCTTAGCTTCAATTTGACTTCCAGTATGAGCAAATGCTAATGTGTGGATCTAATCACTGACTAGGGTTTCCATCAATGACAACACCAGATGAAATTTGCAATGTCTCTTCCTAACAATACAATACTGTTGGATGCTCTGTTCTAGCTTGACAGTTAATCACTTAGCTTCAATCTGACTTCTGGTATGAGAAAATGCTGACGTGTGGATTGAATCACTGACTAGGGTTTCCATCAATGACAACACCAGATGAAATGTGTAGTGTCTCTTGCCAACACAAGGTACCATAGGCATGAAAGTTGTGTTATGCAAGGTAGCAAGAATGTAAAATGCAAAAATGTAGCATGTAAAATGTAAAACATATTTAGAGTCTTGTTAAGCTCATGCAAGTTCTGTTACTCAGGGAAAATTGTGTCTAATGTCTCCAAGAGAGTACCAATCAAAGAATAGAATATTCACAACTTAGGGGATGTAGTGTGTTACATCAGGACACTAAGAGGAATGTAATATGCTAAGATAGATCACACTTATGAAGGACATCACACCTAATGTCATCCACAAAGTGATGAACGCATTGTATAAAGTAACAAGGCTACACTAAGAACCAAAAATGCAAATGAAATGATGCAAATGTATGCCCCCAACTTTAAAGGAATTTATACACACCATTCTATGAGCAATTACTTTAAAGTAGTGAAGGAAAAAAAATGAAAAAAGAAAACAAGACATGAGAGCCAACTTAGAAATCCCCTATGCCAACTCATATATTTCTAAATTATGTTCCATCATGTAAATGAAAAAGTGAACAAAAGAAAAGGGAGTTGCCCCCCAGAAAGGAACACACCAAACACATAAGGGATCTATGGATTTGGGGTCATTATGTTCGTTGGTGCAATGTTTTTATGAAAGAGCTCAAAACTGTCATCATTCCCCAAAGCACATAGAACAAGAAGAATTACACAAACAAAGCGAAAAAAAATTTCATTTCAGGTGAACATGGAAGAGACATTGCAGTCTCAACACTTTGCATTGTCCCCAAAAGGTAAACACAAGAAAAAAGAAAAATGAAAAATAAAAATCTTTTGGGTCAACATGAGAGAGGCATTTCAGTCTCAATGCCTTGCATCATCCCCAAAAGGAAAAAACAAGAAAAATAAAAAATAAAAAGGGAAAGGGACTGGTTTGGTCAACATGGAGGAGACATAGAGTGTCTCAATGATTTATGTCATCCCCAAAAGGAAAACAAAAAAAAAAAGAAACAAAAGAAAAGGACCTTTTGGGTCAACATGGAAGAGACATAAGGGTGTCTCAATTCTTTGTGCCATCCCCAAAAGGAAAAAAAACAAAAGGAACAAAAGAAAAGGACTTTTTGGGTCAACATGGAAGAGACATAAGGGCACTATCTCAATGCTTTGCGTCATCCCTAAAAGGAAAACAAAGAAAAAAAGGAACAAAAGAAAATGACCTTTTGGGTCAACATGGAAGAGACATAAGGGTGTCTCAAAGCTTTGCATCATCCCCAAAAGGAAAACACAAAACAATAATGAAAAATGAAATGCATGAAATATAGAAGAATAGAGGTATGAATACAAGAAGTGTGCAAAGAGAGAACATAAAACACATGTTATGGTGGACCACAATACACTCATAAAATCAAGCCAAAGAAAAAGAGAAAGGAAAATAAATACAAAAAGGCTAGTAAGGAAAATGCAAGTCAACCATCTAACAATTCATCTACCTCCCAATCATGTTCAGTGTATTGCGAGGGCGGTTGACTGTCCAAAGGAAGAATTGCAAGTGTCAAACTAGGAGATGTACCAGGTTCTTCACATGGTATAGAAGATTTATCATTTAAGCTCATGGTAGATGAAATTAATGAATTTAGATCGTTATGCACTTCTTCATCTATTTTTTGATCTCCTCATCATCATAATCATCAAGATTCATTATGATAGGAGGAAGGGTTATTTCCAAGGAAGGATGTATCAAAAGTTGTGGTTGTTGGATCGGTTCATTTTGTTGTGAGGGATGGATGACATTTTCTTGTGGTGGGTCACAAGGATGAGGGTGATCATCTATTGCTTCTTTCAAAGGTGGAGGTTGGTTTTCTTTCTTTTTTTCCATTCGAGACTGAGAGCAAGAAGACAATGACAATTCCTATGATCCATAGCATTGCAGTTTTGTTTGATTTTATTTTGAAGTTGTTGACGTGTAAGAGTGGTTTGATCCATCATATACTCCTTTTCTTCTAGAGGGGGAAGAATGGAAGAAACCAAAGAAGACAGGTCAATCACTTTCTCTTTAGCTTTATACACTTGTTTAATGTGAGGAGGCATGACATGGTTAGTTTCATTTTCTCTTTGTCATTTAAATGATGGAGGGAAAGTGTCTATGATAAGTTTCTCGTGAGGTTGTATTGTTTGTTCAATGTCAGACTCAAGCTGAAGCATGGTTTCATCTAGGATAGGAGGAGTGGAAGTGGACAGGGACATGTTACAAAGAGACAATTGAGCTATTTGTTTGGATTTGAACTTTTGATAGGTAATGAAAAAGAAGTCCTTTCAAGCAGTGTTGGGTTCCATAGGTTCAGGCCAAAAGGCTTCTAAGGAAAAATTACCATTGGAGGATAATGGATTAAAGCCACTATGGTGTATGGTAAATATTCCATTGCCACGTGGAAAATTAAAAAATTTGTGAACAATTGACAAGACCACTTTCATCGAGCAGAGCCAAGGATGACCCATCTATAGACGAAATTGGTCTGATTGTGGAATTTTAGAAAATGTTACATCCAAAGTTCTGGGTCCCATTTGTAAGAGGAGTATGATCAATATGATCGTAGGGCATGGAAAACTAGTATGTATTTTAATCCATGCAGTTGGTTTGTTATAATAGTCTTGATAAAGATCGTGTAATACTAAAAACTCTTCCGTGATCACATTCTTGCCACAGGTGGGATCTATTAATATCCCATTAGTGGGCTTATCATAGATTTTTTTCGGCTATGTAAAGAGGACCATCGGGAAGATTTTTAAGTATATCATGAGAAGAAAAAGTGATATCAAGAGATTTTTTGGTTGGGCCCTTACGAGGGACAACATCTATCATACCCACAAGTTCATCCATAGGATTAACTTGGGTAACATTTGGCGTAATATTAGGTTGTTCATTATTTGTATCAATGTTCATCACCTGAGGGTTTGAAGGTTCACTAGCTTCAAGACAAATGAAACATTGTGTTTAGGCATAGGGTTGGTAAAAATTTGTAAATTATGGTTAGGGTGTGCAACGGACTTATTGCCTTGATCATTGACACCCATAATGGACAAATGACTAGAATCAACGAGGTTTTGAACTAATTTTTTGAGACGCTTACATTGTTCAGTGTCATGTCCATTTTGGTGATGAAAATGACAATAAGCATTTGGTTAAAAGGTAGGTGATAAAGGCTTGGTGGTATCAAGTGGTTTAACAATAGGCAAAGTGATCATGTGTTGTTGGAGCAATTGGTTCATTTTATTATGGAGGGTATCAGGTAAGGGGGTAAATTATCTCTTCACATCCCCATAGGTAAAGGGCACCACTACTTTAACAACTACCACTTGACTTTGAATAGGTTGGGTTGGTTGTGGAGAAGGCGGATTGAACTGTAAAAAGCCTCTATTCGGTTTTCTAAAGATTTGCACGTTGTTTTGGTTGTTTTGCTCAGGCTTTTCAGCTCAGTTGTAGAAGTGGAATTTGAATCATGAATAGAAACCAAGTTATTATAATCACAAAGGGTTGTGCATAAATGCATAAATTAAGGGAATTTCATCATAGTCAACTTATCCTGAAGGTGAGTGTGCAAGTTTTTGATAAACATCTTCTACAGATGTAAATTAGGGATCTTGACATCAATTTGAGCATACAATGACTAATGACATGATATGAAATCAGTTACCTTTTCATCAACAATTTTTGGCCAAACTAGACACTGAAATAATTTTTTTTAAGTAAATCTTCACTTTCAAGAACCTATAGTGGCTAAACCGTGAGGAATTTGAAGATGATGCAAACTAGAGTTTTGTGAAATTTTGTCTATAGATTCTAAATATATTTTTTTCAAAAATTTTGGAATAAGGTGTGGTATAAGTTGGTATGGAGGCTATGGTTGAAGGAGGAGGATTGTGAGGTCCTGTTTGGCTTACAACAATGTTAGCTGACTAGGAAGTAGAGGGAACATGCTTATTGTATATCTCAACTATTCTTTTGATAACTTGTAAGCCATCATCACTTTCAATCAAATGATGAAGGTTTTCTATTGCATGTATGGTAGTGGTGGAAATGTTTTCAAGGGATACATCTTGTTGTAAATGTGCAAAATCCTCATGAATACTAATGAATTTTTCTTGTAGAACATAATTTTTTTGTGTGTCAACATTCATTTGATGGAATGGTGAAGGCATAGTAGTGGTATTATCCATGCCTCATGCACCATTTTCTATACTAGGAGTAGGAGCTCTTGAGATCCCAAGGTCCATAATGAAAGTGCTATCATGGGAAGCCATGAGTCTAGAACTTCCTCTCACTAAAGTATTATCAAAGGGGAACCAAACACTCATACAAGTACCACAAAAGATGGGATGAATGCAAATGCAATGTAATCTAGGAACTTGCAAAATAAAAATAATAGGAATTTTGTAAATTGAAACAAAGAAATAACAACAGAGAACAGAAATGTAGTAATTACCCAGAAAATGCCTAAAAATGCAGTATGAAATGTGCAGGTGGACTAATTCGCCCAGGGTGGTGAATGAGTCCAACTATGATTTTTTTTGTGTTTTTCAAAAAAATTAAAATGATTCTAATGCTTTTCAGATGCAAACTAAGGATGCAAATGCAGATTTTTAAGTTTTTTCAATGATATGTTATGCAAAAATGAAGTGTAAATGACTCTTTCACTAATTCACTTTTAAGAAACCCTAGGATGCAAATGCAATGCAAAATACAATGCAATTAAGTCCTAGGATTCAAATATAAATGCAAATCAAAATGATCTGATGTTGAATATGTAGGTTCACCAAAATGAACCATAAATTTTTGGGCGTGAGGTTTATAGACTACTCTTGCACTCTTAGGATGTTTCACGTAAAAGGAGAGAGATAAACCTCATGAAAAATCAATGTGGTTCACTCAAATTCAGATGTGTATGATGTTATTAAGCCTAAATGAGATGATCTAAGAGTAAATAAATGAATGTTTTGACTGATTATAAATGCAAAACCTAAGAAAAAATTGATGTTTAAAAACATAATGTGATATGAAAGCATGAACTAAACATGAATAAATGAAAAAAGAAGAAGAAGAAGGTTGAATCAGAGTGCACCTGGATAGAGAATGAAGAATCTAGAGTGTCTTCAATGCTGGTAGAGATCACTGAAAATCACCAGTGGGACTCATTTGCCACTGATGGTGAATCAGTCCTGCTTCTGATGAAAACTTCTAAAAATTGGTTTTTAAGTGTCGGGATCTAGAATTTGAAAAATAATTAACTTTCCAACCTTAAGGTGGGACTCATTTTCCACTAATGGTGAATTATTCCTCTCCCAAAATTCTATGAAATTAGGGACCAATTTTGTATTACCAGATCTGAGGTTGTCTGCTTGTCGGGTTGACATAGTCAAATCTACAGAAAATGGACTGTAGGCTATCTCCAAGCTTGAAATCAGTTGTAGTTGACTTAAAATACTTTGTTTACTTGTTGACCACCTTTCAACACCTAATTTCTTGATAAATCTGCATACACAAGTCTACAAACACACATGCAAAAGGGGAAAAATAATTAAGGGCTAGGTTATAGGGATTTGCCTTGGTCAAATCCCACTTTGGTAATCAAACCATTAATGAAGATATGGAATGAAATGAATAAGGAAAGATGAATGAATAACATGCAAATTTCCTAAACTCACTAACCTTGTTGAAGAAAATATGAAGATATAAGAATGGCTGCTCCAAAATACTTGATTAATTCTTGAATGAATAAATGAATAAGTGAACTTGATAAATGGGGGTTAAAATGAGAAGAAAAACACTTATTTATACACACTTGTGCCTTAGTAACCTGAACATACCTCATCACAAGCTGACATAAGGTGATTTTAAATAAATAACCTGAAAGAAAATTTGAAATATTTTGAATTTTGATCCAAATGGTCCACTCATTCACCACCGATGGTGAATGGGAGCGACCTTGGACTCGAAAGTGGGTGTCGGGAATTATCTTACATTTAATGTTGTTTGTCGGGTTTACATTCAAAAAAACACTTAATTAAGCCTTATGAGGGCATAAAGGGGTCAAATAAAGCATAAGAAAGGTGTAAATAGTGAAATTAAACCTATAAAAGTGTGAAATATTGTTACAACACTTTACAAAACTTTAGAATAGGACACTAATACATTTGACTGCAAAATACAACGAAACTGTTTGACAAAATATGTAAAATTCGATGTTCGTCGGGTGCTTGTAAAATTTGATGTGTAATTTCCAATTTTTTTGAAAGATTATCCCCGACGTTCGTCGAAATTTCAACGAACCCTGGGTTCGTCGAAATGTCGGCTATTATTTTCGTCGAATGTTCGACAAACATGAAAAATTAAAAAAAAATCAAATTGTGACCGACATAAAGAAAAGTGAGTTCGCGCCTGACTTTTGCGACAGTGTTTTGCTCTACTTGAGACAGTATGTGGAGAATTAAGGACGATTTTCTTGGGAAAAAATAAAAAAAATTCAAGAAGATATCACCCGGTTGAGGGGTAGGTACATTATCTTTGAGAATTCAGTTGTGAAGTCAGATTTGTAGTTCTAGGTTTGAAAATCATATTTTAAAGCAACATCTCATCGGATTTCATTTTTAGAGGTTAAGGGTTTTGAGAATTTCATGTCCAGATTTTGTTGTGTGGAATCACCATAAGATCACAACGGAGGAACAAATTCTTGTGACTGTAATTATGTGATCGATAACTGTATTGGTCATGTGGCACAGTTGTACTATAACAAATACAGGATGCAATCATGTGTGACCCAAGTTTAATGTGGCTATGTTGTGATAGAAATGGAGGCACTCATATAATGTAGTTAATTCGAGGTTGTATAATGTAGGTGTCAATAATCATCATTGGGTGCATTCAGGTTGTCTCAAGTTTAACAAGATGGGATGTAATTATAGCATGATCGAAGAGTGATTACCTCTTGCTGCAATAAAGAGCCTATAACTTTGTTTGATATGCAGAGTGGTTGTGTTATATCAATTATGTAGTGCATTCAAGCACAACCCATGTTTAATGGACTATTCTAGAGAGTGATCAAGATTTTCTAAACCTTATGAATGTTATTTGACATATATTTGCATAATCTCAAATTCCTTCAGAGGCTTTTGAAGTATTAGTGTATCCTATATAAGGTTTATAATGATT